>OZ007586.1:206492120-207692120 GCA_963931845.1 Maratus michaelseni | reverse complement strand
GTTTGTTTGTGACTTTTTTTTTTTTGTATCATTGTTGTTATAACAGAATTTAAACAACTACAAAAATAATTCATTACTACACAGGGTTGGGTTTTAACTGGCATATATGCACATTTCATGACATAATCTGAGACTTTTTTAGTAATATTAAATTCTTTAAGTACATTTTATTCAGGATAAATAACAAAAAAATATTGTGGATAGTTTTAATTAGAAAATAAATAAATTTGTATTAGAAAAATGAGTAATGTTACAGATAAAATTTTTGTTATAATATGTTTGTGTAATTTTATGTATAAACAATTATTAGAGTATTTAAAAATCAAAATAAAAAACTATATCCAATTATATATTAGATAATCTGTAAGTTATTGCATTGTATTATTTATTTAAAAATACCCTGAAAAGTAATTTGTTAAAATATCATAGAATTTTTTGTACTTTTTTTTTAAACTTTTAAATAGAAATTTAACTGTAAACAATAATATTAATAGTTAAACTTATACAGCATCAGATTACCATTATGAAAATTTCCATTTTTCCAGTGAAAGAAAATTAGTAATATATAAACTAAGTATATTTATATGATCATTATTAAATTTTTTGCTACTCTGAATAACTATGATTTTTTTTTTCAGGTAAATTTCACTCGGATTTTTTTTTTTTTTTTTTTTTTAGAAAGGGCAATATGAAACTTGAAATAACGGATATTATTTAATCAACAATAATATTAAACAAAATTATATCTTGGATTAATGCTGAAGTAGAATGTTGATTCCATTCTTCACTATTCCAAATCCTTCATTTCACAGCTTATATCGAATTAAGATGTATTGAAAATAGAATTATGTGTATAATTGAGCGAGTATTATCAATGATACGACATGGAATACTATCAAACCATATAGCAAAGACAATACACATTCAATAAATATGTGGTGAGTTGCTGCTAAGTATCACAATGTAATAAAGCGATCAACAAGCTTTCTAAGCGCACGAATACAGAAACATAATCACACCACGGCAGATTCGGAAATTGATTGATTGGTTGCAGACTTTAACAGCGGATATAATGCAAAATAATTTATCCTTAAAAAATCGAAAACTTTTCATAAATAACAATAAAATTGAAGACATGTAATTAAAAAATATTTCCTCATTTTGAAAAAGGAATCGAAATATTTTTTCTACCATATGCATGTCTAAAATCTGAAATGATTTATTTGTAACAAAAAGAGAAGACATATAAACAACAATTGAATTTAATACATATGTTTTACATGTTTAGAATATATAATTAATTGTTTTTGCATTAAAATTTTTTTAAATAATTAACCCGGTCAGAAGCTTTATTGATATCAGAAGCTTTAACGGCGAACCGTACATCCATTTTTAACTGTATCGTGCAGCGGAAGAAAGGAGTAAATACTGCTATGCATTTGTACAGCAATAGGCTTAAGAAAAGAGTCCGATTTTAAAACTGGATTATACAGAAAACAAGAGTTTTCCTAAATACACGCAAAGTCTTATTGGCTTCATCTAAAACCGATTAATATTATACCGGGTGATTATAATTAAAGTTACGATTTCAAAAATCGATAATTTTAAAACTACTGGTCACAATGACTTGATATTTTAGCATAACAATCGTGAGGCAATGGAATTTTATTTGGCGAAGGAAAAAATAGTTATAAAATATGCCGATAGATGGCGCTGTCAGGAGAATGTCAGGGGAATGACCAAAAATTTATTCTTTAAACACAGGAATGTTGTTAGTCAAAAGGAAAAAATAGAGTTCAGGGATTTACTAAAAATGTATTAGCGAAAAGACAAGAATACGTGTTTACAGCGATAACAGCAATAATGACATAAAATGAAAAAAAAAAAGAAAAGAAAAAAAAAGATTTATGGAACAAACACTTTACTGATGATTAAAGTATAAGTTGTTCGATATGCCCTCCGCCTTGTTCCGCTACTAATTGGAAGCGCAAAACGGCATGCGCCACAACAGATCGGAGGGTATCTGTACTGATGCAATGGGTATGGTGTGTGGTTCTTGCCTTCAAGTCGGCTAGATTCTCAATTCGCCCGCTGTAAACAACATTCTTCTGATACCCATAGTTGCCACGTATTAGTAATTTGCATATCTTCAGACAATCTGAACCCTGACATCGCCATCTATCGGCACATTTTGGAACAATTTTTATCCTTCGCCAAACAAAATTCCATTGTCTCACGATTGTTTTGCTAAAATATCAAATCATTCTGACCAGTAGTTTTAAAATTATCGATTTTTGAAATCATAACTTTAATTATAATCACCCGGTATATTAATTTAAAAAAAATCCTTCGAGCCGTTTTCGAGAAAACGAGTATGTGCCCATTACATCTCCCATTTTCACTTAAAAATTGTTTTCCAGATCTCAAAATCTACTGCATGTAGAAATGTATAAGTTTTAGGATAGAGTTAGACCATAGATATAAGACTAATGTGAAAAAATCGAAACGGTATGTCTCATATTTGCTGAGATATTAAATGTCGGCATTTCGATTTTCCTTTGATGTCCTGCTAGCTGTATATATGAGAGTGATGGAATCTTCGGTTTTGGACTTTCGGTTTTCGGTTTTTCGCTGCATCACTCGAGAAACTACCGTCTCTCATGATCTGAAATTGGTTGTAAAATTTGCGTCCGTGCCCGCTGGACGGTTAAATGCAAATATTTTGATCCGAATAAAATATGAAACATCTCGAATTTATATGCTTCGTTCCTAACACAATAATTAAGCAAATCTATTTAAATATTATTACTTTATAGAACTTAGTTCCCTCTCAAAATGGGGTAATTTTCGATGCTATAGAAATATTATTCCAAATATACCCATCCATTAGGGAATTATTTTAATACTCTTAGTCCTATAATTACTTAAAATTGTCAGTACTTATATTGCATTGATGTAAACTCCGAAAATGTTAAGGTACTCAAAACTAATCTTCATCGATATAGGAAATTTTGTCTCATCCCTAGTGGATGTCTATAAGCTGCTTAACTTCTTAATTTACTTTATTTTCACCTACGTTAATTTTCATTACTTGTGTTTACGGTAACTCTCCCTTTCGTCTCTTAGAAAATTAATGAAATATTATATATTAATACTAATATTAATTATTGTTATTGAAAACTTGTATTATACATGCACGTTTAATAAGAAAACAAATCATTTTTATAACTTACAAATTTCTTCTTTTCTAAGGTATCTATGTAGCACTTTCGTTAAATTGCACATAATATAATTACTGCACATTACTACATTTGATAATTACTCTTTAAATGTACTTAAAACGCATGAAAGAGTACTAACTCTTCAACCCATTTTCAAACAATTCGAATGAATCAAATTTTTATATTATCTAAATTTCAATACTTCAATTTCAATGCAATATTTAACAATCTAGTACACTAAAATTAGATTATGGTTTTTTCTAGTACTAAAAAAATAGCATCTATAGTTAGTTTGTTTTAAATCGTTACATTTGTTAAAATTCTGCGTATCTTTAAAACATATCTGAAGAAAAAATGTATGGCATTTTTTTCCCTCAATTAGATTAGTAGAGATAGAGAATATTAAAAATCTCATTTACGATGTCCGCTAAATATAAAAATGCCAATTTATATTATTTCCCAGATTTATGCAGAGATGTAGAATAGTTTCCTAAAAGATTGTAAAAGATTTTTATGAATAAAATTAAGTCGAAATATTAAAAAAATCTACTCAAAAATAAGAACCCGAGCTTACTCGTTTTCGTTCAATTACATTTGTATGATAAATGAAGGCAAGACATGCTCCAATGTAAGAAGATATACAAAATTGGTAAAAACATTGACGATAAATGTAAACATAATCTTGTTACTTCATTTACATGTTATATATTTCCTGAGAAATTGTTTAATAAATTTGGAAGAATATACTATTAGGAAATATCCTGACCTAATAGTTTGAACAACAAAAGTTGAGCACTTTAGTCGTAACTAACTATAACTTATGGCGGATATAATGAATCCGAATTTGATGTATGTTTATTAAGACACTGGCTACAAGTCAATGGATGACTGATTAAAATTAGTTTCAGGCTTGGATGTTCGTAGTAAAGCATTTAATATATGACTTTAGAGCCCCAATCCATACAACAAATCATATGTGACAATCTGTGCTTTTTTTTTACTTTTCTCGTCGCATAATCAAAAAATGAGTAAATGTGTTTTTAAAATGTCAAATATTAAAAGGCGAAAAGTACTGAAAATTGCTCATTTTGCTACCCATTAAGATCTATTAAAATATACTTCATTAAAAATTCTAATTTTGACAGCGTATTGGATATGGTAGATTTTTTTTCTTTTTTTTTTACTAAAAATTTCCCAAAATTTTCTCTTATAGAAAGAATTACATTTGTGAAGGTTTTAAAGAAAAAAAATAAAAACATGAAATATATTTACTATATAACAGTTATCTTGCTTTGTGAAAACCAGCTTAGTGGAAGTTTTAAATATTGAATTATCTTTCTTTTAAATTTTTTGTCAATTAAAATATTAATTTATTCTAATTGATAAAAACATGCAAGTTTTTAGAAATTGTTGAAATATTGAAATGGCTATTTTGATAGTTCTAAGTTTTTCTACAGATAGATGGTTATAAATCAATATTTTCAAATATGACTATTTTATTCTATTTCAATCATTTGTTTTATTTTATTGTTATTCCGAATTTAACTTTTGTGAATAAATTCGTTGACTGGTTAAACAATAAAAGAATTTTAACAAAAGTGGCAGTGTTAAACAAATTTTCTTCTGTTAACCAATGAAGTAATATCATCAAAAATAAACAAATCAATAAGTAAATACGTACGGTGAGTTATAAACCACTATTTCTTTTACATTTTTTATAAAGGTGTAACTTTTGCCGCATTCTGAAATCAACGAAATAGCTACTGAACTCCCATTCTGCAAATATTTAAATTTTTGGAGTAAAGCTAAAATCTCATAATTGTATTCAGAAATTACAGCAATTGATACAGTGTGCAAAAATTTAATAAAATAACCTTTACATTAATTTTAAAAATAAACTAATTTTCACTTATATTTTCATTTGGATAGCCATCAAAATATTTCTTTGAACCATCACAACTTTACCCCAGTTACATTAAATTTTACGTTTAAAAACTGTCACAATTCCAGTGCAAAACATTAAGCTAAATTTCATAATTTAGATAATGCGAAAATAATTTTAACTGTTTTGTATTTTTAACTTGATTGCGCTGTTAAAAAAATCTACAAAAAATTTGCATTTTAAATTGAAGCAATAATAATAAAAAATAATTTCATTTGGCAGAAGTTCAATTCCATCAGCATTTACGAGCAATAGGAAATTAAAGAGATCAATATTGGCTTTACAAAATAAAATAATCAAAATCAAATCTGGAATTTGTGTCAGAGACATTTTAATGGACTTTCGTTTAATTGTATTTTTGGCTTTTTGTTAGTTATTTAACAATATCGATTTTTATTCCAAAGCATAATTATTTGTTATAAAATCTCACAGATAAATTTATAATAGAAAATTATTCTGTTTAAATAGTCCCCTAGTAGCAAAACCATATTGATTATTTTGGTTTTATTGGGACTCAATATTGCGATATTATTGCATCTATCGGAAGTATTTCCAATGAAATATCAACAATGGTTATATATTCGCTTTATATTTCAAACTAGCAGAACCACCCGGCTTTGTCCGTGTTAACCATGAAGAGCCTTCCGGTTAAAATAAATAAAAATGCAATAATACGGCGATCAGAATAACGTAGCTTTGTGCATTCGTGCCAAAAATCGTTAAAAAGACAATCAAAAATAAATTATATTACTTTGACGCAATTATAGTATAATACCTCAGCTTTATAACTGAGAATACAGGTTTTTTTGGCGCGTGTAACAGAAAATATACGATTTCTGTGGCAATACAGAAAAAAAAGGAAGTACTACATTATTTAAAAACACTTATAGTACAATTTTAAATTTTATATATGAAAATGCTCATCATCTGCTCAGATTGATGTCTATTTTGGGTGCGGAAATATAGCGAGTGAGTATGAATTTTTATTGGCTTAAAAAAACGAAGTACAAGTATTATATATATATATATATTTTTTTTTTTACTTATTGTGTCCTATTTTTAGAGTATGGCAATAGGAAAGAAAAAAAATCCCATTAGAAAATTTAAAAAAATAGATTTGTATAAAGATGGAACATGGTTTAAAAAGGGGGTAAAGAGTTAAACGTATTAACTTGGTCTGATAACATTTTAAAGTAGCCAGTAATTTTACTCTTGTTCTAAAATGTATGACTATCAAGTTTCGTGCAAATCGGTCAAAAAATGTAGACTTGTATAAGGAACATACACCCAAACACTGATTTATATATACAGGGTGATTATAAAAAAAACTATCCCGACATTTGGGCCCCTAACTATCATACCATTCACAGAAATTGAATGAAATTTTGGCAAAAGGTATTTTGAGGTATGCGCTCGAGAATGATATGGAAAACAACAGTGTCACTCAAACAGTTACGGTTACAGTGAGAAAATTCCGAAAAAATCAAATGGCAACACCCAGTTTTTTGTATTGGAATGTGATCTCCATTGTGAAAAACCCTAAATAGCGTTGGAACGGCAACTGTAGCATGAAAATCACCTTAACTAGGCAAGGGAAAAGTAAAAAGGACTTTGCCGTGCACCAGAGCATTAATTTTCGTTTCATTTACGTCACACGTCACACCGTTTCTTTGGCTGATATCCCAGCCTGATTACTTCTCCACAAAACGAGAAGAAGAAACCAAGAAATGCAAATTTCAGGTTCTACGTAAGACACAGTCATAACTGACGTCGTCACGCTAGGTGAAAGAAAAGGCACTGCGAAATGCGAGCCGCGTATGTTCCTTTCTGCCATTCCGAACAAGATGTCGCTTTCAGGGAAAGAACGTGGGGAAATCGTAAAGATTTATTACCTGAATGGACAAAATGCCGCAAGATATTGCGTGTTTACTACAAAAAACCTGGATTACGGCGAGGCCCGTGCACTGTCAAAGCTGTACGGGACTTGATTCATAAATTTGAAGAAACTGGTTGCACATGCGATAGACCTCGGTCTGGACGACCTTCCGTTCCTGTGGAAACTGTTGCAGAAGTCCATTAGACGATAAGCACAGTTCGTCCCGCAACTGCATGCGGTGTTTCACGTGTTCTGAATCTGCCGAATTCAACTGTATGCAAGATTCTGCGCTCTGTTCTAAACATGTTTCCGTATCGATTCCAGCGTGTCCAGATGTTGGAAGCGGGAGACTATCAATTACGGCTGGATTTTGCAAATCAATTCCTTATCCTGTACGATGAAGATAGCAGCTGGCCTTTAAGCATTCTGTGGACAGATGAGGCGCATTTCTCGTTAACTGGTAACGTGAATTCGAAAAATTGTGTGCACTGAACAGAGAATAATCCACATAATCTGCATGCACGTCCATTACACGAGGAAAAAGTGACTGTGTGGTGTGGTGTAACGAGTACGTTCATCCTCGGCCCTTACTTTTTTGAAGAGGTTACTGCCGGTGATCTGCAAACGTGTACAGTAATGAGTGCTCGCTATCTGGACATGTTAACGCATTACGCGATTCCCGCATTGCAACGGCAAAATGCGCTATCTGAAGTTGTGTGGATGCAAGATGGCGCTCCTCCACATGTCGGGTCTTCAGTCAAACGTGTCTTAACTCAACAGTTTGATGACAGAGTTATCTCCCGTCATTTCCCATTTCCGTGGCCACCAAGGTCTCCTGATCTGACACCAATGGATTTCTGGATGTGGGGATATCTGAAATCCAAAGTGTATCAGTTTCGTCCTCAAACTGCATCTGATTTGAAAGATGCCATCAGAACTGCGATTCAAGAGATTCCTATTGCCATGATACGTGCTGTAGTGCTATCCACCATCAGCCGCATGCAAAGTGCCATCGTGTGTGAAGGAGGTCATGTGGAAAATTTGTGAAACACAATAAAATGCTTTATTTTATGCTGCTTCTCTGTCCTTATTGGTTGTCCTTACTTTCAGCCTATCTACCGCCGGTGATTTTCATGCTACAGTTGCCGTTCCAACGCTATTTAGGGTTTTTCGCAATGGAGATCACATTTCAGTACAAAAAACTGGGTGTTGCCATTTGATTTTTTTCGAAATTTTCTCACTGTAACCGTAACTGTTTGAGTGACACTATTCTTTTCCATATCATTCTAGAGCGCATACCTCAAAATACCTTTTTCCAAAATTTCATTCAGTTTCTGTGAATGGTATGATAGTTAGGGGCCCGAATGTCGGGATAGTTTTTTTATAATCACCCTGTATATATATATCAGTACAAAAACCCTTAACGGGTTAAAAGTGTTGACGCAGCACTTTCTTTTGGCTCTATGAATTTTAAATATGGGTCTTAAAAGCAATGATATCAAATTTAAGTGACGCTATGTTAATAATTTTTTTTAAAATCATAATTTTCTTTTTAGTTTTATTTATGTTCACAGGTGCAATTATTATCTTAATATGAAAAAATATATAAAATTTATTCGCTGATGCTTTTTCATTCACATCTCTCATGAATTTAAAATATGGGTTTTAAAAGAAATGATATCAAAATTTGAGTGACACCTTGACGTTAATTTAATAGGACTCTTTTAAAATTCAATTTAAATTATTTTTGGTTTGTCTTCTAAAGTATATTTACACATACAAACAATTCTTTTAATTTTTCAATACACTTTTAAATATATTACTTTCACTGAGCCTATATTATGTATTGAAATGTATTTATTTCAATAAATTGATTTATCTTCTGTGCCACGCTATCCAAAATCATAAGTAAAATTTATGTAAATGATTATTTTGCGTCATATTATCCACTTGCATACATTTCCCTTTGTTTGGATACTATGACGCAAAATAATCATTTACATAAATTTTACTTATGATTTTGGATAGCGTGGCACAGAAGATAAATCAATTTATTGAAATAAATACATTTCAATACATAATATAGGCTCAGTGAAAGTAATATATTTAAAAGTGTATTGAAAAATTAAAAGTATTGTTTGTATGTGTAAATATACTTTAGAAGACAAACCAAAAATAATTTAAATTGAATTTTAAAAGAGTCCTATTAAATTAACGTCAAGGTGTCACTCAAATTTTGATATCATTTCTTTTAAAACCCATATTTTGAATTCATGAGAGATGTGAATGAAAAAGCATCAGCGAATAAATTTTATATATTTTTTCATATTAAGATAATAATTGCACCTGTGAACATAAATAAAACTAAAAAGAAAATTATGATTTAAAAAAAAATTATTAACATAGCGTCACTTAAATTTGATATCATTGCTTTTAAGACCCATATTTAAAATTCATAGAGCCAAAAGAAAGTGCTGCGTCAACACTTTTAACCCGTTAAGGGTTTTTGTACTGATATCATTACTTTTTTAAGGTTATTGATGAAAATGTCAATTAGTCGAAATTAAGTATAGGGTATAAATTAATCATTAGTATAAAATTTTAAAGAAATGCTAAAAAAGACCCCTTGGACCCCAATAAAATATGAAGGTGGTGGCCCAGGGAGAGGAATCCAAGACTCAACTTTTAAATTATACAGCGAGAGAGTAACACAATTAGAAGGATGAAAATGCATGGCAAAACCCGTTTGTTCCATCTTCCTCCGCCAAAGGGCGCAATCTTTTCTATACAAACATAGCTGAAAATTTTCAGGCTGTCGATTCCGAGTCAAATGAGCCATACATCGTCGTGATTGGTCCCATAGAACCCGATAGGGAAGTGCCCCTGGTGGTGAAACTTGGAACTAAAATCAATATATCCTGTCAATGTCGAGTCGAATGAATCAAACTGCATTGTGATGGGACCCATTGGACTTGAGATAGCTGCAAAATCCGTTAGTTCCATCTTCCACCACCAGGGGGCGGACTCTGTTCCATGCAAACATAGTTGAAATCTTTGAGGCTGTCGATTTCGAGTCGAATGAGCCATACCTCGTCGTGATGGGGCGCATAGGACCCGAGATAAGAAAGCGCCCCCTGGTGGTGAGACTTGTAACTAAAATCTATATATCCTGTCGATGTCGAGTCGAATGAATCAAACTGCATTGTGATGGGACCCATAGAACTTGAGTTAGCAGCAAAATCCGTTAGTTCCATCTTCCACCACCAGGGGGCCCTCTCTGTTCTATACAAACATAGCTGAAATCTTTCAGGCTGTCGATTTCGAGTCGAATGAGCCATACCTCATCGTAATCGGGCCCATAGAACACAAGATAGGAAAGTGCCCCTGGTGGTGAAACTTGTAACTAAAATCTATATAACCTGTCGATGTCCAGTTGAATAAATCAAACTGCATTGTGATGGGACCCATAGAACTCGAGTTACCTGCAAAATCCGTTAGTTCCATCTTCCACCACCAGGGGGCGCACTCTGTTCTATACAAACATAGCTGAAATCTTTCAAGCTGTCGATTTCGAGTCGAATGAGCCATACCTCATCGTAATCGGGCCCATAGAACACGAGATAGGATAGTGTCCCCTAGTGGTGAAACTTGGAACTATAATCGATATATCCTGTCGATGTCGAGTCAAATGAATCAAACTGTATTGTGATGGGACCCATAGAACTCAAGTTAGCTGCAAAATCTGTTAGTTCCATGTTCCACCACCAGGGGGCGCACTCTGTTCTATACAAACAGCTGAAATTGTTGAGGCTGTCGATTTCGAGTTGAGTGAGCCATACCTTGTCATGATCGGGGCCATAGAACCTGAGATAGGAATGCACCCCCTGGTGGTCAAACTTGAAACTAAAATTGATATATCCTGTCAATGTCAAATTGAATGAATCAAACTGCATTGTGATGGGACCCATAGAACTCGAGTTAGCTGCAAAATCCGTTAGTTCCATCTTCCACCACCAGGGGGCGGACTCTGTTCCATGCAAACATAGTTGAAATCTTTGAGGCTGTCGATTTCGAGTCGAATGAGCCATACCTCTTCGTGATGGGGCGCATAGGACCCGAGATAAGAAAGCGCCCCCTGGTGGTGAGACTTGTAACTAAAATCTATATATCCTGTCGATGTCGAGTCGAATGAATCAAACTGCATTGTGATGGGACCCATAGAACTCAAGTTAGCTGCAAAATCTGTTAGTTCCATGTTCCACCACCAGGGGGCGCACTCTGTTCTATACAAACAGCTGAAATTGTTGAGGCTGTCGATTTCGAGTTGAGTGAGCCATACCTTGTCATGATCGGGGCCATAGAACCTGAGATAGGAATGCACCCCCTGGTGGTCAAACTTGAAACTAAAATTGATATATCCTGTCAATGTCAAATTGAATGAATCAAACCATGTTGTGATGGGACCCATAGAACTCGAGTTAGTTCCAAAATCCATTAATTTCCCCTTCCACTGCCAGGGGCGCACTCTGTTCTATATGAACATAACTGCCGCTGGTGGTGAAACTAAAATCAGTAAGTTCTATCGAGGTCGAGTCGAATGAGCTAAACTGCATCACGATTAGGAATGCACAACCTGTGGCCCGTGATGGGTAACTGGTGGCCCGCAGAGACCATACATGCCAACCTATCCAAAAATTTCGAATTTCCTTAATAATTCGTGAGAAAAATGCGCAAATTTTGTCCATAGATCGTAGGAAAATATGAATTTCATCGATCAGGTGCATAAAATTATGAATTACATCGACTGGATGCAAATTTTGTCGAATGGGCATGGAAAAATCACAAATTTCGCCATTTTGTCGCTAGAAAAAAAAACGCAAATTTCAATAATCGGTCAACAGAAACCAGAGATGCCAAAATCGGTAATTCTGGAGTTGTAAATTTCGCCAATTTTGTAAATCAGTTGAAAAAACCTGCAAATTTTGTCGATAAGGCACTTAAAATCGCAAATTTCATGGATCGAGCAACGAATTTCATCGAATGGCATGGAAAGATCGCGAATTTCAATGAACAGTCGCGGAAAAAATTTGCAAATTGTCCATAGATTGTGGGAAAACATTATGAATTTTGTCTATCGGTTCTGCAAAATTATGAATTTTGTCGATAGGCATGGAAAATCGCAAATTTCGTATATTGGGCGTGGAAAAATCAAGAATTCCATCGAATGTTTGTGAAAAAATTGTAAATTTCAACAAACGGTAAAAAAAAAAAAAAAAAAAAAAAAAAAAAATGAAAATTTTGCCATTGTCTAGAGAAGAAAAATTGTGAATTTCATTAAATGGCCGACGGAAAGCATATCAGTTGAAAATCACGAATTTTGTCAATCAGGCACAGTAAATTTTGTGGATCGGGAGAAGGAAAATCATAAATTTTGTTGAACGCATGCATAAAAATCATGAATTTTGTTTATCGGGCATATAAAAATCATTAATTTCGTCAAACAGATCCATAAAAATCAAGAAAGTCATCAATCGGGTGCGTAAAAATCTTGAATTTCATCGATCAGGCGTGTAAAAATATAGGACAAAATTGCCATTCGCCAATCGGCGAGTAATACTGAAAATTTGGCGACTGACTTTACTGCCACCACTGGTCAAACTTAATAGTCCCAATTGCGATGATTGAATGGAAAAAGATTTTTTCCCCGCTGTCGCTCGACAAATTTCGAAACCATTTGGCGAATTTCACGATTTTTTCCCCGAAATTATTTGACGGATTGTGACTTTTTTTCTTCTCGAAGCCATTCGACGATATTCGAAAAAATTTTCCCCTGAAACCAGTTGATGAATTTTGTGATTTTTCCACTATCAATGAATTTTGTGATTTTTCTGCTATCGATTGATGAATTTCGTGATTTATCGACTATCGATTAATGAATTTCATGACTTTTTCCATGAACGAACAAATTGTGCACTTTTTTTCCACTGCTATTCGACGAATTTTGCAATTCTGTTCCGCGATTGTTAGACAAATTTCACTATTTTTCTCCCGAGATCATTTGATGAATTTTGTGATTTTTTTCCCCCGAACGTATTTGACGAATTTCTCTAATTTTTTCACGACAGTTAGACATAATTAATTTTTTTCCTGCAATGCCTGATTTCTTTCCCGAGACCATTTGACGAATGTCGCGATTTCTTTCCCAACACTATTTGACAAATTTCGCCGTTTATTCCACAATCGTTTGAGAAATTTCTTAAATTTTTTATCAAGTATTTGTAAATTTGTTATTGGTCATTGCTGAAAAACAGGAGTAAAAAAATAAATGTACTGGCTAGTGGTCACTGAGAAAAAAGTTGAAACCTATACATAAAAGTTGAACCTATACATAAAAATCATGAATTTTTTAGAACGGGCACATAAAAATCACAATTTTGTCAAGTAGCCGCATAAAAATCACAAATCCATCTAGTGGGTGCATTCTTCCAAATTTGCAACCGAACAGTGCTGTATGTATGGATAATGCTAATAACCCCCCCCCCCCTACCCAACATCTCCTCGAAACAAAATTCTCTCTGTGCTACTGATGGTGGTCCTCGACAACCCAACAATTTTTTAAGTGGCCCTTCGCCTAAAAAGATTGGGCACCTCTACTATCAATTAACAATAAATTAACCTATCGCTTGTGTCATGTATTCATGAGCGGTGATTGCAATGCAAATTCTTGTTTACAAGAATAAGACTTATATTAGGTATTTTATTATTTATTTATTGTTTGTTTACTTATTTTGATTTGATTTTCTTGTCCTTTTAGAAATTGACTTTAGATTGTTACTTAAATGGTGAGATGATTGTCAATTATCTGTTTTATCGATAAAAATGATACAAGGTAAGGAAATTGCATCATGTCGAGTGAATATTTAGGAAGTATTTTAAAACTCGCAGACTAAAGAAGATTTGTGTTTTACTTGTTAGCTATATTTTGCAACTCTCCAAATTACTGCAATGTAAATATAGTATGAAGTTAACTTTCCTCTGTTGTATAGCTAATTTTATTGGAAAAAAACCCTGAAAATGCATTGTTGTAGTAATCAATTATTTTTGCAGTTGTGTAAATTCTGTCATAACAATTTTCAACTAAGGGAAATCTTACATTGGACATTTAATCACAGTATTTTAAATAAGAAAACTTAAAATATTTGCAAATTAAAGAAATGAAAAGAGATTTTGTTTAAAATTACATCTAAAGATTTTTTTTTTTACAAAAAATGCAAAATTCGCCAGTCATTCGGGAAATTATCACAAAATTCTACTAATAAAATGGGACTGTAAACAAACCGGTTCAAAATGTGTCCTTTTAGGTAGATTTCGTAAGAAATACTACCTATTACATTCTCACCTAAGTTGGAAATTTTGAAAAATTTTTGCAGATCTACGCCGATCATGACTCCCAGAACCCAAAACCACCCCCAGTTCAAAACTTTATATATCTATCTATCTATCTATCTATCTATCTATCTATCTATCTATGTCACTTTTTCTGACCACGATAACTGGAAAAATTCTGCATAAATCTCTTCCAAACTCATACATAAAATCAAGGGTCATAAAATCTCGGTCAAGTTCGTTAATGGGCAAAATCGAACCAAGGGGGGGGAAATGGGGGGGGCTTTTTGTGAAAACAGAAAAACCCTCATAATTTCTTTATTTTTATACGTATCGAATCCGTTTAAAGTTATTATTACTTCTAGGAAAAGGGCCGAAAATTTATGTATGAAAGATTTTTGATATAATTAAAAATGGCCCCAAGGGGGGGAAAAAAGGGGGGTTTTAGAAGAAAAAAAATCATAGCTTCGTCAATTCACAAGATATCAAATCCGCGTAAATTTATTATTAATCCTCTTAGTATTATCTAAAACTTTTATATTGACAAGTTTTTTATAGGACCAACCGTTATAGCAAAAAAAAAATTAAAAACAAAAAAAATCCCTGCCGGCTCCACCTGCAAACAAGTTATTTTTCGAAGTAGGCGGTTCCAACTCCCGCATCTTTTCGAAACTGATACATAAAATCAAGGGGCATAAAATCTTGGTCAAGTTTGTTAATGGGCAAAATCGAACCAAGGGGGGGGATGGGGGGGCTTTTTGTGAAAACAGAAAAAAAACATAATTTCTTAATTATGATACGTATCGAATCCGTTTAAAGTTATTATTACTTCTAGGAAAAGGGCCGAAAATTTATGTATGACAGATTTTTGATATAATTAAAAATGGCCCCAAGGGGGGGAGGGAAGGGGGGTTTTAGAAGAAAAAAAATCAGAACTTCGTCCATTCCCAAGATTTCAAATCCACTTAAATTTATTATAAATCCTCTTAATATTATCTAAAACTTTTATATTGACAAGTTTTTTATAGGACCAACCGTTAGAGCAAAAAAAAATTAAAAACAAAAAAATCCCTGCTGGCTCCGCCTGCAAACAAGTTATTTTTCGAAGTAGGCGGTTCCAACTCCCGCTTCTTTTCGAAACTGATACATAAAATCAAGGGGCATAAAATCTCGGTCAAGTTCGTTAATGGGCAAAATAGAACCAGGGGGGGGGAATGGGGGGGGGACTTTTTGTGAAAACAGAAAAAAACCCATAATTTCTTAATTATGATACGTATCGGATCCATTTGAAGTTATTATTATTTCTAGGAGAAGGGCCGAAAATTTATGTATGACAGATTTTTTATATAATTAAAAATTGCCTTAAGGGGGGGGGGGAGGTTTTTGAAGAAAAAAATTCATAACTTCGTCGATTCCCAAGATTTCAAATCCGCTTAAATTTATTATAAATCCTCTTAATATTATCTAAAACTTTTATATTGGCATGTTTTTTATAGGACCAACTCTTATAGAAAAAAAAAATTTCTTGCTGGCTCCGCCTGCAAACAAGTTTGGTTTCGAAGTAGCAATTCCCGACAAACAGGCACCCCACGGTCTGCGTCTTCGAAATCTGCCTGTGCCTGTAGGCCGAGCCGTCAGGGATTTTTTTTTTAAATTAAATTCCATCCCAGCAGCCCTGTTGTTATGTTAGTCGAGCACTAGCTGATCGACAAAATTTTTTAATCTCGCCAACCTTTTTTTTCTGACCAATCTTTAACATAAGCTAATAAAGTATAGCCAACATTTTAACATTGCTATATAGTATCTTAAAAAACTTACTTAAAAATAGCTGAAATATAATTTTGATAAAATACGTAAACACAAACATATCAATACAAATAACAAAATCTCATCTAATCGGGTAGGGGAGACCGGTACACAGTGACCACTTTTTCAGTTAATTTTTTTTTTCTCTTTAACAGACTGACCAATCTGTATGAAAATATTTTTGAATATTCCTTAAACCTTCTTACATCCATCATAATTTTCTCACAACATAGTTTTCAATACATTAAAATATATATATATATATATACACTGGTCCACCCACCAGGGTACAGTGGACCACTATTAGGTATTATCTAAAATATAATATAAATCTATTTTTCATTAATCTAATTCTTTTTTGTTGCCTCTTCATTCGCAAAATAACATAGTAATATAAATTTTGAAACAAAAACAAAAAATTAATTATATTTTGAAAATAATAACAGATTAATACAGGAACAATTGCAATTTAGTTGAAGTTATTACTTAAGTACAAAAAAAAATCAGCTCACAATAAAATTTGCAAATGAAATTCCAAAATACTTATCAGTAAGATTGAGCCTGGAATTTTCAAGAAATAATTTTGGGTCTGCGAGCAACATTATGAAATCATTGACATCAACAGCAGATTCATCTACAGTTTCGGGAGAAATAAACTGATTTCCATTCAATTTGCATCTCATGAATCTTACTTGAATAGAATCATCAACAATTAGACTACAGTTATATTTATCAAAGGCAGTAAATACAAAACAAAATATTTCTTACTATGTTAAAAAAATTGTTATTTTTATTTGTTTACTTTATTTTACAGTTAATTCTACTTTAAAACAATCTTTCTTTATAGAAAACAATTATTACATATTTTGAACATTCTGCATTAGAGGAGCAGAGTGGATTGTGGACCACTGTGCCCCAGGAGTGGGTGGTCCACTGTACCCCATGTTGAAGTTCAATAAATAATCATATTAATATTGTTTATAGCTTTCTTTTAAACATAATAACTTTAAAGTAAAATAAAAACAAGTATCTTAGCTTTTCAAAAAAGCTGTTTTATTTTATTTATCTACAACCTTTAATTACTAAAAAAATAAAAATATGATGATGAAAAATTTTACTTTTAGAAGCTCAAAACAACAAAGCAGGATAAAATAGTTCAATCTGAGCTAAACATACTTTCTGAAGGCTATAAATAATCATTGCAGTGCTGTTGTCTATTAGGATAGAAGAGAAGCTTAAAAAAAAATTAAATAAATAAAATATTAGGGGGTGGTCCACTGTGTCCATAGGTTCACTGTGTACCAGTCTCCCCTATATTAATGATAGGCTTAGTCAATAAAAAAAATGTTAAAGTAAGCCATAACATAAATTAGAAACATTGTATTTCATAATGAAAACATCGTATCTAATTTTATATACATAAAAGTGAAAACTTACGTTATATAAATTCCCTATATAATATACCAAAGTTTCATCACAATTAAACGTATTTCAATCACACTGAAATAAAAAGTTTTAGTTATTAAATTTGTGTGAGGTGAATGATGGGAAAGTTTGATTTGGAGAGTTGGAAAATATAGCTAACAAGTAAAAAACCAATCTTCTATCATCATCAGATTTTTAAAAGACTTCTTTAAAAGATTCACTGATTATTTTTAACGATAAAACATGTAATACTATTGACAATTATCTCACCATTTACGCCACTAAATCAAAAAACAATTTCTAAAAGGACAATCTAATCAAAATAAGTAAACAAACAATAAATAAATAAATAAATAATAAAATACCTCATATGAGTGTTTGAACTTTGAAGAGGGGGGGGGGGCTATGAGACCTATAGCGGCAGGGCTGTCGTCTCGAATGATCCAAACCATCAACATTCGAGACTCGTTGAAAACAAACAGATGATTGATTTGTTGATTAGAGGCTGTTTCAAATTAACTGATAAAAAAAAAAAATCTGAATCTTTTTTTCCTTTAAAAAATGACAAATTAAATATATAAATAACAATTAAATTGTATATATATAATTATAAAATATTTCAATATTTTAATCAAGGAATCTAAATATTTTTCGACTTAATGAAGATTTTGAAATAAGAAATTCTTTATTATAACAAAAAAGAAAAATATACAAACAATAATTTAATTTAATACATATATATTACATATTAAAAATTGCATTAAAAACTGTTTTCGTATTAAAAAAAAAAAAGAATCTAAATAGTTTTTCAGCGATATGGATATGCTTTAACGTTTAACTGTAACCGTAATAGGCAAGAGCTTCCTTATTGCGCAGTAATAAAAAGCAGTGAAAAGGCTGAAGATCTGTAATGTTAGTCTACCAGAAAAAGCATAAGAAAATAGTCCGATTTTAAAAGTGGATTATATTGAAAACAAGAGTTTTCCTACGTTAGCGCAATATCTTAAACGCTTCATCTAAAACTGATTAATATAATATATTAATTTTAAAAAAATCGTTCGATCCATTTTCGAGATAACAACTCTGTGCCCATTACACCATTACATTTTCCATTTTCGTTTAAAAATTGGTTTCCAGATCTCAAAATCTACTGCATGTAGAAATCTATAAATTTCAGGATAGAGTTTGGCCATAGATATAAGACTAATGTGAAAAAATCGAAACGGTATGCCTCATATTTACTGATATATTAAATGTCGGCGTTTCGATTTTCCTTTGATGTCCTGCTAGCTGTATATATGAGAGTGACGGAATCTTCGGTTTTGGGCTTACGGTTTTCGGTTTTTCGCTACGTCACTCAAGAGACTACCGTCTCTTATGATATATATATATATTTGCAATGAAATTCTAAAATTCCAAAAACTTTACTTTGGTCAATGAAACGTCAATATTGCAGAGATACTGGCTTTGCATTGCAAATATCTGCAATGAAATTGTTAAATAATTCTTGTCAATAATGGCAAAATGTAAACACCCTAATGTTGGAGCAATATATTCCAAGATTAAATCAATGCAAACACTACTATTCTGGTATTAGCCAAGATATAGCCAATGGAGACAACACTTCCCCAGTATTGCTTGGCTTCTAGGGAAATCATTGTCTAAAGATTTTTTATAATGTCCTTCATTAAGGTAAATTTAAACAGTTTTGTACTATAATAAATACAGGATATGTAAATAAAAGCAAAGAAAGAAATAGAAAAACTTTTATATGATCTCATTTTAATGTTTTTTAAAAAGTTTATTATGGTCTCTGAAAAGATGCTTTTTCATGACGGACGCCATAAACCAGTTGTATATTAAATATATTCTGCTTTATAATGTTTTCCTCTACTTTTTTTTTCAGGTCAAGTAAGCATTCTGCGTTTCTAACATAGTCTCTCAAACTGGAAATACAATTCGTTGCAAACTAATACAGAGCGGGAATTTTTCAGTTATTATCTAGACGGACATAGGCGCCGACTTAAGGGGGGGGGCGAAATAAGCAATCAGGAATACCTGTACCACTAATTAAAAAAAGTTTCTTTGTCCTATTAAATCACTGTGATTAATTAAGACAAAAATAACGTTTTGAAATTTGTGGTGAAAGGTATCCTGATTTGCCCCCGTTGGGCCAAATGGATATTTAAATTTATGTTATCTAAATATTTCTAGAATTCGGTTTAAAAGCCACTTTCAAGGTACAGGCAGAAAAAGCAAATATGTTGAATTTTTTGCTTCATAAAAAAGCGAAGTAATTTTTACAACACAGTTGAAAAATTTATCTGACTTTGATCTACGTCTGTTTGAAATCTGTGAAATAAAAATGCGTCACAGAAGTAGACAACTTCCTGTTCTCTTTTGGTAATTTTTCATTTAATAATTATGCTACTTTGTTATCAGTTTGTTTGTCTGTCCATCCACGCAATAACTTTCACAAAATGGTTGAGAAAGGAACGAAATTAAAATTGGTTATTGAGATAGAGCTGCAACTTACAGACTGCGAAAATGGTCTCAGTATCACTTTTAGTTTCCTTATTACACAAAAGAATTCTAATACATTATCATGTATGGACTATTTATCTTTGAAATGCACTTAAATAGTATCATAAGATTTCAAACACTTTAAAAAACTACATGAAACATATTTGTAAAACGTGTTTAATACCTTAATATTTATATTTGTAAAATGTCATCATACTGCATGAAATATATTTATGTGTAATGTTCTTAGGCATTTGTCTAGCTGTTCTTCTATGCTCTGACTTTTGTAAAAATGCTAGAATGGGTCGAAAATGAAAATTTTAACGTGGACAACAACAATTTTCTAAAAATAATTTCTCAAGTATTTTCAGTTTATTATTATTATTATTATTATTATTATTATTATTATTAAAGAGAACGCGGGATATTTCAAATGCATTACCATCTTTGAAAAGTTTAATCTGTGCTTTAATATTTTCAAGCTCATTGCAACTTTTTGCAACTTAAAACCATTTATGAGTTACTAAGTTCTTCAATGTGTTTGTTTGCCTTATTCGCCTTTCGCAATGTAAGACTTTTGTGAAATTTCTCGGATAGCCACGATATTTAAATATCTTAATGCTGTATGTATACGATAAAAATGGCCACTATTATTATTGTCATGTTGCAAAGTTACGTAGAAAAATTACAACGTATTACATATAATAAGTTATTGCTCTTTTACACATTTTACTGTGGTATTATACTTTTAAATTAGTGTATAACTTGACTGGAAACATTAATTAGATAATCTTAACTGTTTAAAAAGTTTACAATTTTTTGTCTGCATTTTTTGCTTGCTCCATCTACGCTTTAACTTTTATAATATATTTGAATCTCAATCAAATATATACAAATGTACCATAATCTTATCGTAAATGGCCACTTCAACGTATACATTTTTCTTGCTTAATCGTTTTTGAAACTCGGACTATGCTATTTTGTAGAAGCTATTTTTATTCTAAATGCAATTAAACTTTTTTTAATTTAACCAATTTTCTGTATGCTACTTCAAAAGTTCTAAAGTTTGGAATTAGTCACTCTGTCGCCATATTTTCATTGAACAGCAAATATATTTGAAGGTGCAATACCGGAAAAAAAAACTACGAAGGAAGTGCAAAATAATTAATGAAATTTCTAAATTGTATGGCAATTTTATTTTTTAATTTACCAGAAAATGATATATATTTATAATTCAGTTTTGAGCACTTTCTCTTACGTTTTCCTTGCTTATGCGACATAAATTCCGTTTATATCAAACATTTTTTTTTTTTTTGTGGGGATCCTTTTTCATTTTCCGGTAAAATAATAATAAATTATTATAATCGGTGCTTCGTCTTAAAATTGTGTGCACTATTACATACATACAGTTTTTCAAATAACAGTTACATTTCGTTGTATTAACTTCTGTTTACTGTAAAGTAGCTTTATTGCGTTTCAGAAGTAGGATAAGCTAGCAGAAGATATGTAATTTAAAGTATAGGATTGTAATGTTAAAAAGTATTTGGTAAAATATGCGTGACACGTGATTTTATATTTCTCCATTAATAATCTTGTATAGAAATATCACTTTTATCAAAACATTCACTCTCTTTATAGATAAGGACTTCTACAAAAATGACGAGATCCTGTTGAGTGGATGTAGGAAATAAACGTGTCAGGATATCATATTTTACAATGAACATCCCTCTTAAAATTATACGATCTTAAAAATAACGTTCGTGATAAAATACAGTTAAGCACTCGGTTCACGTAAAGCAGTATATTTGGTGAATCAAGGTGTTTGCGAATCAGTACTTAATTTTTCTCCGGCAGACTCGTTCATCATAAATAAGTAAAACGTGTTTAAATTTTAGAACTCTATCAGTAACTAAATAAATAAAGGCATGTATATATTATTTGGTAAAGATAAAAAAAAAACTCTAAAACATCTGTGCCACAAAAAATCGTAAATGAATATTTTTTGTAAAGCTAAGATTATATTATGAAACGATGTTCTTGTATTTTTTTTTTCACAGAATTGCTACGTGATCCAGAAAAGTCACGTAAGTACTCGCAATCGTATGAATTCATATGGCACGCCAACTCTCTTCCTTAAATCAATTTTTCATGCCGTTGCTTTTCTTAAAAGAATTAGGAGAATGCAATTCTGTTAGACTAGGAAATTCCGGCGTTTAACTATTTTTCTTTAGTAGGCCATTGTTTCTACTTATAGAAACTTTAGAATATTCATATATTTAAACCATTTTCAGCTAATAGATTCTTTCTTCCTTCCAAACTCTTCTTAAAAATTTATATTGATGGCGTGATTTACGCTTTTTGCAGTTAAGAGATATATTATCTGCTCATTTATTTATTAAATCTTAAAAGATTTCAGAAAGGTTTATAAATTTAAGATTAAAATACATGAATCTTTGTCTACAACTGGAAAGAATGAAATATTGCGCTTATTCACAATTTATCATTTTTATGTTCCTCCACTCATAAAAATGTTTTAATGATTCAATTTGATATAACTTTTACTCGTATTTAGCGTTTATGCTTATAGAACTTCATTTACGAAGAAAATGATTTCAAAAGAAGCTTCAGTATATTACTATAGAAGCTTATTAGCATACATAAAACCATTTTGATATTTGACAAATAAGACAGAAATGAATTTCTATTATTCTTTAATAGGCATAGTCTATATTTTTCTATTTTGTAAAACAAAGCAAAAATTCTGACTTTTTATAATAAGGATATAGCATCTTCATTTATACATGCCACATCAACGACTAAGCGCTAGAACTCTGAGAGCGACAGGAGTCTCTCAAAATTATCATCTCAGCTTTTCAGTCTACGTCTAAGGAATTTAGAGTGATTCTATTTCATGGGAATAATTTATAAATGGAAGCAAGATTTAAAATTCCTCGTCTCAAGCCAATTTCCTCAGCGTATACCTATGGTGAAGACTTGCCTAAAGTCCTAACATTCATATCTATATTTTTTAGTGTTTGTAATTGGTGTTTGTTTCTATAAAGATTAATTGTTGTTTGAAATGAAATAGAGATGATTTCTGATTCGCAGAGAGATGCAAAATGTTCTTACAAACAGAATTTTCTAACATCGACATTTATATAAATATAACAAATGTAATAAAAAAATGTTGGCAACTGCTATAACGAAAAATGTTTAAATTTGATAGGAAAAGGCTGTTAGATTTTTGGTTTTTTATTAATTAAAAATTAACTATTCATTATTTCGATTCCGGATTACTTTAGTTGTCTCGGTCGTGTTTTAACACACCTATACGTAACATTTCCCAATTCTGGCTTCCAAACTGTTGATTTGTATAGAAGCGCAGACAGACAAATTTTCATTTTTATATATTAGATTTTTGTTTGTTTTGATAATGGATCAGATAAGTTGAAACATATGTCAAGTCTAATAAAACCTATTTTAGTGTTTATAATCTTTTTATTTTACACCTTTTAGCAATTAAAAAGAAGTATAGAATTTGCCAATTTTTTAATATTTATGTAGAATTTTATATGCCTCAAATTTTAAATTTAATTTATTTGATATTTTTTGAAGGGCTTTTAAATAAGTATCACCAAGATTTTGCACTGAAGAGGGATGTCTTCCCAGAGGATGCATAAAATAGTACGGTTCATATATCTATAGAAGAAAGTTATATTTAATTGAAATGCTAAAACCTTTATCCTGGCACTCCATAAAAGACAAGAACAATTGAACTCATATATTTCCAAATTTTATTTGCTTAATAGGCGTATAGCCAACATAGTGAAAAAGTACCCAAGCCGGGACTCGAACCCGGGTCATCAGATTAGCGCACTGATGTTCTACCAACTGAACCACTTGGGAACGATACCCAGCTCGGAACTTTTTCCACCATAACATGTTGGCAAGGCTACAAACGCAGCACAAGATGGAATATTTTCAGTGAGCCACCAACCCTGGGGCAAGCACGAAATCAAAGAGAATCCAGCATCGACAATTGAATAAATTCATATTAATACTTGGAAATTTTTCCAGAGAACATTTCTCACACCTTGCATTCATAATATTCAAATTTTATTTGCTTAATAGGCGTATAGCCAACATAGTGAAAACATAGTCCCGGCTTGGGTACTTTTTCACTATGTTGGCTATACGCCTATTAAGCAAATAAAATTTGAATATTATGAATGCAAGGTGTGAGAAATGTTCTCTGGAAAAATTTCCAAGTATTAATATGAATTTATTCATATATTTCCGCTTAATTTTTTTTATGTTCGAGTTAGATGACGTATTCCTGAGCTCAGTGAGCTAGTTGCTATTTTCTAAAACCTACGATAACGTATGCTATCCTAAGTTAATTTTATCCTGAAAGAAATTTCACTTACAGTATTAAAAATTGTAATTCGAAATATATGTTAAAAAGAGTTTTGGTGCCAAAGTACAGCATTATTAAAGAAAACTGAAATTTTAGATTTTCTGGGTACGTTTTCGAATGCATCCAGCAAACCTTTGATATTTAGGTAGATTTCTTGAGAAATTGTTGAATTTTCTTCCTCATAAACTTTCCATTTATGGTATCTGAAACTCGTTTTTCAGATATAATCTGTTTACGATAAGTGGACCGATAAGTAACCCACATTTAGTTTAATTTAATCTTTAATTACAATTACACCTAGCAACTAGCAGAACCTATTTTTCGATTAAATAAAGAGCTTTCTTCCTCAGTCGTGTCTGTTAGCTACTTTCTTTTCTCGTAGCATCACGAAATCTTCCAAGGTTATCGATCAACTTATCGTGGCCGAACTGTTTTCAAACCTTTACACAAATCAAACGAAGATGGGCATGTAAATGATTTAGGAGATTTTAAAAATAATAATAAAAGTTTATCATGAAAGAGAACTTTTCAGGAAAATAGATACAAATTAATTTTTTTTCATTATATGAATGCACATGCTTCTTAACAATTAATTTTATGAGCCTTTGTTAAACGGAATTTTAACACTTTTTGCTAGCTATAAAATCAAGCTGCATTCCAGAATGTCGCTTTAAATAAATGACAAGCTTTAAAGAGTAGATTTCATTTCGTTTGTCGTACATTTTATGACTTTTTTTAACAACTTATATTTCTTGAAAAAGAAGAAAAGCACTGAAGAATTCGAGGGAAATAGAAATTTGTACTAAAAGCTCCAATGACAAATGCCTGCTTCCTTCCGATCAAAATAAACATCTCCATCGTAAATAAGAAAGCGTGTTTACAAGTTGTTAAGATGATGTCCTATTAAATAAAAGACATACTGCGTACAAAAAGGATTTTAACATTACATATGCGAATGTTTTTTAAGAGATTTTAAAATATCAATAAATGTTTATCATATAAAGAACTTTAGAGGAAAATAGAAACAAATATTTTTTTTTTCATTATATGAAGGCACATACTTCTTAACAATTAATTTTGCGAGCCTTTGTTAAAAGGAATTTTAACACTTTTTGCTAGTTTTAAAATCAAACGGCATGCCAGACTATCCCTTCAAATAAATGACGATCTTTAAAATGTATATTTCATTTCGTTTTGTCGTGTATTTTATGACTTTTTTTAACAGCTTATACTTCTTGCAAACGAAGAAAAACAGTGAAGGAGGATTCAGGGAAAATAGAAATATGTACTAAAAGCTCCAATGACGAATGCATGCTTCCTTCCGATCAAAATAAACATTTCCATCGGAAATAAGAAAACATGTTTACAGGAAGTACTATTAAATAGAAGACATACTGCACACAAAAAGGTTTTTGACATTAGACATATAAATATTTTTTAAGAGATTTTAAAATATCAATAAATGTTTATCAGAAAAAGAATATTGGAGTAAAATTGCAACAAATTAATATTATTTCCATTTTTTGAATGTACATGCTTCTTAACATTTAATTTTACAAGCCTTTGTTAAAAAGAATTTTAACACTTTCTGCTGGTTTTAAAATGAAACGGCATGCCAGACTATCCCTTCAAATAAATGCAAACTTTAGAGAGTAAATTTCCTTTCGTCTTGCAGTATGTTTTAAGATTTCACAATTTATTTTTTTTAATTAAAGATTGTTATATTGAAATGTGTTTTATTTTTGTGTTCCCTTTGACTGGTCACGTAAGTTAAGCCAAACCTCTATCAGACAGCTATGATAATATGGTCGTAATTTAAAAATTAGATATAATGAATCAGTGTCCAGCACTGGAATTTTATATTTAATTCTTCATTGCATTAAATATTTTTAATGGATCTCGTAAAATGTAGAAAACATACTTGCAGGAAAATATCATAGGTACCGTGACACAGACGAGGAACTAAACCCGTAGTATATAAGGTTTACTTGTCTTCGGTTTAACATATATTTTTTAAAATCTATAAAAATTTGCATCATGTCTATTTCTATGTCTCTGAAAATAAAAACCTGGTTAAATGCTTCTTTAATTGAATATTTACGTATCGCTCATTGCTGTACTTCGAAGTTTCAGTTAAATATTCTTTAAAGAAAAATTTTTGTAAAAGTCATTTTTGCCTATTTGCATATTTTATATGAAATTTTAATTCCGTTATTTTTTATTACTGTGTAATTAAAAGCAAGAACTAACAAATGTGTTGTTTTAAATTGGTAATTTTAAAATAAAAGTAATTGTTTAAGGAAATATTTAAATCACTTGTAAAATGCTAGAAATTTCCTATCTTGCTCTTTTTAAGAAATAACATTATGATTTGATAAACTGAATTACTGGGATAACATATTCCAATTCAGAGAGTTCCTTATTTTTCACAACTACTATTTTTTAACGACTACTATTTCACAACTACTATTTTTTAGATTAGTGCTAGGTGTCGTTTGTGTTGCTTAAATAATTGCACTAATTGTATAACATTTAACACAAAAGACGTCAGTTCCTATGAGGATAAAATAATTATGAGCTGTTTATCTTAATAAATGAGTCTAACTCTTAGTACATC
Organism: Maratus michaelseni; assembly: GCA_963931845.1. Classification (NCBI taxonomy): domain Eukaryota; kingdom Metazoa; phylum Arthropoda; class Arachnida; order Araneae; family Salticidae; genus Maratus; species Maratus michaelseni. Next base: position 207,664,907 of record OZ007586.1, on the reverse strand, counting down.
GACTAAAAAGAGACTACAATTTAAGCCCTGGAAGGTGCATGAAAACGTTCCCATTAATAAGAAGACACAATGCTTCATTAAGATGAAGTGAGAATTAAGAAATTTACATTATTAAAATATACAAAAATTGCTTTATAAATTGTTTTTTATAGAGCTATTTTAACAATTAACGAAATCATCGCTCAGAAAGAAAGACATTTTCCCTCTACAACTATTTTTTTCCAAACTATTCCCAAGAGGAAGATCAAATTGCATCTAAACACTCTTTAATAATGAAACTGAAAAAAGGACAACGATAAGTCGTAAAATTATCAAAATTAGAGAGGTTCTAGGTGTAATTAAAGCATGAAAATAATCATTTTTGAGTTCCTAGCTCAATCAGCAATGTGTAGGATGGTCTTCAGGAGCGAAAAAGTCTAATCGAAAGCACTTTTAGCACTAACTAATTCAGAAATTACTTTAAGGCTGATGCTGTGAGTGCCTGATGTCTAGTGCTCATTAGTTTGCAACCGTAATGACCTATAACAAATGGAGAGTTCCAGAATACTTCAGCTGACAGTTATTCTTTGAAATCCGACAAATTTCGTTGTAATTTTGCACTGTTCAAGTGTGCATATTCTTAAGGTTGTTGAAACAAAATCGAACATGGATACAAGCAAGACGTGAACAGAGGCTTAAATTTTGATCATATGGATCGTGCGATTCGAATGTGGATATCTTATCTCTAGTGAGAGTATATTTTGATGCCTTACAACGAAATCGGGGGTTACAGAAGCGTCTAAACAAACATTCCTAAAGCATTTTCCTAAATAAACTTTCCGATAAATAATTTAATAATTGTTCTTTGCAATTGATTTATCTTATTTAATTTCTGAAATTTTCTCATTCGGGTGTAGAATCAAAATTAGAATACAGTAGTGGAACGCAGTGGGGGTAATTCATACGAATACTTTAAAAAGTATCATTGTAGATTGTTATTATAAATGAGGCAACACAAGTTTTAGGTTGTACATGTGAAGTCACTAAAATTCGTGTAAAATTTTAAAAGCAGAAAAATGAACGTTGCTCTTGATTTACCTTGATTAAACTGGCTCTGGACCTTTAGAAGGGGAGCGCAAAAAAATCATTCAAAAGGAAAAATTGATTCAAAGTCTGAAGAGCCAAATGTCTCAAAACATCTTAACTGACAAGATTAGGCTGACAAGAAGGTCCATTATTCCGAAGCATGATAGTTATAGTCCCATTTGAAATTACCTGCGTCCATACACAGCGTGCATTTTTCTTGAGCTTGAGTTACATAATTCAGCTTATCCATAAAATTTCGACTCCATCCATAAAATTACATATTGCATCATATTTACATGTTTTCCTGAACTCGCAAGGAAATGATTCACGACTAAAACTGTTCATTGGTTATTAGTTATTAAACAGTTATTATTTTAGGATTTCATCCAAACTTGGTAATTCATCATTTCTTACTGAAATTCCAGTAAGTATGATTTAATAAATAATACTCGCATGAGATTTTTATTTTTTTTTAACCCTGATTAATGTAATTTGTTCTTATACAAATGTTTCCTTTTATTTATTTCATTTTTAATAATTGAATAAAATCATGTATACATAAAATTTTCAAGCTTAAAGAAGTGTTGTTTAAAAATTTTCTTTAATCTTCTATTTTCTTTCTTTATATTTATATGCACTCTCATTTTTTTTTTCAAAGAACGTACATAGAACAGGCAGCAAGTTGTCGGAATATCTTTATGATTCGAAGATAATTTTCTGTTATTTGAAGAAATTTATTTTATTATTATTTTTTTATATATTGGAGAATTTCGGGAAATTTTGAGCTTTGGTTCTGGATTTTTTCTTGTTTTGAAGGAAAAGAGACATACGTAAAAATTCTGTTCCTATTACGAAAAGGTAACAGGCAACACAGTTGCCGAAACACCCTTGCGATTTGGCAAAAGTTTGCAAAATTGCAGGAATTTTTTGCGTTATATTGGTGAATTTTCTGTATTTTTGGGGGAAAGGGCAAATCAAAATGGAAATTTTGGTGTTTTAAGGCGAAAAAAGCAATGGAAAACACTTTCGATTCGCGGAATGTTTTTAGTGCATATAAAATTCTATGCTTATATACTATATAATTTTTTTAACAATCAATTTGCAAATACAAAGTACGTATTTTGAACTCGATGTCAAGATAAACAGCACATCTTTTTCCTCTATGCATTCTTATAATTCCATAGATAAGTTGTTTTCAAATGACACGAACACGCCTTGTCATCTAAAATTTGATAAGAAAGATAAGTTATTTTCCAAGAACAATAACAAAATAGATAATGATTTGTGTTGAATAAAACTTTCAACTATAGTCAGGCGAAATTGAAAATAAGAGTTCCGAGAATTGCATGCTAATGAGATATGGACGTAAATTACATAAGGTACAAACTTTTTCTTTAGAGACTGCCAACGTAGAACAATTTTGTGTTAAACAATATGCATTTCACAGAATTTTTTAAATGGATGTTTTATGTTTAGGGAGATAAGCAAGTAATTAAAATTTCCTTTGAATTCATGCATTAGGTAAATGCTAATTACTTTCATGGATTTCTTTAGACGGACCAATTATGATGGAATATTAATTAGCTAAGAGGAAAGGATTATTTAGAAGAATATTTTTTCAAGTTGAAGAGCTGGAAACATCAGGTATTTTACGTATTTTTATTGTATTTATTGTATATATCCTATACTGAATTAACATACCTGTAGGGGAACTATTACTAAGATTTCCTAATATTATTATTCAATAAAAGAAAGAAATGAAAAGAAAAGAAAATGAAAGAAAGAATACACTAATAAAAATTAAAAGATATAGTTCTAAATATATCTAACGGTTTCTTAATTATATACATATCATACGGGTTTATTTTTTGGATTTTTTCCCTTAGCTTTTAGAAATTTTCGGAAATTGCCTCAATTCCGATTTTATGAGGCTATTTATTTACATTTATCGAAATCTTAATAGTTCTTCTCAAAACAATTTCTTATTTTTTGCATAATGAATATTAATTTGCATACTTTTCTTCAAAATGAGTTGTTATTAAATGGGAAAATACTCATGGTAAAAACTATTGAAAATTATTATCCCCTGAACTTGTGTTTTCTCTTTTTCTTATGAAAGTAAAGAAAAAAAAAACATATATTTTTTAACATTTTATATGACGGAATTTTTCTAACTTAAAGTTGATAAAATAAATTCCTTTTTACAAAATTTCTTAAATGTATAATAGCTTAATCGTTTTACCACTATCTGCTTCGTTTTTTTAAAAAATAAGTAAAAGCATAATAAAGGTAAAAGCATAGCTAACAAATTTTGCACTTTTTTCTTACCACTAAAACTTAATAAAAATTTTACCTTATTTAATAGCCGAAATCTGCGATTAAATAAGGCAAAAATTTCTATTGAATTTTAGTAGTAATAAAAAAAAAGTAAAATTTTACAGTTATGCTTTTACCGCTTAAACCTTTTTTTTTTTTTTTTTTTTTTTTTTTTTGTGCAGTTTTCTTACAAAAAATTATCATTTTTCTAATTGTTTAAGTTTAATAAGCACAGCAAGGAATAAAACATTCTTACCAACATTTTTGAAAAAAAATATGGTATTTTGCAAACTTTTAGGACAAAATGAATATTACATAATTATCCCGAGTTCACCATTTTCAATATTTGTAATATTATCATCGCTTTCTAGGTCGCGATCACACATACTTATTGTGAACAGAACAAGAAAAAAAAAAGTAGAGGAAATTTCCAAAAACGGACTACTACTTTCATTTTGGTACCTAGCGGTTTACCTGCTTACTCAAAATGGATAATTTTGGTGTCAGTTACTTTTAAAAACAGTCTGGAAGGTGATATGAGGGTACAAAACGCTAATAACCAGTCTTAGTTTTCCAAAATCATTTTTTCTAAAAAAATGAAAATGACTGTTTTTCAAGAGGAGGTCCAACTATGTGCTACTTTGTAATTTATCTCTTAATAAATCAAAAAATACCAAATTTTGTTTAAAAACCTATTAAATTACTGCCTTGAAACAGCAGTACTTTATGTAAACTACTTTATGTAACTGTATGTAAAAAAAAGAGCATTTTCTTATTTTTTTTACTTGCAGAAGTCACACATGTATACCTTTTTTCCATTCTAGCACATTTCGAATATGCCCAACTTACACACTTCTAGCACTGAATCTAAACTTCCCCTTTAACATCACCTGAAAAGAATCCATCGCAGAAAATGCATGCTGCATTGTCGTCACCAGGTTTATCGCCCAGAGGAACCGCCAACTGGTGGATCCTGCGGTCGATATATTAGCCAGTTTTTAGACCATTCAGTACTTCAAGTTTATGGTCTTAAAAGCCATTACAAAACAAACAAATTGATTAAAACTGGTGTTGTACATGAAGCTTAGGACATCTACGTTGAGATGAGATGGAAGCCACTTGTTTTACTGAAGAACGAAGGACGAGAGAAATTAAATTTAATGTGACTTGTAAAGTTTTGGGTTTTTCAAAAGTAGGTTTTCTCATGAAAACATTTCGTAGCAACCTACGTGGCTCTTATACCAAGACCATCTGTTAACCACTCTACCTCTACTTCTTGCTGTTCCATTCGGTACCATTCCCACGACCCTGCAAAACTTCTTCTCCCCCTCCCCCCAATTTTAGAAAGTAGCCCGCATTTAGACGCTAGCCCGTTTTTGGACCATTTCCTCTAAAACAAGAACTTTTAATTTGATTAAAAATAAAAATAAATAATATTAAACGCATGCATATGTAATGGCACTGAATTCGTCAGAAATTGTTGAAACCTCGTAATAAATTAATTAAAACAGGCATAAATCTAATTTTTTTGTCGGATAACATGGAGATTGATTTTCACCACTCAAATGTGTATTAGAAAATTCTAGTTTCGTAAATAAACATAGTTAAATTTAATGATGAATATTTATATCATAGCTGCCAACTTGTAAGGGTTTTTATGTTACAATAAAATTTAGTAAAAATTTGTGTCTTATTTAATCACTAAAAATCGTTATATTTTGGCTATTATATTAAGGAAATATTACTATTAAATTTTAGTTGAAAAAAAAAACCGTAAAAGTTGGCAGATATTTTTATATGCTTAAGACAATTTAGAGGATATGAATAGTTTAAATCTTGCTTGTAGCAAGTTACTTAAAACATTGGAATTTCTTAATGTCCAAATTATTTTTTTAATTAAACAGCAGAGATGACGCTGCAGATATTTTTTTTATCCATGAGTGTTAACTTGATGGACGTGATTCAGCAGTACAAGAAAATTAATTACCAAACCAGCTCTAGAGTTTAATTATCCCATTATCACAATCTTTCTAGACATCCATACTTAGTCTTACAGAAAATCACTCATTTTCTCCAATAAACATAATACTTCACTGATTTAATATTATATCCTCGATATTACTAACATATCAGAAAACTTGACATATATAGTGAGACATCTTTATAGTGATAGATCTATGAAATCAAAATGAAAGGTAGAGGATGTTATTGAAAAAAAAACATTAAAGGGCATAACGTGTTTTGTAACAGCTGGAGAAATAAATTGCAGAGCAAAAATAATTTGTTTTGCTTATATTTTCATATAGTAAATGAGCAATGATTAAAGGCAAACGAATTCCTTTGCGTGAAAATATATTTAGATATATTAAAATGAAGAATTAAATTTTTAGTCTATTTAATATTAAATTAAATTTATAGAAATTGTTAATTTATAACATGATAAATAAAAATATCTGGATAGCATCAACATAGAAACATAATATAGAGAGGAAAAGTATTCATAATTTCATAAAGCTGAGAAATAAGACAATGGAGCTCAAAATTAAAGAACTTTTTGTTCTAATGTAAAATATTTAAGATTAGTAATTGTAAGTTGGTAAAAAATCTGTACCATGTTGTTATTTAGAATGAATATTAACATTTAACTGCATAGTGGAAAAGGGTAATAACGAGGACTCATAATTCGAACTATTCCACTTTACTATTCGTCGGTTCATAATATCAAATATCGTCTACACTGTAAAAAAAATCCGTTCAATATTGAACCATTTAATGCTGCAATAAAGGCAGAAGGTTTACTTTGTTTATCAAAATTCCTGACTATGGTGAACCTGCAACAATGTTTTAACTATTTTAACAATCCTGACAGTATACAACTATCAATGAGGACAAATAATTGTATCTAGTCTCAATATGTTACTTTAGAGTAGGATAGTATTCGCTTGATGGGTCTAGTGGTTAGAACGGCTACAAGTCAAGAGCTGCCAGGTTTGACTTCTGCTTCAGGCTTTGATATCCGCAGTGTGTTGGATTCCATTTTATACAGAAAAACTGTAACCACTTTATGGTTCAACATTTTACAAGATTAAACTAAAGAAGTTTATGGTTCAAATGGAGCATCAAATGTTGGAATAAGGTTTCTTCATCTTATGATGGTAACGTTTTCGGCACCATGTTTTGGTAAAATGTTGAACCAAGTGTTATAGTGCATGCACATGTTTTGTATTTTTACAATAATTAAAAAATAAATTTCCACACAGAAATATGCATATATGTTCAAATGGAATGCAAATTGACTTATTTTTTAAAACGTTATTTAATTATGCGTATTAAAATTAATAAATCAACCTTTATTTACATTTATACTGTCCATAAATACTAGATTTTTTTTTTCAGAATGTCACTAACGAGATCTACGAGAAGTGGTTGGGTAAACTTGACATTAGCGATACTTTTGATTGTAGCTGTAATCACTAGCATTTGTTCATCTGGTCTCAGATCGGGATTTAAAATTCATGCACCTAACTTCAGGTATTTTCACTTGCATTCGCTTAATATTTCTTCATTATATACACCGTTATATAAATAAAGTTCTTATTTTCTTTGTCAATAGCTTTCATGGAGGTGGGACATATCCTGAGGTTGGGTTTTTTAACATCCTTCTCATATGTTCAGGCATTTTTGGTAAGTTACTGACTTGCTACTTGAAAACATTTTCTTTCTTTTTTTCTCTAGTTTTTACATAAATGACTTGATGTTAAATGTGCATAAAGTTATGTAAATACACTTTTATACATAATAGGCCATTGTGTATAATTATATAAATATAGTTTTACATATCAGTATCATGTAAAATTTTATCATAATTTCTTAAAGTCTTAAACATATATATGCTAATAAAGAAGGTTTTTTTTTAGATTTTTCTGATTGTTTTCTGATATTTAATAAATTATTTATACAATTTCCGTTTAAATTGCTCTAAAAGTCATTATCAGATTGTATTAATTTTTAATATGTGCATATTCCTTCCTATTAGAATAGGGATATGCTTTAGAGTATTATGAAAAATATATATGCATAGTAAGGAGAATCGCTAAGAAGAAAAAAAGTAACATATACTTATTTCACGCACTATAAAGAAATTGCAATTTTGAAAATACATATTTCATGAAATTCAGTAACATCAATATTTTCTCTAGAAATTTTGACGTAAAATTTCAATATGTAAAATTCTAGTTGATCACACTTGCTAGATATAGATATGATAGTGTTTTTAAAATGTTACTTAAATAGATAGTAGCTCAATATCCCTGTCATGTTTAAACAATTTTTGTACCCTTGTACATTTTCTGAATGGTGGGCAGGGTTACCGGCATATTTTCACATAACGTACTGCATTATGTCAACAAATGGTGGCTGCATAGAATGGTCTCCACGCTGTCTTTTGTCCTCGATAAGTCCAGATATATGTATTGTGGGTAGCTGACGAAGAGAGATTGTACAACACAAAAATAAATGTGTCTTGTGACAAATAGTGTTTCTTTTCTCTTCCAACAAGTTTCCTGGCGTAACTGTGTTAAAAATAACGAACTAACAAATGATCATTTTATACTTTCAATTTTAACATTTCTTGCGCGCAAGCTGTCTTTTCGTCCTAAATCGAAGATGTTCTACCATTTTGTAATTGATTATTTTCTCGTATCTCGTCCATATTTCAAAATTGAAGCGCTGACTCATAATTTTACCACCATGGGGCATTGCAAGAAGTCTAATCCAAATGCGCAAAGGTAGGTGCTGGGTTCGAACCCAATCCCGCCCATCAGCCTAATTGTTCGCAGTTTTCCATGGTTTTCTTCGAAAATTGGATACACTTGCGTAAATACGGGTTAATTTGCCTTAGAAAGACCCCCACGGACAAAGTAACGAACCTTTGAACATAGTTCAGTCCATGTTAATTGTAAAACTTATTAATGAAAGAAGAGAAATTACTTTTCCCAATTTATACTTACACTATCTGTTTTTAGCTTTGAATTATTTATTCAAACGTTTCACAGAGAAATAAGATAAAAACTAGGCAGAATTTCAATAAAAAAATTTGAGACTGAATGATGTTGATCCACATATTTTTACTTAATAACAGGACTTAGATTAATGCACAAAATAGGAAAATAAATATGAAAGATCCTTGAATTCAAAACTGTTTGTTTAACACTTTCCAAAATAGTTGAAAGGTATGTTACTTAATTTGGGTTGTCTGTCTGTCCTTACTTTAACTCTCGTAAATATATTCGGATTGCCATGTAATTTGTATATGTTATTGAGGTTCACTATAGATTATTCGGTATTGAAAATGAAGTATACAGTATTTATAGTTTGTTTACAGGGTGTGTGTTTTGGCATAGGTTTTGTGTTTTGTTACACACAAAAGTTTTCCGTTGCTTTATGGTCAACGGGGAAAAATCGTTTGTGGTGCATTTTGATGATGTTATGATACTTCAAACATAATGAAATTAAAAAGAATCACTTTGGTGCAAAACCATGTTTTCTATAGATTATGTATCGCGTATCATTTATCGTTCACTTAGAGACGCACAAAAAATTCGGTTATAGGGGAGGCTCTGACCAATAATTGCTACACTCTAAAAACGACATTTTCAAAATTGACCAAAAAATACTCAAATCTGAGTATGTCGTATAGTCAAAATATGGCTCCGAATTAAAATTACTCAAGTTTGAAACATGTATATACTCATTTCTGAAAACATGCAAACACTCAAGAATAAAACATCATGTGCTCATATTTGACTATGTCGATGTTTCAAAAATGAGTATGAACTGGAGTTTCTATATGCTCATTTTTGAGTATTTCCATGTTTCAAAAATGAGTTTGAACTGATTCTAATCATTTTTGAGTATGTCCATGTTTCAAAAATTAGTATGAACTGAACTCTATCTGCTCAATTTTGAGTATGGCCATGTTTCAATATTCTGAGTATTTCTGGTATTTAGAATTGAAAGCATTGGGTCGTCATATTTGAAGCAAAAAGTTTCATAACAAAGGGAAAACATCGATTTACTCAGATTTGAAAGTGTCATTTTTCTCAATGTAGAAGTTGGTTTTTCGCTGTGGCATGCAATTTTAAACTTACCTATTTTTTGTGTATTAAGTGGTGTCTATAAATTCTGTATAGATCATACACAGGCTTACATGAAAGAATTCGCACACATTGCGGGATATGGACAGCAATTGCTGAAAATGAATTTTTACTGTGTTATGAGTTTTTAATATTGCTTATTTAGATATCTCATTTCATTGTAGGAAAAAAAAAATGTAATTTCTTAATAATATTCTACTAGTGCTAGAAAGTGTTCCATAATCTATGCCTGACGCAAGATTTTTCTTTCTTATTCCTATATTTAGTGTTTATTTAGAACTACAGTTTTAATAACTGTCACTATATTTACAGTTACTAAATTCCTTTTCCAGACTTATTGATTTCACTATTACTTTATCCCATGACTTTAAACGTTACGAAGAAACAATAAAAATAGATTTATTTATTATCAATTCATTTTTCAGTGTCATACCTTTCTAAAATTTTAAAACAGAGGCTACAAATATAATTTTCCACAACAGATTCGGTTTTAATGGTAAAAATTTTTCTCAAATATACTATCATACATAATGCAATGCTTAGAAAAACAGTAAAGTAATCCTATTTTGTAAGTGCATCAGTTTTTATGGATGATAATATTTTCCCCTTTAAATCTTCTTTTCAATTCTTTTCCACAAATTGTAAAGCTGAAAAGCATTCGAAAATGGCAAAATTTAAATATAAATCTCTTTTTACTTTTCTGTGTTTGACATTTCAAAAAGACGCTCGATGCACTTTTTTTGTTATCGATTTTTGTTACAAGACTGGTTTTTATTAAAAAAATTATTATAGTTCAAAATTTAGCATTTTATGAATCGCATTTATTTAAGATTTAAGTGCGTTTTTCAAGCATAAAAGTGTTTCAAACTACTAACTTCTCTACTATTTTTCTGCTCTTCAAACCCTTTAATGCGAAATTTAAAAAAAAAACTGTTATTTTATAAAATATTAAAAATCCAGTTAAAAAATCTAAAAGAGACTGCTTGCAAAAGAATTAGAGGTTGTTTTGAATGCGTTTTTACTGCACATAATAGGAATTTTTCATAAAATTTAAAGGCATTTCAAACTGTGTGTGAACCATTTTTTCAGAAATTACACAGTATTTTCAAAATTACACTTTTATAAACATTTTGATTTTATTTTTAAAAATGCGCAATAATTTCTAATATATAAAAAAATAATGCTTATTTTTCTAAAAACGTTTGCCAAACAAAAAACTTGAAATAATTACATTGCATTGTTTAAAGAATTTCTGAACAGTTTTCAATGAAACGACAATTTATTAACTATTTAAAAATTTGAGATTTTATATGCTTTCTAAATTTTACTTTATGCCCCCTAAGGATTTGTCATTGTTATCCAATTATGATATAAAGTGTGTTCTAAAAAAGACACCCGAACTTTAAAATTCTAAAAATTCATTAACTAAAATAAAATAAAGATGTAATAAGTGATATATGTATAAGATAGCTCATAAATTTTGTATACAGAAATTTTAAAGATAGTTCATACTTTAGTCAAGAGATGGCTCTACACTGTTTCAGCTTATAAGAATTCTCAAATTAACTTCAAGATACAAATAATATAGTATATAATATCTATCTCGTTCTTATTTAAGGTAGTTGATATCGCTGGGCCGAAACTAGGACCTTTTTCACCCGGGACAAGCATGAATTTTGGCGCTCATCTCCTCTTTTCCAAAAGAAATTTACCAATAGAAGTTTTTGATCCGTTGCTTTTATTTCTTTATTATAAATAATAAATAATTGCTAGAAAGTATATTAAGCTTAATGTTTTAGGTTGAATTCTTTAGAAATCGTCGTTATATATATATATATATATATATATATATATATATATATATTGTTTATATATATATTGTTTATATATATATATATTGTTTTGGAGCCCCTACATGCTCACCGAATGAAAAACCTCTTCAAAGCAAAGAGAATAAAATCAACAAATACTTTTTACTTTATTTTGTTCAATTGCATCACTTTTTTGCCCAAATTTCGTTGTTTGTTTTTTCTACCGAAAGACGAATCCAATCTTCTTTTGACGCCAAGTTCTGCACTGGCGGGGCCTATATCCCTAGTGTAGATAATGGCCGTCAATAATCAACACACTCTGCACTGGCGCCCGGGGCAATGTTCCGTTTGCTCCCTCTAGTTTCAGCCCTGTGATGTTGTTTGTCTTTTGCTAGATTCTGACCTGTTCGCTCCAAAATTTTTGGCATTTCTGCTGATGATTTTTATTATTATTATTTACTTTGCCTATATCATTTATCAACATTGAGTCATGCACCAGTGTAAGTTCGTGATCAGCGCAGATATTTTATTGATTAAACTGAAGTTATTACTAATATTGAAACTTTCGATTCTGGTATACGCACTTTTACATTGCTACCATTCGGCAATAAAAAAGAAAAAAAGAAAGAAAAGAAAAGAATATTTAAAGCTGCATATCGTATTAGTGAATATTTTTTTTGTTTGATGGTTTTGGTTTTCAAACATATGTATGTCTCTTTTTCTTGTTAGAAAATTCACTTTTTATAGACGGCTTAAGGAATAATATGAATACTGAACGATGTTTTTTTTATTTGCAACTTTTGTAATTTTTATTTTATTGTTGTGTTTTGTAAACTACAACATTATATTCTTGCAGCTATTCTTCTACGTAGATTTTATAATTCAAATAGATTAAAATATTTCTTTTTATTTGAATTTATGTTCTAATAACACTGGTCTGCTAAATAAAAAAAAATCCTCCCTGGTAAACAAATATGTAAACTCTGCAGTTCTAATATTCCTAAATCTAACATGACATTCAATTTGCCCCAGCACGTACCATTTTTCCGAGAAACAGTTTTATATAACATATAGTGAAGGGTTATCATAGTAATTTGCAATAGTAGATAAAATTGAAATCATGGAAAAAGTATTTTCGCTGTCTTAGATAACAATCGATAAAATATAGCATGACAATCTGGTTTGTTGACACTAGTATCAGGTATTTTTCTTTTGGTGTGTTCCCATCGCCCTTCCATGTCCGAATTTACTATTTTGCTATCAACTAATGTATTTTCATTCCTTATGTCGATGTAACTCGGGTAATGTTCATTATACATTTATTTATAGGTATTTTACATATCATTATATACACTTTATTATTTCCACATTTTTCACTTATGTTTTAGCAAGATATAAAAAAACCTTAATTTTAAAAGAAAACTCTCCCATCTAAAAAAATGGTACGTGATAGAGCAATTTCAGTGCTATATTCTGATTTAGTAACCTGAAATCTATAAGAATCAACCATTATTTTTACAGGTAGGATTTTGGCGCCGACCAGTGTAATAGAACAAAAAAATTTAGGATAACATCCTTTAGGATAACATTTTTTACCACGCTGTTACTTTTTTAAAAATTTCATAATAAAATGAGTAATATTCTTATTATTGGTAGTACAATTTTAGATGGTTAGGTGAAATTTGAAGTATTTAAGAAGTTACAAGAAGCGATCGTGGACAGGCTGAAAAACAGGTATACGGGACACGGCGGCATACAGCTGCACACATGCTGAATTCTTTGCTTCGTAGGTATAAATTCAGGGTTCGCGGACTAACTGCAAGTTGTAAAATATGATTAACTAAACATTTTTATACTCCTTTTCTTTAGAGAAACCTTAATTGCGTTTTTCTTCAAACGAGATTTTTCATCGCGCCGTGTAAAGTAGTGTTTAAATGAATCAACCCATCATTTTTTTACTGTTTGGAAATTAAACATTATTTATTTTGTGTGGTCATGAGCTTTTCATAAGTAAAATACTAATAATAATAATAATAATAATAATAATAATAATAATAATAACTTTTAAGCCACGTTGAAGTTAGTGAAATAAAGGCGAACAAATGACACGTTTCTCAAACGACTACCCTTTTATCAAATTTCGTTCAATTTCTCTAAAAATAGATATCTGGACCCCAAAATTCAACATGTTTTCTGAAAAGTTTGATTTTGTTTGCTTTAGATGACATTGACAAGATATGCACTACACGGTACAGGGTAATGCCGGCACACATCAATTTTATTAATTATTGTAAAAAAAATATTTTTTACTATAAAAACTATGAATAATAAGGGGATAAATTCAATTTTTGTGTTACTTTATTCTCTCTATGAAAATAAATCCCGATGAATAGTAACCTCTCCTTAATCATGTAAGAATTTTGTTACACACCTCTAGAGCAACAGTATCTCTAATAAAAAATGTCTATATATATACATCTGTTGCACTACTAATAAAAGTTTTACAAACAGAAAAAGTTTATCCAAATTTCATTGTAATATAAATAATGCATATAATAATTTCCATACTCATACGTCATATTTTGGTGAAATATAATTTTTGCTTTATGAAGAAATTCTTTTAAATATTTACACTTTTCTTTGACAAAAAGATAACTTCAAAACTCAAGGGGTTAAATACAATTATTGCCTGAATCTAGATTAAATTCATCAGATCCCATTAGAATTACCAGTAATTACAGTTTAACATTTACATGTAGACATTTAATAGATGTGTATACAGATTGATAGACGGATGGTTCGATAGATGTAGACAAACAGAAAAAAATTAATATTTAAATAAGCAGATTAGCAAGTAGAAATATAAATCGATAAACTAATATAAATTGATAGGTAAACCTATATAAATATAGATCTCGGCATAGGTTAGAGATTTAAACAAATAAATATTAGAATGACGGATATATTATAGAACACTCTAACATAGGATTTAATAATTTAAATGCTAAATATTTTTTAATATACTTCAATATCCATTAGTTCCATTTGAATGGGTTCAGCTACTCCAACAATAAAATTGCGTTAATATACCTAAACAAATTACTGAGTTCAAAATTTTAACTTTTGTAAAATAATAAGCAATATTAACGTTAGAACGGTCAGAAATTTTAGTCACGTTTTATAAAAATATTTAACACCAGAATTTTTATTTAAAATTATTTATTTCTGTGTGGTATAGATTTAATTTATTTTATGAAGAACTTTCAGGTTCGAATCGACATTTATTGGATACCGGTAAAAATGACTGCTATGGCTGTTCTATTATTAACAATGATTATCACTAGACTAAAGCTAAAATTGCGTGTGGTTTTATACATAAATTCATTCAATAATTTAAAAAGCATTTTTTGAATGTTGCTTTGAAAATGCGGATTTGCTATGAAAATAATTTTGGATTGTCAGGACTTGCACTGTTCCTACTTTTGAGTACCATTATTTCCTAACAGCAATCTTTGCTTTATTTAATTGAAGAATTTCTGTCATTAAATAAGAAGAATACTAAAATTCGAAATAGTGGTACTAAAATATAGGAACCGTTCGAGCCCTGGATTGTACAACCATTATTCAGATGCACCTTTGGCAGGGTATATCTGAAATTTATTGTAATACAGAGTATTTCAATACATGTTTACACAATTTAAATTGTTATACCGTAATTCTTTAACACATATTTCACTTCACAATAGAAATACAATAATGAAAGCTTTGTAAAATTTACGCCTGTTTTCAATAGCCGTTTTGGTCCATGCACTGTAGTTTTCTATCGGCATAATATGTTTCTATCAGGTTCTCTTCATTTGCGAGGTTTGTTGACGAACGCGATCCTCACGAACGTTGCTTGTGAACATTTTGAGTATTTCCGTGTGTCTCTAACTTATCTCTAATTCTAGCTTTTGTAAGTCGTGTAGGGGAATCGGTTTGAAACTCTCTTCTAAAGTGCCTGTGCACTTTAGCTACGTTTTCGAACTTTCAGTAACACCATGATATATTTTCTTTTCTCAAAACTTAGTCTCGTTTCAGTCATTATTTTAAGTTAGTTAAACATGAAAGGAAAACAAGAACACGCCAGTTAAAAAAGAATAAATTGTGTAAACATTTTTTTTAAAACACCGGTATTTTATCTCTTTTTTTTTTTAATTATTTTTATCTAGATGTACTTTTTTCGCGTTCAAAACAAAATCAAATATCCAAATTAAATTTTTAAATGAACATTTAATTTATTTTCGAAATTATTCCATGATATTTTTTATATGTTTGGAGATTTTTACAAAACTATGCAACAAATAATTTGAAAAAATTTCAGATATTTTACTGGGTTTATTTTTATTTTCAGGAATTTTAAGTGTCGGCCTGCGTTATTCATATATTATGGATCAAGTCCAAGTGATGCCAAGATCCATTGATTACCTAAATAAAGTTTCTATACCTATGGGGATCATTTCATTTCTTGGTTTGTTTATCATCGCTTCATTTTCAGTATCATTAGTAGACAATGTAAGTTTTTAGCTGATCTTCGAATTTTGAAAAACTTAAGAATCAAACTCGCCTTAATTGTTTTAATGATTTATGTAAATTTTTGTGGCATAATTATTTCGCTAATTATACAAAACTGAACTTCTAATGGTAAAAATAGCATCTTTGTATTTTTTTCAATGCATAAAGAAGTAAGAACATTCCAAAATCCTATCCATGCAACATATAATATTAAGATTCTTTAATTATTAATGTAATACTATATTATATTCATTATATTAATTTAATTTCTTAATAAATTAAAATATTGTAATAAATCTAATTTATATTTTATAATTATTACGACTATATAAATAATTAAATATTTTATAAATAAATGGTTCATAAATATTATTAATTAAACTATGTATTTTGTCTGACATATAAATTTAATAATAATAATTATTTAACTTATAAACTAATTTAATTTCAGTCTTAATTTATATATTTTTTTTATTTCATTTAAAGAGGATATACCCTGTTTCCTACATATTTTTAATTTTGTATTTACAAATGCAAGCTTTAGAAATTAAAATGCATATATGTGTCAGATTAAACTTTGTTTCTCATCCTTGGAAGTTTATTGAGCTTAATATCAAGGCTAAATATTAGCTATACTCTATTTTCAACCGAGCTGGGCAAACAATCACATGAACAGCACGAACTGGAGTTTATCCCTAAAACTTCTTTACTTTAAAGCTAAAGAATAAATTCAAAACTTTATTTACTTATCTAAAGTGCTTTTCTCGTTCATTTACATACTCAAAAACGAAAATTGTGTATCAGATTAAGTTAAATTTTGAAGTATATAAGATTTATTTTTTATTTTTTTAATATTTCATTATAAATTAAGTATTTTATTTCTTTACATTATTAACCGCAGAATATTAAAAAAAATCCAGCGTGTTATTTCTTCTGTCTTTTAAGAAAATAATTTTTAGCGTAGCTTCTTTTTCTTTAAATAATTAATATTCTAGCGAATTTTTTGTAGAAAAGTTTGCTAAAAAATGTAACTCACTTAGTTCTTTCTTTCATGAAAGGTTTGAATTGGATTAGATAAATTTCCCCTCTTTTAATTTCGGATTGGTGCTAAATTACCTGTAAAGACTAAGGCAGCCATACTCAACCTGCGGCCCACGGGCCGCATGTGGCCCGGCGAACTTTTATGTGCGGCCCAATTACACAATAATAAATATTTATAAATATTTTATATTCCAGATACGCATAAAATAAATTTAAGATTTTCATTATTTTTTTTACGTATTTTTATGGAAAGAGAAAATCTTCCCTGTTATTTATAATTAAAAGTATGTAATTTGCTTTTTCAAAAATTCTAACATATAGTCCTATTTTTGTTACAGAGGTGCATACATATTTTTATCTTCAACATTGATCAAACATTATTTAAAATTAGTTAAATTGGCATTATATATTATGACCTAATAATATAGATTTGACATAATAAGATAATAAGGTTTTAAAATCAGGTTAGGAAATCAGATTTTTTTTTTCTTTTTTTTTAGAATTTGGAATAAAGCTAATACTGACTATACTAATTTTCTTATATTGTATAGTTATACTGCTTTTGCTATGATACTACAGGGTTCGTACGGCTCCAGAAATTTTGCGACCAGGAAAAACTTCGGTACCAGTATTTTCTTACAGAAAATCTCTCCTTAAAAGAAGGCGCAGTTTCGCGAGTTTAACCTAGATTTCATTTTCTATAAAGAAAATACTGGTGAAACTCCTGGAAAATTCCCTGATCCGTACGAACCCTGGATACTAATTTAAATACCTTTTTTCTAATTATTATATAACTGTGGTGTGTTGCGGCCCACGTAACGTAGCAAACTTATGTCTGCGGCCCGCGCGGAAAAAATGTTGAGTATGGCTGGACTAAGGCATTTCACAAAATTAGTTAGTTAAATTATAGCAATCATTAGACAAAAATATTTGTGTATTCAAATTCCCCAACAGTTGGTAAAAATTTCCATAAAAAAATAGATACGTTATAAAAAATAAAGGCATATCCAGAAAGAATGATACATAAAATGATAAATGTCTGTGATGATATGCATGACTACAGGGTAGTCATAAAAATTTTTGCTTATATATGGTCCCATGGCGACCGTACCATTCAAAGAAACGGAATACCATTTGGGATGTGGGTATTTTAATTCATGGACTCAAGAAAGAGGGGAAGAACAACAATCGATCTCTTACGGTTACGATTACAGTGATAAAATTCCGAAAATTTCAAATGGTAACACCCATTGTTTTTCAACTTAAAATGATCTTTATAGTCAATAACTATAAATGGCATTGAAACAGTAACTTTAGCACTAGTGACTTAAAAAAAAAAGAAAAAGGCAGAAGGAGCAACAAATGAGCCCATACAGGGTACAGAAAAATAATCATTTTAGTTGAATTGCAAAATTTTCAAGTTGTTACTCTCATTGATGATCCGGGATCATCATATCGCAAGCGGGAGATTGTGGCCAACATGGAATAAAGACCATGCAGAATCTTACGTTATACGTGCTCAGCGAATTCGACGTCTATATGTTAAAGATGTTAAGTGTATACCCAAAAGACACATAAAAATGCGTTAGTGTGTTCGGGTGACAACGGCGACCCGAAAATTCGAAAAGGCTGTTTGTTGATCCTATACCTAAAATACCCAGATATCAAACTGTACCCATTTCCTTGGACGGTAGGGGTTCTTGTATAGTACTTTCGAAAGTAGTTTTCATGACCGCCCTGTATATGCATTAAAGAAACTGGGAAACTGATCTTTTACATGATTTGAAAAAATAACAAAGAAATTCAACATTTAAAAAGTCTTTTCATGGACCTAATATACACTGATGTCCAAAAATTAAGGGGCAGTGACCGATTTTTTCGATTTTAGACGTTTTGTCGAATATCTCCTGAAATTCTTTACGAATTGTCCTTCAAGAATGTAAAGAACATGTTTGACTTCATAATTTTCAATGCAGATTTTGTCGCGAGGACAATTAGGGGGGGGGGGCAATATTAATTTTAATATTAAAATTAATATTTGCGATCACCCAATTAACAGAAAATGCTTAAAATAGTCTGTCACTGTAGCAAATGACTAAGTAGGTCCTGTTCAACATTTGTTTGCATTTGTGCAAGCATAGCACGTATATTGGTGAAGATGTTAACATTTCTCTGAAAAATTCAAAAGTTCTTTGTTTATCGCATGCAGAGTTGTCAACCGAATTTAACACCGCTTTCCGAAAACTTGACAAAGAACAGGAGAGATAGTATACTGCAATTAAAATATTAATATATTGAATATTTGATGATATATGGGTATTTGTATGAAATAAATTTTAACTGCGCACGCGTGAACTACAGCAAAGATTTTTTTGTCATGATTTGGTAGTCAATTCTATAGAGCAAGGTATATAAAAAGTCCATTAAAATATCGCGAAAATTCAGAAAGATACAGGCAATACAGTGAGCTAATTGATACATTGGGGAGGAAATCCCATACGATTATATAGGATTTCCTCCCCAATTTATCAATTAGCTCACTGTATTGCCTCTATCTTTCTGAATTTTCGCGATATTTTAAAGGACTTTTTATATACGTTGCTCTATAGAATTGACTACCAAATCATGAAAAATATCTTTGGTATAGTTTGCGTATGCGCAATTAAAATTTATTTCGTACAAATACCCAAATGTCATCGAATATTCAATAGATTCACCTTTTATTTGCATTATACTATTTCTACTGTGCTTTGTCAAGTTTTAGAAAGCGGTGTTAAATTCGGTTGAAAACTCTGCATGCTATAAAAAAGAAGCATTTGAAATCTTCACAGAAACGTTAACATCTTCAAGAACATGCGTGCTATTCTTACACAAGTGCACAAAGACATTGAACAACACCTACATAGTCATTTGCTACAGTGACGGATCATTTGAGCATTTTTTGTTTCTTGGGAAAACGCAAATATTTTTTTTAAATTTATTATTACCCCTAATTGTCATCGGGACTAAATTTTCACTGAGAAACATGAAGTCAAACATGTTCTTTACATCCTCAAAGTTCAAGGATATTTCGGGCATTTCCTCACGAATTACAGTAGATATTTGACAAAACGTCTGAAATCGAAAGTGTCCGGTCACGTACCCTTAATTTTTTGGACATCAGTGTAATTTAAAAAATGATACTGTATGTTAAAATTTTACAAATTTTGAATATTTGGTTCATATGAAAGCAAAACAACACATGAAATTAATAGGCAAGTCTGCAGGTGTAAGTCAGCCGATTTGATTTATTTGATTGCATTATCATTAGTATGCCTGTAATATGCAAAATAATATCGAATAATTGTGTTAATCGAAATCATTTCCATTATCACAACAGATTAAAAATTAAAATTGCAAATATTTTGTAAAGTATGATTCATGTATCCTGAGTTTACACTTGATCATTTGGATCCATTTTCAAAGCTGCCAAAGACGACTATTTTTATATTCTATTCGCACCACTATTTTAAAAATATTAATTTTGTAGTATATTTCTTTTTCATAATTTGTCAAAGTATATGTGCAAGATTTTTGTTTTGCGAAAGTGGTGCAAAATAGAATTTAAAAAAATAGTCGCCAGTGGCAGCCCTCCATTTTAACTCCGCTTACACTATGCAAGCTATTTCTGGCAGCAAATACATAGGGTTTCTCTTTAAATACGATTCAATAAACATGTGTACAATTTCCTCTATTTTGCATAAAATTATGATTTCCGGGATGTTTTATTAACTACAGAAAAGTTTGTTCGAGAATAATTTATTATAATTTTCTTTTCTATTATTTTCTATCTCTGTTTTTCCTCTACTGCTTTTATAACTGAAGTGTCGGGCAGTAATGTAAAATACAGTTCCTTTCTGACTCTCTGTCACTGGCGTAGCCAGGAAGGGGGTCCAAATGCTCTAGATACCAGTAATATTGTAAAGTTCTCTTCTTCTTGATTGTCGCAGAAAGTTCTGCGATTAGATAAGGCTAAGAAAACTTTGCAATATTAGTGGTATCCAGAGCATCTGGACCTCCACCCTAGCTACGCCACTGCGCTCTGTTCTTTTGTCTATTCTTTGACTTTTTAAAAAGTATCGTTATCTTCCTAATCGGGAAGTAGATATTTTTAAGGATCTGCACTCGAATTATTTCGTAAAATCTGACCTCTAAATATTGCGCAAATAAAACTCAGAAAAAGGATATTTGATAATATTATTCATCCAAATTAGCAACAAGATTTAGCCTACAATTCAAAAGTTATGGTGAATGAATCAACTTGCTTCGTCTCCTCTATATAATGGTAACGTTGGTAAAAAAGGGAGGATTCTAATATATGGAACGAAATATAATGTCAAAGATTGAAACTAGGAATTTCAGGAACATTGAAAACTTTCAAGAAATGGTTTTACGTAATATATATATATATATATATATATATATATATATATATATATATATATATATATATATATATATATATATATATATTATCATATCATATCACTAAATAGTTTCAAATCACTAAATTTCTATTAAACATTCTGTGAAATTGTTATCAGCGTTTAAAAAGTCCTACCGGAAAATATTTTATCGAAAATCTTTATACAAATGTGCAGATGGCATAATTTTTTATATAATTCATAGAAAACAACCATTATGCTTCTGTACTCTGTATCGTACTTTTAAAATTATTTCTTAATTTAAAATTATTATTTATTTTCACATACTTTATCACAAAACAATTTTTTCTTTCTATTTTTTTTTTTGTCGCATTTATTATTTTATTTCAAGATAAATTCACACAACAGAAAATAATTGGGAAGCCTGATGTTATGATATGTTTCTAATTTAAATAATGTAATAATTAAATTTACATATTAACTGCTACTAAAAATTAAACAAATTTTGTTTTTTAACTATTTATCTTAATTTTCAGGAAAGTACCCTCCAGTATCTAGGTACATACATTTTTATTGGAGTGGGAGTAATATTCACTGCTCTACAGACGGTTCTTACATATTCAAGCAGAAGATATTCATTCGTATTTATCGCCAGGTTTCTTCTAGCTCTCATTTTACTGTCTTCATTTCTGACTTGTATCCTTTACATTTAAAATTCACTTAAAGAAATTTAAAAATAAAGATATTACTTTTAATTTTTTAAACATCTTTGTATTTTAAAATTTGGCTAGAAAAATACCCTCTCTTTGTCGACATTGCTTCAAAAAAAATTGTGTGCTTGGATTTTTCTGCGCGTATAGTAAATTTAGATTATCATATTTTTATTTTCAGCTTTATGTATTAAAAGTGCCTATCAATTCAGAAACACTTGAAAAACAAATTAAAGGAATTGGTATATTTAAATGCTATTTTTATAAAAGTCTGTTTCAGTAAATGAGTTTTACTTCAAGTAAAAATAATCAATTCAGACCTTAGTCATTAGAGAGCGCTTTATGCGGTACTATTACTAAATTCCGTAGAAAATTACATTTACTTGCAGTCAGGTGAATGTTTCTTAGTTATTACTAATTGTTTTATTTTTTCACACGCATCACTAGTTGACTCATGTAGCATGTCCGAAGCGATGAAGGATAATTGATACAGAAAGCATCTTTTAAAACCTAAAAAAAAAAAAAAAAAAAAAAAAAAAAAAGACGAGATTCTGCAGTACACACTCTCTCTCAAAAGTTTAGGCACGATAAGAAAAAGTCGTTTATTAAACAAAATTAAACAAAAACGTATTATCTACTTAATAGATTCTGTAAAATTATTCAAATAAATAGCATCAAATTGAATAATGAGTACAATATGATAACTTTAGTAAAAACTCATAAGAAACTGTAACTGTACAGAGTCTCAAAAGTTTGGGCACACTGGAAAAAACACACAATTTAGCAATTTTACATGATGCTATTTATTAAAAGTTTTCCCTGGTATTAGTTCCCTGGTTTGGGGTAACATCAAATAAATGTGTTTCTCTTGAATCAAGTTGAGATGAGTTTGAATTGAGTCTTAAATGAGAGTAGAATTGAGTTTTAGAAATATTATTGATGGCAAAGAATACCATGTTTTTTCAATGACTTCTTTTTGCTCGTTAGTAGAGTCATACTGCTTTTCATTCTTGTATACTTCAAGGGTGAGGATAGCGTAAATGTTCTTAATTTGAGTATCTACTAGGACTTAAATCTGGCCAATTGAAAACGTCAACATTTTTTGCTGAAAGCCACTGTTTTTTACTATATGAGTTGTAGCTTGAAGCATTATCTTGCTGAAATCTCCATTCTGAACTCCTAAGATGTGATGAAATAGAAGTATATGTTTCTCAAGTGTCTCCAGATACTTTGTTGAATTTTGTGTCCCAGAGAATGCCCATGGAGGTTTTGCCATTAAATCCAATCGCTGCGCCTTGGAGACTTATCGTCTTGTCGGCTACTGAAAAAAGTGGGAAGCTGTTTCCCCAGGTCATTCCAATAGCAATTCCAGACATCAGGACTATCCATATTTAACCTCATTTGCGCCTGAATAATACGGCGAGCCAATTGTCCCCGTATGACCTGTACTTTCAAGCCCAAATCATTCTACAATGTTTGTGGTGTGATTTTAGGCTCGTTTTGCAAGATACATATTTTTTAAGTTTTTGCATTCTTTTATGCGTCTGTGTATTGTGTCCTTTGCGACTTTGACACACATATTCTTTTTAATTTGTCTTATATTGAAACCCGTTTTCCAATTTTTCGATTAGTCTGAACACTTGTTACAAGTGTTCATTGTTTAAAAAGAAAAACAATAGTTTTTTCTAGCTCGTACTTAATATGTTCCTTGCTGTTAAAGTTTTAATATTCTATAAATTTCAATAAAGGGATTATCTTTCGATTTCTATTTACAAATCTTTAAAATTTCCTCTTTTGTGAAATACGTAGTCTTCGGCATCTTAAATAACAAACGGAAATTGGATATTCTGTATTATAATGCTCAAAGAAAACGGTTGGTTAAAATAAATCGAGCCTTTATTAACAGTTTCAGAATGTACCTAAACCTTTGAGACAGCGCTTTTGTAACAGAAATAAAAAAAGGCGTCATTTTTAAATAAATAATGGTGGTGTAACCATTGCAATATCTCTACTATGTATTATTTCCATTGAATTTTGAATATTTATAGTGAAAATATTCCATATATTTCTTCTCCCAATTTTATTATTATACTTTAGTCCGAGCCTAAACATTTGAGATGGACTGTACTGAGCAATTTACGTGATGTAACTACATAGTTAAAAATTCAAAGGCCTCAAGTTTTGAAATCAAAAACCCGTATTTATATGTAAATCATTCGTAAAATTTTCACTTATACATCAGTTACCATAATATTCATTTTATGTTACTTAATTTAAAAACCAATAACAATACAGGTACAAGAAATTTATGAATCAAAATCACAATCTTCCTTATAGATGATATTTTCAAACGATATTTTCGCTTTTTTTTTTTTCTTGTAAGTTTCCGTTTTCAGTTTCCAATTGCATTACTATTTATTTTCACTTCTCCATCTCACTGAGAGAAAAGGCACCAACATACATACAAAAAAATTTGATCGCTGTTTTGATTTTAGATATGTGAAAATTTTATAAAATAAAATGGTCTATTTCTTCTCATCTGCTTACAGAAGTTTTCTAGTCCAAAATTCACCTCAGAATTTGTGGGAAACAAATGTAGCTGTAACAATTTGAATACATATTAAAATTATTAATTAATTTACCTAAAAATTAAGCGACGTTTATTTTGAAACAGAAGTTGACCACACTCTAAATAATTTAGTTATTAACTCATCCAAAGAAAAGATGGACGATGGAAAGAACTATAAGCGTTTAAGATGTGCGAAAAAAAAACAAAATTTTAATTAGTGGTTATTACAACATTTCAAGATTAAATATTATCTTGAAAAGCGCAAATAAACTTTTATGGACGTTATTACTGCAGCTTTTTTAATAATTAAAAATTATTTTGAATTATCAAAACTCTGCATATTCGATCGGCAATAAAAAATGCATCAAACTAAAATCTATGCATTAAAAATTGGATCAAAATGCACATATATATAAAACTGTTTTACGTTATGCAGTGAATTACAATTTTGAATTTATATGTACATAAGTATAATTTAAAAGTGATTTAAATTCCTGAAATAACTCTACAGTTGTTGAAAATTTAAATAGATAGTGTTTCTTTACAGACTTTATGCAGAAAGATCTTTCTAAATAAAAATCGATAAATCAAGTTTCAAATAAATAGTTCTTCTTAATTTTACTTTTTCAACAGATGAGGAGGTTTTTCAATGCATTTAGATTTAGATTTATCATTCTCAAACACTGAAAGATATATTTCATTTTTTTTCTTTTTCAAAAAACGAAAATATTACTTCAGGTATAAAAGTTTTGATTTCAAGATATGTGAAAATTTTATAAAATAAAAACCATTTTAAAATATTTATTCGGATTTGTATTTTCTGAAAAAGACTTTTTAGTTTTACAATTTCTGAACGCATTCGAACTGAGAGTAGAAATATTTACTGGTTCTGATATACCAGAACTAGGCCAATAGACTTCACGCATATAAATGAACTCAGGGTCTTTTCTCAAAAAGAAAACTTATCTTCTTGGACAGATGCCCATTTGCAACGTAAAAGTATTCTGATTCAAATGCAAGCACCTTGTGAATTTTAAAATATTTTTTAATCCACACAAAGAAATATGCTGAAGTTTCTTCTTTCCATATTCAATAATATGCATATGCAAATAGTAAAATTTTATCAATAGTTTTTACGTGCAAATTCAGATATTTAAACACAGATAATTAAGCATTTTAAAAATGGTTATTTTAATATAATTTAAACAACCAGAATGTTTACACTGAATTTAACCCGTTTTCCTCCGAAGGTACTTTTAAGTACCATTAAAGAATATTTAATTTAACCTTCTAAGCGTTTTGAAAAAGGGTAAATTGTAATGTTGTTTTCTCAATTTTGATTTAAATGCTAAAAAAATAGGATTATTTTATCATTATAAATAAAACTTAATTACAAATATGAATGTAACCCTTGACAGTATTAATCATTCTTCAATGTTTTGAAAATTCATTAAATCTATAGAATTATACTATCTTAAAAATTGCATATATTGCAGTGAAACCTGGAGCTTAGTGAACGGAATATTACGTTCCACACGCTTAAAGGGTTAAAATTTATTTAATACATTTTGATATTATTAAAAATGGATTAAATAAATTTTCCTACAAAATATTTTGCCCAATCGAAATCTTTTGCGAGAACACCTTTATTTACATTTTTTATAAGAATTGCGCGATTTTCATTACAGTATTATTTGTTAATTAATCTAATTATTTTTGGAGGTCAAAGTTCTGTATCGCCGACAATATTTTTCTGTACCAATATAATGTATAACAAATATACATGTATATACAAATACCTATTTAAAATGCTTGTTAATCCCTTTTTTTAATGCTGCAGTGTCTGAATTAAATTCAGATAAACAGATCCAGACTGTGATTACAATGAACTTGGAAAAAAAGATTGAAAATAAAGAGTTGAAATGCACTGTTGGCCGAATTCAATTAAAACAAGATTAAATTCATGTAAGGTTAGCTGGGGTAACTAGACCAAGGCGGTAACTGGGCCACTGGCTAATTTATTATTTTTATTTTCATTACAGGATATGGAGCGAACATATATTAGGAAGACAAAAACTCTTCTTTCAGAAGAAACTTCTTACAGAGTTTAGTTTAAAAAAAAGTGAATGATATACTTAAGTACTTACTTACCCGTTTGTTCACTGGTGTTTCTTGCTCATCCCCTCCCCCCCTTAAAATACCCATCTAAATTTTATACTTATTACTTATACTAAAATATATAAGTACTTATTTAATTCTTATATTTCTTGTATAAATAAACATAATAACTACACATTTGGTACTTTTTTTAAACACCTTGACAGAAAAGGTTTCCCTTACTACACTCTTTAGTTGATGTATAATTTACATGATCTGCCTGGCTTAAATTTTTTAATCTATGTACACTTTTTGAAACAGGCCCTAATACCTCAACTTAAACAAAACGAACGATTGTGGAACACAGACCTATCTGGTACAGTTTCACCATTTTGATAGGGTAACTGGACCCATGGAGAAGTAAAGATTAAATATATATATATTTTTTTAATTTTTAGACAGTAAGGTGCAATTTCGAAAATTTCTGTTTGATATAGTAAACCTCATTGACGACATTTACAAAGGCTCAGACTTTAAATCAAAATGCACATTGACTTCTGGAAGCTAAATTGCCAGAAACCATAGAGTCACGATGTAAAATCATGGCCCATTTGCCCCGGTAGAATTACTTAATATTTTTTAAACAAAGAAATGCTAATTTAAAATTTAATGATTTCGGAAAAAAAATTAAACTTCATTTCATGTATTTTAAGAATAACAGTCATGGGGCTCTCGATTTTGAAGATTAATACTTCTGTTCGTGAAAATGACGTCCTTAATTTGCATTGTTATTCATAAGTCTCCACCATTTTACAATGATTGCGTGTTAATATATAATTTTTTCTCTGACTTTTCATTTCGTCTGAGACCAAGATCAAAATTAATTTTTTTTTAATTGTTACTTCCTTTTTTTCAAATATTTTTTTTCGTGAGAAAAAAAATACAAGTATAAAAATTCTGTGATTTTTTAAAAAAATCTATAGCTTATAATTTATCACCTCAGTATCGTTATAATGGCCAAAAAAATGAGCTGTGGGGACCTAAAACGTGAGAAGATTCCAAAATGTGCGAATACATATACACATATATTCGAAAATCGTTTTAAAAATAGCGAAAATGGATTCAGGTAACTTCAACATATGACGGCATACCAAAATTTACACAATTAAGTTTTTATCATGATTTTAATACCTTCCTTACACCAGAAAGTAAAATCTTTTATTAAATGAAATCACTTCCTGATGAAACATAATTATTGTATCGGCATAACATGAATGTGAGTAATAAAACTAATTTATTTGAATAAAAAGTTAAAATATATAGAAAATAATATAATACATAAACTTCCATGGACTTTTTGGGCAAACGTTTTTTGGGGAGTTTTGGCTGATAAATGTCTCTATTTTCAATCCTTGGCGAGATCATGGCACTTCCAGTTCAATTTTGGTGTCAATACGAGTAATATTGTGGTATCATGCTGTCAAAGGTGCAATTTTTGATGGGAAGCGGGGACTGTGCTCCGGCGAATATTCAGGCGAGGCAGTTTCTAGATTTATAATTTGGGGCATAAAAGGTTAATGAACTGACACACTACTGGATTAATTTGAATGCGTATTATTGAACAATTTGTACATTAAAAACCACAGCTGTACTGTCATTTTGGTTACATAGACACGGGAGAGGAGTAAAAAATGTTTTAAATCCATCTTGGATGTACTGTTTTACTAGTTAGTGCTCTCACTTATAAGGTAAAAAAGAATCACGTAAATACAGTACATCCAGAACTGATTTTAAACACTTTAGGTCAAAATAGCATCCCAGTGTCCTACTAACCCCAATTTACGGTACCATTTACAGCTATTTAAAGAATTTAGAAAACAATTAAAAAACCCCACTTTTTCGGCACTTTTTTCTTCACTAAATGACTTCGGTATCTAATCTTTGACATCCAGAGTCAGGAGTCAGCTGGATGGGGAGGTCTACCAAATGGCTTAAGCACTCACAAGCCCCGTCCAGTTGGTCTCTTAATTTTCACCAATTCCAGATGAGAGACCTGCACCTGGATTGGCATCCCCAGAGGTAACGCTTATTCTAAACTTGGAGAACATTGGAGCCACGAACAGATTTTACGTGCACCAGCTCCCATTAACGTACACAGTCCCACAGCAACCGCAGACGAGAGAGGTTTTCACCCTCCCGAGCACTGACCACGGTCGATGCAGCTTCACTTTTGGTGATCTTACGGGAACCGAGCTTATTCGTCCGCGCCACTGCGAGACTATCTCTGACATCCAAAGTTAAATTTTATATCCCTCTAAAGAAGATACTTTCGGGAATTGCTTTGAATTTTTTTTTTTCAAAAATATTAAGGCCCTGATTTTTGCCGAATTCAAATAAAAATTAAAGACGACGCAAGAGGCCACAGAATGGTAATGAACTAGAGGCTTGGGTTTGTTCGAAAGTGCGCTTGGAGGACTATCTCTAGATCAGCTCGCCTTTTCCGAAATAGCTGATATGAAAAAAAAAAAAGAAGTCGCCATAATAATATAACGTGGATTTTATTTTCGAAAGATTTTTGATTTCATGTTTTTAACTATTGCGCGTTTTATGAAAATAATTTATTTTTACAATGTCGCAAAGCGATAAAAAAAATTTCCCTTTCTTTTTTTCTGCTTTGAAAATATTTTTAAGTATTCATTTTTTATTGTATGTTAGGTAGTTTTCATTATAAAAAGCTACCTATTGCAGCCGTTCGGAAGAAAGCAAATCCAAAAAAATTTGGTATATTTTCACCGATCTTGACCCCCAGACACCCAAACCACCCTGGGTTCAAATGTTGATTTATATATACATGTATATCCATAGTACTTAAATGATCTTAAAAACCAAATTAACACATGCTTAAAAAAATTATTAAAAATATATAAAACAAGAAAATAATTATTTATAAATATATATATATATATATATAATAGGACGGATGGGTGGGTAGAAGTTAGATTACGGAGGTGTGGTGGAGTTGTCTGGATAATACGCATGGTTAATTTATAAATTAAAAAAAAAAAAGAAATATGGCCTTTGATTTAGAACTACGATGCTAATACACATTTTATAATGGACTATTATTTGATACTTTTATATGCAAATTATTGTAGTTATATTTACATATTTATTGATTCATTTTAAATGTATTCATATTCATTAATATTTAATAATGTTAACGATTAATTTGTATTTAAATTATAGCTCACTGTGGACAAAATCATATTAAATTCTAATACAATGTATACTTTCTTAAATGTGAATAGAATGCATGTATTAATTTTTGATTTTTATTAATTGTTCTACCCTCTCCCCTTAAATCGCGTGCATTTAATTTTTAAGAAAGTTTGTAGATACATTAAATGAAACTAATTAATTTAAATATTTAATTACTATTAATATTAAATCCTTAGCATCTTATTTGTAATAATTTTTTTTTATTTACCTTTAAATATAAATTAATTTAAGTGATGATGTATTGCTGTCACAGGAATTTAAAAATTGATATGTCATTGCTAGGTACAAATAATTATCTGAAACGTTAATCAATAATTATCAATTTCACCATTTTACATATTTTTTACATATAATTTTTCTTTAATACATCAATTATTCATTTTTAATACAATTGAATTTTTATCAACATAATTTTATATATTTATTATTTAATTATCAGTTATCTGTATTTAGACAGTATTTGTTTTAAACTTTATCTAATAATAGTAATAAATTCATTTTATTATATAATAGTATAGTCACTATTTTTTAAATAGATGCAGCACCTCATTGATTCATTTGAATACATATTTGGAGTTCTATTTTAAATTTTCTATAGTGGACGCTGGTTCTATATATTGGGGTTTGTGCTTTGCTTTGCTGCACAATGATGATCCTTGGTCAATCAACTTATTCAATCATCTTTTAAAACTTATATTGGCAACATGTACTGATTTTCTCTGATGCAATGCTTGAGTTTTGTGTTGACTCATGTTTGGATCATGAATTCTATCTAGTAATTTGATGTTTTCTTTTCCCTCTATCCTTTTTAATCCTGTTTTATTTTGAATTTAATGATTATATATATATATATATATTTCACAGTTTATTTCTCTATTTTATGGGTGTGGTTGTCCCTAAATCATATTTTTTAGCAATGTTATGGCTAATATGATGATAAAACCACACATTTTATTTGTGGTAATTTTGGCATTTGGGACCTGACGATTCTGTCTAAATTCCACAAATTTCATTTTTTCAATTTTTGTAATTCAATTTCTCCGTTTTTTAACGATGTATATGGAATCTATATTCAGTGCGTTGGGGGGAACATTATTGTTGTCAATTAATTATTATATTTTAATTCATAATTTCAAAACTTTTGTTGGTGTATCGGTAATGTTTCATTAAGGGTTATATATATATATATATATATATATATATATATATATAATTGCGGCCAGTTAAAATTTTTAAAGTTTTTAAAAATGCAAATAGCTGTACAGAAAATTTATAAATTGAAAAAAAAAAATGTTTTTGTTAAGTGTTAGCACGTGATACAAGGATTCTGGAACATTTTTTTGTTTTTGCTATATCTTTTTTTTTTTTTTTTTTTTTTTTTTTTTTTTTGAGACCGGCGACCAGGCCCCTACCTGCCAGGTTTCCCTAGCTTTTAAAAAATGGCTGAGATATGGCAGTTTGAAATTCTAGGTTGGCTGAGATTTTGAAACAGTCTGATATTTGTTATGCTCTAACTCTCGTATTTATGAACCAATATGAATGTGACTGATAATGTGTGCAGAACATACCAAGCTCTCGACCGAGTTCTCGTTGGGTTATTTGCGCAATCTTGTTTCAAAATGGCGGCAAGTTAAATTTTTATTATTTTTAAAAAAATTCAAAGATATGTATAAAAAATTATAAATTGAAAAAGTTGTTTCCATTAAATGTTAAACCGTGATACAAGGATTCGAGAACATTTTTTGTTTTGGCTTTATCTTAAAAAATGGCAGAGATATGACAGTTTGAAATTCTAGGGTGGCTGACATTTTGAAACAATCGGATTTTTGTTATGTTGTAATTCTCATGCTGAAATTCACATTCAAATTCAGTATTAACGAAAACAGGGATTGTATTTTCTATAATCGAGTTCCAAGCAATTTAGCTTCGGGTTTTTGAGTAAAATGAGTTTAAAAACATGGACTATGTTTTTAAACTCATTTCTACCTTTTCCTACCGGTACAGGCCGGAAAGGACTTTTTTTGTTTAATGTTTTAACGACTGAGCGTTTTTACGAAATATGCGCTTTTTAAGGAAATAATTTATTTTTACGATTGTTGTTTTACCGATTTATGGGGCACAATCGAATTTTCAGGTTAGTTTTTTTTTTTCTGAAAACATTTTTAATTATTTATTTTTATAAATTTATTTTTTTAATTTCGCTTGTTAACCCTTTATAGTGACTGTCGTATTAACGATCGTTCATTACGATGACGAATGCGGTGGGCTTCCACCACTAAGTTCGTTTGTATATAATATTTAATTTAATTTTAAATATATTTAAGTTAATCCCAGGCAACACCGGCAGGATCTGTTAGTATTTAATAAAAATGCATTAACCCCTTGGGGACGAGCGACACGTATACGTGACGCATAAGATGCTCAGAATCCTCGATTATTCCCACCAGCTATTTTTTATTGTAAGCTTTGCCTTATGTAATCCTAGCATTTCTGCGATTCCAATAGGCGAAAATTTCTGTTTTTAAAAACCGGTGGTAAAAGATTAAAAATTCTGTAAAGGACGCTCGTCGCGAAGGGGTTAATCCAGTAATGTAGAATCAGAATTGGATTGTTTTAATCCAGATGCCTGGCATAATATTCTGCTGCTTTTCACTTTTTTCCGATTACATTGATAATAAAATAACATTTTACAGTGTTGGAGGTTTCTGGTGTGTTTGTGCTTTTCTCACTTCAAAACTGAAAAAAAAAAATGAATGCATGCGAGAAAATTGAAGCTATGACTTGAATTTTATTGCACTGAGTTGGCTAACCTGCGGTTCAAATAAAATGCGCAAGCTTTTTCAGTTCTGATTCTCACATTTATATTCTATTAGCACAAACATATGATTTAATTATGGAATATTGCATCGTTCATTCCATTCCATTAAATAGGATTTTCTGCTAGTGTAAAAATATTTAAATGTTTTCGATATAAAATTCATCATTTTTTTTTTATCCTTATAAAAGATTTAAGTTCTTTGATTTAATAGCATGGATCCAAATGTAGATTTTAGGCTACAAATACACACATACAACCTCTTTTATACAAATTATCAGGCGATAAAATACATTTTACAGCATCCTAACAAGTCTTCATGTGATGACATAAAATTGAATATTGTGATATTGACATGTAAAATTTTAAAAAGGCCCTATAAGGCTCAGACGAAGTATGTGTTTAATATTATAGGAAATGTTAAGCTTACGAAATTTCAGTTTCATATAAATCGTTCAATTTTCATTATATAAAAGTCCGTCATTTTTATAACAGGGGTTTCCACACTATATTCTAGAGAAAATATCTGAATATGCCCTGCATCTAACCTGGCTCGATGAATTATTTATTTATTTCATTTTATTTATTTATTTACTTATTTAGTTCTTTACTACAAAATAAAAATCAGTTGTTTATAAAATATCCCACAAATTCTGACTCACATAAATCTGTAATTATAGTACAGAATTTAAGATAACAATAAGGATAAATGAGTTTTATATATCTGGCATTTGCTGGCTAATAGTTGACTCCAATAAGTGACCAAATTTACAAGCATTCCTCATTAAAAGAGACTTAAATTGTTTATCAATTAACTTCTACTTGCTAGTGGTTTAGCCTATTTGGTTTTAGAGAAAAAAAAATTTCATGGAACTTTGACAACTCTCTCAAGTTTATGCAAATCATCAAAGAGAGAAAGGTCTTAAAATTATCGGCGACGGCGGTTTTTTTGTATATTTACTTCTGAAAAGAATCGCTACGCTGTCATTCAATCATTTCCATTCGTAATTTTGGAATGATAAATTTCCTGTTGGTGTTAAAAGAATTCTGAAAATCTACACTCCATTTAAAACTGCTGCATGATCTAAAACATAAACTTAAAAATTTAAAGACAATTTTCATAAAAAATTATTATGCTATGGTGGTAAGATACGGTAAGTGTTCGCCATACATTGCGGAATAGTAAGTGTGGCACGTTGGTCAAAAATTTTGGAGATCCCTTCATGGAGTCATATTTCTTTTTTTTCCTTCAAAACTTATACATACAACGAAATTATATAAAATTATATATTTTTTTATTTTTTTAATATATTTATTAAATTATTCTTTCAAATTAAATTTCCTTTATTAAACATTTTTGTGACTTTTTAAGTATTTCTCTGTGGCTAACATTTGATGAAATTACTATGGTATAGTCATGAAAAGAACAGCTAGTAGGCACAAACGCACATATGTACTATCGGTCAGTGAACAACGGAACAACCAATCTAATTTATCGGCAAAAAAGACGCAAAGAAAAATGAAATTAGCCATTCAATCGGGGATTATAACTGTTTTAAATGTAAGTTTAGAAAATCAGCTTAAAGGGCAGCCTTCATACATAAATTGTATCAAACTTAGAAATTTTCATACATAAGATGAGGTATGTTATGTTCCTCCATTTTATGGAATTTTTCGTGTCAGCCCTGCTACAACACAGGGAACTGGAAGAATATGTTACTTTCAAGAAAAAAATAATCTTTTTGTATACAGACAATTTTATTTGCACTTGAAATCAAACATTCAATGCCATATGATAGAATGTGAGCCCGTACATGTATTACTCACCCATCATACGTAGTATAGGGTAAGTCTTGTAATCATTTTGAAAATCGAAAAAAAAAATTTTTGACGGATTTACACGTTTCAGACACTGGAGATTCCGAAAACAATATTTTTAGAAAAAAAAAATTTGCCGTCCGTCTGTGTGCGTATCTGTGTGTCTGTGTGTCTGTAAACGCTCTATCTCCCGAAAAAATTGAGATAGAAACTTGCAATTTGGTGTGTACTTAGTATGTAATAATGGGAAGAAGCCTATTTAATTTTAATAACCTCGATTAACCGGAACTATTTATTTCGGACTCTCGAAATATTCGTTCTGATAAAAGGTATATAAAAATTTTCTAAATTGTTTATTTTAAGAAATGAATATAAAATACAATAAAAAACATAAATTTTGCATAAAGCATGAAGTCGATCGGATAATTAGTTGCCGGGATATTTGGAATCCTATTTTCCACACTCTTCGATTTTTCATGACCCTGTATTTCATCCAAATTTTACTTCAAAGATATATTTTAATTGGAAATTTGATGCTTAATCAGATGCAATAAACCGCTAGTTAATAGGATTATTATTTTTGGAGTTATAAGGATGTTTCTTTCAAGCAATTCAGTAATCGAGCCTTTAATGTTTATGACGTCATCAAGCCACGATTTTATTTGAATTGCAATACATTTTATAAGTAGTTTACACATTTTTATTTTAATATTTTACATTATGCATATCCATGATGGGTAAGTATTACGGTGGCCCCCAAAGACTAGTTTATTTATTTATTAACTTTTAATCGGAAATGGCAGTGAAACTGCTAAATTTTAACTGGTAATGTAATGTGAGGACTGCTGCGTTGTTTGAAATTGTTATTTTTATAAAATATTTTTTGCCTGCACATAAAAAATTGGTTCTATTATAATAATGCATCATTATTAAAGAATAAATATTTACGTTCAGTTTATGGTAAGTTATAAGGACATTGGAGCATACTTTTTTTATAGCAATTTCTAGAAATAACAATATTGCAGCCGGTACATTAGTGCTTGTGTAAAATATTTCACGTTTCTAATTAAGTGTTAATTTATTTTAGTAATAACAAGAAGTAAGCCTTTTGAATAATTTTTAATTTTGTTTCATAATTTTAAATTATTATGAGAATGTAAACAAAAAAACTGAGAAGTTAATATATTTGAGCATAAAAAAGTTTTAATAAATATAATTGAAAAAAATCACCTTTTTCAAAAATACAAACATAAAAAATTCCAAAATTTTTATTGCATAACAAGATAAAAGATACTATTATGTACAATTTTCAGAAAAAAAAAGGGAAGAAAAAGGAAGAAAAAGAAACTGTATGGCATTTCCGTCTTTGGTGAAAATGCCTATT
This sequence comes from Maratus michaelseni, assembly GCA_963931845.1. Lineage (NCBI taxonomy): Eukaryota > Metazoa > Arthropoda > Arachnida > Araneae > Salticidae > Maratus > Maratus michaelseni. The sequence continues at coordinate 207,628,869 of OZ007586.1, read as the reverse complement.
TAAGTAATTTATGACTTTATATATATATTTAAAAATTAAAACACATGTGAAAAACAAAAGATGGGCTATTATAAAAAGCAATAGAAAGGATACAGCAGGAATTAAACTTAATAAAACGAAAAATCAAAAATGAAAAACTCTGAATATTTTTTAGAATCTACAGAGGAGCTTCATAAAATTATTCATAGTAAATATGTGTTATTTCATGAAATATTATCAGCGTTATGTCTAAAATCGACGATATAAGCTCCTAATAACATATATAAGAAACAAAATAAAAATAAAACCTACTGGAGTTCAAATAACAAAAGAAAGAAAGAAAGAAATTATTATTCAACATAAATAAAAATTAGATCATAAAGCAATGTACAAAACTCACAAAAAAAACTAATATTGGGGAAGATGTAACTGGATTACAATACATTACAAATATTGTAACTTTTCATATCACCAGATAACACTAACTGAGGAATAACTGAAATTACAAACTTGTTAAATGGTAAATTTTGTGCTGCCATTATTATGAAAGGGGAGAAGATGGAATAAAAATAAATAAATTTAAAACAAAGTAGTAATTAATGTAAATAAAATTTAGAATGTTATGAAAACTAATTTAAATATTATAAAGATGAAATGGGAAGATAGTAATACAATAATTAGCCATGTATGAGGAGACTGTGTGTAAGTAAAATGAAGAGTGTATTATTTATGTTGTGTAAATGATTTTGTTAAATGCATAAAACCCGATTTTGTTTTAAATAAATTTTGTATCTTTATATATATATATATATATATATAAAGTTAAAAAAAATTTAAACACACTTAAATAATTTTAAATGAAACAGCGCTATTGTTCCATATTTTTCATATCTACCATATCATCTACCTATCATATTTGTACCATACATTATTAACTGATTTGTTTATATATAGTAATATGACTTTAATTGTGACACACAGTCTTTGAAAATAGAGGAGTCAACCATAAAAACTCACAGCGATTTTCCAAAACTTCAATAATTTTTTTCACAAAAAGTACCTTAGCTAGAAGCAAATAATAGTTAATGTTGACTATATCTTAATAGTTAAGAACAATTACACCCAGTTTCATTAAAATTTGTGATGGTGTTTACGCACTGAATTTTTACTGGGTGATTTGATGTGACGTGCCCCCTACACCCCCCCCCCCCCTATTGCAATTATTTCATTAATAATTTGTTTGCCTTCCAGGTGATTTTCTAGTCTCATAAGAATGTGTTAATTGCAAAACCATTACAACAACGTTATCTGGTCGTTTTAAAGAAGATGTCCTACATTCCTTAGAAGCCATAATTTTACACATTCTCTTTTTCCGTAAGTTGATTATTGCGACCCATTACATCCGCAGGTTCATATTTGCTACTGAGTAATGAAAGATACGCGTGGAATTGCATTTTAAAATTATTAATTTCATTGAACATCCACGATTAGCTATTCCTTTAACAAAAGGTGGCTGAGAGGTTCTGCTCTCAAAGCTGGTAGACGGGAGGTGCTAGGTTCGATCCCAATCGTGCCCGTCGGCCTACTCGTTCGGAGTTTTCGTGGTTTTCTTAGAGCAGTGGATTTATCCATGCGTAAATACGGGTTAGGTTCCCTTAAAAAGACCCCCTGGGCCTATATCCCAAGTGTAGATAATTGGCCGTCAATAATCAACTCAACCCTTTAACAAAAGTTGCTTAAATCAAGATGAAGTTTAAATCAAGGATAGCTTTAAATAAAAAAAAAAAATCCAAAGTTTAGCTATGCTTTTGCAACACCTAAACAGTAAAACAGTTTTTGTTTTTTGTTTTTTAGATGATTTCTAAAACTGGTTTTCTTTCTTACTGTCATAAACTAATATGACACGTAAAATTTGTTCACAAGAAAATGTGTATTGTGTTTCAGAATTTAAACCATTTTTTAAAGGTGGACCTATCATTATGGAACGCAATAAGTCTTTTTAGTTATTAAAAGGTACTGATATTTTAATTCTGAAAAAATAAATAAATTTATGTATTTAACTATTTTCCTCTTTTGTTTTACTACAAGTGCGGTGTATATTTTCTGTTAAAATTGCGCAATTAAGAATGATATACAAAATGAAGTAATAATTTTTATTGCATCCTACATGTAGACATTTCCAAAATGGAAAATTTATTTGAATTTAAGGTAAGATTGATTACTATTCTAGTCTTTTGCAAAATCCATCTTTTAAATCTTTTTTTCATTTATTCTTCAATATATAGATTATGGTATAAGTAACAACCGTACAGCTTTCCAGAAATACACCCTCGCTACCATTTTTATTTCTAACTGTGCCTCTATCGCCTTAACATTTAAAATATGTACTTCAAGCCCTAGAACATTCCCTCATTATAAAAAAATAGGAAGCAACCTTCTTTATTGTTCTTATTTTATTCCCTCCTTCTCTCATAACTAACTGCTTTCATTTGCATAGGAGCTCACATGAAAACAACCTCTCTCCTATCATAATCCGGATTGTTAACGCCTCTCTTTATGATTAGAAGAGTTTAGTTGGATATATATTTATTTACAGGTGGAAAATATAGAAATATTAAAGGAGGTTACTTCGTTCACATGTGAAGCAGTTTCATTCGATTTGTAATTCTTGTAGTAGCCTTTGTTATTAACTGCACATGTCTATATATAGATATAATTAGTATATAAAATAAATAATAAATTTAATATATGTTTTCCCTTAATACTTCATTAGCAATTATATTTGCTGAAAAAAGTAAAGAAGAAAAGAAGGGGATTTTAAACCCATCAAATTCCAGCAATATAACAGGTGTTTCATTCCTGTCGAAAAATCAGACTGGAGTCTTTTCGTCTCACATTGAAAAGGTAAGTAGATGAAAATAATTATACTAGACCAGAATTTAATGCCATGTTATTCGATTAAAAAGGGGCATGTCGGAAAGTATTTAAAAAAGTAAAGGAATAGCAAAAAACGAAATTTCATTGTTTCTCTAATTATCGAGGGTACAGTCTAAAATGTTAATTGTTTTTAGGTTTTGGAAGTAGAACATAATATAAAATTGTATTACACTTTTGGTACTATGATCCATCAGTAGATTTTTGCGAATATATTCACATTAATTTTATTAGAACAAAAAATAACAAAAGAAGTTACAGATTAGCATTTTTTAAATGTATGGATATACTAATGCATTAAACAGGTTTCGTCTATTTCTAAATGACTAAAAATTGCTGATAAAACTCAATCAATAGCCACAATAGTATAAGACACATGGTTAGAATACTCTAAATAACTTTTTATTTACAATGTATCCTTAAACTTGCTTATTCAGTTTATAATACACACATTAAATAATCTTATTAAGTAATTTTTTATATTTACTGAACCAAAACATTTTATTATTAATTTTAACTAGAAAATTGCGATTTACAACTTAAGCTACACTGTTAAAAAAAATTCCGTCAGTTTACGGAAAAAGGATTGGCAGCAGAGTTGCCGGAATGTTTCCGTTTTCTGAGGAAAGCTCCGTCTTTATAGTCCATAAATTCCGTAAATGGCGCGATACAGACGCAATGGAGTTGAAGCGCATGCGTGGCGATAAAAAATACTGCAATCCCATTGGATGATAGATTTTTACAGTAATATTTCCGTATTTGAAACTATGTAATCTTAAAATGGCAATAGATACGGGAAAGATTCCATTTTTCTAACAAAACGGAAAATTTCTGATCAAAGTTCACGGAAGACAACCTGTCAATAAACGAAAATTTTTAACAGTGTATAACATTGGTCTTTATTGCACTTTCAATGTTTAAAAAAAAAGAAAAAATTTCAAACATGTTTATATCCCCAGTTCTGACTAATGCAATAAAAAACTAAAAGTATTGAAGAGCCATCTACATATTACAACTGAACCCAATTTTGAAAAGTTCAGTTACCACCCCATAATTTTATTACATATTTATGTTCCCCATGCCAAAAAGAAAACAAACAGTAGGAATTAAATTTTGATATTGATTTTCACTGATTAGTTAGTGAGATATTTATCATCAGAAAATGAACCAATCAATGTTAAAGAGAAAAATGAATTATTTAGGCATAACTCGAAAACAATAATTTATGCATTTCGTCACAATTTGTTTTATATGATACTTTGTAAAAGTCCAAAATGTGCATAAATATTTTGAATTAATTTGTATTTGATTTATTAGTTATTAATTAATAATATGATTATTATAAATTCATAAACAAAAACATATACAGTTTTTGTAGTCTCATTTCATGTTGAACCCGGACTTTTGTTCATAACGTTAAGAAAATTGATAATGTAACTATATGTACAGCTAAATTTTCAATTGGTTTTCGTACAAAATGCTGATATTAAAATAACGGATGGAAGCGCAAAGTAATTTAGTCAGTGAAACCTACGTACTGCCAACCATATTTCAAAATAAAAAGTATCCAGCTTGGTGTATTCGTATACGGGTGGTGACCGTTTCCAGAATTTTTATCATGTTATTAGATTTCGGATAGAACAAGCTAAGAGGCTACTCTACTTCACTCAGGTGAAAACACCCGTTCGCTAATGTTAATCCTATGGGGGAAATAATTTACGATATCTCGTTCACATTTCAATATTTTTAAATGATTTTTTTGCATTGGATAGCTGAGGTCAATCTCTATGCACGCTCCTTTGTACTTTTCCGATTTTTGTTGCAGTTTTTTTTTTATTGAGGATACTTTCACTTTCGAAACCGGTTCCAAAAGTGAAAGTATCTTAGTAAGAAAAAACTTATAATCAAAATCGAAAAAGTACAAAGGAGCGTGCATAGAGATTGACCTCAGCTATCTAATGCAAAAAACGAAACATTTAAAAATATGGAAATGCGAACGAGATATCGTAAATTATTTCCCCTATAGGATTAACATTAGCGAGCGGGTGTTTTCGACTGAGTGAAGTAGCCTCTTCAGACTATAGAAAATTGTGTTAAACTATATTAATTATTGTTTAATTAAGTTATGAGCAAAAATCCGAGTTCGTCTTCGAGTGAGACTCCCTATATTTTTGACTTAAAATGATAAATGTGACCTGAGGTTGCAGCAAAATTTATTTACCTTGCCATGTACTATCGCCACTCTGAGTTTGTTGTCACATTAATACAACATATATATACATTGTTAACACTTTTAGGGACAAAAATGAAGTAATTGTGTTTCTGTAATGTTGAATTCACACCAGAATTTCCGAAGAATTTTATTTTAAAATAAGGACATGCAATTTTTCACCTTTCTTTCACCAAGGTTATAAAAACAAAATTTTATTCAAATATTCCTGTACAGGCCTAGGTTAAAATTAAGTGGTATAAAATATATACCACCGCCCTCCAATGGGTTAAATAAAAAACAAAACCTAAAATATTCCTATATTGTTGTCTTACTGCACATAATATTTAAATAAAATGTGGTGTTTGGAATGTTAAGATTGTCGATTTCCTAAAATAATAAATGCGCTCATAGAAATAAAATATATATTTTTAGATTAATTACATAAATCTTTGATTTTGTTGCGTAAAGGCCTTAACTTAATTAGTGAATTAATTATTACATCTGTATTTTGTTAAATTATCATTAGTGCTCATTTTGAATTCAAATAGTTCTCATTTCTGTGGAACAATTACTGATAGACTAATATATATATTTTTTGCATTTCAGGATTTATTGATCGCCTGCATACTGGACTGGGTCTCTGTAATAACTTATGCCTTGTTTTTCTTAAGCTTCTTTCAAGAATTCCAAACAATATCAGTCTACATAATTATGCGACCATTTATAGGCTCTTCATCGAATGAATTTCGAAGTAGCTCTCTGACTGTACAAGAAAGAATTTGAAATCGGAAAATACGTTCAACAAATAAATTTCGAGAGAATTGTGAATTTTATTGTTTAATTTATGCAGAGTTTTAAAAAAATCTACATTAATCATTTCTTTATTTGTACATAAAAAGAAACATTTTAGTATTAAAGATTGTTTGGTCTAGAAAAAAAATGTTTTTGGATCTCAATTTCGTTTTATAATATATTAGATATGTGACTTCATTAAAAAGAAAAACAAAAATACAATAAAGAAAAACAAAGAAATTGTTTTTAAATTGTTAACTGTGTGTTTCCATTTTCAAACCTTTTTGAGTTAGTTAAAAATCAAATCAATTTGGGTGGTATTATAAACTTCAGTAGATTCTTATACACCTTTACAAGATCTCTTTTATATTAGTATATTATTGGATGAATAATCAAATGTTTTGAACACCAAATAAATTTGATTAAAATATTATTGTATTTCAACCGATGATCAAGAATATAACAAATTATTTGTAAATAGCAAAACTACCAAAAAAAGTCCTTCTAGCCTGTACCGCGGGGAAAAGATAGCTTTCATAGTTATCTTTCTAAAAATTCAACTCATTTTACTCAAACACCCGAAGCTTAAATGCTTTGAATCCGATTATACAAGACTCAATCCCGGTCTTCGTTAATACTGAATTTGAATGTGAATTTCAGCATGAGAGTTACAGCATAACAAATATCAGATTGTTTCAAAATGTCAGCAACCCTAGAATTTCAAACTGCCATATCTCAGCCATCGTTCTAGATAAAGCCAAAACAAAAAATGTTCCTGAATCCTTGTATCAAGATCTAACACTTAACGGAGAAAACATTTAGAATTTATGATTTTGTATACATCTTTTTGATATTTAACAAAGAAATAAAAATTTACTGGCTGTCGTTTTGAAACAAGATGGCGCATGAAGCTGGCCAACGAACTCAGTCGAGACCTTGGTATGTTCTGTACACATGATCAGTCACATTCATATCGGTTCATAAATACGAGAGTTACAGCATATCAAACATCAGATTGTTTCAAAATCTCAGTCACCCTAGAATTTCAAACTGCCATATCTCAGCCATGTTTTAAGATATAGTCAAAACAAACCATGTTCCAGAATCCTTGTATCACGTTCTAACACTTAACAGAAACATTTTTTTAATTTATAATTTTTTCGTACATCTTTTTTAATTTTTAAAATTTTTTTTCAAATTCAATTGGCCGCTATTTTGAAACAAGATGGCGGATGAAGCTGGCCAACGAACTCGGTCGAGAGAAAAAAAAAAGCTTAATATAGTGGTGTATTTAAAAAAAGTGAAGAAATAGAGAAATGACATTTTAACTCATTTTAACTATTAACATGTACACTGATAACCCACAATAATGCATCTTTAATACACTATTTAGCCAAAAGTCACCGGGCACTTTCGATTTTAGACGTTTTGTTGAATATCTACAAAAATACTAAACGACTTCTCCTGGTAAGTCAGGGATGTAAAGAACATGTTTGATATAATATTTTTCAGCGAATGTTTAGTGACGAGCGCAATTAGGGAGTCTGACAACAAATTGCGAAAAATAATGTTTGCGATTATCATATAAAATACAGGGCTCACAAATGGTCCGCCAACTGAATACCAATATTTTTTAACAGAAAATTTCATGCTAGGTTTCTACAACATTTCCACAAAAAATTATCTCCGAAGGTGGTTTCTGCAAAATTTCCAATAAAAATCTAAAAATAATTTTTTTCTAAGAAAATACCGATATTTGAAAAGCGGACCTTTTGGGAGCCCTGAAAATAAAATGTTCAAACTGATCTGTATCTGTAGCAGATGCTTATGTGAATCCCTTATAATATTTACTTTCATTGATGTAAGAATAGTATGTATATTCATGGAAATATCAAGCAGGGCGGTCGCTCTGCCAAGCCAAGCTTAAAAAAAAAAAACGTATATGTTAATAGAAATCGTTTTCTCCTGTACTAAATACATCCTAACCAGTTTCTGAAAATTCAATTTTTTTCAAATTATGCATGATGGGCTTGGCGGCCATCTTTCCATATTTCTAAGCATCCAAATTTCTAAAGTAAAAGCGTAATATGTTTGCAATGTAATATGTTTATAAAAATTTCAAACTTCAGATTCTAACTACGGACAGATAAATTAGATAAGACTGATATTTTGATAAATTGATTTTTACTAGTTTGAAATTAATAATTACTCTAAAAAATAAATCATAAGATGAATCTTTAAGATAAGTCATCATTATCTTAAGACACAATTTTGAGAGCATACAAGTCTATAAATGAAACGCTTAAAACATTTGCTTAAATAACAATTTTGAACTTCGGATTTTAACTACGGATTTGAGTGCTTAGAATTTCGTGAATAATATGCAAAGATGGCCGCCAAGCCCATCATGCATAATTTGAAAAAAAATTGAATTTTCAGAAACTCGTTAGGATGTATTTAGTACAGGAGAAAACGATTTCTATTAACATATACGTAGTCACTCGACTTATATATATGATAACTTATTTAATGGAAAATAGTTAAATAAGTAATATAATAGCTTGGAAATTTGATATCACACCATTTTTTAGCCACAACTTTTTTTTTTTTTTTTTTTTTTTTTTTTACTTTTGAAAAGTTATTTTTGTAAATAAAAGTTTCTTTAAAAATTCAAAAAAATTTCGCATGCTTTTTGTTTATAGCATGCGAGGTTTTTAGCTAAATTTAACATCACTTTCTGAAAGCTTGACAAAGTGCAATCGAAATAATATACTGTAATTAGAATATGAATATATTAAACATTTGGTAAAATAATGAGCATTTGTATGAAATAATTTTTCACTGCGCATGCACGAACGATAACATTTTTTTATATATATAATTTAGTAATCAACTAAATTCATACAACTCATATAAAAAGGCCAACCAAATGTTGTGAAAATTCAGAAAGATATCAGCGATATAATTAGCTGAAAGTTTTCTAAAAGTTGCTGGATAACTTTGTAGAGAAAAATGCAAATTGTATCAAAGCGTGAAAAATAACAAAATGAAAAAAAAACAGATTATTAAAAAAAATTGCAAACTGCACAAAAACAGATTATTAGAAAAAATTGCAAACTTCACAAAAACAGATTGTTCGCTGGGTACGACAGTCAAGTATTGTAATTTACGGTTAAAAACAATATTTTTTCTGTAAATTTAATTTCTTTATAGTCATTCAAACTGATACATTTTGTGTCAAATTTACGGATATTTATTTTATTTTTCTACATCGTCAATGTAATTTCTTGCTCAAATTGGAACAGAGAGATAACTTCTGTCTAAAAACGATTAAAGAACTATAATAACATTTAAACGGAATACACATATTTTTAAGTTATACGTTACTAAAACTTTAAATATGATATTAACCTTTAACTACTGTTAGCGGTCTCACAGACCGCTGTTTTTTTTATTTTCCACAGTTTAACTTCTAACTTTCAGTTTAAGTACAGGTACTAGCGAAATTTTGTTTCGTATGGTACTCTGAAACTTCGGAATGGGTAAATTTTAGTTATAAAAATCCTGTACAGAAATATCGGTACAGATGATGTATTGTATAAAGATGTATATATATATACAGATGATGTATCCTATGAATAAATCGAGAATTTTAATCATATTTCAATCAAACGGTCTCAGATAACGCTCATGGTAGCTATGCAACAATTTTTGTGACAGTAGTTAAGGATTTAAGGAAAATCCAGAGGATATGTGAAGAGTTTAAATTCTAAAAATTCGCATTTTTAAAGCTTTTTAACGCTGAGTTAGTCGCATGTGTATCTCCGTGATACAAACCGTATTTTTCTCTTGTAATTTTTTAATGCATTAGCCGGTTCGAGAGTAAGTGTTGCGGGTAAAAAATTTATACCGGTGAGATGAAGATAGAGGAAGCCACAGGTTCCGAATCTACTTGGTTCAAAACTTACAAGAGGAAAATGGCTGCTTGCATCACAGATATGCACGTGCGACTAAAACAGTTTTAAAACTATAAATTACTTTACTCACATTGATAAACTTATTAGCAAAGAAAGAAAAAAATCCAAAACGAAATATTCTAATGTGATTCGTAAAAAGAGACATAGAGTAAAATTATTTCCTGACTCTTATTTTCAAGTATAACTGCCTGTTTTACATTTTAAATAAAAAATAGAAAAGTTTAGTTATATGTAAATTTCGAATATCACAAATATGAAATAATTTAAATATATCAGTAATGAAATAAATATCGAAAGTTCTACGGCATCAAACTTTACCGTTTTACCAAAGCATCACATACAGATGGGTGACAAAATAATACGAACACTCATGAAAAATGGTGAAAAGAGCAATATCTAGAAAAATAGATGAGAAATTAACTTGAAACTGCAGGTGTGTAAACAGTATAGTATAAGTTATATATTTCCGTGAAGATTTTTTCCCGAAACCCCATAGGGGACTGTCAACAAATTGAAAAAGAACGAATATCTTTTGGATAACCCTGTAAAAACTAATGTAGCAAAAGCGTTCAAACTCGAGATTATTGATAAATGGCTTATTGTAATATGCTGTGTTCATTTTTATGAGGATAGCATGTATACACGTAGAGAAATTAAGGTTTTTATAAAAACAGTCCCAAATTTCGCCTAGTTTTTTGCTTATAATTTGCAGAATTTTTAATATAAAAAAAAGTTTTTTTCAGAAAATATGACAAACAACATTGTACATAATACTCTGCAATCAGAATTAAAAAATAATAAAAATTGGATGAAAAATAAGGATGTTTACTAAAAAATGTTTCACTGCGCATGCGCGAATGCAATCAAAATATAATATGCATTGTGTATTAGCTAAGTATATAGATCAACTTTTGTGAATGTCTCAAAATCATAGCTTGAAAATTCTGAAAATTGTCGTCGATAGAATAAGCTCGAAATCCGTTGTTCCCAAAAGGAAGCAAAAATATAAGGGGTTTTATCCATATATAGTACGTGCAATATTGTGTACGCTATCTTGGCACTAATCAACAGATATTTGATACAACCCCTATCTTTTTGCTTCTTTTTGGGACCAACGGATTTCAAGCTTATTCTATCGACGATAATTTTCAGAATTTTCAAGCTATGATTTTGAGACTTTCACAAAAGTTGCTCTATACACTTAGCTAATACATTATGCATATTAAATTTTGATTGCATTCGCGCATGCGCAGTGAAAAATTTTTTAGTAAACCTGCTTATTTTTCATCCAATTTCTATTATTTTTTAATTCTGATTGCAGAGTATTGTGTACAATGTTGTTTGTCATATTTTCTGAAAATAACTTTTTTTTACATTAAAAACTCTACAAATTATAAGCAAAAAACTAGGCGAAATTTGGGACTGTTTTTATAAAAACCTTAATTACTCTACGAGTATACATGCTATCCTCATAAAACTGAACACAGTATATTACAATAAGCCACTTATTAATAATCTCGAGTTTGAACGCTTTTGCTACATTAGTTTTTACAGGGTTATCCAAAAGATATTCGTTATTTTTCAATTTGTTGACAGTCCCCTATGGGATTTCGGGAAAAAATCTTCACGGAAATATATAACTTATACTATACTGTTTACACACCTGCAGTTTCAGGTTAATTCCTCATGTATTTTTCTAGATATTGCTCTTTTCACCATTTTTCATGAGTGTTCGTTTTATTTTGTCACCCATCTGTAGGCAGTAGTAATGGTTAAATATTCAGTACGCACGTAGTTTACTTTTTTTTCAATTAATGACCCACCAAATAGAAAAAGATTGAATTTTACTACTCGCTGATATGAGAGGGTTAGAATGACAGTGGAGTCAATCAAAAATTTTGAAAATCGAGGTAATCATATTTTCACTATACGTATATTAATTTCTGTTCAATGTGCCAGTCAAATAAGTCATAGTTCACTTAGATTAGTCGCTAGAGGGCACAACAAGTTGGACCACTCAATACAACGGCAATACAACAAGTTTCACAAAGCCCTTCATTTTTCAAATCACTAAATTTTGACTTACTGCACTGTCATTCTAACCCCTTCATATGTACAATTTCAAAAGTTTCGTCGTTGAATATGGCTGACACTCAAGTTACCATTTTCTCACAATTACCTTACTTACCGTTTTTTCAATTAAATTTTTTTTCTTTCATTGAAAGTAGTGTAATTTAGGGTTACTAAGACCCAAAAAGTGACACTTTTTGCACATTTCTTGTCAAACTGTTGCCTAAAAAACATTAATTGGGCTGATGACCTTTTACTACTTTTGTGATATTTTTATCATATAGTGAGTGGCCAATATCAAAAAAAAAAAAAAAATATATATATATATATATATATATATATATATGTATATATATATATATATATATATATATATATATATATATATATTACATATTAATAAATTATTTAAATTTGAATTAAAGTAATCCCCGGATTTGGGTTATTGGTACCCAAAGTACGTTTTACATGAAATAAGCCATTTAAATAGGTAAAGTGCTGAAGCAAGGCCTAGGATCAGGAAATAAAATACGTAGAGTCATTTTAATTAAAACATGGTCACTTAAACTTGAAATTTAATTGTAAAATGCTTCGAAAATACATCATAAATTGTGTTATGCTGAATGAGATATTTTAGCAACCCTTTTTGTATTGCTAACTAGTCCTAATAAAACAGAATATTACACGAAAACGTAATTTTACATTGAAACTGAAAAATAACACTTTTCATCAGTGTCGTGAAGTAATTTTTATATTGCAACACTTATAGTGCAAAATAGCCATATACCTAATTATTTCAAAGAATGCTGGTGCGTCTCTGTAAGACAGTTTTACTGACCTTATAAAATTTAAATATTATTCTAAATTTTCAGTCATAGGGTCTGCAAACTTTTTGCTACCAAGAGAACTTTTGTAATTTCATTGCAATTTTTTATTTCAGATCTACAAATAAATTCATGTAAATAGTGTCTAAACCATTTAATGTAATAAAATTTACAAAAAATTAATGATTAAAATTTTGTTTCAGAAAAAATTTAATATCAAAAGCTAAAAATGTGGTTACGGGTTACTTTGATTCAGTCCAAAAGATGTTTCAAAGAACCCTATTTTTAGGTTACCTGCATCATTGTAAATTTTGCTATTTTAAGTACTTTTCTATCTAGCTAACACTGTTGCTATTTAGTGAAGGACTAAATATGAAATGTAAACTTTTCTTTACCTTAGGTATACCTGCAGTGTGCAAAGATGTGAGGTGGAAGTTATTAGATAAAAAAAATTCGGTTTTTTTTTTATCACAAAGCAACATATTTTCAACAAGAAGACAAAAAGAGCTGGAACGTAGTTGAGAACCTCATACTCTAGCTAGGGCTCCTAACTGTTAGAATAAGGTGGATCACCTCCCTACAAACAAGACTGACTTTAATTTTTTTGGGGGCGGGACGGAGGGGTTCCAAATAAGTCCTGTTTACGGTTTTCTTTAAAATTATCATATGATTTGCTTACTTGTCAGATTACGTAGTGAAAGTTTAAAACTTCAAAATAATTATTTTAATTTTATTCAATCAAGGAAAACTGCAAGATATTGTGCATTATAGATTTCCATGAAATTTCATGTCAACAAATATTTTATAATCGATTTGAGACCTTCAATCTATATATAACATGTTTTTTTTTTATTGGTGATCTTGTTCCCTTTAGTTTATGAAATCCGTGCGGGTGTAAAATTTTTAAAACAGAAGCTCACACCGTTTATGTTTATTTTGAACGTTCACTACAATTTGGATGGTGCAAAATATGTAAATCACATCCAATAATTCACTACATATTTTATTTCAAACTATTTTTGATGTAACTTTACTTTTGATGAATTTTAACATCAATTACAGTAGTAATATAATTCAGATTGTTTCTTTGAAGATCAGAGCTACCTACAGACTCCATTACACATGGAGGATTTAAATAACATTCTGACCTCATCAGTATGCCGAAGACATATTTTTGATGAAATGACCATGATTTATGTTATACAACTAGAAAAGATCCCCACGTTTGAGAAATGAGCTTCATAATTCTCCCAGTAACTCAGATATCGGCGCAAATTGTATGTTTCAATGAAATTATTTCCGACTGGGTCGAAAACATTCAATGTTGACACGCCAACATATCGTTTCTCGGGGATTTTTACAATTCCCCAGCGATGGCTAACTATCTGTGCCACTTGGATATTTTGTGCCAATAAAACCTACAGAACTTGTACATTAAGAAGGAAGTAACACGAACGCATAGAAAAAGAAAAGAAAAAAAAAAGAGAAAAAGTATTGTAGCGCCGGAAGACGTTATTGTGCACGTGCTTTTATGAAAAGATGTATGATTTATATAGTTCTTATACAAAACTATGAAGTAACTGAATTATTTCGTATTGTTTCATTACTGAAGAACAAATTTATTGCTCATATATTCTTTTTGATAATAATTAATTTGAATATCATCGATAAGACAAGCTAATTATAGTGAAATATTCATTAGATTGTAAGTGTTGTACGTATAAAAAGTTGGATCAACGCTAAAATACCGTTACGTTAATGCGAGATCAGAATGCGTGATAAATGTATTTAGAAAACAGAATCTCATAAGAGATTTTTGAGTACCAATATTTCCAAATATAAATATCCTCTTCACTTAATGCCAGAAATTTGTGATTAAAATTAAAGACAAAAATCACTATTCGAAAATAATGGTATTCATTATTAGGACGGTTTTGAAGCTGCACTGTTGAAAATTATGCGGTGGGTTCAACCAACTTTTGGTTTTGTAATAGCTACAACCATAAAATAATGAAATTTCGTTCCAACATTTACAGCTTTGGTTGAACCATTACTTCAAATGTTGGAACGAAGTTTCACCATCTTCTGGTTGCAGCTATTGTAGCTCAAAAGTTACTTCAACCACCCCAAATTTTTTAACACTGTATGCCCATTTATAACACATATAATTTGTCAATCTAGTTATATGTTGGTATGATAGGCGGAATTTCTCAATAAATCTTTTATATATCATTCTTATTTGAATAAATCATGACAATGACATTTAAAAGTAATTTCCTTGGTTGCAAGATATGTCAAAATTATTAGTACAAATGTGTAGCGTAAAACACACCGGACAAATAACCATACAATGCATGGCTTTAACTCAAGTGGTGTAGCGCTAGGGATACTTTCTGATTGTGGAAAGATGCCTGTTTAATATACAATATCTAATAAATAATTGTTGATTTTGTTTATGCTTATACTGAGCAATCTAATAGGATGCCAATAAATATGACAATTATAAGGAGAAATCAAGAATTTTCAAAATAAAAAATTGTTATTTCACCACCAACTGTGCTAAGAGAGGGATATTAAATTAGTCTTCGACCAATTCGGATATATTGCCTTAAGAGGAAATGCTCCAAAATATGTCAAACGTTCTGAAAAGCCCATTCAAAAAAAGTTATGTGAATTCTCAATTGAAGAGTTAAGTGGAAGATGTTATGTAACAAATTTAAATTTGAGAAGATGAAAGGGAAAGATTTTTGTTTAAATTTTAGTGATTTATATTATTTTGAGTGGCGTATATGTAATGTGTTAACAGGTAGTATTAAATCTTTCGAAAAAAAAACTCATTAACATTTAATTTTCAAATAATAATTCATTTATGCCTAGCGTCTCAAAATTGGAAATAAATATTTTTTTCGAAAATAAATTAATACTTTTACATAAATTTCTTTTTCTATTTTCATGATTATTTTACACAATTTACAAACAGAATATTGAGATTAATATAATGTAATAATTATTGCATTATATGTACATAGCAATTATAATTAAACAAAGTACTGAAAGGGGGAAAAGTCTGGCATTAATGGGTTAAATATTATTAATATTATTTAAATTATTTTTAAAGTTATAAATATTAAAAATTAATGTCTTAGACAAGGATTCGGCAACCTACGACACATACCAAACTTGGCACGCGGACATATTTTCAGTGGCACGAAGACTAAATTTTTCTATTTTTCTTTTTCCTTTTTTATAATAGGTTCATCTATTCTTAAGGTTCTGACATTTCTTCTGCAGTTTATAATAGCCTTTTTTTTTTAAATTGTTAGTAATTTAGAATAATAAAATTATTATTGTTATTTTACCTTTCTTTTTTTTTATTATTCAAATTATTTTGTATTAATCGATTTTGTCCCAGTTATCTAACTTACCAAACCTGCTGCTAATTATACATAATTAACAACAAGTATCCATATTTTATAAATATTTAGTTTTACAGTAATATATATGTTATCTTTACTGTGATAATGCGATAATAATAAGTTAGAATATAATGTGTTTATAGGTATACAAAAATATATAGTATAAATGGCTTGGCACACGAAGTGATAAACATATATTCGGCACAACATAGATAAAAGTTTGACGATTCCTGTCTTAGATATTCAAGACTAATTAGAATCTTAGTATTTTAGCTTTTGCCATATGATATAGGACAGTGTTAAATTCAGACATTTTTCTCCGGAAGGGAATTTTGCAGCTCCTGGTGCAGTTCTGGAGTTCCAGGGAGGAGGAGGATTTGCACTTTTAAACTATTATCGAATGCAAAATCTCAAGCCTTCCAGTGGGGTGGGGGGTATTTCGATGCTTCGGGGGGAAGCGCACACCTGAATTCATCACTCTGGTAGGATAATTCAGAGTATCTTCATCCTTAAAAGATGAAGATACTTCATCCTGAAAATATATTTGGAGAATATATAATATAACAGTTTCTTCCACTAAACCCTTCAATTATTCGCAAGATTCTTTAAAAATGAAAGTGTTATACTCACCCTTAGAAATATAGGCATTCAAAAAAAATATATATATATATATATTAGTTAAAAAAGAGCCGTAGTAACCGAAAATTCACGGAAAGCTTGAAATTGTTTTAATCACTTTGTTTTACATCCAAGTGAAGGGATTTGAAGTTTGTCCCACTTTTCCTGGTGAGTTTTAAACGTAACACCACAAAAACTTCAATATTTTCTGATTTTTTTTAGTATTTCTCAAATAACTATAAAACCGTTCACTGCACAGAAAAATGTTTATTTACAAATTGTAAAGCATAAAATTCTGCGTCGATTGAGTACCACGGACTAAAAATTCCACCAGTAATAAGTGAGATACGAAAAATTAAAAAGTGTATTTTTCCAAAATTTTCTAAAAAACCTCTATAATATAGGTTTATTGACTCTCAACAACTCAAAAAGTACTCATGTAACCAAACCAAAAGTACTCACACACATATTTGCGTTTGTGATTATGATTCTCAAACCTTAGACACCAAGTATAATATAGTAGAACTACTATTATTATAAATATTTAAATATACACTATTTTCTATTTGAAGCATGTATGTTTTGTTAGCAAGCATATAGAGCAATGGTTCCCAAGGAGGGGTGTGCGCCGAACAGGTGGCAATTTAACTTTTTAGAGGGCAATTTCAGAATTCAGAAAAATTCAGACGTCTGCTCTCTGAATTCTAAAACAGTTTGAAAAACTGTTTAAAAGTAATCAAATATAAAACACAAAATTAAAAAATAATTTGCAAAATACATTTTCTGTTTAATTTTTTTTTTTGTTTGAATTGTTTTAAATTGACACTTGGGAAAACACAAAAGTCAACGTGCTACCACCTGACACATGACCAGAAGTTCGATCAACCAATTAAAACGCATCCTTTTAGATAATAAATTACATTGTGCAAGTGAGGCTCAACAACTTTTATCTAAAGACTTCCTCTGGCAGTACGGTAAATGGAAAGAGCTGGAAAACATTCCAGGTTGGACTGGTTTCATGGATACTTTGACACGTGACATCAGCTTTTCTAAGTCAGATATTCTCTGCCTGCCTTTCATTAATGATCCACCTCCAAACAACGACACAGTTTACACTTCATTGATTACTGCTGGTGAGAAAAGCAGAGCTCTTTAGCAACAAGACTGTTTTGTTACCTTTGATCAGCCCCTGTATATTAAGGCTCGAGACATTGTTTCTGTAAGTAGACCTGAAGTGAGCTCTGTCAGAGTTAGGTTGGGAGGTTTTCACCTCCTAATGTCTTTCATAGGTGTGATTGGATTTATAATGAATGGCAGTGGGTTAAAAGAAGTGTTCGGTGAGGCATATGATGGTACGACTGTTATCAAGATGATGACTGGCTACACTTACTCAAGAACATTGAGAGCTCACATTTTGGCAAGACTCCTCAAGAAATTCAATAACAAATTGGACGGGCTGGAAAACAAGGGATCAACAGCGAAAGTCTGGGTCATGTACTGCCACATGGTCACTATCGTGAAAAATTTCGTTGCAGCTGAACGAAGTGGTGATTGGTCGTTGCATCTTTAGTGTATCAAAGAAATGCTTCCCTACTTCCACTCTAACGGATATTTCCTCTATACGAAATCCTGCAACTTATATTTACTTGACATGGTGGAACTAAAGTCGTGTCTGACCCCGGAGGATTATGATCTTTATGTAAATAAAGGTTATTTCACGATTAGACGATCAGACAAATTTTGGTCTAGGATATGGTCAGACATGATTATTGAGCAGACCATAATGAAATCGTTGAAGAGTACTGGAGGTCCCTCTCGTGGTGGAAGACTGACCGACAGTACCCTGGCTAAATGGATTGCTACAATACCCATAATCATGGGTATTTCCCAACAAGGGCAGAAGTTCTGTGGGGTGTCATTTTGTAAACAGAGCAGCACGTTGATTCGAGATTATTTATAATCACAAGGGACAACATCGATGTGGCTAAGTTTGTTTCATGGTTTCTGTCACACAACCCATTCCTCTCATGTAACTACGTGGTGTGTCTGAGTACAGGAGTGATTGGTGGCGATAAAATAAATTGTCATCTATCCAAAGAGATTGCAGTTGCAAGTATTAAAAGTGTTATTGGTGGTGATTTTTGCCATGTGAAATTTAAGAGATCCAATCGAGTAACGCCAATGAAAAGCTTCACGTGTTCTGTAAAAATACATAATGAGTTGATACAGAGACGATTTTTTGCCAAATTTCTTTTCACAAAAAATCAGAGGAAGAACTTAGAAAATTCTTTGAATTTGAATTGACTCCATATCCGAATTTTCTGTTTGATAAGAAAACGCGAAAGTCGGTATTTTCCGATTTGTTCACTCCCCTTGATGATTTAGAACAAACCATAGAAACTGTCCATGTGATTGATGGTGGCTTCTTGCTTCATCGAGTGAGTTGGGAGCAAGAGAAAAGCTCTCGTCAATTATTTCCAAGTACATTGAACATTTGAAAAACAACTATGGCAAAATTGCAACCATTGACGGTTACCCAGAAGAATCGTCAGAACATGGCACCAAGTCTGCTGAGCGTTTCCGTCAAAAAAATAAATACATTGTAGCAAGTGTTGACTTGGACGAAACTATGTCGCTCTCAATGCAAAAAGAGAACTTCCTTGCAAATGAAGGCAACAAACTCCGTTTAATAAAAATGCTCATCGAAAAACTGGAGCAAGACAATATTACTGTGAAGCATGCTGCCGAGGATTCAGATACTACCATCGTGATGGAAGCCATCCAACTTGATCAGCAGTCAAAACGTGTCATCATAGTTGGGGAAGATATTGATCTTGTAGTTTTGATTGCATTTGCTCCCAACTCATCCAGGATATACTTCTTGAAACCTGGGAAAGGACAGTCAGGCAATGTTTTGTATTCGCCATTAAGTTTCAAGTACTCGTCGATTGTGAAGAATAACATCCTATTCCTGCATGCTTTTAGTGGCTGTGATTCTACATCGGCCTTCTTCAGGCAGGGCAAACTGAAATTTGTCAAGCTTTTGGAAAAACATGTTCACCTACAAGATGTTCCAACTGTCTTTAATAACCAATATACTACGCCTCAGGAAGTAAGTGCTGGAGGCAGAAATTTATTGCCACCTTTATAGAAACTCCAGTATGACGAAACCACAGCACGGCACAAATTGCGATACATCATATTTGCAAAATACTTTATGAAGACCCAAATTAACTTCGCTTCTCTGCCGCCAACTGAAGATGCATCCAAACAACGTTCAATCAGAGCTTTTCTTCAGATCAATATTTGGAATGGAAGGTTGATGAATCCCACTGATTGGAGTTGGAAGTCATTCAGGCATGGTATACTTCCAGTCACCACGAACGTTGTAGCTGCACCACCACATCTCCTAAACTCTCTGTCATGCAAATGTGCAAAGGGTTGCAAAGGTGGTTTATGTTCTTGTAGAAAGAACGGGGTTAAATGCTCAACTATATGTTACAACTGTAAAGGTGTCTCGTGCACAAATACCTCGGAGTAGGAAGACCCACAAACCGGATACGACAAAAAAGTAGATATGGACGAGGAGGTATTCCATGAAGAGGAGGAGGGAGAAGAATGAACAGCTCGTGGTCCAGAAAAAAAAACGCTCTAAGCGCGATTTTCCTGCATTTCCAAGTAACTTGAATTCATTTTATTACCATTGCTTCTATACTAATTTTTTTAAATAAATTATTTTTCTTGATTTTTTGTTATTATTATTATTTTCTCCAACATTTTATAAAATACATAATTTTAAATACACATACAATACCTTTCATTTTTCAATTACCCATCCCTTATATTCATCCGTTCATTGGATTTCCAAAATATAATCATTTATGTACCTCAAAAAATAATTTGCTTACGACAGAATTAAAATTAATCTGGGGACACACACATCGGTTGCATTTCAAATGTAATCATCTGTTGAAAAGCTTGGTGAAAATCCAATATTGATGTAATTAAATTTTGAAGTTGTTAATTAAACAGTGCCGGCAATTTATACAGTTATACTGTTTTGTAAGCGAAATTATTCATTCAACCAATAATTGGTACTCAAAACACCAATTTTATGAGTTTTTATAGAAAATTTTCAAAAAATGTACTTTTTTGATTTATTATATCTCGCTTATTATTGGTTAAATTTTTAATCTATAATACTCAATCGACGCAAAATCTTATGCTCTACAATTTGTGAATGAGGAGTGTTTCTGTAGAGTGAGCGGTTTTTGAGTTATTTGCGAAATACTGAAAAAAATCAGAAAATTTTGGTGTTTTTGTTATGCTACGTCTAAAGTTCACCAGGAAAAATGGGACAAACTTCAAATCCCTTCATTTGGATGTAAAACAAAGTGATTAAAACAATTTGCAGCTTTCCGTGAATTTTCGCTTAGTAAAATCCTATTTTTATTGGCCTAATACCCTTTTGGGGCAAAGTAATTATTTTGTTAAAATGTTGAAATGATTTAATGTCGCCAGAATTTACGAACAAATTGATTTGAAAATAAACAAAAATGATCGTCTTCCTGCACATTATAAAACTAAATTTTATTCTACAATTCTGGGCAGTTGGGAGTGACAGCTGGGGGTTAAAATTAAATGGTATAAATTATATACTCTTGAAAGGGCTAATTATTCATAAATATTTTTTTTCTTTTGTTACTAATTGCTTTTTGCGTATTTTATTTTATTTTATTTTATTTCATTTATTTATTTTTGCTAACATTATTACATAAAGTAAATTTCATGAATCAATTATTAGAATTTATGACGTAAATATGTGATTTACCACAATCAGAAAATTCTCTCTAGAGAGCTACATCGTTTGAGTTTCAAAAATACATTGTATACAGATTTATGTTTTTATAGGTGTATTCTATCTGCCCTAAAAGTTTGTACTAATAATTATAAGTCATACTATATATGCGGTTAAATATCAATTTTGCGTTTCCGTAAAACGAGAAAAAAATAAATCTTTTTAATAGACATGCGTATATGTGTAAATCCGAGTGTGACAGGGATGTCATATGTTTATTAAGGCTTCTTATTTTTTAAAGCATAGTCATTTTCAATGAGCGAATACATAGAAATTTCTTGTTATCTCTCACGCTAACGGGTTCTTTGTGTTCAGTGATGTGTGTTGCTATATCTCAATTATTTTCCTACATGCTGTCATATTTGTAGTAGGAATTAGTATTCAAATTTTGCGATTGAGAGGCAACTTATTTTGCTTTGTACTAAGAAAAATAAAAAGACTAAATAAAATAAAGACGACAAAAATACGATCCACGCAAACGTACTTTAAGTATTTTATTCAAACTATATTATTAAATATAAAAATCCCTGACGGCTCGGCCTACAGGCACAGGTAGATTTCGAAGACGCAGACCGTGGGGCGCCTGTTTGTCGGGAATTGCGAAAGAAATGACCTTCTTGCGATGATGCGGCAGTTGGAACCGCCTATTTCGAAACCTAACTTGTTTGCAGGTAGAGCCGGCAGGGATTTTTTTTTTTTTTTTTTTTTTTTTTTTTTTGCTATAAGGGTTAGTCCTATAAAAAACTTGTCAATATAAAAGTTTTAGATAATATTAAGAGGATTTATAATAAATTTAAACGGACTTGATATCTTCTGAATTGACGAAGTTATGAATTTTTTTCTTCTAAAACCCCCCTTCCCCACCCCTCTTGGGGCCATTTTTCATGATATCAAACATCTGTCATACATCAATTTTCGGCCCTTTTCCTAGAAGTAATAATAACTTCAAACGGATTCGATACGTATCATAATTAAGAAATTATGGGATTTTTCTGTTTTCACAAAAAGCCCCCCCCCCCCTCCCCTTGGTACGATTTTGCCCATTAACGAACTTGACCGAGATTTTATGCCCCTTGATTTTATGTATCAGTTTCGAAAAGATGCGGGAGTTGGAACTGCCTACATCGAAAAATAACTTGTTTGCAGGCGGAGCCTGCAGGGATTTTTTTGTTTTTAATTTTTTTTGCTATAACGGTTATTAATAATAATAAATACAAAATAAAATTATATTTTGCTAATATAATTTTTTGCTAAAACTTGTCAATATAAAAGTTTTAGATAATATTAAGAGGATTTATAATAAATTTAAGCGGATTTGAAATCTTGGGAATTGGCGAAGCTATGAATTTTTTTCTTCTAAAACCCCCCTTCCCCCCCCCCCCCAAGGCAATTTTTAATTATATCAAAAATCTGTCATACATAAAATTTTGGCCCTTCTCCTAGAAGTAATAATAACTTCAAACGGATTCGATACGTATCATAATTAATGAATTATGGGTTTTTTTTTTTCTGTTTTCACAAAAAGCCCCCATCCCCCCCCCCCCTTGGTTCGATTTTGCCCATTAACGAACTTGACCGAGATTTTATGCCCCTTGATTTTATGTATCAGTTTCGAAAAGATGCGGGAGTTGGAACCGCCTACTTCGAAAAATTACTTGTTTGCAGGCGGAGCCGGCAGGGATTTTTTTTTTTTTTTAAATTTTTTTTGCTATAACAGTTGGTCCTATAAAAAACTTGTCAATATAAAAGTTTTAAATAATATTAAGAGGATTATTAATAAATCTACGCGGATTTGATATCTTGTGAATTGACGAAGCTATGATTTTTTTCTTCTAAAACCCCCCTTTTTTCTCCCCCTTGGGGCCATTTTTAATTATATCAAAAATCTGTCATACATAAATTTTCGGCCCTTTTCCTAGAAGTAATAATAACTTTAAACGGATTCGATACGTACAATAATTAAGAAATTATGGGTTTTTTTCTGTTTTCACAAAAAGCCCCCCCCCCATTTCACCCCCCTTGGTTAGATTTTGCCCATTCACGAACTTGACCGAGATTTTATGCCCCTTGATTTTATGTATCAGTTTGGAAGAGATTTATGCATAATTTTTCCAGTTATCGTGTCCATAAAAAAGTGACATAGACAG
This sequence comes from Maratus michaelseni, assembly GCA_963931845.1. Lineage (NCBI taxonomy): Eukaryota > Metazoa > Arthropoda > Arachnida > Araneae > Salticidae > Maratus > Maratus michaelseni. The sequence continues at coordinate 207,605,042 of OZ007586.1, read as the reverse complement.
ATAGATAGATAGATAGATAGATAGATAAAGTTTTGAACTGGGGGTGGTTTTGGGTTCTGGGAGTCATGATCGGCGTAGATCTGTAAAAATTTTTCAAAATTTCCAACTTAGGTGAGAATGTAATTGGTAGTATTTCTTACGAAATCTACCTAAAAGAGAAGATTTTTTTTCAATGAAGGATTCCTTGTTTTCGTAATTCCGTGTTTTTTCGAAATTTGATGTTATTTGATTTTTCAGAATTAAAATTTTCATTTCTCTCGAGCCGATTGTAAAAAGGTTAGTCGTATTCAATAGAAGTCAAAATATAAGCAATACATACAAAATTCGTCATATAAGACACACTACTTGGAATTTAAATCTAAAATTTACAGTTACCATCGCTGATTTCAATTATGCAAAAATAAAATAAAATAAAATAAAGTTTCATATCGCAATCAAAATAGAACTATTTAAATTACAAAATTTCTGACTTGTTCTTTATATTGCAATCTGTGAATGCTCCACATAATACGAAGTAGCTTAGGAATAATCATAAGCAGAAGAAACTATTTGCCAGATCTAATGCATTGGGGCATTGTAGGATTGTTGCAAGGAAGTGCAAAACAATCCGGTGTTGCGCGAGAGCTTAATATTCATCATAGTGTCATAAATTGATTTCTAAACTGATCGAAATGTCTATACAAGACATGGATCTAGACGCCGTAGTATTAATTCATCAATAAATGGTTACTTTCTGAGCCAAAATGGGAAACGCTGTATGTAACTAACAGCAGGGCTTTTAGCTTCGCATCTTTCTGCTAGTAGAGGAGACAGGGGTTGGTTGTCACAGAAATAAAACTTTTAATTTTAAAATTTTCGGTACTTTATTATTAAAATTCTCCATCCGAAACATTTATATCGATTGGATAATTTTAGCTTTGTAGATTGTCAAATCTTTTAGTAGAAATTAGCTTATTGCAATTTTAACATTTTTAGAAATTTTGTGACAACTTCCCCCAGTTATCGGTTGGTTGTCACATAGAATATCTGTGAAGGTTTGGCTGGGAAGTTTGACTGTATAAACTCAATTTGATATTAAACATATAACATAAATGTATTATAATTATTTTCAAATTTTATAACAATAGTAGGCCTGCAGTTGTACAAGAATGTTGAAGAAAAAAAAAACTTTTGGTTGCGAATTATTTGTTTTTATTTAAAAATATAGGTTTAAAAAATAAAATTATCTATTTAAATGACAAAAATTAAGGTTTACTAAAATCTAACGAATATGATGGTTATTTTGCGTACCATCAATATGACAATAGGCTATGGCAGAATTTTTTAAGACATCTGAAAAATCTCGTATTAGAATAGGATTAAACAGAAAATAAAACTTTCCAGTTTTTTCTCTTTTGTTATATTAAATTATTGGTTCGGACATGCAGCCTCTATTTTTAAATTTAAAGAATGAAACACATGTTTGAATTAAAAATCTCATCAACGGTGTATAAAACTTTAAGCTAACTTTTATTTGCATGTTTCCTTACTAAAAGCTGAAAATAAATGAAATGATAATAGTAAATGTAAAAGAATGTACTAATTAGTAGGACTCAGACACGAAAATAGTAATAATAATAGATCAATATCAATAGTAATATTAATAGATCAATTTAAAGCCTACGCGACGAGCGTCGTAAAGTCGTATAGAGGGCGTGCAATCCTTGATTTTCTTACCAGTAATTTTCTTATAAATTTTCCCACATTTAATCACAGAATTTCTGAAATTTAAAAAGACAAAAAATGTTATTTCAAAATATTGGTTCTAAAAGGTTAAAAATTGTATAAGACGTTCGTCGCGAAGGGGTCAAATAGTTCATCATCTAAAAAAAGAAAACAGATTTTGTTCGATATCCAATTTTGAGGCTTATTTAGTTTATTTGCTTCTACTACTTTATATGCCAATTTTCTTAGCATTTTGGAACTTAAATTAAAGTAAATTATCTATATTTATAGAAAATAATTTAAAAGATCATTTTCTACTTCAGCTGAAAACACTAGGTGATTTTGCACATACCTTATGTATTTATTAAATGCCAGCATTGTACTTTGTGTCCACTCCTCTAATGTGATGCATATATCTCGCTAATGTGCTATAATTTGTTGGCAAAATTATGCATTGCTTGGCGAATTGAAATGTGCTTAATTTTTAACCTCCTTACAACACAACACAACGTTACACACACACCTCAGAACAACAGGTAGGAGGAATTTCCTCAGAAGAATTACTTTTTATTAATTCCTCAATTCCTATTTAAGTTGTGAGTTTACTTCCTGAATTAAGCTATAAGGTGGCTGGTGTTATTTGTCACCAACACCGTTCACAAGTACGCCACATTTTTTTTTTTTTTTTTTTTTTTTTGTCTAACAGCGTTATCCAAAATTTTTTCACTTATAATGCCAGATATAACTGTAAGCCAGTAGTCAAAATTTAGAACGATGTAAAAGAAATACTCACTCTTTACAAAAACTATCTCCAGTAAAAATAAATATTTTGACATATATAAAACATTTAGTGAAGACAGAGCTCAAAGTAACGAAATGATAAAAGTATAAATCATATCCATTTAACTACATCATCAAATTCGTGTGCTGGTGTATTTATCAGCTGATAACAGCTTATAGGAGGGAAGGGTCCTACAAAAATGCCCCTATTCCCGCAAAATTCTTCATATAGACTTCATGAGAGTGGACGGTTAGCAACACGACATGCTGTATATGTTCCATTCTCACGATCTCAAATCAGAGACTCAGACTTGCGCTCGAGAACATCTGAGTTGGACCGAAGGTCAGTAGAATTAAGCAATAAAAGGGAGGTGTTATAGAGTATTTCCGAAAAGTAATCATTGACGTAAAATTCACAGAATACTACGATTAAAGGGCAAAAATTACTAATCGAAAGTAACGGTATCAATACACCTCCCACTCCTCTCTGCAGGGGCGGCTCGTCAGGAGGTTCACAATCACTTTACTACCAGAATTTTAGTACATAAAATTTGTCCTTATTTAATTATGTGATGTTCTACGATTTAACAAAGATAAATTTAGTTTACGAAATTATTGGTAGTAAAGTGATTGTGAACCCCCTGACGAGACGCAACTGCTTCTTTGGCTGTGCCATTGAAATCAAATATTATTTACGGAGTGTTTATTAAACTTCCAGCTTGATTCTTGAAGGAGGGATTCCAAGACTCCATAATCTGAGGGAAAGCATAGTAGAATGAGACCGTTACAAAGGAGGGGGTTAATAAACATTAGTAAGATTAGAAACGCATAACTTAAAGAGCGAATCAGTTACACATATTCCGTGGCCTGCAGTATCACTGGACCTTAATCTGATAGACCATGGGTGAAATATTTGGAAAATGTATTGCATATAAGCATCCAACCAAGTGTCCTCCAAGAGCTCGAAACCCATACAAGAATGAGCATTACTACTATCTCAACTTGATCAACATTAATAGAGAAAGAGTTGTGCATGAATTTCAGTTAAAGGTTGTCATTCACGTATTTGATAAGAAGTGCTTGATTTGAACATTTTTCATTCCAAATTAGTCTGTCAAAATGTGACAGACTATATATAAGTGTTATATGTATTTTTAAGTATGTTTACATTATTTTTCATTATATGGTATAGTGTACCTACAAAATTCAATTGAATAAATTTCACTCATATCCATTAAATCTTAGGTGGGTGGTCTTACCAGTACAAGTTCGAAATTACAATGTTAGAGAAATGTTAAAAAAACTGTGCACGCCTGTTTTTGGTTTAAGTGGGTACATGCTGTTTTGATTAATATCAATGTATTTAACCGTGAACTGTGTTTTGATAGTGTAAAGTAATAATATTTACTATTTGGTTTTGTGCAATGAGTATTACAATATATATAATAGCGAACATTTCTTTCTTGTACTATTATGATCACTAGCTGAAACAGTTCGTAACCTTCCACCATTCCACCTTGACTTATACTCTTTGAACTGCCCATAGATATCATATTTCCACTGTGAAATATGCAAATATACTGATTTGAAAAAACTGACTTGTACTCTTAAGATCGCTTACCAAAGAAATATAATTATTTTATTCAAAATTATTCCATGTATAATAACTATCTTTCGAACATTTATAAGGCTGTCCTCGAAATTAAACTTCAAATCAGAGGACTGTATAGAATGTTGTAAGTGGCATAACTACATGAAATTTGAACAACAGAAACTTTAAATCATGGTTTATTTTTAAAAATAGGTGATCTGCGTAAGTTCTTTAAGAAGAATGCGCTATTGTAGCATCGACGTCACTCTGGGGAAACAAGCTTTATTAGCAAGAATTTTTTTTCTTCTTGGTTCACATTGTACATCAGTGAACTTGAAACTCCTGCCTCTTTCTCTTTTAGTGAACTCGTCATTTGCATAGGTTGTGCAGAAGATCTGTTTCTGCAAATCACAAATTTTACACTGCCATATATCGACGATTTTTTATACGACATTTTAATAAATGTTGAGCTCATGTTCTAAAATGTCTGTTGTCAAGTTCTTAGAACCCATACAACGCCTTATATAGCTCTCTGATTAAGGGGAAATTTAACTTCAACAGCCTAGTACATTCACATATACCCGTTGTTTAAAAAATTCCGAACAAAAGTGAAACACCATAGAAAGATCTATGGCTGCTCGGGGAGACACGCGGTTTGCAGATTAAGATTCTCCAAACTAGGGGATTTTGTATGGCATTAAAAATAGTTCAAAATCTCGACACAGAGTACGCTGCTGCAGGTAATGCTATGGAGGTGTAGTATGCATTTCGTTTAGACTCCAGAAAATTAGAATCACACAAAAATGCACCCCGTGATTTCTCGTTGAAGGGTTACATAAAATCACGGATCTATAGAGGATCTCCAATTCTTACCAGCACTGAATGATGCCATACAGCAGGATGTAATAGCGAATCCGGCTGATATGCTGTTCCATGCTGTATCAGGCATAACACCCCGAATGCACTCAGTACTGGAATGTTGTGAGCATACTGAACCCATGCAGTTGTAAATAATACTCAATGCTGAAATAAAATCTACGATTTCACAATTTTTGCATGCCATTGTTTTATTCATTTCAGCGCCGTCTATTGTCGAGATTTTAAACATTTTTCATGTCACGAAAAATCTCCTACCACGGGGATTATAATCTGCAAATAAAGTACGTCTCTTCAATCCATGATCTTTATTTTTATCTCAATTTCCTTTTACTCCGAATATTTTAGTCACACGGCATATTTCAATTAATGTTTTAGCAAGTTTTAACACGATCGTATTAAATGATTGGAAGGATACATCTAGAAAAAAAATCTTATAAATACCGTGATTTTCTATTTTGGGTTCTAAAAACAAAAAATATAAAATTTCATTTTTTTTTGTCTCTTTAAAATATTACTAGAGCTTTCAAATGGCCTTTCAATTCTGGCAATATGGGTTGTATTTATCCACAAAAATAGGCCTATAAGACATAAATAAATCATCAAATTTCAAGAATTCAAACATCCATTTCATTTGTTTATTTCTTTGTTCATTTATATGCTCATTTTCAGCATAATGCAGACCGTTTGAGAAAAACTATATGACAACGTATAGAAATAATTAATCTGAAAAAATTTTTGTCGACTAATTACTCAAATTAACCTGAAACGATGTTAAAGGGACACTTCAGCTATCCTTGCCAATCACTGAATCTCATTAAAATATATAAGGGAATTTAAACACAGACTTCTTTATTACCTAATACAATTATCAAACTTTAGTTTTCATCAAAGGTAGAGCCGGCGGACTTCGTTTTTAGGTGCGTTCGTAATTATATAAATACGTAGCACTTATAGTCGTCGTCTGGTCCGTCCGTCTGTCCGCATATAACACCGCAAAAACTACCCAACCAAATGATTTGAATATTAAGGTATATTATCTTTACAGAATTCTGTCAAGATATTTCAAATTTTATGAAAATCGAATGAAAACTTTTGAAAATATTAATAAAAATATTTATTAAGAAATTTGAATTTTTTCAAAAAAATCGGTGCTTTCTTGTTATAGGAGCTTCCGAGGTTTAATCTTCAAGCGATCGAGATACTTATTTTATTACAGAAATTAATTTGCAGACGATATAATTCATTTCACAGAATTAAAAATCATCAAGATCTGAATATTTATATAACTATCTATAGTACGAACGCACCTCATTTGTCACGTTTGACGTACAATTTCCAACTTGTTATAAACTGTATTAGTAAATTTTAAATAATTTTAATAAAGCGGTAAATTAAAAAAAAATTTCTTAAGAAATTTTTCAAATTTTATTGCGTTTTTTAATACTTAAAATTTAGGAAATAATTTTGAACAGGCAGTGCATCATTATCTCGGCGTCAATATTTTGGTGATGAGAATCAAATATTAACCCCTTCGTGACGAGCGTCCTTTACTGAATTTTTAATCTTTTACCACCGGTTTCTCAAAACTGAAATTTTCGTCTAATTGAATCGCAGAAATGCCGACATTAAATAAGACAAAGCTTACAATAAAAAATAACTGGTGGGAATAATCGAGGATTCTGAGCATCTTATGCGTCACGTATACGTGTCGCTCGTCCCCAAGGGGTTAATAATAATTTTTAGGTAATGAGTAATCCTTTAATTAGATTTCCTCATTGGTTAGTATGGGATTTCTCGATCTGTGAAAAAAAAACTTGTTTCATTAGGCGCGTCACCTTAAAATTTATGGCTGTTACGCTAACAATAAAATACATACTGTATTAAACCTCAAATGATCATGTTAAAAATATTTAGCTCCATTTTGAAAATAATGTGCACCTTTGAATACGAAGGGTAGATTTTTTAGCCAATGGAGTAATGACTTTCCATTTCAATTTACATAATAAAATAATAAAGAAAAATATATTATTTTTCGGATCAATGGTATTAAAGAATAATCTACATTTTCTTAAACATTCTTAGTACCATAATTTGGGTTTACTTGAACCCTGGGGTATTTTTAAATCTCTTCGGCATTTACTGTGTTGAGAGTGTTGAATGTGATTTATCAATATTCTAACAGTTAACGACCTTAGTTTCGACCTTTTGTGTCGCTCAAGTACATTCCCACTTTTCTCACCTTCTTCTAGTTGAGGATAGATTGCTTTGTAATGAAAATACAAAATTTTGTGATCTGATAGCTTCCACCTCTACATCATTGATATCTCATCACACATACAGTTACACATTAAGTAAAGCGAAATTTACATTTCATATTTAGCGCTTAAGAAAACAGCAATAGTGTTAGCTAGATAGAAAATTACTTAACACTGTAAAATTTATACGTATTGAACAGTGGGCTAATAACCTAATTGAGTTGATTCCAATGAACCCCTAATAGTATTTTTTATTATTTTTTAAAAAATGTATCTGTAAAAGAAAAATTTATTTCCAGATATAAAATTAAAATATCCCCAAAAATTTCAAAAAGTCTCCTGGGATAAAAATAAATATGCAGATTTTACGGCTAAAATTGTAGAAACATGCAAAAACCATTAAACGAATTGTTAAAATTGCTTCAGCAGTTCACGGAGGAAAAAATACTTCAATATCAGCTGTTTTCTATACGATTTTTGCAAGTGTTGCCCCCTTAGGAGGATAATTTTGGATAAGCCAAATTCAAAGGAGTGTATTATTCAAAATACCTATTGCATGTTAAAAGTTTCTACAGAAATAATCATTCGAGAAATTTTACAAAATAGAAAAACAAATGAAATAAAATGAATGAAGCTTGTCTAGACTGAAGAATATTTTTCAATGTATTCATGTCCTGTAAAACCGTTCGCGGCTGTTGCTGTTAAGTTTCATTCTATTTTCATTTTGAATAGCACTTTTTGGTCATCTGTCTTGCAATATTTATTTTTAATTATTTCAACAGCATTTTTGAAAAAAAAAAAAAAGTGAAATCGTTATTTACTTGTATAAGAATTTAAATCGATATTTTTATTTTAAAATTCCGGTTGCCGTACGAGGTAATATTTACTTCAAATTATGCAGCTAGCTCTGGATTTATATTAGGTGCAACAAAAAATGTCTCAGGGACGCAAATGCGCTTATAGAGCCCCCAGAGAACGAGATTGAAATGATTTTTTCATTTTTAGAAGAACAAAAAATATGGTTTAAAGAACGTTTTTGTCTATCTTCGCGCAATAGAAAGCCATCAGTGATGCTTAAAGACTTTTTTCTTCTTTGAAAAAAATATATACCTTGTAATATAATCTTTCTTGTACTCATTCTCCTTTAAAGAGAAAACCTGCAGTCTTAATTATATATACTAAAATAAAATCTCAGACGATATCAGGCTTTTATTTAACATATAAACAAAATCTTTTAAACCTGGAAGTTATGAACTACATGGAACTATGTTTATTCTGTGATGAACCTCTAAATATTACCTAGAACCTGGGTTGCCATTTAACTATTTTTATATTTTATTTGTACCACTATTTACAATTTTTTTTGTCTTTATGGTAGATTTATTTTGAATTGTCCTAGAAATGTTGGGTGAATTTTTTTTTAAGTGGTACGAATTTAAAAAAATAAATTGTCACTAATGGCAACTGGCAACTCTGCAGAATTTATCCTATGCCGAATATAATGAAAACTTACTATCCGAAAGAAAAGTTGTTCGGTAATCCTATCCTAATCTTGTCATAATAATTTATTTCCCGTGACTTGTGCTGCCATCTGTTATTAAATAACACTAATATGTTTGTCGACGAACATAGGTAGAATGTAATCCAAGTAATATAACTTCTCGTAATAGAAATAATCCATTTATTTTGACTTCATGAAACTATTGAAGACGAGATTTTTTATTTTTATTTATAAAAAGTTTTCTTACCTGCTTTCAATTGTTTCAATGAATCTCGATATAAAATCAATTCGACATATTTCTAAGTTAAAAGTAAAGCGTTTTGCCAATTTATCAAATATGAGCAGTAGACCCTTGCAAGCCTTTCGTAGTCCAATCTTTGAGATTATTTTCTAATACGTTTTTTCATTAATTTTTAATTAAGTACATTTTTAATTAAAAAATAGAAACGTGTTTTAACGAAATGTGAATATACTGTATGAAACGCGTGTTCAAAGACCTATTGTATGATAATCATTCATCGTTATGCGTTTTGTATGTGCACTGGAAAAGGGATGTTGACATCAGAAATAATATATACAGGGTTGCCACATGCGGCTTTTTTAGGTAGATTTCGTAAGAAATACCCAAAACCACCCCCAGTTCAAAACTTTATCTATCTATCTATCTATATATGTCACTTTTTTATGGACACGATAACTCCCATAATTCTTCACAAATCTCTTCCAAACTGATACATAAAATCAAGGGGCATAAAATCTCGGTCAAGTTCTTTAATGGGCAAAATCGGACCAAGGGGGGGGGGAATGGGGGGGAGGTACAAAAACAGAAAAAACTCATAATTTCTTAATTATGATACGTATCGAATCCGTTTAAAGTTATTATTACTTCTAGGAAAAAGGCCGAAAATTTATGTATGACAGATTTTTGATATCATTAAAAATGGCCCCAAGGGTGAAAAAAAGGGGGGGTTTTAGAAGAAAAAAATTCATAACTTTGTCAATTCACGAGATATCAAATTCGCTTAAATTTATTATAAATCCTCTTAATATTATCTAAAAATTTTATATTGACAAGTTTTTTATAGGACCAACACTTATAGCAAAAAAAAAAAAAAAAAAAAAAAAAAAAAAAAAAAAAAAAAATCCCTGCCTGCAAACAAGTTAGGTTTTGAAGTAACTGCTGCTCAACTGCCGCATCATGGTAAAAAAGGTCATTTCTTCCGCAATTCCCAGCAAACAGGCGCCCCACGGTCTGCGTCTTCGAAATCTACCTCTGCCTGTAGGCCGAGCCGTCAGGTATTTTTTTTATTCTATTCGTTATACTTAAAACTTAATTGTTATTTACATACGCATCCATGACAATTTTAAGAGGAATCTACCACAAAGAAATTTGATTGTAAATAGTGGTACGAATAGAAAAAAAACATAATTCAATAAATAAAATTTAATAAATAAAAAATATCATAATTCAGTTTGCAAATTTATTCAAAGATTTCCATATAAAACTACTATTCATTTATGTAAAACTATAGTTTTACATAAATATATTAAGTACTTATACTTAATATATTAAGATAAAATTTTTAAATAAATTTTACAAAAAGGATTAAGTTTTCTGTAAATTGTGAATTTATTCGGCTTGTCAGCAATGTCCCTAGTTAGACCAATTCCGTGTATAATAACATAATCAGTTTGAATTGAAAAGTTTAAATCACCACTTGGAATCCTAACACGATTTCCTATATATATATATATATATATATATATATATATATATATATATATATATATATATATATATATGTGTGTGTGTGTGTGTGTGATTGTATAATATACATGATTATATTAAGTTAGTTGTTTTTTGTATTTGCTAATTAAATATAATTTATAAAAGCTATATAATTATTTAAATTAGATATAGTAAAAATTAAATATTTATTAAAAGGTATTTGCTTTTTCAGTCTGTAGATATACGTACGTAGAGTTTTACCAAATAACTACAACCGAGAAAAATCGTTCTTTTTAAATGTATGAGGATTTTCAGGAACAGAAAAACCTTTCCCATGCAATATTTTGCCAGTCGTTTCTTTCTGTGCAATTCCAAAATTCTAATATGAAAAACACACATATTTACATAAAATATCGTTCTTATCAGGGTTCCAAGATAAATATCACAATTGAATTTGAAATTCCACTATTTTAATCTAGTAATAATCCTTTTATTTAATCGCATAATTTCTTTCATTAAACAAGGCGAATATTATTATTCGGAAATAGTGGTATTCAAATTCATTTGTAGTATTATCTTCATAACCCTGTTTCTTATTCCAGTTCTTCTTCTTCTAACAGGATTTTTCTGAGCGCTAAGGTTTCCTTCAACCGAAAAGTTTTTAATGTCCCCCCCCCCCCCACCTAGAATTTTTGTTGAATGTTTCGTCTTCCTTTATTCTGTCTTACAGTAAATAAATTAGGGGGAAAAGCATGCGTTAGGATAAATTAGCAAAAAGTGCTAGAAAATTTCGAACTTTTTCATGAAATAGATTAATGATTAACATGAACCAACTCAACTCAAATCTTCAGTAGCTATGCCAGACGATAAGAATAACTAAAACCTATTTAAAATATCCCGTAAGAAATTATGAAAACCTGAATTTGTATTAAGCCGGTATTAAAAAAAAATATTTTTCCACGCTCAACAACTCAAAATTTTGAGACACATTTTCAGACTCATTTTTAAAAGTAACAACAGGAAACTTGGCGGCGTGATTTATAAAGTCATTTATAAGGGCCCCATGTTTTTATTTTTCGTTCAATTAATTAGAAATTGATTTACAGACAATTATTTTCACAGTACGATCATTTTTTTTTTCCAAATTTTTTTTTTGGTTCCATTTTTTTTTTTTTTTTTTTTTTTTTTTTTTTTGCTGTCGCTTCGGGAAATTTGGTTCAAAATGTCCACTTTGACAGCATTTTTTGAAATATATTCTGCCTTTATAAAAACATCGAGACAATACGGACATTATAAAGTTTCTGAATAAGAGAACCTGCCAATTGGATGCATTTTAGAGCAAAAATGAATTTACGAATGTGTCTCAAAATAAGCAGTTTGGATTTGAATACACCCTTAAATGCATTAATTTAACGATTTTCTTGGCAATCCCAAATTCTAATTTTGACATTTTCAAACAATATCTTTAGCAAAAATATTATAAATGATATTATTATTTATACTTTTGATACCAGTGAAATTATTCGTAAACTTAATGCAATTATCTAACAAGCATCTGGGTTTTTTACAATATTCTTTTTTTTTTATACTGAAGAACATATTCCGAAAAAAATATTTATGGATATTGTTTAGAAATTTTAAAAAGTGACAAAAGAAAATTCAATATTATTATTATTAATACAAAAGTAATTAATAGAAAACATCCCAGTTATTTTAATAAGATTGAAAATCCAAAATATAATAAAATTAAAACAAGCAGAGTCTATTAAAATACTTTATTATTATATTTAGTTGTTTTTCGATTACTGTATTAATCTTTGTACTTAAGCCTTTAATGAATTTTTTAAAACATAACTATTTAAACACCATTAAAAAAAAAATATGGCGATGCATTTTATTTTTCGCGTTGAGTACTAATTAAAATACTATGTCCCAAATACTTGAAAAATTTTTGGACGAAGTTCAAAATTATGACAGAACTAATTTTGAAATTCAATCTAGTCTGATTTTTTAAATTGAAGAATTTTAAAGAACATTAAATAAGTTACTGAATACTGAAATACGATAAAAAAGACGAAGAAGAAAGAGAAAAGAAAGGCAGAAATAATGAATGCAACTCTTAAAACTCAAAATAATCAACAAAAGGGATTATCTGAATTTTAAGAACTGCCTTTGTTATCTAAAATAACCTGTTAAACTTCAGATGTACGCTTACTCTTTCACTGTTTGAACAATCCTAACCAAAAAGGAGAAAAACAAAAACAAAAAGTTAGACAGAGATAGAAAAGGATAGATCCGTAGCATGGGTAGTGCGCCGGCACCAGGCGTTATTTTGGATAGGTGCTTTGTTGGCTTTGTTAATTATCACTATTGCATCCCACACGATAGATAAAATGAAACAAACATTTTCGCACCAGGTGTCAAATAGAGTTGCTGCGGTGCCGAAAATGGAAAAGGCTCGGCTAATTGGCGATTTCTTCGTGGATTTACTCTTCATTAATTTAAACTTATTCTCTGGATTTTTCTGATTTTCTTCAAAAGTAATCGAAATGCATGTCAGATTGTTAAAAGAAAAAAAAAAGGCAAAGTTTTTGGTGGAAAAGAGCGGAATAATGTTAAAGGAAATATTTTTATCAAATGATGAAGGTAATATTATTTGATATTTATCCCTTTTTGTTCGAAAGTAGCACTTTTGCAAATAATCTAAGAGAAACTTCTATGCATATCTCACCACTTAAATTTTGTTTATATATATATATATATATATATATATATGTGTGTGTTATACGCATCATGTATAACGGAATGAATTAAAAAAAACTTTGTTTTGTAAAGTGAATAAAAATGTATATGCGATGACTAAAAAATGACAACTCTATATTTACAATAATCAAATTTTTTAATTGCTTAATAGGCGTATAGCCAACATAGTGAAAAAGTACCCAAGCCGGGACTCGAACTCGGATCATCAGTATAGCGCATTGACGCAGTATAGCCCATCAGTATAGCGCATTGATGACCCGGGTTCGAGTCCCGTCTTGGGTACTTTTTCACTATGTTGGCTATACGCCTATTAAGCAATTAAAAAATTTGATTATTATAAATGCAAGGCGTGTGAAATTTTCAATGGAAAGATTTCCAAAAGTATTAAATATATGAATCTATATTTACAATTGAAAAAGTACTAATGTTTACATCTTTGAAGAGGTATATAACTAATTCATTTGATAATGCTTTTACACGATATCCATATGTTTGCCACCACTGCCACCACACTTAATACGAATAAATTCATACCATTAAGTTTCGTACTTTAAACAAATTTTCTATTTGAAGAAAGTAGGCTTTAAGAATTTTTTTCTCAAAGAAGAGTCAATGAAGGATTCTTCACGTGTGCACCCTGGTTAATCACCTTCTTTATAGGTACCTCCAGCTACAATATTTTACGTATAAAATTTTAAAATAATTTTCGATAACATAATTTTCAATAAGCTTAATAATAATAATTAAACTTTTAACATTTAAAATACCATTTTCCACACCGTTTGATACACATTATACCGTCGGTAGTCTAAGAGGCACGAAAATGTGTGTGGGGCGTCTAAACATGAAAATACATTATTTTTCTTCATAGCTTTTCCAGATTTTGAAATCCTATATTTTAAATTAAATGAAAATATATTAAAGCTGGTGAAAATGGAATATGTGTATGAAGGAATCCTGCGTTAAACGACAAATCTCATAGTGTTGCGAAAATAATACCATAAATCATAACTGCTAAGACAAAAAAAAAAAAAAAAACTTGTCTAAAATGGAATTTTTCTCCGGTCCCTTGCAATACCGATTTACTAATTTTTACTGTTTAGTTTTCAATGCATCTGGAAAATATTTTTAAAAATCAAAAGATTATTTTATAAAAGAGCAAATAGTGATGTGATTTTTTAATAAAAGTATTGTAAATTTTAAATCAGTCTTAAAGAAAACTTATTTAAAAAATTAATGTACCCTTGCATAAGTAAGAAATTAATTCGCTATAAGCGTAGTACATCTTCTGAAAAGATATAAACCTAAAAAAACATTGCTATTAATTTTATTATTATTATTATTATTTGACAGCTTGTAAACTGTTATTCTATGTAGAAATTAAATTTCACTTCAAGTGATATAAATGTTACGCTTTGAACACAATAAGGAAAATATTATCAGGATACAGCCAGTTTTGTTCATATTTTCACGAAATAGGCATCTTTACAGATAATCGTTCGAGGGATGATGATCCGATTAGAATTTTGTATCTCCCTTATATTTTAAAAGGAAAACATGCTGTAAAATTTATGCTGTATAATACCAAATGTAAAATGTATGTAATCCTATGTAAAAAAAAAAAAAAATCTCAAAATTGCATTTAACTTCGTATATGGTGGCAAAATGGATACTTTTTTCTAAAATAAAATTGTTGATTATTTCGTTACACTAAATGCAACGAGAATTTCAGAAAACGTTTATTTTTCTTCAAAGGTTTTACACACATATTAAACAGAAACTCTTGTCTGCCAATAGCATTTTAAATGCTAATAAAACACCCATGTTTGTTACTCATACCATATAAGACAAAATGTAACAAGTGTAATTCATGTGAAAACAAAAAATGTAAAAATGTATTCTTTTTATGCGGAACATCTTAGGTTCAGTGTTGAATATCTAGATTCGAGAGAGTTGGCTTATTCCGGGTAGCAGTTTTTATCTCCATTTGAAAATGGAAAGCTGATTTTTTAAATTCACAGATGTATGTTGCAATGAACAGAACAATGAGAAAAGCCATGATCCATTCAGAACAGGAACTTACAACGTAAAAGGTGAAACCCTGAAAAATATTATATAATGTTAATAAAATGACATTTATTATAAAACAATAAAATTAAATTAAAAACAATTCTGTAAAAGTAATTAATGATATTCAAATTTTAATTGCTTAATAGGCGACATAGTGAAAAAGTACCCAAGCCGGGACCCGAACCCGGGTCATCAGATTAGCGCACTGAAAGCAATTAAAATTTGAATATTATGTATGAAAGGCGTGAGAAATTTTCTCTGGAAAAATTTCCAAGTTTTAAAAGTAATTAATGGTCAACGCGTGTAAAAGTAATTCATGGTCAACGCGAAAAATCTCATTATTTTAAGTAATAAAGATTAAACTATAGCCAAAATTTAATGCCTGATGTAATCTTGAAATATTAGTAATTTTATTTATTTAAAATCCTTTTGAGGAAAAATAATAATAATAATTGTAAAGACAAACGCATAACTTAGAAAAATATTTTTATTTTTAATATAAAGGGATCTTTCCGTATAGCAAGCATGGTGGCAGTGACGTTGCTGTGACGTCACTGGAAGTTACGTACGTCAAGTCACATCTGTGACCAAAACGTCACCGCACAACGACGTAATACAGTTACCAAACTCTGTATGTCTTGGAAATCTTAAGAAAAATTGCAAGAAATTTTTAAAACAACTGATGCATCAAGAAAATTACTTTTTGACATTTTTTTTAATTTTCGTGACGTTGCAGTAACGTTATTAAAATTCCCGTTCGTCACGACACAGGTGCGACCAAAATTTCAACACTATGTGATGTCACAATGTGACCAAAATGTCAATTAATGAAAATTATTTATTAGGACGAAAGTAAAATATATAATTAACATTAAATTTTAAGAAATATATTTTATTAAATGCATGTACTCTGTATATTGTTAAATATAAGAAGTATATATTCTGACTATTTAAATAAATTAAAAAAAATTCAAACAAAAAATTCAAACAAAAAATAAAATAAAATATATGTATAGCGCAGAAGATAATTAAATTTTACATTTTACATTTACATGATATTTCGCAAGAAGTAATTCTGAAAAATGCCTGTATTTTTCATGCTGCTTTACACTACAGCAAATACAAATAGAAAACAAAATTCAAAATAACAAAAATAATAACAATAGAAAGAAGATTGATGGAGAAAGAGTTTGTCTTTCCCCTCCCCCTCGATAATCCTGACTTTTTTCTTTCAGTTTATTTTTTCTGCATTTGATAATTTTAGAATATAGGCAGCGCTTTAATATCTTCTCATTATTATTTAAGTTACGTTTTTAAGTGTTAATTTTTTTTAAAACCTGCGATAATAATCAACCCAGTTTCAAGAAATTTGTCTAGAAGCAAAGAAGAAGTTTGTCTTATTGTACACTCTCAAAGGTACTTTCTTAACCCTCCAAGAAAAATTGGAATCTTTTTAGACCCCATTATTTTTGTTAAGTTTTTCATGTTTCAAACAAGAAAAAAATATAATTTAAACTTAATAAATAAAATAAAATAAACACATCGCAGAAAATATAGTTACAATTAATAGAATTAAATTTCTTGTTCAGATCATGCAAAACTAAGAATGCTGATCCAAAAATAAAACTTGATACTAGAAGGGTTAAACTTTGTGGCTAAAATAATTCTGAACTATGGCACATTTTGAAAGCATTTAGATGTACTGAATAGGGAATTTTTTTTTAACCGCAACCGCATAAAATTTATTAGGTGTAATAAGATATAGAATATTTTGCAAATAGGTAAACTTCAATGTGTAACAATAAAATGTAATTCAGAATTCACACAATTACACGTACATGATCGCATAAAAAGTTTCAGAAAATTCGTTCAATATTGCACACTTAAGCATAAAAAAGGAAAGAAAAGATTATTCAAAATTCGCAGCTGCCAATTAGTGCGGTCGTCTGTAAATATTCGAAAAGTCATTCAACGAAAAAATTTGTGAGTAAGTTGTTCTTTTTATGTGTGTCGGATGTTTGCTAAAAGAAGTCTATATATAATTGGGAAATCTATTTGTAGCTGCTTAATTTCACTAAAAAGATAATTAATCAGTTACTTAGAAATCCTTGTTGGATTGGAAAATAACTATAAATCGCTAAAAGTTCTATCGTCAAAGGATGTGGTTTTAAGGGAATTGAAACCCAAAAATAGCAAGTAACTATAAAGAATAATAGTGTTAAATTTTTATTAAATAAGGTGGTTTTATTTTTCAAGAATAATTCCCTTATTATTATTATATCAATGGAAGCTTTGTTTTACTTTTAATGTTTGAAATAAAACTGATGTCCGGTATTTAATATGCAAGAAAAAGCGTGTTATAAATACCTACTCAGGTTTGAATGACAAATATTTTATTTAAATTAAGAATATATTTTAATTGAATTCTAATTATCTAAAACTTATCAAGTTTAAGTTTTTTTCCTAATATTTTATGAATTTATCTTTTTATGCATATTAACTTCTGTACTGAATTTAAACGGCAACGGAACTTTCTATTGTTTTAGATCACAACGATTTTTATTTCTAAAAAACATATTTCAAAAGACTTGACGCCTTTCTTTTCACATAAATGATTCTGATTTAATTTATTTTATATATACATTTAATGTGCTACTAACTTTGACTATTTGGTTACATTGTATAGCAATTAACTCATAAACATTTGTTTAGTTGCATTCATTTCAGAACAATTCAATTATATTAACTATTTATATCGCCCACGAAATCTCATTCGAGTATCTAAGAGCAATTCGGAAATAAAAGAAAATCTCCTGTGATAAATAGTAAATTAATAGATAGATATTACATGGATTATAATCAAGGATGAAGTGGAGGGTATACGGAGGTAAACGTCGTATACCTTCTGGATTTTTTTGAAGAAGCTTTTGTTTACGCTATAACTTTATTTGAGAAACAGAGGGTTTGTTTCTCAAATAGAGCTATAGCGTAAACTCTTTTGCGTATACTCTATGCCTATAGTGTGTGACTCTTTTAAAAACACCCTTTGGTCTTTTTTACGACTGCAGCACGATTATAGTATTTAACAAGAACGAAAAATCATGCGCCAAGCATAGATTATGAAACACTTTCCAACGCATTCATAATATAATAAAACTTCACTGTTTATTAAGGTGAAATATGATGTCTAAGAAAACAATTTGTAAAACGCATAACACATTTAAAAACCTAATTTCAGAAATTTCTACCAATAGTCGAAAAAATATCCAAATTTTTTTGGACAGTCCTGTATACGATCAATAGATTTGTATATATACTACATAGCATGCTAAAATTTAGTTTAGCTAGAAAACCATAGCACAGTTGAAAATTCTCTTACAGCAATAAACGGAAATGCAATCTACATGTTTTGTGCATCCCTGTGTATGATCTATAGAGTTTATATACACCAAATAATATGCCAAAAAGTAAAGTTAAATTTATCAACGCGTACTACAACTGAAAACGAACTTTCAACAATTATTGTCCATAAACAGTACTGTAACCGAATTATTTTGTGTGTCCCTGTATATGAACAATGAATGCTATGCACACTGTAGTCTATAGTAAGCATTTTGTTTTATCACCGCAATGATATATATCATTTTCAATGTGTTTCAAATAGTGTAATATCATTAAAATACACCTCAAACGATTTTTCGAAAAAGAGCGTAATGTAACGTAATTCTTTTGAGTATCCCTGTAAATGAACGATAAAAGCTATGCACACCATATTCTGTAGTAAGCATCTTGTAGTGCACCTCAGTGATATATATCCATTTCAATATGTTTGAAATAGTGCAACATCATTAAAATACACCGCAAATCATTTTCCATAGACTGTAATGTAACGGAATTATTTTAATGGTCCATGTACACGGACTATAAATGCTACACTCTTCATTTTCAGTACTGAACACGCCATAGTAAACTTCAATATCATATATCAATTTCATGGAAATCCGATTATATTTACGCTAGTTAAAGCACGGACAGACAGACAAACCGAATTCATCGATACTTTTCAACTATGTTGGAAAGTGTTAAAAATGTGTGTTTATTCGTATTCAAAAGATTAATATGGTTCAAGACTTTTTTTTTTTTTTAATATGACTTATATCCTAAGCGAAATGAAATTATTTTTTATTAGTCAATCTTTTGAATTGCTGTCTATATGTTAATGGATACTATGATAATTAATATATTGAATAATTATAATAGTTAAATATCAAATTATAAATCAATGCAAAAAAATTACAAGAATTAATACAAATTAAAGAGATTCATAAATGAATATTCTTATTGGACAAATATATATAATAATCGTTTATTTGTACAAGACAAATCATTAAATATAAGTAAAAATTTTGTTTTTTAAATTTATTAAATTTAGTGGATAAAGCATAGTTTTTCAAATTTTTGTTGAAAATGCATTCGTATTGAAAGCACAATGAAGGCGGAAATTTTTTGCGATCTTTTTTACCTTGGGTGCCATAAAAGCATAAAACTGTAAATTATATGTTACGTATATGTTGACAGAATTTGTAATGTTCATTTTCCCCCAATTAGTGCCCAAAAATTTCTCTGCCCATCAACAGGGCTAACAAGTTTATTTTTAAAGTAGATGGCAAGGTAGTAGTTAGTTTGCCGCACACATAAGGATTTTTGCAGATAATCATTGAAATGCTTCATTTCAGTCATCGAAATATGGTAGTGAAATTAGGGTTAAATATAACTGCAAACATATATATTGCGCAGTCTGATAAATATTATTAGTTAAAAGAAAGGATATTTCTAATTGCTAAAAATATTTCAGCCCTTAAAACTTATTATTGGAATATTTTCGGGGTAGACGGGAAGTTTGAATGTCTAAAGCAAACGAAAATCTAATACTTTTGCGACTTGTAAATAATTTACATATGATTTTACTATAAGATTTAAGTTATTATAGAATTTAATACATATCCTTGAAATAGTGAGGTTCCATTATAGTAAAGAATTTTTTTTTCTTTTTCAATCTTAATAATTTTTATAGGTAAATTTCAAAATTGTTGTTTAATATCTGCACTGATATATTATTAAAAATACAGAATAATTAAAAGAAATTAGTCACTTAAAACTGCATTATCTGCATATACGAATGTATCATAAAAAAAAAGAGATACAAATATTAAAAGATAGCAGAGCATACTACAGGAAACAACTTTTGCATACAAAAAATCACTGTTTAATTCATTTTTTCAGCTATATATAGGATGTCACTTTAATCCGAACCCGGATTTTTGTTAATGAAACATTAATGAAGTTATTTTAACGAGATTTTAAAAAGATTTTACCTTAGATTCTGTCGTGCTTTCTGTAAAATGCGATGACATCACGAAAATTGTTGCAAGTGAATAATAATTCAGCCAATGTTCGCCGTGTAATGTCAATATCATTTCAAAATATGAAGCATCTAGTTCAGCACCGTTTGGTTTCAGATATTTTACATTTCCCCTACGTCCCAATATATTGTTACAATTCACATGAAACAAGGTATGTTTGTTGAAAACTTCGTTAAAATACGATTATTTTCGTTAAAGTTATAAACAAAAATCCGGATTTCTGTTGGAGTGAGGCCCCTGTAATTTTTAATGACAAAATGGATTGCAACTCCGGTTTCTTAAACAAAATTTGTGTTTTACCACTCTTTAAAATCCCATCTCTTTTCTTTAACCACCCTGTATATGAAATATTTGTAATTATCTATAGTAAAGTAGTACTAGTAGTAGTAGTAATATGTAATATAATAGTAGTAGTAGTAATATGTAGTATAATAGTAGTAGTATAGTAATATGTAGTAATATGTAGTATAAAAGTAGTAGTAGTAATAATGTGTAGTAATATGTAGTATAATAGTAGTATAGTAGTAATATGTAGTAATATGTAGTAAATTAGTTTTTGTGTTTCAGGCCTTAATTTTTATACGAAGAAGTGATTAAATGTTTGACATTAAGCTCATTATTTTATTTTTATATTACACACATACAAAATAAATGTGCATGCATTGTAAATAGACTCCTAATGTAAAATGTTGAGCATGTTTATTTTTAAATATATACTTACAGTTTCATTAATTTAATAATTCAGATATAATCTGAAAACCATTAGGAAATTTAATAAAGTACCCTTCAAAGTATAAACACTTAACAGGAAAGTTGCAAATATTTATTTTTTATTCAAAAACCTAATTGTTTGTTAAAATGTATGAATGAAAGCTTGAGTGGCCTATGAAACTCTGTTGCTTTCTATAATCTGATTTCAAAAATTTTAATATATTTACACTTCATTATCGTATTTAAAATATTCATAGCTATATTTTTATATACAACATGTACTCTTAATTTACATTTATAATTTTGTTAATTTAACTCTAATAATTTAATTATATTTATTATTATATTTATTATTATATTTAATTCTTAAAAATCAATGAAAATTTTCGATCGAATATTACTTCTTGAAAAGTTGTTTTAGTTAAAGTTCCAGTTGTTTTATTTCTAATAATTTAATTATTTTTCTTTGTTTTCCTCTAGTAGTTGTAAATCCAAAGAAAAAATATTTTCGACACCATATTGCTTTCTAAAAATTTATTAAATACTAAAAAGGAAACATAGTTTTTAATTAAGTTATTTATATTTAAGGTCCACCTGCCAAAATAAATTTTATCGACCTAAACTTCAAAAATTATTGTCGTCAGTCCGAAGTCGAATCAATTTAATCCGACTCGAAAAATGTAAAATAAATTATAATAAGTAATTGCAATTACGAAAAAATGGTCTGCAACGTATCAATAATACCAGTTTAAATTTGTTCTGAAATAAATTGCATATATATCTACTAATTCATATTCATTTATATATTCTAGCCTTTCGAGTATAACCGACCGGACCCGAATTCCACCTGCAAATAAAGTAAAATAAAATAAAAACTATGTCGATTATAGCCGCGTTATGTCGTGTTCGGGCAAACTACGGATACCTGACCGAATGATTGATTTTAGTCTCACCTTAATAAGTCCAAATGCGATCTGGAACAGAAAATAAACCCAGACACAATAAGATCGGGTCGAGTTCTGGCCAGCCGTTCTGTTTGGGTAAAATCTAGTCACCTAATCCGATGCAAAGTCAGGTGTCACACTGTTCACGAAGTAATCACACTGCAACTTCACAAAATGGTCATAGTGTGACGTCACAGAAGAGCTGAAAAACAGTCATAACGATTTCACAACCACGTCACTGTGATTTCACATCGACGATCACAAAATCACGGTGTAACGTCACTGTGACGTCGCAATGCTATGCGGACTACTACCAATGTCGTCATTAAAAATTAACGTCATACTAAAATATCCGCACGTATCACCATTCCTCCTTTCAGTGACGAATAAAAAACGGAATATTTTAAGTAACATTGTAAAAAAGGAGGTAAAATAGGGATTAAAGGAATACATTTGAAAAAATAGTGAAATCCAGAGGCAATAGTGATTCTAAAATAAACGGTAAAAAAAAAGAAAAAAAAAAAAAGAAAATTGAATGATGAAATATGTTTAAAACTTTCCCATAATTAGAACAAACAATGCAGGGCTTTAATTTATTGAGCCTATCGATAAGTCCTAGATATCAAAACTTTCTCCATAGAGAGGACATAAAAGAGCTGGCGAAAATCATCTTGAAAACCCCTCATATCTTATTCCAGTCAAGAAATATTATTAAGTACTTGCAAATAATTACTAGCCAATTACTAGATAATTAGTTTAGTTTCTTACAATGCCTCTTTTCATGTTCTGCTAGTAATATCTCCTAAAAAAGACAATCATCATGTATCCTCTATGAAAGTATAATTAAAAAACGTCGACACTTAACAATTCCCTCACTTGCCTTTCGTTTAATTTTCTTATACTTCAAATATGTATTGCAAATTTAATGCCTCCTTTTTAAATTTAAACTTTCTGCTAAATTGAAACTCTGTGTTTTAAATTAATAAAATACACTATTGGGATATTTAGAATTTGAGAATTTTAGATATTCCTTGATTTTCCATTAGTGGCAGGGCAGTATTCTAAATAAAAATCTTTATATTCATGCTTCATTAACCTCAATCGTAATTTATGTTACAAAAACTCATTTTTTTTTTCATTTTTACAGGTACATAGTTCAGTTAAATGGGAAATATGGATAGAATTCAAATAGACATTGAGCGATGTTAGAGAAATCGCCTTTGTTCGAATGATTCAAAAAACTACTTTTTGAAGGAGGATGAAAATTCAAATTGTATTATATGGAATCTTTACATGACTACCTCATTTAGTTCGTTAGTTGGTTGGTTTGGTGCACCTCGTCAGCTTTTCCATACAAGGGCCTCTTTTTAAAGTTTACTTCGTTTGGAACTCTTCGGATGGAAGTAGAAAAATTCACCGATAAAGTTTCTGATCTTTAAAGATTGGGATTAAACCTATTTAGATGATGCGATTTTTTTTATGTTTTACAAAGTAAAACTCGAAAATAATGGTGCAATAAAAGCAAGCTTTTATCGTAGAATGATTATCCAATATATCCATTGCATAGTATGAAAACTTGTTTAGAATACATAACTATACATAATGTTTCCACGATTTGTAAAACAATTTTCTAAACAAATTACACAAAATCATATTTCTTAACCGATTGAAGGCGGTGGTTCATTTTTTTGACACACTCAATTTTAATTCCTAAATAATTGGCACGAAAATTTTGGAATAAAAATTTTCCTTTTATTCAGTTCGTGAAGAAATATTTTCAAATGAATTTGTTTGAAAATTCTAGTGTCATTTCAGTATTTCAGGAATAGACGTTCTTTGCCCCTGAAAGGGTTAAAAAGAAGTAAATATATTCTCACTGAAAATATAACATGGTTGCCTTGGAATTTCCTATATTTACAATACGTCGTCTATTCTATGTAAGTTATTTTATAACTATTACTCCATAAAGTAACTCGCTCCGTACTTTATTGACACGAATACAACGTCCAGTTGTCATTCGTTTGTTATCTAATACAGAAAAACTGCATTTCTTAATGCAGTATCAAATGAAAGAAATACGCCTATACCTGAACACAAGAATATACTTTTAATTACAATACAGTGACATTTAAAATTATCGCATTAATGAATGATGGTAAAGCAATGGAAAAATAGGCCATGTTGGACTAATGAAAGCATTTCTAGTCAGAAAATGCAGAGTTCAAGATAAATAGTTAATTGTGTGGCAATAAAATCCTGTAAAGGGCGAGAGCATTTTACAAGACGTTTCTGAAAGAAGGAGAGATTAACCATTTCGTAATGTTTCAGTTTTCCTTTCAAAATAATAGCAGTTCGCAGTTGTTTTGCAAACTACAGAAGCGTTTTAAGGACAATTTGGTTTTTATTCAAGTTTTGTATAGATCAGATCCCAAATCTAGATACATCCGTTTTCTTCGAATATATAATAAAGAGCTACAGGAATTGAAAATTTAGCATGGACAGTAAAATGAACGGCTTCCCCTACAATGCCTTACGCTATTTCTCAGAAATGTTCCTTAATTCTGTGTAAATATAAGCATATTTCCGATGGCATTGTAGAATGTGGAGACAATTATTTCGAAAAGAAAACCCATGCGAACCTCAGTAGTGGCGTACAGTCCACAGAAACAATGTATACATTGCTCTCCCATACCTGACAACCTTTTGCCTTTTTTTTTTTTTTTTTTTTTTTTTTTTTTTGTAAGTTATAAAAATGTAATTTGAACCATAAAATTTTTTTTAATGAAAAGTTTACTAGTATTTCTATGTGGTTATTTAGTAATTTATTTTTTTAAATAAAATTTCTGGTTTCATTTTATTTGAAACAAACAAAAAACAAAAAACAAAAAAAAAAAACGAAATGTTAGCAGATATGGGAAAGCAATGCTTACATTGCTTTTATGGATCGCACGCCACTGAGCTTCAGATATTGAATAATTATTTCAGTCCACAGAATGTTAGGTAAAGCCCTAGTAGGTTTTTGTGGT
Source organism: Maratus michaelseni (assembly GCA_963931845.1). Lineage (NCBI taxonomy): Eukaryota > Metazoa > Arthropoda > Arachnida > Araneae > Salticidae > Maratus > Maratus michaelseni. The sequence continues at coordinate 207,579,666 of OZ007586.1, read as the reverse complement.
TCCTGATGGTAAAATTATTTATGTGAAAAGTCTTGATTATGATAAAGTACATTGCACAAAATCTGATTAATCTTTCTTTGTGAATTAACAACACAATGCCTTCATACTTTTCCTGCTATAGTCTTCAAAGGAAGTCTTCGAACGCATATAAGCAAATTTACGCGAAAAAATTCAGACGCTAGCAAAATCAAATCAACAGATAATTTAAAAATAGTTGTTCAATCGCAATATGAGTAAAAAATATTAAAGGTTGCAAAATCGCCACATATTTCGATAGTTATATTACAGTAACTCTTGGAAAGATAGCTGATCCCATCGTCATTATAATATAATTAATAAAATTTTATTTTCTTGTGAAATGACGAATGTTTCTTTTCGAAATCCTCTTTTCACTTATTTTTCGCCAGACTCTTCTTGGCGACTGTGGAACTAATTTTTAAGTTATTTTATTTATTTTTATTTATTTATTTATTTATTTATTTATTTTTTTGCATCATGTTTTTTTATATCTGTTTCTTTTTAATGAAAATTGACTTTTATACGTTCGAATGGGAAAGCTGAATTGATCGTCAGTACCTTTCATTTGCTGTTATTTTCATAGACTAAAGTTTTAAAATAGAAGAAAACACTTACTTTATCTCCTGGTTTCTTCTTCCCGGACCAGTAATCAGCTGTCCACATAGACGATCCAATTAGACCAAACGTGGAGACTGATATAAGTTAAAGATACTTCAATTTATAATAGAAATACAGTAAGCAATGCATCGTAAATTTATCGCACGATGCATTGTTCTGAAAATAGTGCATCGTAAAAATTGGTGTTTCTAAATACATATTTTTATTGAAAACAAATTAAGTTTCATTATGAACTGGATAAATTAAATTACTAAACTTATCGCAATAACACGCAGTACAGATTTTTATAACTCTTCAACATCTGTATTTTTTAGTAATGTTAAAAATGATGTTGTTAGCTAATGTATATCCAAAAATTTCGACGGTGATTAAAGCTTATAGAAAGATATTGTTTATAACACTAATCAACAAATTGGAAAATAATTTTTGGAACAGAAACCTCAATAATTGATATTCATGCTTTTGTCTGTGCTGCACCTGAAAATGAAATCAGTTTTTCACCCTCACGAATGACATTTTTGTTATATATCGTGTTTTTCGCCTCCTTATGTAAATAAAAACCACGTAAAATTATAACCCAATACATTATTTCGATACTTGATTTGAGAGGGACTGCTTAGGAGACCAACTCTATAGAGAATAGATATCCCTCCCTGTACCTTTTATTGAGGTCTTCAAAAAATTACAATAATTACTAACGATAATTCTCGTTGGATTCAAAACACAAAGAAGATCGAAATATGATAATGTTAAGATATAATTATTTAGCCCGTTAAGGCACAAATTAATAATAATACAACTGCATTATTACCTGTCATATATTTTAGTATATAAATGATTCTGAGTAAGTTAGGCTAAAATTTAAGAAATCCTTTCTTTAGTTTTAAAATTACAGCCCAACCAGAATTAGTTCATTCTAAAAGAAAAACAAATTCTGGAAATAGTATTTTTTATCTGTCCTCAAATGAGGATGCTGAGCGTAAGCAAAATTAACATGCATTTTTCATTTAATACACACGCACAACATAAAACCAGAACTTTATACTGAAGCTCAAAATTTAAAAGATTATATGTAACTGAGCCAAAAACACTAAACATGCTTGAATCCAAAAACACACACAAATATAGGGTGGTCCAAAAATCCCTGACACATCTGAAAGTTAATCATAAAATCAAGTAATTGTCGTACAGGAGTACGGTTTGGACTAAGATGCTTCTCACGATGAAAAGTTTTCTTTCAGCGAATAAAAAAATAGTTCCAAACTTTGTCATAGATGGCGCTGTACCTTAAATTATCAGATAAAGCAGGGTTCGCATGCTTTTAAGGCACGCCCCATTTTGTAAGGACTCTTCCACCAGTAATCGCATAAAACTATTTTCTATTTAATGAATGTTGAATACCATTAGGAAGAAAATTATCTTTCAATTATACTGGTGGCAGAGTCCTTACAAAAAGGGGCGTGGCTTAAGAGCGTGCGAACCCTGGATAAAGGCATCAAAAACACAAGACAATTAGTTACAGATCAGTTATTTTGTCACAAGCAGCTCCAGAGTATTTACTTTGTGCAATCCATTACCATATTTCAATGTGTGTGCCCTTTGTTTCTCGAGCCACGTCCTAACGGTACTCCAGTTCAATCCACGTGTTCGCTAACAGTGATTGCGGAATAGACTGGATTACATGTCTGATTCTCGTTTTCAATACATCAATGTCAGACACAGCGAAATTAGCTAGTTCGCGAAAAGTCCGGCCATTTCGGGAACTGGCCGATTACGGGCTTTCGCCGAACATATACGGGGAAAGTATATAGAGTAATCTCTCACTTATACGTTGGTGCAAGGGAGTAACGAAAAACGACGCATAAACGAGAGAGACGCATAAATGAAATCCAAGTAGAAGTTACATTTGAAATAAATGTTAAGACAAAATACACCAGTAAATTTTTAAATAACATGCAGAATAATGAAAAAATGCGAATTATTTAAATTGTTAAATATTTACTAATTCAAATCTAAAATACATACGTCTCAAATTTTAATTACATACCATATTTTTTAAATAGTCTAAAATTGAAGTTTGTTTATAAGCTTCATTGATGTCTGTCCCTAACAATAGCTTTTTTGAGTTCAGTGAAACATGAATGTGTTGAACCAGATGTATCAGTTCATTGGATGTAGTGACAGAGGGTTTCCAGAGCATCTACTGCCTTTGCAAAAGTTGATGGATGGTGTTTCTACGTTTTTTTCGTTATCTTATTCTTTTTCATTGGCATCATCTGTAATTTCTGCGACTATTTCGTGTACTTCCCTATTTTCTACTGTTATTTCATTTTCATCAATATCTACAAAATGTTAAAATGAATCATTCTCCAAGAAGCGGCATTCCATTCTTCATCTAGTACTGGTTGATCTTTGACACAAGATGCATCTTTTTCAAATTCCTTCAGAATGACGCCTACTTTTTTGAAACAGTTCTCTTAGAAGTAGCAGGTGTGAAGGAGTGTGACCCGAGAACGCAGCTTATAATAGTGTTCAGAAAACAAATGTAAAAAGACAATCAATTGACTTCCGATTTGCAAACTGATGTGAAATTTCTTGGAAAGGACATGTGTAGAATGGGAAGAAATGGCAATGAAAACTTGAAATTTCTCCGACGCATAATAGAACGGGAGGCGGCAGCACAGACAATCACGTCATCGAGTTCACGGCTGAAATTTCAGAATTAGTTAAAACTCGATTCGCATATTAAAACGCAATCGGTCTGCCAAGTCATATCTTGGTGGAAAACACGTGAAAACCCGATTTTAGCGGTTGACTCGTAGGTTTACCATTGTGTTTTCCTGCACCTAAAAGTATGAAAACATGGAGAACTGGATGCAGGAAAACACAATGGTAAACCTACGAGTCAACCGCTAAAATCGGGTTTTCACGTATTTTCCACCAAGATATGACTTGGCAGACCGATTGCGTTTTAATATGCGAATCGAGTCTTAACTAATTCTGGAACTTCAGCCGTGAACTCGATGAGGTGATTGTCTGTGCTGTCGCCTCCCGGTCTATAAGTCAGAGATAGATTCATGTTGCGACGCATAAGCGAAAACAATAGCTTTTTTGAGTTCAGTGAAACATGAATGTGTTGAACCAGATGTATCAGTTCATTGGATGTAGGGACAGAGGGTTTCCAGAGCATCTACTGCCTTTGCAAAAGTTGATGGATGGTGTTTCTACGTTTTTTTCGTTACCGTATTCTTTTTCATTGGCATCATCTGTAATTTCTGCGACTATTTCGTGTACTTCCCTATTTTCTACTGTTATTTCATTTTCATCAATATCTACAAAATTGTTAAAATGAATCATTCTCCAAGAAGTGGCATTCCATTCTTCATCTAGTACTGGTTGATCTTTGACACAAGATGCATCTTTTTCAAATTCCTTCAGAATGACGCCTACTTTTTTGAAACAGTTCTCTTAGAAGTAGCAGGTGTGAAAGAGTGTGACCCGAGAAAGCAGCTTATAATACTGTTCAGAAAACAAATGTAAAAAGACAATCAATTGACTTCCCATTTGCAAACTGATGTGAAATTTCTTGGAAAGGACATGTGTAGAATGGGAAGAAATGGCAACGAAAACTTGAAATTTCTCCGACGCATTATAGACCGGGAGGCGGCAGCACAGACAATCACCTCATCGAGTTCACGGCTGAAATTTCAGAATTAGTTAAAACTCGATTCGCATATTAAAACGCAATCGGTCTGCCAAGTCATATCTTGGTGGAAAACACGTGAAAATCCGATTTTAGCGGTTGACTCGTAGGTTTACCAGTGTGTTTTCCTGCACCTAAAAGTATGAAAACATGGAGAACTGGATGCAGGAAAACACAATGGTAAACCTACGAGTCAACCGCTAAAATCGGGTTTTCACGTATTTTCCACCAAGATATGACTTGGCAGACCGATTGCGTTTTAATATGCGAATCGAGTCTTAACTAATTCTGGAATTTCAGCCGTGAACTCGATGAGGTGATTGTCTGTGCTGTCGCCTCCCGGTCTATAAGTCAGAGATGGATTCATGTTGCGACGCATAAGCGAAAACAATAGCTTTTTTGAGTTCAGTGAAACATGAATGTGTTGAACTAGATGTATCAGTTCATTGGATGTAGTGACAGAGGGTTTCCAGAGCATCTACTGCCTTTGCAAAAGTTGATGGATGGTGTGCATTACTATATCTTTATCGGGACTACCGAAAATCGACTTATAAATTAGAGAGACGCATAAAAGAGGCGACGTATAAGTGAGAGATTACTGTATAATGTAAAGTATATATCTCAATCGTATATATAGTGTATGATGAATTATAATGTCATAGTATGATGTTGCTATCAGTGATTATGGATTTTTTTTTATTTGAGGCAGAATTCAATTACGGTAGGTTCTGCAGTGTTTGGTATCGTAAATATAGTATTCTATTATGACTTTAATATTTGTTTTACATAATATTTATTATTATTTTAATACAGTTGTATTACACTTATCTTTATGCTTGGTTTTCTCTCTGTATGGTAAAGGCAGAGGATGTGCACTTATTAAAAGTTTAAGATCAGAATTGATGTCTAAAGCCATCAACGGTCTATTCGTTACATGAGGTTCTACTTTTGGCTTTACGGACAAAGTTTTCTTGATTTTACTTATGTATTAATATTAGTTTATCTTTGACTGCATATACTATATATATATTCCTATATAAAGAAAAAAATATGCTTAATATCTTTATATAACTCTTTTTTTATTTTATATACAAGATATTCAATATAGGTTCAATATTAAAAAATAAATATTTGACAAAACCATTTTCAGACAAATATAATAAAAAATAACTATTAATAATTTGCAGTATAAAATGCTAAATGAAAAAAGGATACTGAACACCAAAGTTATACCGCAGAGAATCGTAACTACCAGTCTAAAATAAGCCATTTTTGTGTGTCCCAATACTCTAAAACTGATTAGAGTATGACAAATTAAATAAACAAAATAACAAACAGATGCTATTCCGGCTGCGGAGTTGTGAACTTGTGAAATTGTGGAAGCCTAATAAAAATAAAGATTCATTAAAGAATGAAACATTTCGAATTATAAAATTAAATAATATTTTTTAAATACAAATATTATTAAAGTAAAAATAATTTAAATGTAAAAAATATAATTCGGTAGTATTATTTATCATTTCTTTTTAATTAATCTTTCATTAACCCTGCTGTTCTGATCACATTTATTATGCGCAAATAAAGTGCTATAGGACAGTTGCAATACACGTCATGCTGGATGTCACACTCTACAAACAGGCAGTTCTGATTGGTTTATGTACCCTGACCTCCAACTGAAGTACAATGGTTGATCAGATGATCGCAACTTCCCTATTTCAAAAAATATAGAAAGAATATATACAAAGTGGGCCAAGAGTCACTGACACATTTTAAAATTCAATAAAAAATTAAGTAGTTGGCGTACGAAAGCGTGGTTTGAACAAAGATGCTTTTTATAATCGAAAGTTTTTTTTTTAAACTAACAAAAAATTAGTTTCAAAAACTTGTCATAAATTTGTCAAAACTTGTTATGGTGCTACACCTGCATTCCAAACACGTAGAATGGCTTTATGCATAAAAGTGGTGACATACACACAGTGCACATGCTTATATTGATATTTCCGTCCAAACTATGGCAACCCACTTTCCAGAACTTGGAGATACATTTCTGGGCGTGTTAGGTTAGCATTAGAGGAGTAGGGGATGCCAACAAACATTAGCTTGGCGATAATGGCTGGGTCACCAAGATTCTTGGCAACTTATTTTTGTCTAAAATCGGATTGATCAATCAAATTTTATTGCCTGTATGTCACCACTGTATCTTTATCTAAAGGCACTTTACACTGAAAGCCTCAGGATGTAAAATGTACAAGTTGTTCAAGAAATACCATTTAATATGCAACGTTATTCCAACTAGTGCTCTACAGCAGTGCTTCCCAAATGTCGGGTACCGACCCTGTACCATATCGGGAAAGCAAAATCCCGCGCTGCGTAAAAAATCTCGAAAGTGTGATGTTTCAAATTTGGGTTCTTGTCATCTCATAAAAACAAAACGTTCAATAAATACAGGGTGTCTACAAATGAAATATACAACTTCAGTATTACGTTAAAGAAAATGTAGTCAAAACAATTTCACATTTTACTTATTAGGAGATGGAAAAATGCCCTCCAAAAAAGACTGTTTATTGGACGAAGGGGAAACTGTGTTATAATGTTCGTCATGTCTATTGGTGTTTTTGTTCTATATACCCGCAGATGACGATACATGGGTAAAGTCAATAGAAGAAAGGCACCGACAAGGATTGGACGTGGAGGCCCAACGCCATGGCCAACCCGTTTTCCTGATACCACACCCTGCGATTTTTTTCTTTGGGGGTTCATTAAGAATATCGTTTATAAGACAAAAGTAACATCTGTGCGGGAGCACAAACAAGGCATTAGCGATGCCTTCCTTTTGGTTACACCGGATATTTTGAACAGTATGCGAATTGAATTGGACTATCGTCTTGATATCCTGCGAAAAACTAAAGGAGCACATGTCGAAATGTACTAATGTCTTAAAATTTTGGTATGTATTTTTTGTTTCAACTTTGAATGTAAGTTCTTATTTCTTGTATTTTTGCTTTAATATAATGTTGAAGTTGTATAATTCATTTGTGGACACCCTGTATTTCTAGGGATTATAAAGGCTAATTCGCAGACCAATTATACTTTTTTTTTTCATGGAAACTTCATAAAATGGAGTGAAGAGTTCCAGAATACGGTTGAAATCATTTCACTTTAATTTGTTTTCCCCATTCTTTATGTGTTTTAGTAAGAGAAATTCTTTTTAACCATTCTGCGAGGAGCATCAGGAATACATGACGCATAAAATGCTCAGAATCCTTGATTATTCCCCTCAGTAATATTTAATTGAATTTTTTCCCTTAATTTAAGCATTTCTGCGATTCAATTAGCCAAAAATTTCTATTTTTGAAACCGGTGATAAAAATTTTAAAAATCTGTGATGGTCGCTCGCCCGAAAGTTTAATTAATATATTTGAACAATGTATGTGACCTTTTAAATTATTATCAAATTTATTTACTAAAATTTATTTTATAAAAAAAAATATTTCATCTGTAGATATTGTTGCGTATAAAAGTGAGTGAGAGAGGATGTAAAAAATTACAGTGGGCTGCAAACCAGAGATATGACAGTGAACCGGGCCGTGGGGGAAAAAAATTGGGAAGCGCTGCTGCAGTTTATACTTTTAATCTTGAAATTTTCACTTTAAGTGTTCACATTTTTTTGTCGCGCTTTAACAATGAAAGTGTTAGTTTTTGGCCAATGTAACGGGCGTATTTTTCATTAATTATGTAATTAATCTTTCAATCATTTTTCAAATGTTTTATTTAGTTTTAATAAAAATTACTCTTTTTTACTCTGATGTATTTTTGCTTGACTTACACAACCTCTGTTTTAAGTTTAAGTGTGTCTTTTTAGTTTAAATATTTCTTCTAGAAGCCCATCAAAGCATAAAAATTATGAAGAAATACAAGGCATACTTAACTACAAAAGAAATATTAAATGTCGGAATAAATGACGCCATCTGTAATCAAATGTTTCCTTCTCTACGCCAGCGAAGTGATGACGTCACTGTAATGGCTGCTGGAGACAAGAAGTTTCGGTTTCCCGTTGAGCGTTAATGTTAGCAAAAAATAAAGTCGTGTTAACAGTATTAATAATTTTTTTAAAGAAATTTCGGTTACAATTTTGCTAAATTTGAGGTAAGGCATTCATATGAATTCGACAAACTTCTGATTAAGTGCGTCATTTTTTTTTAATTCATCAAAAAAGATAAGCCTTTATGCAGAGCATCAATGGCCGATGTTTTGAATATTTGAATGTAATTTTAAAATGTTTTTAAGGTTTTAATTTTTTTAGTTGATATTTATATTACTCAGGCGTACTCTATGTTAAGTTTCATCTGAGTTAAATTGTGTTTCTGCTGGGTTTTTTTCTTATCTTCCCTTTTTTTTTTAATTTTTCTTCATTTGGTGTATTCTTTACATAAATTTCTCTGCTGAATCGTAAAGCAAGGGTGATATTTTAATATATTTTGCTTGATATCCTGCAGTTTAAATGTATTTTTCAGTCGTTTTCATGTTATTTGTGTTGTTTTTTTCTTAATTATTTTACTTGATTACCGAAAATGTCTATATTCAGTTTTTTACTTTCCTAGTATTTAATAACATTTTATAAAGATAGTCAGTCTTCCTGCATTTAATTATGCGATGACCGCGCAAAAAAAAAAAAAAAAAAAAAAAAAAAAAAATCCTGTAACTATGAAGAAACATTTGATAAAATTAAAAAAAATAAATAAATAAATAAATAAAAAAAACAGCAGAAACACATTTTAACTCAGATGAAACTTAACATAGAGTACGCCTGAGTAATAGAAATATCAACTAAAAGAAATTAAAATCTTAAAAACATTTTAAAATTACATTCAAATATTCAAAACATCCGCCATTGATGCTTTCCATGAAGGTTTATCTTTTTTTTTTTTTTTTGATGAATTAAAAAAAAAAAAAATGACGCACTTAATCAGAAGTTTGTTGAATGCATATGAATGCCTTACCTAAGATTTAGCAAAACTGTAACAATAAATTTCTTTTAAAAAAGTATTAATACTGTTAACACGACTTTATTTTTTGCTTACATTAACGTTTAATGGGAAACCGAAACTTCTTGTCTCCAGCAGCCATTACAGTGACGTCACACTTCGCTGGCGTAGAGGCCTTACGCTGGCGTAGCAGGTGTAGCGCCATCTATGGTAAAGTTTTGGAACAATTTTTATTTATTTGCTCAAAGAGAACTTTTGATCGAATTTTTGTCCAAATCGCACACTTGTACTCTAATTACTTGAATTTTTATTGAAATTTAAAATGCATCAAGGATTTTGGGTCCACCCTGTATAAATGTAAAAAAAAAAAATCCTTCTAAGACAAATAAATAACATATCGCCCTCTCTAACAAAGACACAAAATGTCTAGCAAATATATATTTTTATATTATCGTTGTTTATAAGCAGTTGCAAAACGTTTCTGATGAAATAGATCCGAACTGAATAGCAGGGTTAAATAAATTTAGGATGCATTTTTAACCATGAAATTATGAATTCAGACTATAATATTCAGAAAGTTTTGAGAGTGGATCGAAATTCTAAAATTTTGTTATTAAACAAAAAAAAAAAAAAAAAGACAAATTTTCATGGTCATACTTTTGTAGACCATACAAATCCAACTGTATATAAAATTTATATCATTTCTGGAGCATATAAATGATGCATGTTAGCAATTTTGATTGTGTAACAGAATTTATTTAGCGTTCAAAATTTACACAATTATAAATTTGCAGCGTTATGTCCATCGCATGTAAGCAAGCAGTAATGTAAAAATGCCAGTATCAATCACCAGTAAATTATGTATATTGCATGCTAATATAGTTGAATAGTTGAATAAACTGTAAAATGTTGGCAAAAATTGTTTTTAATCATTTTTTGAAGGAAAGTGATAAATTCAATAAATCCTTTTTAATAAATTTATTCCATAAAGTATTCTAAGGAATGAATATTTTTTGCAAGCCAGAGAAAATATTAAATTCCACCACGAACACATATTTCTTACTTTACGGGACAAAAATCGTGAATTTCGAGATGGGAGATTTTCATGTTCTTAAAAACCGTAGAGTGCTTAGTCTCACAACAAATAAAATTCATGTGTCTACTATTCCACGAGAAAAATAAAAAGGAAAATTTGTGAAAGATCTTGAGAGATAAAACTTCTTGAAAACAGTTGTTACAGAAGTTGAATAAACTGTAATTTGATGGTAAAAATTGTTTTTAATCATTTTTTTTAAAGAAAGTGATAAATTCAATAAATTCTTTTTCAATAAATTTATTCCATAAAGTATTCTAAGGAATGAATATTTTTTGCCGGCCAGAGGAAATATTAAATTCCACCACGAACACATATTTTTTACTTTACGGGACAAAAATCGTGAATTTCGAGATTGGAGATTTTAATGTTCTTAAAAACCGTACAGTGCTTAGTCTCACAACAAATAAAATTCGTGTGTTTACTATTCCACGAAAAAATATAAAGAACAATTTGTGAAAGATCTTGAAAGATAAAGCTTCTTTAAAACACGACTAATTTTAAGATAATTTAATGGCTTCTTCATGGATTATTAGCTATTTATGTTGAGTTTAGTTTAACATTAGTATTCATTCGTATGATTTTTTAAGACAGGTGCAATTTGGTTGGTTGATAGGTTAGCGCTAATAGTACAGGTGTGCACTATCCCTGGCCGGCAAAATGAAGGCATATTTTCAAATGGGCCGGGCCGTCAGAATAAAGGTATTTTTTTAACGGGTCGGGCCGATAAAAACTTAAACGAGCAAGCCGAGCAGATAAAAAAATTAAGCGGGCCGACCGGCCCGATATAACAAATTTAAAAGGATCAAACTAAGCTCATAAAATATGAACAATTTTCAATAGACGTGACTGGGACAAGAATAAGTATAAATGTGCTGCACGAGCCGATGCTAGCTTGATAACACCAATACAGAAATATAACATGACCAGGGTAGACATCGGCATCAGACAGTCATATCGCGTCTGAGCCCGGGCTTAATTTTTCAGAAGTCTCAGTCCAGGCCGGGATCCGACTTACATTTTATTCCACATACTCAGGCCGGGCCGGAATTGGACTTGATTGTTCCCATAGGACGTATGGAGAAAGCAATTGGTTTTGTAAAAATAGTAATAGCGATAATGAAATTCTGTTAACGAAACTTTGGAAATATAATGGGTTGTTCGGAAAGTTCTTTCCGAAATTATTCCCGAAATTTCAGAATGTTCCAGAAATTTTGGAATGTTCCCGAAATTTTCCCGAAATTTTTCCCGAATTGGGAAAATTAATTTGTACCGGAAAATTCTGCCCGTTAATTATTAGACATTAGCTATCGGAATTAATGTCTAATAATTAAATAATAGAATATTCTGGTACGAATTAATTTTCCCAAACGGAAAGGACTTTCCGAACAACCCAATACTTTAATAAATTATAGAATTTTTTTTTTAAAATCTACTTTTTTTATTATACAGCTTCAAAAGTTATAATGTTTTTAACCATCTTTTTTTCTTTTATTTTAAACTACATTAATTTTTTTCATGTCTTTATTTCAGTATAATAGTCTAAGAGTCTAAGTGATCATTAATGTTGCTATTCTGTATTCTATGGCTTGCGAACATTTAGTAATCTAAAATATACTGTAAAATTTTCTCAGAAGTATGTATGGAGTATTCATTAAAAGATTCTTTATTGTACACTGCTCAAAACAATTAAAGGATATTTGAAGTTTTATATAAAATAAAGATATAAACGAAATTTTTTTTGCCGAAAATAGAAGAAGAGAATCACAAATGCAAATTTTTCTGGTTTTCAAACTGTGGAGTATGCAAATTTTGAGTTCGACGTCAAAAACGTCGCTTCAGCGGCAGCGAATGAAATTTGACTTTCAACTGGATAAAAGAGAATGAAGACAAGGATGATCGGCATTCAGTGATTGCTTTGTTTCGATGAGTACGATGTCTCAGCGAAGTCATTTGACAGATTCAGAAGCTTGGAGAATTGTTGGTAGGTTAGAAGGGGGCCAAACTCAAGCCGAAGTAGCGCAAGCCATTGGAGTGTCACAAAGTGTCATTTCCAGGATCTGGAACCGTTTTTTGGAGAGTGGATGTGCAGGCCGAAGACCAGGGCAAGGTCGTAGACGGGCAACAACGCCCAATGAAGATCGGTATTTAGCGTTAACAGCTCGGAGACACCGAAACATGAACGCTACTCTTCTCCAACAACACCTTCGCTCGGCTACAGGCACCACGATTTCAACTCAGACTGTCCGAAACCGGCTCCATGCTATAGGTCTGTATGCTCGCCGACCGATGGTATGTGTTAGATTAACATCAAGGCATCGTCGCGACCGCAGGGAGTGGGCAACCGAGCATGTCAACTGGAGGAGAAATGAATGGAGCAATATTCTGTTTTCTGACGAGTCCCGTTTTTCTGTGCATCCGGATAATAGGCGTATTTTCATCTGGACGGACCGTGGCAGTAGGGATAATCCTGCGTTCCTGCACGAAAGTGTCAGATTTGGCGGTGGAGGAGTGTTGGTGTATGGTGGCATCTCCATTGACGGGCGCACTGACCTCTACATCATTCGAGATGGAGCTCTGACTGGTCGCCGATATAGGGATGAGATCCTCAGACCTATTGTAGTCCCTTACGCTGCAGCAATCGGAGATAACTTCATTTTAATGGACGATAACTGCAGGCCACATCGTGCAAACCTGGTGGACGATTTCCTTTTCGAGGAAGGAATCGTTCGAATGGAATGGCCAGCGTGTTCTCCAGACATGAATCCAATCGAGCACGTTTGGGACGCTCTAGGAAGACGAGTTTCTGGCCGCCAACAACCCCCACAAACTCTCCAAGAACTGGAAAGAGCTCTTCTGGAAGAGTGGGGCAGAATACCCCAACTCGTCATTAATAGCCTCATTGAGTCCATGCCTCAAAGGTGTTCAACGTTGCTGGCCGCCCGTGGAAACCATACCCCTACTGAAAATGATTTTCTTTGAAGAAAACACCTTTTCTTATTCTTTTTTTCTCATATGCACAAATTGTGTTTTTTTCCTTTTGTACACAAATGCGCAATAAAATGCATTTTTTTCTGCCAAACATGTGTAATTTATTCTCATATAACCTACTATGTCTGTCGACCATGTATCAATCAGCTAAAAAGTTTCCCAGATACAAAATCCACCTAAAACTGCAATATCCTTTAATTGTTTTGAGCAGTGTATATTAAGAAAAATCGGAATTTTTTGTAGAAATTGAGTCGGGTCGTACCTGGTCCGCGCCTGGGAATTTCAGTTCGTGCGGACCTCTATGCCATAGTCATATTTTGCTCATGGGGGCTCATCGACACCTCTAGCTTAAAGTGGATTCTGAACTAGTACAAACTTCAAGCTAGAACCGAGAATCGACCTGCTATTCCTAGACTAGTGGTCAATACCGAGGCTATTAGGAAAAAATGCATAAGAACCTAAATTTTTATCCAGAAGTTTAGCAGATCACATTATATATTTTCTGTTACGCTGACACCTCTGGTGCTACGCCACTGGTGTCAGAGAATGCTGCATCACTTTATTACCAGTATTATTATATGCTAAATTTGGCCTTATTTAATTGTGTAGCGTTCAAAGATTATATAAAGCGAAATTTAGTATGTAATAATAATGGTAGTAAAGTTATGCAGCATCCTCTGACGCTACGCCACTGGCTGACACACTTGTGAATAACGGGTCTCATCTGTAATACAATGGTCAATTAAATATAAACCGAAATTCTGTACTTACAGGAAATGGAAGTTTCAAAACAGGTCGGGGTTTTTATACGTAGTTTTTGGGATGTCAGGTTCAGGTAACCATTCTGACAATCGTTGACCAAATCAAGCCCATCTTTCAGTCGGTATTACGATTAGTGGATAATAAACGGATTCTTTCTTTGCAAAACGGATATTTATCAAATTTCTTGCGATGGGAGGCGTAAAACTCTTCAGTATTTTATGCAGATTTAAAGCACATTTTCCAAACGCCTATCTCAAGAAAACTCTAGGGATGACATAAAGAATTCCATGGAAGGAAAGGAGGCTGTTAAAAACGAGGCCATTTCTCACTAATCTTCCAGCAAGATTCTTGTGACCATATTCTGGAATTTTAATAGCGTTTAACTTATCGACATTATTCAGGACCTTCGTACTTTCAATTCAGCATAATACTGCTAGCTGCTTGGCAAGGCGAAACTTCCAAAACGGTGAAAAAGATGGAGATTTCGGTTCAAGATTATTATCCTCCTCCATGATAATTCTCGACCCCATACGCCAGTTTTAACTCAAGTAAAATTTACAGAAATACACTGGCAATTTTGGAACATCCTGATTACAGTTCTTACTCTTGTGATTATCACATCTTTAGCTACTCAAAGTGTCATTTGCAGATCATCGTTTTAAGCACTATGAAGACGTCGAGACGCTTGTGTGTAATTGCCTAGAGAATCCCCTTCATTTTATGATGATGGAATTAGAAAAATGCCTATTTGCTTGGAAGAATCTGTTTTATAATCCGGAGGTTATGTAGAAAAATAATATTGCATCGACAAATTTCTATCTTATGTTAATAAGTTAAGAAAAAAATCCGGCTAATATTTGATTGTGCGTTATACACAGGGTGGTTATAAAATAAGTATCCCTATTTGAAGCTGTCTGTAGCTTGAAGGAATAACCTGAATGAAACCAAAATTTGAACACATACTATTCGTGAAGGGGGGAGAAGAATGGAATAATAAAAAAAATAGTTGCAATAATCGGCAACAGATGGCGCTACGGGTCCTGTCGGTGCAAACGCCGTTGTAATCATTAGTAAACTCAAAACGCGGTCATTTCTGCCATTAACGTTGTACGATATGGCTCTCAGTTTACTAGATCGCGCTTTAATTTAAAAACTATTCTAAGTTAACAGCTCAAACAGTGCAGCTGCTTTACGTGAATTTAGGCGTGTGAAAGGAATGCGTAATGGGAAAGGTCCTTTGAAACCGTGTGCAGTGAGAAGAATGGTAAAAAAATTCAAGAAGACTGGATCGTTTACTTTAAGATGTGGAAGAGAGAGGAAACCAGTACCTCTCCGCATGCAAGAAGAAATTGCCACTGCTATTGTGAAGTCATCAGGGATTCCGAAAGCCGGTCTTAGTGCACGTGGAGTTGCCCGAAATTTGGATATTCCATATGCTACTGTTCGAAAAGTCCTAAGAAAGGTAATCGAATTTTATCCGTTTAAAATTAGTTGCCATCAACAATTGTTACCAGGTGACGCGCAGCAGAGACTGGATTTTGTTTTCACGTTTTTAGCACGAATGGAGGCGGATGATGCCTTCCCATGGAAGATTTTATGGGGAGATGTAGCCCATTTTCATATGAATGAAACAGTCAATATGCAGAACTGCTGAATATGGGCTTTGGAGCCACGAACTGTTATTCACGAAATACCCCTCCACTCTCCAAAAATCACTGTGTGGTGTGGCTTTACTGCAAGTTTCATTCTTGGTCCTTATTTTTTTTTTAGGAGTTATGGCCAACAGACCCTGTAACGTGTTCGGTTACTGGCATTGCACATTACATTTTACACATAAAAGCGCCATCTGTCTGCGATTATTGCAATTATTTTTTTTATTGTTCCATTCTTCTTCCCCCTTGTCAAATAGTATGTGTACAAATTTTGGTTTCATTCAGGTTATTCCTTCAAGCTACAGACAGCTCCAAATAGGGATACTTATTTTATAACCACCCGGTATATAGCAGAAGTACTCATTGATACATTTGCTAAAAAAATAAGAAGCCAGTTTCACAGCTTATATCAGTTTTAACAGCCCAAGTGAAAGAGACTGGTTCATTTTGAAATAAAAATAACTGTTTTATCCGTTTTCTTTTTAATTCGATAAAACAAAGAATAAGAAATGCACTATTACTTACCGGATATGATGCAACTACTGTGAGAGCAAAACAAGCGAATCCTCCAAGAGAAAGAGCTATTTTATTCAAAAATCCAGTAGTGTAATTCCCTATAACTGTGTTCAGTTCTTCAACAACAAGATAACGTAATATTATGATCGACATGCCTACGTACGTGAATAAAATTGAGAATTTATGTATAGATTAGAAACAAAAAAGCACATTTTATTTTCAAAATTTAAATATATACATACATATAAAGGCTGACAGCGATATGCACATGCTAAATATTCCAGCTTCTGGAAACTTTCCTCCACCTTCACTGAAAATTATATTTAAAATCACAATAAATTTTACAAGTAAGACGTTATTCATATCCCATGTTACATGCAAAAACTTGAATGTATCTATATTTAAGGAATGTATGTGACAATATACAACGGGCAGTCAAAAAGTTCACTGAATTTCGTTTCAACTCTTTAATACCATACTATAATTTATTTATTTATTTGCACACAACGTCATCTCCTCGACCAAAGAAATCACGTCATATCAAATCCAAAGCAAAAGTGATGCTCATTGCGTTTTTCGACAACGAAGGTGTGGTGCACTATGAATTTGTACTAGCTGGACAAACTGTTAACAGATCTTTGTACGTGCAAGTTTATGAAAGACTGAGGGACGCAATCCGAAGAAAACGTCCCGCCAAATGGCAAGGAGGATGGTCACTGCATCACGACAATGCTCCCTCTCACACATCGATTGTTGTGCAGACATAGCTCACCGAAAAGAACATTCCACTCCTCCACCAGCCTTCCTACTCACCGGATTTAACACAATCGGATTTCTGGTTCTTCCCAACGATCAAAATGGTCCTAAAAAACCGTTTTGACACGGTATAAGACATCAAAACCAACGCAACGGCGGAACTTGGGAAGATACCAAAACAGGAATTCCATCGTTGTTTCCAGAAATGGCAGGAGCGGTGGGCATGTGTGTGTGCTCTGACGGAGCCTACTTTGAAGGCAATGTAAATGTGTATCTATATTGATGTAATAAAGAGTTACAACGAAATTCCGTGAACTTTTTTTGAATGCTCCTCGTATAAATATATACTATTAGTAACAAACTTTATAAAAAAAATAATAGCTCATTTTATGTAATACTATGATAATACTATCATAATAATTTCTATATGCAACGCAGTCATAACCAATTGTATAATACAGCATTAAAAATAAATGATAAAAAAATATAACTTTTTTTGAAAAGTTAGTCTCCCTATATAAGCAGCAGAAGTTTACGGAGAAAACTTCTGTAACCCACGACTTAAACCAGCTGACATGTAGGCGTTATGTTAAAATTGTGCGTATAGGACACCCCCTCTGCTGAAGCTCTCTGGCATCAGTAGGATTCCTATAAAAACAGCTATCACTTCATTCTACCTCGAGACTGGTACCTCGAGAACCCTTTATAACTCGGCAGTGCTTTAAAATCCTGTTAACGAAAATACTTATAGAATTTATAATACGTCTATTAAAAACAAAAAGATAAGATTTAGATTTAGTGCAAAATATTTTGCTTTA
This sequence comes from Maratus michaelseni, assembly GCA_963931845.1. Classification (NCBI taxonomy): domain Eukaryota; kingdom Metazoa; phylum Arthropoda; class Arachnida; order Araneae; family Salticidae; genus Maratus; species Maratus michaelseni. The sequence continues at coordinate 207,561,754 of OZ007586.1, read as the reverse complement.
TCATCTTCAAACAGTCAGTTTTATGAAGCTCAATATTTTTAAAAAGGGATACTTTTTAACCATTTGCGTATGGATAGATTTTGTGCTTTGAAAGAAGTGTAGTGGAAAAGCTTACACTAAGGCGATTTAATAATTTAATAAAAGAAACTTTTCCAAATTTCGTTTATTACATAAATTGTCTAATCTATTTTCAAATATTAAGGGACAAAATTTATTCACGTGGAATTCATAATTTGGAATATAAATTATCAATATAAATTTCGTTAAGTGCAGTTCACATAAAGAGTATCTTGGATGACAACCATACAGATTGAAACAATGCCAGAAATTTAAAGTAGCCACCAAAACGGCAAGACTTGAAAAATAGATAGTACCAAAAAAGTGGGCAGCTTATGATCAGTGGTAGAAGATTTTTTGAAACTTTCACAGTCGAACTTGGCTATAAATGACACAATAATCGAATTCGATTGCAGGACATTCTTAGTTCATCAGAAATTATTGAATCTAGGGGATCCAACCTGGGATTTCCGGGTTATAGAATACAGGTGAAAACCATTTTTTTTAATTGAAAACTCTAAGAATTTTCTTACATGTAATATATATATATATATATATATAATTAGATTTCTCACTAACAATACCAAAAATTATTTTTATACGAAAAATAGCAATCATGTAAAATAAAGTTTTGAAATGTATTAAAAGCAACACTTTCTTATTGGCCTCGTTCCAGGAGTTCACAGCCAAAGAAATGGCCAAAGATCGCTATTTACAGCAGCCTTTTTGATTCGGATAATTTCAGTGGTTTAAGGGCGTAGTTCCGTTACGTGACATAAATTTGTGTTTTATTTATATTTCATTATTTTGTTTATTTATTCAAGTTTTAATATCATTATGGAATGTAAGCCGGAAACAAATGCTCATCTATTTATATTAAGTGCAAACAGATTTATCTTACGTAATTGTCTGCACGCGATAGAGATAGATTATATTTTAATTCATTTAAGAAAAAAAACAAGAACGAAAAATCATGCGTCAAGCATAGATTATGTAACACTTTCCAACGCTTCCAAAATAATTTTACAAATCATACCGTTTAATAAGCTGAGAGATAACATCTAAGTAAACAATTTGAAAAACGCATAATATAATTAAAAACATAATTTCAGGAATTTCCAATGTATACAATATTCAGAAAAATATTCGAATACTTTTATTCAGCCCTGTATATGATCTATAGATTTGTACATATACTACATAGGATGCTAAATTTTAGTTCAGTTAAGAAACGCGTAGCACAGTTTAAAATTCTCCTTCTGGAGTTTCTGTCAATAAACGGAAATGTGTTCGCGAACTTTTGTATTTCCCTGTATATGATTTACAGAATTTATACACACCACGTAATAAACAAAAAGTGAGTTAAATTTAAAATCGCGTTCAGTAACTTAAAACGCACTTCCAGGAATTATTGTTAACAGACAGTAGAGAATTCTTTTGTGTGTCCCTGTCAATGAACGATGACTGCTATACACACAGTATTCTGTAGTAAGCCTCTTGTAATTCACCTTAGTGATATATATAAATATCAATGCGTTTAAAATAGTGAAACATTTAAATAAACCGCAGACGATTTTTATCCATAGACGTAATGTAACGGAATTCTTTTGACTGTCCCTGTAAATTAACTATAAGTGCTATGCACACCCTATTCCATATTAAGCTTCTTGTAATACTCCTTAGTGATATATATATCAATTACAATGTGTTTGCAATTGTGTAACATCATTAAAATAAACCGCAAATGATTTTTCCCCATAGACCGTAATGTAACGGAATTCTTTTGAGTGTCCCTGTAAAAAAACTATAAGTGCTACACACTTCAGTTGAAATAGGGAACGTGCTATAGATAACGACAATAACATATAAAAATTGCAAGGCAATCCGAGCATATTTACGGGAGTTAGAGCACGGCCAGACGGCAGACGGCCAGACAAACCGAAGTCATAAACACTTTTCAAAAAGAGAGAATTCCAATGCAGTTTTCAAACAAATTGCATTTGAAAGTAAATTTTTTCCCCTATTCGACGGTGTAAAAATAATTTAATCATCTGGTGTTGCCAACATCAAAATGACGTCAGCGTTACTCACGGACACGTTTGTCCTTTATAATATAAATACGGCAAAAGCCGAATTCGTTAGTTTTGTGTGGGTTTTGTTCAACTAGCAAAATGCCGCCAGCTTTCATTGATGAAGTCGTCAATATCCTACGTTAAACCATTACAAAAATTTCTTATAGAATTCTATAAAAAATATTTATAGAAAATGCATTATAGAATCATGGCCCGTTTTTCTATAAGCTTGTTTAATCTAAAGCTATAGAAATGTCTGTAGATGTTCAATAGAAATGTCTGTAGAAGTTCGATAGAAATATCTATAGAAAAAATATAGAGATATAGAATCCAGGTGATCATCCTCCCAAATACTAACCCCACTCGATGCTGCTTGACTTCATTAATCGGACAAAGAACCAATAATTTCAGCACTATACAACCATTGACAGTTCCAAAACTCATATTACACTATTTAAACTTTATTTCTTTTGTGATTTGCATTCCCAATCATATATAGTTTTCTAAAAATATTTATAAGCCTAATAAATTATTTGTTAAAACTGAAACAATTGTTTAAATATTTATACTTCAGATTAAAATATTGAATAAAAATTGCAATACTATTAAAGTGAATAAAGTTTATTAAATTACATGGATAGTTTTATAAATTTAACAACAAATTAATACATTATTATAAAATTAACCAACAAATTAAGGAATTATAAAGAAATTAAATAATCATGATTTAATTCAGTAGTTCAACTGATATATTATTACATTGACTATTGCAACACAGTGTATTAGAATTGAATTAAATTATATATATATATAATAATATTAAATCTATGGAGTACTATAATATATATTAAACTGGTGTATTACAAAATTGATTATTATTTTTTAATTTTAATATATAATTTATTTATAACTATACATTAAAATTAAAAATAATATAAATTACTACACACATAAATTTTAAAAGACCAAGAAATATTTTTTTTTTAATAAAAACAAAAAAAATCTATAGAATCATTAGACCACAGAACTTAATTCTATAAGGTTTATAGTACTGCATAGAAAAACTGTTCTATAGAAAAAACATTCGACAGAACTTCTAAGAATTCTATAGAAACATTTTCTTTAGAAAAAGTATTCTATAGAACTCTTCAAAACTCTATAGAACTAGTATTCTATAGAATGGCTATTCTATAGAACTTGTAAAGAATTCTATAGAGTTCTATACAGCTCTATGAACTATTTTCGTAAGGGAACGTACGGGTAGAACATCGTTGTGAACATTTTGCTTTCGTCGTTTCAAGATCGCTTAGAAATTGAAAAATGGACTATCCGGTTATATTTTGCGTTAGCACACAGAACAAGAAGAGCATAGGTGAAAGTTGCATCTGCCAGACTTCTTAAGAAGCCAAGAATGGCCCCGGTATTCTTTATAACTTAACCATATGAGTTATTTTGCATGATAATCTTACAGAGTTTCTTCTAAACACTAAAGAAGATTGGAGTCACTGAACAAATATTTTAAGAAGGAATGGCTGAAAATCTTACGGAATAGGTTGCGTCCCGTTGCTGGAAAAAATTTCAAATTATTTGGCTTCTACATAAAAGCAATAGGCAGTCATTTCGGAAACTTGTAGTTTTTTTGTAAGCCACATCTATACTTTCTTTACTAACCATCTAATTTTGATTTATGTGATTTTTTAAATAATTAAAAGCTAAAATCTCTCTCAGAATTAATTTGTGTCTTCCGGGAAAAAATTATGATTTTTTTATTAACCTGTGACTGAAGAGATCTCTGAAACCGCACTCTCTCGACTAAGCCTACTTTTTTGAAGAAGACGACACCATGTTTTAGAAATGTCTTCGGTGTGAAAATTTCTTTGAAATCTGAATTTTTTTCTTTTGTGTCGTATGTTGAATGTTCAAAATACACATATGTACAATTTCATACTATTATTTAAATAAGAAAGCTTTATTGGATCCATAAATGTGATGTGTGGTCCCATAATCCCTGTGACCGCACATCCCTTGATATATATATATTTACATTCGCAGTGAAGGGTTAATGCTTTTCTTATCTTCATAAATGACTTCAACACTTAAATCGAAAAAAATCCTATAAATCTTGAGAACGGATAGGAGATATATGAATGCATTACAGAAAAGTAAAACATGAGACTGTTTACAGATTTTCTTTATCACACATCTTATCACATCTAAATCAACATATATGCCACGTGAACTGATTTGGGAATTAGACTTTCGCGAATTTGTATTTTTGTTAACATATATAAAAAATTGTGATTTCAACTAAAAATGCTATTATATAAAAGCATATATGTTATAGCATTTTACTATTTGAGATAATATATAAATGTACTAAATTTCATTAACTATAGCAGCATTATATTAAAAAATAACAGATATTGGTAAAAATAGATGTGAATTTTCAATAAAAAAATTTGAACACGTTTAGTTTATCTTCTTTTTTAAGAAAACGGAAAGGATATTTTTTACTTAAATTTATAAGATGCTTATAAATATGTTAGAAGAAATATTAAACATCATTAAAAGGTCTCACTAACCTGATATATGGGATGTATGGTGATACATGTCCATTACTTAAGGCAATGATACAGGGAACAAAAATTCCTATTGCAAATACAACACTAAATACCAATGGAAATGTATCCAGTCTCTTCCATATGTGTTGAACCATTATCTATTTAGAAGATAGCAAATATATATTTTCATACATTAGGAACAATAATTTAAATAGTTGTATTTATTTTTAAGTACTTTAAATATAAAATAACTAGAAAAAAAATCTTACCGTTGTATGTATACTTTTTTATCAGATGAAACGTAACTGTCGAGATACAAGATAACGATGTCACAGAAAAGGGATAAGTCCCGGTTTTACACAATTATTGACACAGAATCAGAATTAAATAATGCAATTATAGTTCATATATTCTGACGATGTCATTCTATTGTTATAAATAATAGTTCTTACGTGTGTATTCTACCTTATGGGAATAAGAAAATCGTACTTCATTAATGCAGTGAACTTTAATGCTATCTGTCCAAGAAGCTTATCTTAGAATACAACATTGAAAGAATTGATAAATCGGTTGCACTTGAGGAAAAAGGATGGAAAACTTGTGATAACATAGAAGAGAAAAATGTGCTTTGATATTGTTAACCCGTAACTGATGTTGTGGTGCCATTAGTCTCCGAGTATTTTCTACTCGTGTAATTTCTTTATCAATCAGTAAGATTCAAATACAAATAATAAAATATATAAGTGATATACAGGGTGATTCATAAAAGATGGGCAGAACTTTAAGGGGTCATAGTACACTTAAAGACAAATAATATTAAATAGGAGACTAAGGGTCCCAGACGTATTCCCAAGGAGATAGGGGGCATTAAAGTTTAGGGTCCGAAATTTCAAATGATTATAAAACATGGAAAAATTGGTCGATTCGTTTGCGGTTTTTGCAAAAAATTTTCTTTATGCCAGTATTTTCTTGAAATAAAATTTTAAAGTTCAATTTCAAAAAATGCCGATAGGGGGCGCTTTAGACTTTGGAGTAACAAACAACTATTTTTTAACGTTACTTTTTGTATTTCTTTAAATGATTTCGAAAGCTTAGACTTAAACTTAAATTTTGATCTAAAAATCTGAGTCCTAACGAGTAGTTAAGTAGCGTAAACTGAAATTTGAAATTTGAAACCCTTCTCCCCCCAGAACAAAAATCAGTTATTCCCGATCTTTGTGTCGTAGATTAGGCTCTAACTACTGCCGAGTTTTGCTAAAATTATTCTTTATGTCAGTATTTTCTTGAAAATAAATTTTAAAGAAAATTTTCAAAAAATTCCGATAGAGGGCGCTTTAGACTTTGGAGTAACGAACAACTATTTTATACCGTTATTTTTTGTGTCTCATTAAATGCTTTCTAAAGCTTAGACCTTAGTACCTTCACACGTGAAGGTACATTTAACACACACAATGCACATGTATGGGCGGATGTCAATCCACATGCTACGTATCCACATGCTCATCAGAGACGCTTTTCCATCAATGTTTGGGCAGGAATCCTCGGAGACCACCTAATCAGACCGTACCTTCTTCCTGAACGCCTCAACGGTAAAACATACCTCACATTTCTGCAACATGTGCTGCCAGACCTGTTAAACGTTGTTCCTCCACGCATCCGGCGGGTCATGTGGTTCCAGCACGATGGAGCGCCAGCCCATTGCGTACGAGACGTCCGCAACTATCTGGACATCACATTTCCGAACAGATGGATTGGTCGAGGTGGTCCTGTTGCTTGGCCTGCTCGCTCGCCAGATCTTTCACCCCTCGATTTCTTTTTTTGGGGACGATTGAAGGCTCTTATGTATGAGACACCCATTGAATCCCCCGAGGAACTGGTCGCCAGACTTTCCGCCGCTGTAGGGGAAGTGCTCGAAAAGCCTGATGTTTTCGCGAATGTTCGCCGTTCCATTCGTCGCCGTTGTTCTGCGTGCATAACCTCTGGTGGTCACAATTTTGAACATTTATTGTGATTACATGTTAATAAATATGCTTTGGTAACATAATCCTAATTTGTGTCTTTTTACCTCGTATCACAGCACACAATGTGTGGACATGGTAAACTGAACTGTGCTCAGGAGTAGAAATTTCAAACCCCTCTCCCCAGAAACTTAACCACGTCTAACGATTCAGATTTTGGGCTGAAAATTTAAGTCTAAGCTTTAGAAAGCATTTAATGAGACACAAAAAATAACGGTATAAAATAGTTGTTCGTTACTCCAAAGTCTAAAGCGCCCTCTATCGGAATTTTTTGAAAATTTTCTTTAAAATTTATTTTCAAGAAAATACTGACATAAAGAATAATTTTAGCAAAACGCGGCAGTAGTTAGAGCCTAATCTACGACACAAAGATCGGGAATAACTGATTTTTGTTCTGGGGGGAGAAGGGTTTCAAATTTCAAATTTCAGTTTACGCTACTTAACTACTCGTTAGGACTCAGATTTTTAGATCAAAATTTAAGTTTAAGTCTAAGCTTTCGAAATCATTTAAAGAAATACAAAAAATAACGTTAAAAAATAGTTGTTTGTTACTCCAAAGTCTAAAGCGCCCCCTATCGGCATTTTTTGAAATTGAACTTTAAAATTTTATTTCAAGAAAATACTGGCATAAAGAAAATTTTTTGCAAAAACCGCAAACGAATCGACCAATTTTTCCATGTTTTATAATCATTTGAAATTTCGGACCCTAAACTTTAATGCCCCCTATCTCCTTGGGAATACGTCTGGGACCCTTAGTCTCCTATTTAATATTATTTGTCTTTAAGTGTACTATAACCCCTTAAAGTTCTGCCCATCTTTTATGAATCACCCTGTATTTGCTGATTTATTCAACTGACAAGTACAGTCATGTAAAATATTATTGTTTCCACGAAAATTCATTTTCTTTGTTTTCTTTTAAGTTATAATACTGGGTCGGGACGGAATAGCACTGACATCAGTTGCACACAAAAATTTTCAGACGCCAAGTTACGGGTTAAATAAAGGATCAGGGTCCATAAGCCGTGTTTTTGGTCCATAAAATAGACTAAAATTCGATTTTGTTATACTGACTTAATTATTTCACTTTTTAATATTAGAAGGTTTATCCTGCACGATTTCAACAATAGTTTTTGCATTTTGTTCGGATTTATATGACTTACACAAGCTCAAAGTTCGTATTATTCGTAGTTTTTGATGAAAAATACGCAATTTCTCCTATTTGTACCTCAATTATTTATATGAGCGCAATCGTGCAACACTTTCTTCTTTACATATATTATAAAATGTATCAAAATGTACAATATATGTAAAAACAAAAGTGTTGCAAAGCTACGCTCATAGTAAAATATTAAAAAATATATTAAAAATTGAGGTAAAATTAGGAGAAATTCCGTATTTTTCATCAAAAACTACGAATAATACGAACTTTGAGCATGTGTAAGGGTCCCCTTGTGTAAGACCCTGATCCTTTCGACTTCATTTAAATCTTATTCTGGCGTTATATTACAAACATGTTATTAATATAAACTTATCATTAATACAATTTTTTTAACAAGAAAAAGAATGATATATATTCAACGACAGCGGACCAAAGAAAGATTGGATTATCTGCTCCCCCCCCCCCCCCAACACACACACACACTTTGAGAATTGCTGCAATAACAAATAATTTTTATGAAACAAATAATACCGACTTCAGGGGTTGTTCGTGTTTTTGTGGAAACACATTATTGTTATATTACCGCGTTACACCCAACCCGAACACGAAATGTCTAGATGAAGTCAATCATAAACCTGATCCAAACCCGACAAGAATTTTTGCTGATCAGAAACCTGACCTGAACCCCCAAAAATCCACCAACCCAAATTCAGACCCGAATCCGATGCGCTTGAACCTAACACCGATCCGAACCCGGAAGTGAAAGAAATTTGATTCATATTTTAATGAAATTGTGGAAAAGTAGGCTATAATTATATTTCTAATATAAATTTTATCTTTTATGTTGAAAAATAAACAGATATATGGAATAATTCCGGGTGAGTTGCCGCATATTTTTTTGAATTTGTGTATAAAATCCCATGGTGCACATAAACTAAAAAAAATCATGATGTGCTATTTAATGTTAAATATACAACATGTATGCTGCGAAAAAAATAAAAAAATAATAATTACTATTTTTTAACAAATTTTTCTGAAACATTACACTGCGGCGCGTCACCCTTACCTTCTGGGTGAGGCGCCGCACTTGTGCAGGAGTTATGCCGTGCTTTTCCTAAGAACAGAATGAAATTATATATAAAAATGTCCTTCCGGCCTGTACCGGGAGGAAAAGGTAGCTTTCCTATATCTTCGTTTTAAAATTTTAGCTAATGTTACACGAAAACAGCAAGTTAAAATGCAAAGAAAACGTTTACAAAAGATTCGTTAATACTGAATTTGAATAAGAAATTCGCCAAATTATTGAGCAATAGCCAAATTGGCTTCATTTATGAAGACTTATTTTGGTCGCCAAATTTGGCGATATTTCGCCAAATGTCGCCAAGTTTGGCGAGAATTAGGCGCTAACGGATATGAATATATAGTTTTATGCGTATGATTGGGAAAATTATTACAACAATGAAAATTTTTGTAATGTGCTGTCTTGTTTCAAAATGTCAGCCACCCTAGAATTTCAAACTGCTGTATCTCAGCCATTTTTTAAGATAGAGGTAAACCAAAAAATGCTCTGGAATCCTCATATCAAGGCCTAACACTTAATTAAAAAATAAATTTTAATTTTTACCATTTTTGTATATTTATTTTAGTTTTAAATTTTTAAGTGGCAAGCACCTTGAAACAAAATGGCGGACCAAGCTGGCCAACGAACTCGGTCGAGACATTGGTGAGCTTAATACACACAATTAGTTTCATCAAAATTGATTTATAAATACGAGCGTTATCGTATGACATAGGTCAGATATATATATATAAATAAATCAACATTTGAACGGAGGGTGGTTTTGAGGTCTGGGGGTCCTGATCGGTGAAAATATATCGAAATTTTCTGGAACTGCTTTCCTCCGAACGGCTGCAATAGGTAGCTTTATACTTTTTTGTATTGAAAGCTACCTAATATTAAAACAAATATTCATACCTGGACTGTAATTAACTATGTAAGAACAAAAAGAAACTAAATGAGTACAATGAAACGTACTAGTAGGTTCAAATCAATATTAGTCTGCCTACTTTGTTCACTACTAAAATTATCTCCTTATTTCTTAAAGATTGGATTTTAATTGTTATTTCAGCAACAACGTAACATCAGTGTATTATAGCGGGAACAGAGAAAGTAAAATAGTGTTTACATTGTTTTATTTGTTAATAGACCTGTTTTTTCGACCGCAATTTGCACAAAAAGTATCGAAAATAGTACAGTCTCCATGTAACCCCGTTTGACACATGATGCAATGAAGCCAATCACACTTCCTCTTAGTTCTGGAGTAGTTTTCTGCACATTCCTTGCAAAGAAAGTCTGCGTCACATGTGTGATCCAACTTTTAATTATTATCATCTTGACTTGCATCTTTCTTTGCCTTCTTTCTTCTTATTTTTACCTTTTTTCTCCTTAGGTGTAGTGAAAATTTCACTTCCAACCGTGGCGGATCAACATTATTCAGTGCCCAAGAAAATAAGCGTTACACTTTCAAGCGTGATTGGTCAAATTTATTCACTACCCAGAAGAAGTGTGTGTAGTGCATCTTTAGAAGTTTGCACTTTAAATATATAAGCCAATTGTGTAACATCTTTTGTTGGAAGCCGGTTAAAAATGTTTCAACACATCGCACGATTTTTGATTTTATGCATTTTACTTTATGCAGTTTACTTTAACCCTGTTCGCGTAAATTGGCGAGTAGTGTTCGTCATACAGTACTGAAAAAGAAAGTAACTGAAATTCGATTAAAATTAACCCAAATGAAAAAGCTAGTTGTCCGCATTAATCACTTCGGAATCTGACCGTGAAATTGCCTTTAAATTTCATATTTGCTATATTTAACTATTAAAATCAGTGTGGTCCAACTGTGTCTCGTGTGAAACCACTATTATCTGACAGAAATGTTTGGCTTATTTAATCGTCCACCCTGATTGAAACTAAAAAAAGTCAGACATATCATCAAATATTGTAGAAGGAAATAGTCATTTGAAAAAAATTAACTGGAAATTAGTTTTGATGAGTGTTTAATTTTCTTACTGGCGTTTGTGATTGCCAACTGAACACAAACTAACTGGATATATAATGTCAGCAAAAGCGATCTCGACCGAGCAGGTTACAGTGCTCTCAAAAAAGAAAATGTTGCCCAAGAAACATTCCGATACATTTATGGGCACATGTACACTACATATGGACACTTAATTCTAGAATAACACACTGGGATCTCACAAACTCACAATTCCTGACTGCCACTCACTCTTTTGAGTAAAAAGGCATCTTTATTGTTTCAGTGGATTGGCAGCTATTCGATACCAACTTCGATATTGTTTAGAATAGCTGAGAAATTTCAGATAGATGGATGCGAAGAGTTGGGGAGATGCAAGAACTTGCTAATTAATGCAGTGTTTTACCTCGTGTATTCCTATAGTTTAGTCTATATAAAACTAACACAATTATGTTTCTATCATTAAAAAAGAAAATTTTCTCCAAAATCCTTTTAGGTTTTGTAGACCCCAGTGTGTCAGATTTGTTCGAAAAATATATGTCATTCAAGGGCTAATACACATTTTTTGATCAAATATACTTTTTTTGCCTGTTTTTATTTTTATATCCTTTTTCCTGTCATTTAGTCTATATAAAACCATATCAATTATGTTTTTATCATTTAAAAAAATTAGCTAAAAAAACGTTTGGGGTTTTTTAGACGCAGTGTGTCAGAATTTTTCGAAAAATATATGTGTGATATTCTAGGATTAAAACATGATACTCCCAGACATGACTATTAAAGTAATTTGTTACTGAGCAGTTTTTCTTTTTCGATAAATGAATTACAACTTGACTTGTAAGTTTTGTCTTTTAACTACCTTTATCGGGCTGTTGAGTGCGGAAATTTGGTACAAAAAGCCAACTTTGACAACATTTTCTAAAAGATCCTCTGCCTTTATGGAAAAATGGAAAAACTATTCGATTTCACGGTTTCTGAATAAGGTCAAACCTCAATCTCATGCGTTTACGAATAACAATGAATTTAGGAATGAGTCAGAAAGTAGCCAATATAGATTTGAGAACAGCATTAAGGAAAACAGAAGGAAGGACGCAAGGGTAAATTTAATCAAAATCAATACTTTAAAACCTTATGGGTTTGTTTCATATTTAGTATTCAGTACTTATATAAACAATATCGATAATCTTAATGTAATGAAACAATTATCCTGAAAAACAATCAAAATATGAAAAGAATACTACTGGCTTACAACCTTAATGATTATGTAGAGAAAAGTATCAAATCCCCATTTTTCACTTCAGTTTAAACAATATTACTTTTCAGATTTGGCATTTTAAAATGATTTTCTTTTAATTTAAAAGTTCTTAAATTTTGGAACAATAATGTCATAAAAGTTCAAAAACTGTTGAAATCTAATTTGGGCTTTTCCAATGTCTGAATTAATCGGACTTTTTACGTTCGGTCGTATATGAAGAACCGGGAGTGAAATAATTACTCGAATAAACGAACTGTCCGTTCAAAAGTTGGATATTTGGGTACTCAAGGAAACATGCTTATTATCTATTAAAAGAATGTTTTTCAGTCCCAGATTTCGTATTTTTATTATAAAGGGAGGTGATTATTTTCCACTCGCAGAATTTCTCTTGCGGAAATACGATAAATATTAACCCGCTTCTTGAAAAAGGTGGTAAATCTGACACAGGCGAAATTTTTGTTCCGGGGATATTTCGGAGAGTTTGGTTATTTATTCTTAAATTTATATTAAAAATTTAAATATACAATTTTTTATTATTTTATCATAAATTACAATGTCTAAGCTTGCTGTTTGAATGTTTTCAGAATTTTTTAATGACTTACTAGATTTTACAGTAACAATTATACTCCCCTTTACATTTAAAAGATGGAAAAGCTAAGCGTTTCAGGGATAGGGTTAAAGAAACAAAAATAATATTTTAATTTCATTAACTATTCAAGTTAGAAGTTATAGTTAACCAATTTTGATTAACATAATTTCTATCGATGTTTATAATATTATTCTAAATGTGTAATTTTTGGTATTTGAAAATATAGAAGGTATCAGTGGTCGATAGTGTATTTGTGTTAGACATTTCAACAATTTGAAGCAGATAATAAAAATGTTCCGCGTATTTCAAACTTTTATTCACCTGAATTAAAAAGAATGGTTCCTTATATCATTGTTGACAACTGATTAAGGAAAAAATAGCTAAAGGTGGCTCAAAAAGTGCTAAAGATGAGTTAATTTAGCTTCTTTTTTACTCCTTAGTAGCTGTCTTTTAGCACTAGTTTGGAAATGTGCTACAAAACGCAAGATTAAAATGGGCGGCAAGATTTGGGGCTACGGACTGAAATTGTTTTTTTCGGAGATGGAAGATACAAAAATGGCATAGATTTCGCTCCGATTGGGCTCAAGAAAATGCCTGGCTAATTGTTGTTCTTCCAAAATCGTCTCAAACAATCAATTTTTGTATGCCGTATAACGACACTCTCATATAGATGTACCCTAATGTGCACCACACACAAGGGAGACATGCGACAAAAAAGTGTGAGACAGGAGACAAAATCTGATATTCAAATCGTTTCTTCTTTGTTAACAGGATGAAATTGTCTCCTGACTCACGGTTTTTTTTCATGTCTCATTAGTGTGTGGCGCTCCTAACCCCGACCTACGTTATATACGGCCGGTGCATGCGTTTAAAACATCACATGAAGTGGATCATTTTTACACTGTGATTGGTGCAAAGTGGCGCACCCACCATTTTGCACCAATCGCCGTGTAAAAGTGATCCGCTCCGAGGCTAACGAAAAACAAAGGCTACCGCGGTGATTTACGCGTATATTTTTTTACAGACCGCGGGAGTCACGTGATGCTTGAATGCAATAAATAAATGTAGCCTGTCTTTTTCGTTAGCCTCGCACTAATGAAATATGACGTCATAAACATACATTTTAATTCATAAAATTGAGAAAAATAAGTATAGATCAGTTTCGAGGCTAACGAAAAAGACAGGCTACCGCGGTCTATTCCACTTATCTTTTTTTACAGACCGCTAGAGTGACGTGTGCTCTTTTCGTACACCTGCATTGGTGCATTCGAGCATCACGTGACTCCCGCGGTCTATAAAAAAAGATTTGCGTGAAGCACCGCGGTAGCCTTTCTTTTTCGTTAGCCTCGGATCAGTTTCTACTGACGTCACACCCTAGCAACCACCTTAGCAACTGGATTTGTTTTTTGTTTGCCCGCCAAATATGGTGGATTGTGATTGGTTGGCTCGCAATACAGGCTACAAATCCACAATTATGATTGGTTGGATAACACTTGGTGGGCTGGTGATCACGTGGTTGAAACTGATCTATAGTGGCATCAAAATGGCGAAATTTTTCACTGACTTTTCATTCTGCCGTTGTGTATTTAGGCCTCCCACATCTCTCAAAACTGTTTGTCCTAATAAGAATTTAAATGTTCATTTTTATTATGGCGTGATCGTCCTAGGCATTGGCTTTCCAGGCGTCAAATTTTTAAACCCCACCAATCAACGGCTGGTAAACAACCAATGACGCACGCTGTTTGGTTGTAAAAACTTTGCCTCGCAGATCTCATAGACCTGGGGCACCGCCCCTGAATAACTAGGACTGAGCGCTGACACAAAAATGGAGTCTGTCATAGGCGGGTTTTATTAAGCGTTTGTACGATCCCCTGAATTTACACACCAGTATTATCTAAAAGGGATGACTTATTTGACTTATTTACTTATTTACTTTATTATCTTTGACTTATTCAATCTCAGAAAAATACGGCGAAGGAAACTTTTCGAAAATTTTCTGTCAATTTCAAGGGACACCGTACAAAACCTAAAAAAAATCAAACTACGACAACCGCCATTTTTTGTTTCAGCGCTCAGGCCTAATATTCAAGAGGCGGTGCCTGGGGAGACGATTATGCCATAATGTAAACGCAGAATTTTGGCTACATTTATTCAGCAAATCCGAAGTAGTTTGTCTCTTTAGTTCACGGACCGAACCCTAAGTTACATAGGGTAACACATGGGTAACCCAATGCGTTCAGAGACCGATATCACGTGACTTTTTGCGGGTTACACGTAGCGTTCAGAGCCGGAAGTTACCCAGGCTTCGTGTAACCCCCTGGAGAATTTTATTGGGTAAAGTGATCACGTGGTTGGGAAATCTGATTTGTTTGTTTGCTTTATAGCTAACTGCAACTGTTAACTGTCGTTCTTTATGATTCCTACCGCGACCTACGTTATACATGGCCGATGCATGACGTTTAAAACGTCACATGTACTGGATCAGTTTTTCACGGCGATTGGTGCAAAACGTTGGGCGCGTCGCTTTGGGCTTAGATGCTTTACACTCACGCTAAAAAAAAAAAAAAAATTATCGGTTAAAAAAAAGAAAAAAGTCGCCAAATTTAGGGGATTTTTTTCTTTAATGGCAACCTAGCCATTGTATTAAGTTATTCGTTTGGCGCAGTCTTGGAAATCGCGCCAAACAAACAGTCGCCAATCTTTTGTTTACATTTTAGCGTGATAGTAACACATCTGTTCCTCGCTTTGCACCAATCACCGTGTTAAAATGATCCACTCCATGTGACGTTTTAAACGTCACATGGAGTGGATCATTTTTGCACGGTGATTGGTTCAAAACGGGGGGTGCGCCGCTTTGCACCAATCACCGTGTAAAAATGATCCATTCCATGTGACGTTTTAAACGTCATTCTCCGGCCGTGTATAACGTAGGTCGCGGTATAACGCAGGTAACGTTCCTACTGAACATTTAAGTCCTGACCATTTGATTGGTCTACCTGTAACAGGACTATGATGTAATTGGCCAACGTCGCTAGGATGGTTCCTGTAATGTTTCTGCGATCAAAATGTAATGATAGATTGGTTGACGGAAGTGTTTGATTGAAAACATGCCCGTAACTTTACCCAAAAGCGTTCACAGCCGTTTTAATCCCTCTTTATCCTGAGAAAATCAGATGACGTCATTCCCCAATAATACGAGTACACTGAGCTCCACAATAGAACGGAGAGCTAACTTCCTATTCTAATACATTGTGTCCAGTGGTCAGCCCATGAATACAATGCCAAAGATTTTCGGAGGAAAATCTTTGGCAAAACACAGATTTTCTCCCATGAATAGTATGGGGTAGATATTTTCAAATTAGATTATCTTTCAAAAATATAACGAAGTTGCTACAATTTTCACTGATATATATTTTTTATTGTAAAATCTACAGGTTTTATTTAAATTCATCGCCAATATTTAATTTGATAATTATTAAAAAGGAAATTTTATATAAGATCAATCAAAAAAAGAGAAAAATATGTTAAGTATTGCTCATAAAAATATGAAAAAGCTGTAGAAATAGCCAAAAATGACAAAAAGTGTGCGGAAAAGTTTAAAAAAATTGCCTGTAATATTAAGAAAAGTGCAGGATTCATTACTTTCGCGCACTGAAAGTGATGCGGTTGCGGCAGAAAGTGGATCGGTGAGTTAGCTCTCCGTATTATTATAGAGCTCAGTGTACGAGTAACATGCATTATGGTTACAGCGCCTAGAATACATAGTGTGGAAAACGGCTACAAAATAGTACTAAAAAATGAATCCGATAAATGTACAACGATGCTGAACGATAAGAGCTCGATCCAAGGGACATCTGCTAGCTCTTTTCAATGTAACTTTTGAAATACATTCAAGGTAGGCATTCAGATGTCCGCTTATTTAGGATCTCAAGATCCTTAACCAATCTTAAGGATCGCTACTGTAAGATCGTTAAAACGCTATTCAGATCGTCCATCCTAAACAGCTTCGGCTTTCCTTATTTCCTACTATGGCTTCGGCAATCTTCGGAACATGATAGCGATTACACAAACGATAAACCAATCAGCACGCAGAATCGCATCGCTGCAAAGTCATCAATCGTGCGCATCGTTTGCCGTTTTGAGCTTTGCGCGTTTTCAGAAATATATCATTTTATTACTATTACTTGTTCTTCACATTTCGCCCAGTAAAAGTATATGTGATTTTCATAATTGATCAAGAAAGAAAAAGAATTAGAGCAGAGCGTTTTACCGACGAAGAAATAGATGTATTACTTGTTTATTTGCAATCAAATCCTGATTTAATATCTGTCGAATTTGGAAAAAATATAACGAACGCCCAAGAACAAATTAATGCTTGAAAGAATGTGCAGAAATCGTCAATGCAGTTGGCCTGGGCAACTGTGGAAAATATGAACAAATGAAAAAAAGTGGTCAACTCTAAAGAGTAGCACAAAAAGAAAGGCTTCTGGATTAAAATTAAAGATGCAGCAGACAGGTGGTGGAAGCATTAAACCAACTGACAAACTGACTAACACTAAAGAAAAAATTATGGCCTTAATCGGCACCACGTGTGCCGAAGGTATAATTTTGCGTGAAAAAGGCAATTTAACAAATCGTCAAATTCATGTAAATACATTTCAATTGAAGCTTAATTTCCATTATGGTTCTTCATTACTTTTGTTTATTTTTTATGCAAAAATATTTGCTTTCTAGCTGAATTATCAGATGTAAAATTACTCATGCAGTGACGGTAATACTTTATTTGTCAATATTTTGTCCATAAAATAACCGTACTGTCAAAAAGTTTCTAGTCTATTATCTTGTCGACAGCTTTCTATAAAAACTATAACTGTCTCATAGCATGACGATTAATACACACTTATTTTTATGGTAGAATTCAATAGTTTTGAAAAAGCAATCGTTTACATAATTTGTATATATATATTAAATAGCTTTCATTACTAAAAGCTACCTATTGCAGCCGAGCATCATCATACTACATCAAACTACTACGAGGTACATCAAACTACTAGATATACTCTTACATTTTTCTCTTACATACTCTTACATTATTTTTCGTTGGGACTATATTTATGATTTTTTTTATTTACATAATCTCCTTAACCATCCAGAACTTTTTTTTTTTTTGTGGGTAATAAAGAGAAATATATATTTAATAAAGAACCGAGATTTGTCGTTTTTTTCCTTTATGTGTGCTTCAAAAATGAATTATGTATAAAAATATTATATATTATTGAACTTATGAATATATGAATACATATTATATAAAACCAGATGTCAATTGAAGCAAAAAATGTAGGTCCGCTCACAAAATGCCATTCTCTAAAATCAAACTATTAGCTTTTTTTTTTTAATGTCAATGTACGTAGTTATTTCACAGTATATTTTGTTCATAAGTTCTATAATCAGCTCTTCAAATTAAAAGAATTAATATCATTCTGGAGATTTAAGTATGCTTTATAACACTTTCCCTCTTGTATATTTTACATATATCTTTAACAACAGCTTAAGTGCATATTAATGATAAATGTGTCCCACTTTGAGAAGGTTATTAAATACATAAAATTTATAGGTATATTTATATATGTATAAAATTTGCAATTTCAGATGCCAAAAAACTGAACTTAGTTTCCCCTTTTCTTATAAAGGCAAAGCAATTTTTTCTAAAAATGTTATCATAGCTGGCATTTGAAACTAGTTTTCTATACTTGAAAGTCAATAAAAGATCATGAAGATGTATCACATATATAAGAAAATAAAAAATGCTGTTAGATTTTTTTACGCTTAAAATGAAGTGCCTACAAATTTTGCTTAAATAACTGAGTATCAGAAATATTTGTGTTGATTAGCAGGTTTATTTATTTATTTATTTATACACTCTTAATATGTATTTACAATAAAAATGTTGTATGGAAACTTTATTTGTTCGGGGGGGGGGGGGGGTCATGATCCCAACATCCCCTTTGGATCCACCATTGACTATTTGGTCATGTTATCATAACTTCAATCATGCAAAATGAGTAAAATGTCATCAAAATAATCATTTTTATCCAAGCTGATGACTAGATATACTCTTACATCTGGTCACTTTCGTTTAATGAATATTAAGAATTTTAGATTGTATAAAGCATGATAAATTACTTCTCTCTCTATTGGTACTGTTTTGTATAATTAACTTGTATAAATAACATTGTCATGCTTTATTTTATATGTAAATTTATATTTTACACAAAAAATTTACTTCTCCAACATATATATATATATATATATATATATATATATATATATATATATATATATGCTTAAACATTTGGTAGAGATATTTACAGTATTTAGCTACAAGATTTTGGTTGTATCCAATGAGAACGGTCAAAGGAACTTCCAACAATTTTCTAGCACAATCAGGGAAATATATGAGAGTTTCAGCATAAAATATTTGTGAACATCCTGCAATATGAATTAGAGCATGATTTGATATGCCATTGACCCTTTTTATTGCAAGGTGTTGCTTAAAGATCTTAAATGTATTATTGCTTAGTCAAATGTACAATATTTACTTAATATTTCTTAAATATGTTTAAAACAATATTGTATGTATTTTCATAAATCATTGTTTGCTTTTCTTCTCAAATTTATTCAATAAATAATTATTACAGCTAATTATGAGATGAAATTCAAATGGAATATACATATGTATCAAGTACAAGAATAATCCTATATATTAAAACAAAAAGGGATTCTGTAAGATTCATAAAATATTGACCTATTTGCGCATTCGTGAGATTAAACTTCAGTTTTATGGTACACTTGAATGCACTATGACAGTCAGCATATCCCAGTGGTCTAGAGCGTTACTTTAAGCCCCGGCTCTCTGCATAGAACATTGGTTTGAATCCCGCTTCCGACAGAATGATTTATTTCAGCAGTACTTTTGCTTTATAATTCATTTTAGTTACTGTCATATTTTCAGAAAAAGAAGTTAGACAATTTGTATTTTGTTATTCGAATCTTTTTTTAATTAAGTAAAATTTAACACTCAACAATATTTTTACAAATAAAAAGTAATTAAAAATATAATATTAATAAAAATATTTGTATTAAAGTATTTAAATTTAAAAAAAACTTAGGCTCAAATGTCATATGCGTACCACGTTAGCGCGGTGTTTTTATTCCCCGCCAAAAATAAATTGCTTATTTACTTTTACTTTTTAATTCTATAAATTATTTTTGTTATGTATATCAATATTTATTTATATCAAACTATCATTCATTTATTTTTATATCCTTTTTTAAAATAACAGAAGCTATTTAATTTATTACGTTATTTTATTTTTATATTGAAATGAAAAATCACGTGCTGTTATTGTATGTTATTTGTAACCAATATTCAAAAACAAAGTTTTCGCCAAATTGGCAAAAAATCGCGCATGGAAAAAAATCGCACCATCGTGGTGCGTATCTGTACCAAAACGTATCTGTACCAAAACGTATCTGTACCAAAACATGTAATTATTGATTAAATAAATTGAACTGATCTACAACTTTTGCTATATTTTGTATGAACATTATCAAGAATATATATGTATACAAAGGAAAAATATTCCTCTAAGAACTATAAAATAAAGTTTCTTAAACCCATTGTTTAATAACTAAATAATGAATGAAAATGTTACATTAAATTCAAGTAATTAAAATATATATATTATAAATCATTAGCTGCAAGCAGCAAATTTTAATTTTGGGGTTTTAGAGTGAGACAGATAAAAATAAGATTAATGTGAAATTTTAAAAATTGTGAGTCACGTAGTTTTAGAAAATACTAAATAGTTATTTTTTCAAAGAAATGAAACTACAAAAAGTAAAAATAAATAAAATGCCCTATCAATTTAATTACTATTTTTAGTTAAACTTCTAAAAAACAAGTATATGTTATAAATTATATTTTTAAAATTCTTTCACTTCATTGAGTATGTTTGACTGGGCGCAACATATTTTACTTTATATCTATAGGAACTGCTTATACAATAAAGTAATTCTTCAAGTTTTCAATACTTAGTTTGAAAGTGACTAATTAAAAATTCAAATATTTTTCTAATGAAACTTACTGTCAAATCTTTATGGATGCTATCTAGTTTTTAATAAATACCTTGAACGAAGCTACCGAAAAATATCTGCATCTAAAACTGAAATTTTATCCAACAATTATCATATATCTGTATTTATATAAGAAAATGTGGCTGAACTAAATTTTGTATAACATAAGTTAATTTTGCTGTTATAAAGTTGTTGAGTTTAAATTAAAATCCATGCATTATAATTTAAATTTTATTTAAAAGGTTCAGTTAATTTGGGAGCATGAGTCTTTGCCCAATTTTACCCGGTAGGAAATCAATTCATGAAAATTTATAAATTAAAATTGAAAATATGGTACAGCTGAAAAGTTAATCACCACTTACTTTAATTTTCAGGAGGTAGAACAAAGAGGAAGCGGGATAAGTAGTAAGTAAAATATATTTTAACACATCAAATTATGCATAGTATACAAACATGTCAAATTTAGAATAACATGCAAACATATCTATACTTTATTTTTTATTCTAGAAGAGACAAACTTTAGTAAAGATTCAATACCAGGACCATCAAGACAGGTAATTTTTTGTATAATATAAACATTCACTTATCATACAATACAGGTTTTTATATATTGAAAAAAATGCTTTCAAAAAAATAAAACAAAGAGTATTTGAGTTTCATTTCTGAAGCATAGGCTTCTTTTTATATTTTATTTTAAAAACAAAATGTTAAAAAATAACATAAATGTTTCAA
Organism: Maratus michaelseni; assembly: GCA_963931845.1. Taxonomy (NCBI): domain Eukaryota; kingdom Metazoa; phylum Arthropoda; class Arachnida; order Araneae; family Salticidae; genus Maratus; species Maratus michaelseni. Next base: position 207,540,140 of record OZ007586.1, on the reverse strand, counting down.
TTAATGTCAGATTAAGACAGGGTTCGTTGATTTAAATAATGATTAAAATCAACTGATTTTTTTAAATCGTTGATTTAAATCAACTTTTTAAAAAATGTATTTCAAATTTAGTTAAAGATATTTTGTAATAAATATTATATTTTGACAAAAATACACTGTAAATTTAAAGAGTGAGAGAGATTGAAAACTCAAAATCCATCCTTTTTGAATTTTATTTAAATCTAATATCACACTTTAAAATAAAAATCCCAATTAAAAAAAAAATCAGAAAAAAATCACGAACCTTGGATTAAACTAAATTAATAACTTAAAAATAATTTCTGAACTAATATTCATTAGTAAGCATATTTTCTTCCAAAATCTTTAAAGAATAAAAAGGTATAACAGTTATTTTTTAAAAAAGCATTGATTAATCTTTTGTAAGATGATGTAATATTATTTGTATCACTTAATTTTTATCCTCAAATGCTACAATTGCACAAGAATTAAATTTTGATTTTATAATATGCCAGAAGAAAATAATTTTCAAGTACATTTTTTGATAAATTCTCTTGCTATTCAATCATTTACCAAGAGTACTTTGATAAAAGAAAACATAATTATTTAAAACACAAGGATAACAATAGCTCTTTAATAATTGAAATTTGCCCAAATATTTTCACATAGATATCAAAATAATAAAGTTTGTGATAAAACCGACATAATTTTACAGGAACAAACCTTTGTGAATCAGGCGAGGAATTGCAGGAAACAGGTAAGTAAAATTCTAAAATTTATATCTAAAGGAACAGCCACAAATTGTTAAATATGTACTTTTCACAGTGTTGATATTTTATATTTTGTATTTAGGTCAATCATTCAGCCTGGCATTTAAGAAAAATATTAGTATGTACCTTTTTAATATTCAGGGCTGAACTCAAACTTTCCAGTACTAGAATATACTAGACCAATACTAGAACACTTTATTTTGTGTTATGACTATAAGATTATATTTATTATTTTAAAAAATGCAGTGTTTTCATTGATTAGAAGCAAAATTTGTCTAACACTTTGTAATGAATCAAAGTTTTAGAGAATAATTATTTTGTTGATGATTTGACCATGTCCGAGTTTTATAATTTGTTTTTAAATATCAAATCCAAAATTTTGATTAAAAAAAATCGTTATATTTTATTGGCTCATATTTTCTAATAATGTATTAATGAAAATAAAGTGGGAGTGAAATCAAACAAAACAGATTTAATATCCACAAAATCAGTTAATATTTAGTCTAAACACGCTATTTGATAAACAAATGCATTTACAGCATCAGAGTGCAAAATGTTTATTCGGTAAAATAGTTCAATTTAAATGAATATTTCATGTTAAATTAAAATGTGATTCAGACTTTAATCTAAAATATTTTTTATGTGAAAGGACAATTCTTTATTCTTTGTCAAAAAAGTATTGGAATAACATTCCAGTACCAGTACATCCCTGACTATAAAGTAATACTGTAGTTAATTACTGATTTATATATTTACTAATAGGTAATATCAGTGACAAGACAACGAAAAAACAAACATTTGATGCCATTCATGAAGAAGACAAAAAAATGGAAGAAGACATCATCGAAACTCAAAAGTGTGTTTCATCTACATTAAAAGACATAAAAAATGTCATTACAGACATACAAGCTAATAAAGAAAACGTAAATACTTTAAAAGAAATTAAAAAAAATATTAATACTCACAAACCAAAATATCTGTACATTGTCCAACAATGTAACCACCTTAATCCATTTAACCCGTTGGGGACGAGCGACACGTATACGTGACGCATAAAATGCTCAGAATCCTTCATTATTCTCACCAGTTAATTTTTATTGTAAGCTTTGCCTTATTTAATCTTAGCATTTCTGGAATTCAATTAGGCGCAAATTTCTGTTTTGAAAAACCGGTGGTAAAAGATTAAAAATTCTGTAAAGGATCTTCGTCACGAAAGGGGTTAATTGCTGCCAAAGAAGGCATTGCAATCGAGCAACAAAGTTAATATTGATTTTCCATATATATGTTTTAGTTATTGGAAGGAAAAAAAAATGTTAGAATATTTATTTTATTTAAAACTAACACTTACATTGCAGATATAAATAAGGAATTTAATGTTATAAATTAACCACAGAATTTTTTTTCTTATACATTTGAAAAAGATTCCAATGTACTACACAATTAAACTTTTATCAATTTTAAATATAATGTACATTTCATGAAAATTTTACTGTAAAAGAAATAAAAAATATTTTACTTTTGAATTGATGACATTTATTTCAATAAAACTAACCTTTTTACTACTGGGGCTCTTAATCAAGACGTTTAATTTAATTTAAGAGAGTTATCGAAATAATTTTTTAAGACATTTAATTTAATGTAATTTGTAAAATTCCTTTAAATTAAATGAAACTCCTTAAAAAATTCCAAAATGTTCCTTGATAAAGAACGCCAGTACTAAAAATGTTAAATATTTCAGTTAATCTAAAATTTTTAATAATGGTATTTATGTAATCTTCATTTTCTATGTGCATCATTGTCAGAGCCTGCGAAACACATGCAGAAAAATATTAAAACTGCATTGATAAAATCTCTTTATTTTACAATTAAAAAATAAAGACCTGATTAGTGATAATATGGGAAAATGGAAGAATAAGTGAAATAACATAAATATCTGGATTGAATAAATTGCAACAAAAGAAGGAATTGAAGTACAATAACAAATTGAAACATTAAAATTAAAAAAAATAGCAAAATATTGAAAAAAAATCTAAATATGATGATAAATAAAAATGCAAAATAACTGATAAAAATTCAGTTTTTGTTCAAATGGTCAAAATCACATATAATATAAAAAATTCAGTGCAGTAAAGGGAGAAACAAAAGGTTGAGAACAAATTGCCCTACACTAAATTTTCACTATATTATGCATAAATTTAATTAAATATAACAAAAAAGTGAATTTTTATCTTGCAGCTGGAAATCTTGCTGCAATTTAATCACGAATTCTTCGTGCAGCGATATGTGGCACAGAATTATTATCATCATAATCATCGTCATATTCATTGTCATTAAATGAAATGTTATTATCGACTGGTGGTGTATTTGTCAGGATGCACATGTTGTGTAAGACAGCTGCTGCTGTTATCAACTGGCAAGTACAGTCTACTTCATATAAAAGTGTTCCACCAGTCTCATGCAAGAAACAAAATCTGGATTTTAATACACCAAAGCATCGCTCAATAATGTTTCGGGTGCTTCTGTGCTTTCTGCTGGAAATGATTTCAGATGGTGAGACAGGGTTCTGATATGGTGTTAACAGCCATGGCTCAAGGGGGTATCAGCTATCTCCCTAAATATCTCCTTTGTGGAATGCGACCACTTAAAAACAGAAGCCTTGCACCACTGTGGTTCCACATATGAGCATCGTGCGCGCACCCTGGCCACAGTGCCACGACATCCATTATCCGCATTTTAGAATCACAAACCTAAAAAATAAAATTAATAAATTTTTACTGTTTTAAAAAGCAAAATGCCTTACAGAAAAACACTAGTCTATTTTAGAAATATTTTTCATGATTACTACCTATGATATTTCTATCCTGAATATACAAAACTTTATATATATATATATATTATATATATATAAGTTATATTATATATATATAAGTTATATTTTCACTTTACATGAATATATTACAAAAAAAAAGAAAGCTTTTAAAAGTTTAACTTTTTAGTCTCAGAATTTTGACAGTAGATTTGATGCTTAATCTAACTCGATTGTTTGCAGTGCATCATGTCTTCTGTTGAAATGATTTTTCAGTTGTATTTGTTCAATTACAAGTAGAACTAATTTAAAAAATAGTAGAAGAAAATCTTATGAGTTTCAACCAATATTACAGCAGTTTGAAAGTAAATTTAAACTGTAGTACATCTACTCTACATAGTATTGCTTGTTTAAGTATATAAATGATGCCATTTTAAAGAAAAGTTATTGTAGTTCTGGCATTAGAAATATTATCAGTTTTAAATCTTCCATTATTTAGAAATATGGTACTTTTCAGTTAGCTGGGCACCAGTGAAATATACAGGGTGTTCCGTTAAAGGGGTCCAATATTAATAGGGGTAATAGAGGAGATCACACGGAGCATAAATCAGTATATAATGCCTGGCCGGATCTCAATAATTTTCAAGTTACAGCAAATAGAATGAAAAATCGGAAATTTGTAAAAAAACCCTCATTGCTAAACTATCGATAATGCTACATAAAAACGAAGCACATATTTAGAAAGAGCAGAAAAAATCCTACGAAATGACATAAGTTGTTTTAGAATATTGAGAATTAATGGCGAGTTACAAGCTCTGAAACAGTGAAAAAATACAAAATCAAATATTTAGCAAAATAGTTAATCGTTAATTCCAAAAATGCAACTCTACCTACATCAAGGAAAATGTTATAAAATTTGGTCCATTCCGAAAGCTTTCGAAGAAGCTGACAATAAACCATATCAGTTTAATTGTATGGGAGAAATCAAGCAGTTCCCTAGTTACAACTCTGTACTGTTGCACGCTCGGAAAGAGCGAAACTCCACCCATGACGATTGTAAACACCCCGTTTTAATATCTTTCAATTATACATTTCTGATCAACCTCTATCAATACCCTTTCATTATTCAGTCTGGTCAAGTGAATGACATATTGTGCAGCTCTCGCCTTGTCTTAAAGCAAACTCCGTGACTGCTGCGTTTCCTCCATGAACTTTCAGGATGATGAAGAAGAAGTACTTTTTATGCAAATTTTCTATGTGTATAGGAAGAAAAGTGTAATAAAACAGCAGTCATCAGTGGGCGTTATGTTAAAGGGAGGCTGTTGTAAGTGGGATTGTAGTAAGTTGATGTATAATAATTATGCCGGAATACTCTAACGAAGAATATGCGGACATGCATCTGATGTACGGGCAAGCTCATGGAAATGCATGTCTAGCACAGCGCATGTACCGTGAGCAATTTCCAAGGAGACGTTGCCCAAGTTCAAAACTCTTCATAAAAATCGATAGACGATTACGGGAGACTGGATCGTTTAATACAGCAAGCATTGATGCAGGGAAACCTCGACATGTACGAACACCTGCAATGGAAGAAGATGTACTGAATATTTTTAAAGATAACCCCTCCACGAGTACACGAGCTGCTGCGTCTGAAGTCGGTGTTTCTCACCAAAGTGTGTGGCGTGTTCTGCGTGCAGAAAACATGCACCCCTTTCATGTGCAGCGGGTACAACTGTTATCAGTAACAGATTGTGCTCAGCGGACAGAATTCGTACGCTGGTTGATTAATGTAACAGAAAATAATCCACAATTTCTGGAAAATATTTTATTTACTGATGAAGCAACATTTACGAGAGAGGGCGTGGTAAACACGCACAATATGCACACATGGTCATATACAAATCCGCACACTGTTTTCCCGTCGAACGCACAACAAAAGTTCAGTGTGAACATATGGGCAGGTGTCCTCGGCGATTATCTCATAGGACCATATTTACTCCCAGATGTACTCAATGGCAGTATGTACTTGGTTTTCCTACGGGATATCTTACCGCAGTTACTGCAAAATGTGCCAGCAACATTGCGCCACAATATGTGGTTTATGCACGATGGCGCACCGGCACATTTTTTCATAGGTGTTCGCAATCACCTCAATTCAACATATCCTGGGAAATGGATTGGACGCAGTGGACCTGTTGCTTGGCCTGCACGTTCTCCAGACCTTAATCCGTTAGACTTTTTTGTTTGGGGACACCTTAAATCGCTGGTGTATGAAACGCCTGTGGATACACCGGAGGATTTACTAGCGCGAATCGTTGTCGCTGCAGGAGACATTCCCAACTCCGTCGGAGTTTTTCGGCGTGTTCGCCAATCTTTACGACGTCGCTGTCGGCTGTGCGATTCTGTTAATGGGCGCAACTTCGAACACCTATTATAATAATGTCCGTTCGTCTGCCTTCCGACATTGAACTGTGCAGCGCAGGCCAGAAGACTATGCTTCACATATGTCATAAAGTACGTGGAATGTAATTCTTTATTTGTCATTTTTCTTTTATTTTCAACACTTTTTGGCACAGTATTTTGTAAGTCACAGACTGTGGTGTACTCAAATTGTAAATTACAAAGTTTGTATGAATTAATTTAAAATTTAGTGTCTTTTTTAAATTTATAATTAATAAAATTATTATGCTATTTGTTATTATTATTTCCTATCATAAATTATGATGCACATATACATACAATAATTGTCCATGTAAAACATGTACTGAAACTTCTTGCATAGTTACAAATCGCAATATTTTTAATTATTTCCGAATTTTCACCACCAGTTTAATTTTAAGGAATTTAACTTAAGCTTTATATCAATAAAAGACCACTTTAAAATGTAGACTATTATTGTAAAGTTATTTTGGTTCATTCAACTCTTGAATAATTAAAAATGTTGCATCTCAGAAGAAGCATGATCGAAAATGTATAGTTGAGAGTAATTAAAAAGGCGGTGTTTCCAATCGTGATGGGCGGAGTTTAACCTTTGCTAGTGTCAAAGAAAGCGGAGTTGTAACTAAGAAACTGATTAATTTCTCTCACACAATTAAACCGATATGGTTCATTCTAAGCTTTTTCGAAAGTTTTCGGAATGGACCAAATTTTACTACATTTTCCTTGTTGTAGCTAGAGTTGTCTTTTTGGAATTAACGATTAACTATTTTGATGTATATTGGATTTCGTACTTTTTTCACTGTTTCAGGGCTTGTAACTCGTCAATAAATATTGCTATTTTAATACAATTGATGTCATTTTGTAGGTTTTTTTCTACTCTTTCTAAATATGTGCTTCGTTTTTATGTAGCGTTATCGATAGTTTAGCAATGAGGGTTCTTTTACAATTTTCCGAATTTTCATTCTATTTGCTGTAACTTGAAAACTATTGAGATCCGACCAGGCTTTATATACTGATTTATGCTCCATGTGATCTCCTCTATTATCCCTATTAATATTGGACCCCTTTAACGGAACACCCTGTATATATACACACACATATACATATGTCAGACAAAAGTATTTGACATAATAGGGAGAATTAAATGTCTAAATTGGAAATGGGCTGGGCGGGCACATTGCAAGACAATAGATGGAGCACAAACACCCTACAGTGGTATCCCAGATATGTAAAATGACCAAGACGACGACCTCAAGTAAGATGGAGTAACAAAATCAGAAAAGTGGTCAGTGTTAATTAGATGACAATAGCACTAGACAGGAAACAATGGAAAAATCTGGCGAAGACCTACATCCAGCAGTGGATTGAAAATGGTTTATGATGATATACATATATATACACACATATTTATATATACTCATACATATATGTATATTTCACTGGCACCCGGCTAACCAAAAAGTACCGAAATTATTAATAATTTACAATTTTACTTTTTTTCCCTCTTACAATTAGAATTTTCACTTTCTATATCTTTAGTGTTGATACAGTTTTCCTGTCTAAACCCAAACCAAAACTATGTTTTCATTTAAGTTTTAGATTCTTAATATGAAAGAAATGTAAACATATATTAACTAAAGTTATAAAACAGGTGGATTTTTGAATACTTATTTTTCTGCTTACATTTTTTCAATTTTTCCAAATTGAAAAATAATCCCCCCCCCCCCCAAAAAAAAAGCTGCATTCTTAAATTTTTATATGTAATGATTTAGATAATAAAAGAACACTTTACAAATCACTGATGCATAAGAAATGTTTTAATTAAAGATGTGTTTTGTTAATTGTAAAGATATGGATATTTGCCATCTGCACATTGATGGAAAACCTTCCATGTCTATTGATGAACACAAAGAAATAAGGCCAGTGGGGTCTGCAAATATGTATGTGTGTACCATCAACGGCTCCGATAACATTTGGGAAGCCAAACTTTTCATGAAAGCCTCTGCTGACTTCTAAAACATCTGCAGGTGATGTGGGGAAATCCACATATTTCTTGGCAATTAAATTGATTGCTTCTGTGACTTTCTTTACAAATCGACTGGCAGATGCCTGGGATACATGTATCCAAAAGTTGTCTGCCACATCTCTTTGGAACGATCCCCCTCCAAATATGCTTAAAGTAGTCAATACCTGTGAAACTGAAAAGGAAATAATTAAATAAAATGCAAGACATCAAGAAAATTTGTGTACATGAAATCAGAATCGCAATCCACTTATTTAGGCAAAAATACAATGCAATAACACATCAGGTTCATCTTGGAATATTGTTTGTTAATTTAACCAGCGTTCACATTCACCCTAACATTCCAAATTTCCTTAAAAATTATACTATAAATCTCTAAAATTATAATAAAATTTTCCATTTAACCTTAAAAAAATCATTTTTTTTAAATGCATTTTTATTTTACAAAGTACAATCTTTATTGGGGGAATCCAGAGACTTCCACTGTTTAAAAATTTCTGCATAAATTCCAGCACCTCCCTCCGCCCCTCCTAAATTTCCACTGCTTCATTTGTGCCAGTCTGCAAAGTTTAAAATCTTTCAAACTTTTATTATTTTTAAATAACATTACCTAATTCTTACTTTGTAGAAAGAATAATTAATTCAATCATGTATTTTTCCCCCAAAAAAATGTAGACCCCACCAATTCCAGAATGTCATGTATCATCTAGCCTGTTCCTCCTGTCTTGACAAAATTACTGCTTTCTGCTTTGGCTCTATCAATATACAAAGCTTAAAGAGTCATTAGCTCCTTAAATCTTAAATTTTTCTACCATATTTGTTATTTTTTAGTAACAATAAATAATTGGAGTTCTTTCCCACGTTGACCCCCCTCCCTCAACCCCCAAAAAAATCTTGAAAACTTTATTAAAAACAAAAATTTCTTACCTTTTTAGTAAATAAATACTATATGAATAAAATTTACTCTTTGATTTAAAAATGTTTTAGAAAAGGAGAAAATTTTATTTAATAAATTTAATTCACAGAAGCCATGAACTTTAAAGTTTTATTAATTAAAAAGCTTTAAGTCTATTCTATCCTCTTCTTAAGTAATAACTCAAAGCGTAGAATTTATGGAGATCAACCCATATGAACAGATTTTTGTTATTCCAATCAAAATTGCATAAATAATACAGAAGTATTATTTTTTAAATCATCTTACCTGCATCTCTATGGAATAACCATTTAACCAAATATTGATATAAGGACGTATTTCTCTTGTTAACAACTTGACAGCATCTTTAGACAATCTGAAACGCTCACAGAAGTTGCGCTCTGAGAACTCAAAAGGATTTTCTATGTCCCTTAACCTCCAGGAAATTAGAGCATCCCGTCTACGGCGATTCCGCCGAAATCCGACAACAAGCAATACATCTGCCATTTTTCTAGAAATGTTTTACGTATTTTATATTTAAAAATGTGACATTTATGATGAATTACAATGAAATTTTAAAAAAATTAAAACAATTTAACTTTTTCTCCCTAGTCTAATTTATGTGTTAAAATATTTTGCCAAAAAGGGCCTTCTTAATTATTATTTTTTGGTACTGTTTCATTAGCTGTTCACAGATAACAAATGAATAGTAATTAATCACCAAATAGTGTTCTCATCACCTTCATTCATATTGCATTTATTTCATTTAAAATACAAACCTTTCACTCATTACATTTAAAATTAGAAAATAAAATAAATACCACAAGCTAGAATTTTTTATTTTGTCATCAAAATATTGTTTATTTACACAAGCGGAAAATGACAGCTGCTATTGAGGCAATTTGCATCTAGCTAACAAACAGTATTTTAATTTTTTTAATAATGAAAAACTGTATCTCTCAAGTAGGGCCAGATTTTGACATAGGCATGGGCCCAAAATAGCAACTGAAAATTTTAAAGTACTGTTTGAAATATAAAAAAAAAGGTAATTTAGATGCAGAATTGATAAATAATTACGACAACAAACGAAGAATTAAGTAAGACATTGCTGTAGAAAGTACTGATTATTTTAAAGCTATATTCATTACGAGTCTTATTCAGCTTCCCAATACTGGAAAGCACAACATTCATTAGGAAGTGAATGTAAGATTTGATCTATTTTAAAATATTTCTTTTGCTCTGATTAAAAATTAGCTAACAAAATAAATAAATAAATACAAATAAATAAAATAAATTAAACCAACAATTTTTCTTGGAGAATCACTCCTTCAGTAGCTATAGATAAGAAAATCATTATTTATAATAAAATTTGTACTTTTTTTCTTTAGCTTATCAACAGTACTTTAGGTCAATTAGAAAAATATATAATGCATAAAAGAAATTTTTTTAATTTCATGTGAAAAAAATTATAAAAATATCTAACTACAGCAAGTGGAAAAAGAGCATCCTGAAGGTTATACAAGGTTTTAATCAAATAATATACTGATTTAAATAAAAACTTTCCGTGAAAGAAATCCACACTTTTTACCCCAATACTCATAGGGCAGAAAATTTCTTAACTATTGTCTAAATGAAATAAAAATATCCTGAAATCACGACGATAGTATGCATTGAAAACTGTACATTTCAAAATGTTTTTTTTTTAATAAGATTTGCAATGCATATGATTGTCGCAATTGCATAACATTTATTTATTTATTTATTAACCGCGCCCGATGCTGTTTGACTTTAGTGATCGGACGAGAACCGGTATTTTCAGCATGGTATGGTCGTTGGCAGTTTAAATCTATTACTATATTATTATTTTAACTTTGTTTATTTCGTGATTTGCGTTCCCAACCATTAAACTTGTATAGAAATCACAAAAATTTACGGTGATTCTCAACTGTGTGAGTTATAAAACCGAAACCATTTTTTTTTCTTCTACATACCATACAATACAGATTGATAGCATACATCAGTTGCTTGACATTGGTTTACTTTGACAGATGTCATTCGTATAAAGTAGTATAAGAAATTCGGAATAATTGCTGATAGTACAAAATGATTGTATAGGGAGAAAAAAAAACTAACCCTAATCGGCTTAGATGCTTTACACTCACGCTAAAAAAAAAAAAAAAAAAATTAATCGGTTAAAAAAAAGAAAAAAGTCGCCAAATTTAGGGGATTTTTTCCTTTAATGGCAACCTAGCCATTGTATTAAGTTATTCGTTTGGCGCAGTCTTGGAAATCGCGCCAACCAAACAGTCGCCAATCTTTTGTTTACATTTTAGCGTGAGTGTAACACATCTGTTCCCCATAATCATAACATAAAATACTTTAATTCAGTGTATACAACCATCGAAATTTCAGTTTGGTTTACTTTGACAGATAGTTGCATGTGCATCAGTATAAGCAAATGGAAATAATTGCTGATAGTACACAAATATTGTAAAAAAACTGTAAAACTGTAGTCGTAAGAAAAAAGTACTTTAAAAGTTACAAACTTCTAAAATACATATAGTAAGCCACGAAGGAGATAACACTGAAAATAGTAATGCGTCCAAAATACCACCGTTCCTTAAGTTAAGGACAGGGTTTTAGCTCTCCTTAAATCAGAGTGCTCAGGACACTCATTTCTTAGTTAAAGATCCTTATTCGGACATCTGAATAGCGATTGATATTTCGGTCGGGAATAAGGATTTTGGCTCACTTAGAGATCCTTAACGGACATCTGAATGCCTGCCTAAATGTAGAATCTGTACTTCGAGTTCATCTATAACTCATTTCTGCTCCGCGAATTGTTGATTCAAATATTTTAATGTTTATTAGCGAATCATTCTAAACTTTAACAGTTTGATACTGAGAATTATAAATTTTTAAAACTGATATTAAAGGATTAAAGACTTTTTTATAATAGTTATTTAAGTTGATCGAGATATGTATTTGTTACTAATTTGATGGATTTGTTTTTAATTCTAGTAATATTTTTACCTTTCTGTAATTCGTTTAAACGTCTAATGTTCCGTTCAAGCTTCATTTCCAATTAAACAATTATATTAACTTAATTAGCTCAATTATTGATCAAAAATACATTTGCGAAATGCCATTATTACAAAAATAAACAAATTTTGTTTTCCTATATCAGTAAATAGTTGCTTTAATTAGAAAAGTAAAAAAAAATATGGAATTCTCTAAAACTTTACATTTTCTAAATTGCTTTTTTTTTTTTTTTTTTTTTTTTTTTTTAAGGCTTGTTTTCAAAAACTCTAAACACATTCGAAAATACTTTGATAATTTCTGCATAAGAGTTTCAGAAATTCTAATTCAAATCCAAAATATGTAGAGTCACTTACTAACAGTTCACACACTTTTCTCCGGTGGCTTCGGAGGGGAGGGGGAGGGGATTGCACCTTTTAACCATTAAAAGCAAAAAATCATAAATCTTCTGGGGGAGGACATTTCAATGTTCCGGAAGAATGTACCCCCCCGGGCCACACCCTGAATTCAACACTGCTCTCTAATAAGACACCTTTAAGAAATTTCTTTAAAAATTAAAAAAAATAATAATAGCTACAATTATATTTCAGTTTTTAATACTATATTAATCTATCAGTGGTGTAGAAATATCATATCGGGGGTGGGGGGGGGGAGGAGACTGAGATAGAGAAAAACTTGCTAAGATGGAATTGCAAGGGACTGAGGAAAATTCAGTTTAAAACAGGTTTTTTATCATAGCAGGCATTAAACTGCACTTTTTTTCATCGGAACCATAAAAATGTAGACAGGATTTTGTTATATGGAAACTAGTAAACGTCTGATTTAGTACCTAACTTTATTATAAAATTCAACTGTAAATACTTTTTTAATAACTGTAAAGAATTATTTACAGTGGTCTGCTAAACATTTTTTCAAATTAAAAAAAGGGCATATACATCTCGTTATATGCAAGGCCCCAGTGCAAAACTTTTTAATAACAGTGTTTAAAAAATAATTTTACTCACATTGGACACCTGCCACACCCGTTTGTGGCTGACCCTATCGTTGTATCACAGAACAGGTAGAAATATAAGCAATATATATATATATATGGTGAATTCGATTTGTTGATTAGAAAATATGTAAGGCAGTTTTATGAAAACAAATTAATCTGGTTCAAATTTTGGAAATTAATTAAAACCAGGTATATGTAAATATTTTGTTCATATTGCATTTTGGTAAGTGCAATTAAAAAATTAAAATTTTTTACTTAGGTTTTCAGCTAAATTAGAAAAGATTTCATGCCCATTATTGATACATTTATCTTTTATTTGTAATGCTCACATAAACATGTACTCAATAAAAAAAAAAGGGTTGAAGCATTATGCTATGTTTTTATGATAAGCTGTGGAACAGTGGAGGATAATTTAGGAGTCCGGTCCCCGTAACTTACAGAACTTTCACTTTTTTTTTTCTTTAAATACATCATTTTTTACATCTTTATAAATAGAAATTTTAGATTAAAATTAGATAAGAAAACTTGAAAGCTGAAAGGCTTAAAAGACACCTGTGGAGCTCGTGCTTAAAAGAAGGCTTACAGAACTAATCGTGGTAAAAAAAAAACATCGAACAAGGAAAAAACCGCCAAGACTTAGCCAAGCACTTTAGGTTTACTAGAATACCAGAATTTCCGGCCGAAATGAGGACGAAAGTAACTTCTTATGTTACTCACAGTAGTTTTCTAGTTCGATGGTCCTAGGCGTTAAATGATAAGACCGAACAAATCTGCGGCGTCGTAAACAACTAATGGACACTGATTGTTTGGGAAACCTGTGCATCGTAGATTTGGAAAAACTTACACGCCATAATGTAAACCCAGCTTATGTGCGGGTTAATGTTAATGGAAAAGAATCAAACTACGGCAGGGATTCAGACATATTTTTTGCCAATTTTCAAAACAAGATTGACCAATCAGAAGCCCGCATTTTTGTAAAAAAATTGCCAAAACTGGCTTTGGATTTGGGAATCTCGTTTCAAAAATAGCAAAACATCTATCTGCATACGATCTAAAAATAGCAAAACATTGAAAATAGTTTATCAAACGGCGACCTACATTATACACGGCCGGTGCATGACGTTTAAAACGTCACATAAAGTGGATCATTTTTATACGGCAATTGGTGCAAAATGGGGGGCGTGCAGCTTTGCACCAATCACCGTGCATTATTGATCCATTGCATGTGACGTTTAAAATGTCATGCACAGGCCGTGTATAACGTAGGTCGCGGTCCAACACGATGGTCTTTTCTAGAGTGCCTAGATATGAGAGTGCCTAAGCAGCAAATAATCCCTGGGCTCCTATAAGGGGAGCTGACGCATATCCATTCTGTTGCCCAAAATAACCGCCATATTGTGACCTAGCTCAGCATTAGAAAACCGCCTGAGCAGGTGTTCGCCGTCCCCGTTACTGTCATTCGCCGTCCACTAGTACGGTAAGCTAACCGGTTATTATAATTCTAAGAGGCAGAACAAAGGACAAACTTAAGAGATTAGCAAACAAAATACTAAAGGAATTTAACGACTGGATTGAGGGGAATAACCTAACGCTGAACAGGGAAAAAACAGAACTATTATATCTTAACAGGGGACACAGGGGAAACCTCCCAACAGAAAACACCAATGATATAGAGGGAATAGAACTCAACGGCCAGAGACTAAATGTAAAAGAACAGATAAGATATTTGGGAGTCATACTGCACAAAAATCTAAACTGGATACCACACTGTCAAACACAAACAAATAAGGTACGAGCAAACTTCACAAACTTAGCACATATGGTAGCAAAGGGTTGGGGACTAAAAGCAAATATACTAAAAATCTGGTACACCACAGTAGTGGAAAAGACGCTAACCTACGCAGCACCGGTCTGGGGACACTGCCTCAGCAAAAGGTGCATACAGATATTGTCAAGCTGCCAGCGACATTTTGCACTGGCCATAGTCAGGGCCTATAGAACGGCCCCAACCTCGGCACTTCTGGTACTCTCAGGCCTGATTCCAATCCATCTTAAAGTCTACTACGAAGCAGCGTACGGCACAGTCTCAAGATTAAGGAAAAATGCAACAATACATAATGAAACTTTACATCACATCGAATACGAGAAAAAAATAAACATATGGCAGAATCATCCAGCAGACACAATAGAACCTAGGATAGGATACATTACACAAGACACAACGATATACACGGACGGCTCTAAATTGGAATCAGGTGCTACAGGTTCGGCCTTTGTAGCATATAAAAATAATCAAAAAAAAAAAACATGGTCAGTGCCGTTAAGGAACAGCAACAGCGTCTTCCAGGCCGAACTACTGGCAATACAAGAAGCAGCAAAATGGGGCAACACCAATGGTGAGTCATATAGCATCCGCTCGAACTGCAGATCGGCCATCGAATCACTTAGTAAACCATTCAATGTAAACAAAACAGTAGACACAATCCAAAAACTCATAAAAGAAGCTAACAACAAATTTAAAATCAGCTGGGTTAAGGCGCATGTAGGCATCCAAGGAAACGAAGAGGCAGACATGTTAGCCAAAACCGCAGCTCTAAATGTAAACAACAAAAGTAAATACAACCTGACTAAACCAATCTCAAAACTTAAAAGAACACTAAAAGATATAACACTAAAACAATGGCAGTTCGAGTGGGACTATGGGGACACAGGTAGGGAAACACAGAGGTACTTCCCAAAAGTAGATAAAAATAGACTAATAAGCGATTTCCTGCTAGCACAGCTATACACAGCTCACGGAGCTTTTCCAGCATACCTACACAGGTTTAAGAAAGCGGACACACCGGACTGCGAATGCGGAACGGTGGGTTCACCAAAACATTACCTAATTCAATGTCCACTCACCCAAGCACACCACCTGGCACAAATAACAACAGACAACGAGAAATTATGGTATGAACAATTAGCGAAAAACAAACACGTACAAAACAAGGCAAAGACAGTAATCAGGTGGCTCCAAGAAAACTGCGACAGCATCACGACACTAATTCAAAACAACACACAATAATATTTAGCACCCCAGCAGCAGTCGAAGGCGGAAGGTAACACAACGATAAAATGAATATGTATATGTGTTTATGTGTTATATGTTAAAAAAAAGGCCTAGGAGCAATCCAAAGCCACAAAAAAAATTACAAAATTGTCCATGGGTATTGTCCAATGGCAGTGTGCGGTAGTCGCACAACATCAGCTGCTTCCAAGGCCCGAAAAAGGAGCCCCGTAATCACAGAATTACCAGCACGACGTACGTCACCAACGGATCAGCAAGTTGTGCATTATGACACAGTAAGAAGCTTACAATAGCCCCCGGCACTGTCTGTCCGTCCTAGTGTAAAAGAAAAAAAAAAGTGTTTATTTATGTGTTTATATGTTATATGTTTAAAAAAAAAAAAAAAAAAAAAAAAAAAAAGGGCCCAGGAGCAATCCAAAGCCACCAAAAAAATTATAAAATGTCTATGTGTTTTGTCCTAGTAGCAGTGTGCGGTAGTCGCACAATATCAGCTGGCACCACGGCCCGAAACAGGAGCCCCGTAATCACAGTATTACCAGCACGACGCATGTCATCAACGGTCCAGCAAGTTGTGCACCATGACACAGTAAGAAGCTTATAATAGCCCCCGGCACTGTTTGTCCGTCCTTGTGTTAAAAAATAAAAAAATAATAAGAAGAAGAAGGGGAAGAAGACAGATAAGAAAGAAGAAGAAGAAGAACTGGAAGGAAAGAGGTGATAAGTATAAAGGATAAGTATGGAAAGTAGATCGTGTACGTTAATGGGAGCTGGTGCACGTTAAATCTGTTCGTGGCTCTAATGTCCTCCAAGTTCTATATAAGCGCTACCTCTGGGGGTGCCAATCCAGATGCAGGTCTCTCACCTGGAATTGGTTCAAAATTAGGAGACTAGTTTCACAGTTATATGGATCATGTGAACTATATAGAAATAAAAAGCTACAAAACAGGGCCTTGGGCCAAACCAACAACAACAACAACCCATTGGGCTTATGGTTTAGTCAGTTAACGACAATAGTACTTATTTTAAATTGCAAATTATTAATTATTTAACAATCTTTCTTGGGCCCAAAGGACGGGTAACCAAGTCAATTAGCACAATAAAAGTAAATTAATTTCAATAATGTAGTTAAAGTATAATTCAGAATAAGTTCAGTTTAAATGTTACTAACATTCTTCTCTTCCAGGTTCCCCTTGCAGTTCCTCGTGCCGCCGGTTGGGACGGGCCAATGGCCGGCCCCAAGTGGTAGCACAAAGGATTTTTTTAGCAGCAGTTTTTTTTATTCATTTTATTTTTGACTGTTCGCCTCTTTATTAGGTGCAAATGGACATTGTCAGCACAAGCTACCGGACCCGCTCCAATGAGACAGTCCACGGAGCCAGTTTTTACCAGGTGGGGTTCGGTAGAAAGGCGCAGTCCCCTCAGCCCCCGCAGCGTTTTCGTCTGCCTTGCTATTCGGCCCCAAAATTTTCCTTGCTGGTATGACTTAGCTATTGGCAAAAATTAAATAAATAAATAAATAAATAATAATAATTTCAGTGGTTTTAATTGTCCTCCCTCAAAATTCTCCCCCCTTTTTCAAGCTAAGTTGAGTACCATAGTTTCGGCACTAAATTGTCCAGTCCCATTCCAACTATCATGACGAGTATGTGGCGTGCGGCAACAGTTCTCAGAATACTAAAACCTAGGAGTGATCAACCCAGTAAAATCCGGACATTATAGGTCAGCCGACCTGGGTACTTGTCATTGTGAATCGCCCCATGAGGCGATCAGGCGAATTTCGCCCCACTCTCCAGGCACTCAAACCCGTCAAACTGGGTCGAATCCCGGTAGGTAGGGGCCTGGTCAGCGGTCTCCAAGCTAACCGGTTTTAGCTTGGTTTTTGGTCCGCTGGGTTATTAAATGGCGGTATTATTCAGCCTGTATTATAGGAGCTCTATAGATACCGGGCCTTCTCATTCATTATTATGACGTCACAAATGGTGGCTGCGAGGCTAACGAAAAAAACAGGTTACCGCGGTGCATTCCACTTATCTTTTTTTACAGACCGCTAGTGTGACGTGATGCTCTTTGGTGCATTGGTGGATTCGAGCATCACGTGACACCCGCGGTCTGTAAAAAAAGATACGCGTAAAGCACCGCGGTAGCCTTTCTTTTCCGTAAGCCTCGTTGTGACTGGCCGCGACGAAAGATATACAGCGGTTGGTACAAAATGATAGGCACGTCGCTTTGTACCAATCACTGGTCGCGGTCAGCCACTATTTGTGACGTCATGAGAATGAATGAGCAAGCCCGGTACCTAGTGTTGCCCTGCTGAACGTCCACCGTATGTCCTAATTCGACAACTTTTCATCTTAGCGCCCTCACTCTCCAGGAACGGCAGTCCTGGAGAGTGAACTGTCCTTGTCCGCGTGGCAAACTGTCTCTCGACCATCGCATCCCGTGAATCGATTTTGTAGCCTTTGCCTATTAGTTTTCAATCATTTCATCACTTGGTAATATTTTATCAAGTACATTGCGGTTATCATATGATCTTTTGCCGTTTAACTAATGATATTGAATAGGAAAATTTGTAAGATTCAAAAATAGTATTTAAAACGTAAGAATGTTAGTTTTAATTCAAAAAATAAATATTGCTAATTGGGAATATTCTCCACTATACGATTCAAAAATATTTACTTATCGCTTATATAACTAATTTAAACGTAAAAAAAAAATCGTTTCATTTTAAATAACGCTGTTAAATGAGCTTCCAATACTAATTAGGACTAATTACGATTAAAATTTAAATTGCAATTAATTTTCCATTGTAACATACAAATAACATTATATTTTAAGTTAAAAATTACGTTCTTACTTATTGGTTACCAATATAAATATTCATAAATATTTTATCATCTTACAAAGAAAATTTAATTGTAATTGCAATTAATGTAAATGTTATTTTAAATCTTTTAACAGAAATATTATGACTTTAGAAAAAACTAAATTTCTCACGTTTTAATTTGTTACACCCTCGATGGGTAAATTTTTTTGCATTTTATAATGAAAAATATTCCCAGATAACTTTTTTTAATTTAATTTAAATTAAAATAAACTTTTATACATTTTAATTAATTATACAATTTTTACATCTTACAATGAAAATATTCTCATTAAACATTTCTTCCTAGCGATAAAAATCCCATTCTTTAACACTTACCATTATACTATAATTATGTATAAAAATAGGGCTTTTTTTCTTTTTTAGTTATCTAAATAATTGTTGCAATGAATACTTGCTCGGTCATTTATTTTAACTTTTAAAAGGCATAAAATAAAATTTCTTACTATCTGGAGAAAAAAGATTATCTACTTCTGTATAAAACAATTTACAGCGTAACATTTAGAAGAAATTCTCAAAAACTTTTCAAAACTTTTCTTTAAAATGTCATTTTTTATTTAATTACAGTTCTAGCGTTGTATTTTCTTAATTCTCAAAATTTTACCTGAATAATTTCTAAAGAAACTACTTTTTTTAAACTCATGATTCTCTAATTCATAATTAAAAAAAAAAATCCATTTAGAGAAAATAGTCTGTTGTCTCAATACTTTAAATTTAAAATATTTTCTCATATTTGTGTATTTATCTATTTAGATAAATAGGTGAAAAAAGGGGATATTTTTTATTTTCAATTTATTTATCTAAATCAAGAAAACAGTCTACCTATTAAAAATATATAGAATTCTCTGTTTGCAGTGTGATGCGGTTGCGGTAGAAAGTGGATCTGTGTGTTAGCCCATCGTTCCACTGAGCTCCATAATAGAACGGAGGACTAACTCACTGGTCTACTTTCTACCGCAACCGTATCTCACTTTAATGCGCACAAGCAACGAATCCTGCATTTTTCTTAATATTACAGGCATTTTTTCAAAATTTTCCGTATACCTTTTATCACATTTGCTTATTTCTACAACTTTTTCACATTTTTATGAGTAATACTTTAAAAAAAATTATATTTTTTGTTGAGTTTACATAAAATTTATTTTTTAACTAATATCAAATTAAATATTCGCGATGAATTTAAATGAAATCTATAGTTTAAAAAAAAAAAATATATCAGTGAAAATTGTAGCAACTTCGTCATAATTTTAAAAGATAATCCAATTTGAAACTATCTACCCCATATTACTCAATGGGAGGAAATTTGTGTTTTGCCAAAAAATTTCCTCTTAAATCCTTTGGCATTGTATTCATTGGCGGACCACTGGGTTCAATGAATCAGAATAGTAACATAGCCCTCCGTACTATTTTGGAGCTCAGTTCTCCATTCTATTATGCAGCTCGGTGATCAACACGGCCTCAACGTCGAAAAGTTTTGTCAATGACGAAGACTGCAATTTTGAAAAGTACAGTTGCAATAGAAACCAACATCTTTTTTGATATCGTAATGTAACGATAGGGTTTGATAAAAGAATAAGGCTTTAAAAGTGGCTCCTGCGTCATCGTGTAAATATTGAAGTGTGTCATAGAACAATTATTAACTAACATTGAAAAATTATTTTTAAAAACTCCAAGTAAACACTATACAGCATACGTAAAATAATTACTGTAAAATAATTTAGATTTTGACTCTACAGAAATCTTTAATGATATTACAAAAATATAATTTCAAAAAATGTGATTTTTACAAAAATCACATACATATTTATATAATGTTATAAAATAAATGTATAGAAATATTTTAAAATAAAATAAATGTATAGAAATATTTTAAAATAAAATAAATGTATAGAAATATGATATAATAAACTTTATGTATTTTATAAACTAAAACGTTTTTTCAAGTAAGAGCAAACAGGTGTACCAATTTTATTGAAATATTTTATAAATCCTCATGCACCAAATGTTTTTTAAAATGTTCACTTAGAAAAAGAGTGCCACAATACGACATCTTTCGGTTTTTTTTCTTATGCTTCGATTACATTATGGCGTAACCACCTCCCTAAGTCTATGAGGTATGTAAGGCAAGGTTTTCAAACAATCGGCGTATTCACTGGTTGTTTACGTCGCCACTGATCTATTGGGTCTTATGATGGGCCTGGAACGCAAACGCCTAGGAAAATAACACCATAATGTAAACGCAGCATTAAAAGGATTCCAATAACGTATATTTCTTTGAGAAATAATATCATAGTTTTTGTTTCAATATTTACAGCTGGAGAGCAGTCGTTGTCACTAAGATCCACATGTGCGAAGCGCTATCTTTCTATTCTGATACATTGAATCCAGCGGTCTGCCCATGAATACAATGCCAAAGAATAAAGTATATAAGAATAAGTATATAAGACCTCAAGAACTTTAAAACTGACAAAAAAAAATTCCAGGACCTTACTGATTTAAATTTAGTCAAATTCCATTAAATTAGGTTAAATAAAACCAAACTTCATAATAACACAAATATTCCATAGGACAAAGATGATCTTCATAGAACTTTTAAGCAACAGAACCAGTGAAAAACAGTTCTCTTCTGAGAGCATGTATATTTTTTTTATTAATGGGTACATATGAACACAAAGACAAGGAAATACAATGCGGACCCGAGCGACAGCCAATCGAATCACGTTACTGCAATATATAACGGCGTATGAAATAGGTGTAATAAGATACTGAAAACGGCGCAAAAAAACTTAAAACGTGTCCCCTGTAAAATAAAAACTAGGTTTATGAGGAAAAAAGAATATCCTAAATTGGAATGAGTTTTGATATGGGAAAACTAACATACCAGCTGTACAGAAAGTGGAATTTTGAGATGCGGAAAGTAAAGAAAACGTATTAGTGGAAATGTATAAAGAGCATCATTGTGTCGTGAATAATATTATACGGAAAGGGAAATGTGTAATGTACACATAGAGGTTCAAGAAATGTTTAAAACTTAAAAGAATTATATAATAGTTAATATAATTAGTATATGAGGAACTTTTTTGCGTTGGACATAACATTATCCCCGCTTTTCATATGGGAGGAAAAATTACATAAAGGCACACATAGATATTCAATAAATGCCTAAAACTAAAAAGAAATGTAAAAAGATAGCACATAACCTTTCAAAGAAGTATTTATAGGTAAAATAGTATGCGAATTGACATTTTTCCAACTGAGGGAAAAAGTGTCCAGGCCGGGAATCGAATCAAGACCAGCCAAAGGTATTGGATTCGATTCCCGGTAACTTCACTCAGTTGGAAAATTGTCAATTCGTATGATATCAGTACTCATCAGTATGAATAAGTTAAAATAATAATGCAATCGTACATATACGTACAATTGTTTAATAGAGTTCCATTACCCCGCAGTTTATTCTGTTGAGCTGTCTACGTTGCAGACCAGAAGCGTATTTTGCCCATAAGGTAATCTGAGTAAATTTTGTCCGCCGGTTGTCGGTCCATCAGGTAGTTTAATGGGCAGAGCATTGGCAATTAAAGACAAAGGTCTTGGCTTCGACTCCCTGCGGGACACTTTTTTATTCAGTTGGAAAAATGTCAATTCATATAATATCATTATCAATAATATGATTGAGTTAAAAATAATGAAGTATTTAGTATGCCGGGAGCATTATTCTGCAAACAATAACATTATGTCCGCTTTTTACACAGGTAAAAATCGGATAAGGCACGGATAAAAGTCAAGAAATGTCTAAAACTAAAAGATAATTATATAAAATTAGAACAAATAAATGAAAATATATTTCCACAGATTAGTTTATCTTGATATTAGTTTTTCTGGATTTTATTATTTGTAGCAATATTCCATTAAAATGATTTTGCAGAGTTTGTGTTCGAATAATTTTTAAAAATATATTCTACACTTGTTATATTATTTATTTAACATACAATAATTATTTTATATTTAGCTTTATACTTAGTTTTCTGTATGAACGTTTGAGGATAAAGGTTGTGCACATTAAAACGTTTTAACTCCGATCTGATATCCTAAGCCATCAACGGCCATTCAGATTCATAGAGTTCTATTTTGGGTTTTATGCTTTCTGCTTTGTTTTGTTTTTTGGATTTATGTTTTGTTAATCTAGGAATATTTTTCATTATATATATTTATTTATTTATGTATTTATAAAGAGCATCATTGTGTTGGACCCGCTCTTCCCGCAGAGGGGAAATATGTAATGTATGTTTAGAGTTGCTAAAAATGTTTAAAACTTAAAAGGATTCTATATAAATAATAGATGATCTTCGACAGAAATAATTGGTATGTGAGGAACTTCTTTACGTTGCACATAACATTATCCCAGCTTTTCACATGGGAGAAAAAGTTACACAAAGCCAAACATAGATTCAATAAATGCCTAAAACTAAAAATAAATGTAAAAAGATAGCAGATAAACTACCAAAGAAGTACTTAGTATACGAATTGACATTTTCCCAATTGAGTGAAAAAATGCCACGGCAGGGAGTCGAACCCAAGATCTTTGGCTTAATTTGCCAATGCTCTGCCTATTCAGCTACTTGGACCGACAACCGGCGGACACAATTCACTCAGATTACCTTATTGGCAATAGCATCTGGTCTGCCACATAGACAGCTCAACAGAATAAATCGCAAGTAATGAAACTCCATTAAACGAAAGCACGTATGTATACTTTATTATTTTTAACTTAATCATACTGATTGGTAATAATATCATACGAATTGACATTTTTCCAACTAAGTGAAAAAGTGTCCAGATCGGAGGTCGAACGCAAGATCATTGGCTGGTTTTTTTACTGACAAATTTTAGTTCATTACTTTGCATGGAGTTTATATCGTGAGAAACAAGATTTTTTTCTCTTTATTTTTTATTATTTATGATATGGTCTATTTACATTTATGTTTTATTTTTCCTTCTTTTTTTCATATATTTATTTCGTAAAGAAATTGGGCTACCCTGTGAAAAATATTTTTTTGGAAAAGCAATTTTTCGCGGTACAGAATTTACATGTTTCAGGTTATTTGCTTGTAAAGTGTAGATAGTGGCCCCTGACGAAATATCCCACCTTTCAATATTTTTCATATGATATTCCTTAAATATTTTCTTTTTTCTCTGTTTTTTATGTTATTTATTATATTTCTCTTTTTATTTCATACTCTTGGTTTAAATATGTTTTCTGAAGATTGCCTATCAAAATATACCATTTAGTATTGGCATTAAATATATACCAATTAATTTCTGAATTTTGTTTAAAATTTAAATTATATATAATATATAATATATATATATATATAATGCCTTTTAAATAAAAAAAAATCTTACAAGTTCGTAAAAATGACCGAATGTCATATTTGAAGATGGCATGTAATAATATTTTACATTAATTGTTATTGCAATATATAAATAGTCATAGTAATATACTAATATGTCTATGAATTATGCTCATGAAGCTCCTCTTATGAATCCATAACATATTCATACTTTCTTATTTTTGTATTTTCATTTTCCTGTGATTCATTTTTGTATTTTTTAGTTCATTTATTTTTACACGTGTGATTTCATTTTAATTATCTGTGCATCGAATTTTGGCTCTTATATATTTATTGATTTCCATATATATATATATATATATATATATTATTATTATTATTATTATTATATAATTTTGGATCATATAGATAGATAGATAGATAAGATAAATATACTAATTCAAGTATGATTTAAGTAAAATGTCACCTTTCATGAATTTCTTGGCACCTTTAAATGAAGATTAAATTTTATTTTGAAAGTTTCTTGAACTGTTTGAATAAAATATCTATTAAAATTTTTGTTTATTTATAAACATATCCAAGGGTATAAAGGGGAGGTTAAAATAATAATTTTAAATAACTAGTTTCATACAGTATTTTCCAAAATTTTTTTTAGTCGAATTTCTGCACTTCAGTTTTTATAAAACCCTTTTTTTTCAAATACTTCACAAATAGTCCTTAGGATATGCCTCTTTGTTTCTAGAATCTATTTTTTTTTCTTTCTCGTCTCGTGTTCCTCATATGTAAATAACAGTTTAAATCATGAAACATACCTTAAAATATGTATTTCTCCCATCGTATGTAATATTTTAAAAATTATTATTATCTAACCTTACGCTTTTATTCAAAACAATGATGCTATCAAAGATACATACTTCAGTATTTATCAACAAATCCATTCTCGCTCTCGATATATTTTATCTGATAATGAATAATGTGGTTGTATTCAACAACTAAAAAAGTATTATGATACAGATTATTTTTATGGAACCTTATTCTTTTGACGTCACATGCACTTTACTTTTTAAATGTAAAACTACATCATCAGACATGTTTGCCCATAATTCTGTGCTTTATTAACAGAAATATTCGAAATGCTTCTTCGGGTGCTAAAAGTCAATGCCGGGGCACAAAAGTTTAAAAAAAAAAAATCGCATTTTTACCATTTTGGCTTGAAAAATACTCCAGGATTTTTGGAATAAAATCACACAAACCACATGTAAATACAATAGACCAAAAGATGTAACTTTTTAACACCTTTCAACTGTATTGGAAATTGTTTATGAATTCGGTTTGCCTGTCCGTCTGTCCGAGCTCTGTATCACGTAAATATACTCGGATTGCTATGTAATTGATATATGTTGTTAAAGATTGCTATGGCATGTTTTAAATTGAAAATGAAGTGTGTAACTTTTACAGTTCATTTACAGGGGCACTCAAATGTATTCCGTTACATTATGGAGAAAAATCTTTGCGGTGTATTTGAATTGTATTACATTATTTGAAACATAATGAAATTTATATGCATTATTGAAGTACACTAAAAGAATGTTACTTTAGAATATATTATGTGTAGCACTTACAGTTCATTTACAGGGTCACTCAAAAAAATCCCGTTCTATTTTGGTTTATGGGGGGAAATTATTTGAATGATGTTACACTCATGCAAACATAATGAAATTGATATGAATTTCTGAGCTGCAATAAAACATGCTTTCTCTTGAGTAGGGAGTGCAAGGCAATTATCATTTATAGGGTCACACAAAAGAATTCAGTTAAATAATGTTCTACAGGGAAAAACTGCTTGCAGAGAATTTTAAATTATGTTGCACGATTTCAAACATGACGAAATTAATATACATTACTGAGGTTTACTCCAAGGAACTTGCTGTTGAATAGGATGTGCATAGCATTTATCGTCCATCTACATGTACACACAAAATATGTCGGATACAGTACTGTATCCGCAGTACTGTCTATTAGGGATGATTGCTGGAAGTTCGTTTTTTGTTATATTTTCTGAGTTTTTAAGTTTTACTATAGTTTGCATACTACGTGTTGTGCATAAATTCTACAGATCATATACACGGTTACACAAAAGTATACGTAAGCATTACCGGACATAAACGTGAATTGCTTAAAGGTGTTTTAAAATTGAGTTATGCATTTTTAAGTTCATTTATATTCAGTATGCGAAAAATGGTTACATGGCCAACTATGAATATTAATTCCTGGAAGTGTGGTTTCAGTAGTTTTGTGCGTATTTTTGCCTGAATAAAATGTTAGCTTAATATGTGTCGTGTATCAAAATTTGTTGGTAAATTGCAGGGCTGTACAAAAGAACGCTTGCAAATACGTTTTCGTCTATTGGTAGAAATTGCTGGAGGTGAATTTTCAACTGTGTAATACGTTTTCTTGCTAAACTTAATTTTAGTGAACTATATAGAATATATGCATATATATATAGATCTTATACAAGGCTGCGCAAAAGAATAGAATTACCTTCCAGGCTATGAACGGCTATTACTGAAATCAGTTTTTCAAATGTGTTATGCTTTTTCTAAAATGTCTACTTAGGTATCTTCTTTAACTTATTAAACAGCGATGTTTTGTTAAAGTATTCTGGAAATGTTGGAAAGCGTTTCATTATTTAAATTTGACACATGATTTTTCTTTCATGTTTATGTTCTATAAGCTGCTGTTGTTTAAAAAATACTTAAAACTTAAAATTCACTTTTTTCAGAATGCATGCTATCTAAATTCGTCATATTTAAATTGATATATCTAAATTTCTATGAAAGATAAAGTTATGAGACTTCATAAACTTATTTTCAGTTGTATATTTATAAAATTTTTATTTTTATTTTTTTTATTTTTATTTATTTATTTATTTATTTTTTTTGAGGTAAATTTTTGAAAATACGATTCTCGTAGTAAAAAGCGCGCGTAAAAAATTACTATTTTATTCTTTAAAGAATTATTAATTAATTTATTTTTTTAACTCCTGGAGTCAAACTGATATTTATTCTTTTCTGTACTGAAAAATGTAAAAAGTATTCCAAAAACCGTTATTCTTTCAAAAGATATATCAAATTTTAAATATGGCTAAAATTGTTTTTATTTTAAAAAAAATTTACATTTGAAACGAAATGTATACTATATATAAGAAAGAATAAAAACTATTTATAAATAATAAAGAAAATGGAATTTTGATCATATTAATAAGTTAAGTTGTACTATAGGTGTTTTTCTAGCGTGCTTATGCTGATGTTATCAAATGAATTTTGTTATTTTTAAGCTTGGAATTTTGTTATTTTAAAATGACGTTTTCTGGCTGTTTATAATTGAATAGTTTGTATGATGTAGATTGAAAAGTGAAGTTTAAACGAATTTTGCACCTGGATACCCCAGATGCAAAATATTTAAGTTTTACTACGTTTTAATACTTATTAAGTTTATTTTTTAATAAAACTGTATTAATAGTTTTAATTATGAGGTAGTTTATTATTTTAATTCCAAATTGCTTCAAAATCAATATATATATATATATATATATATATATACTATATATATATATATATATATATATATATATTGTTATTTATTAAGATTCATATAGTAGCCTTGTTCCAATTGTAAAATATTTATTGCTTGTACTTTTTCAATGCGAAGACTAGCAGAATTTCTGTAAGAATCAATTTATAAAAGGACTGCCTATAATTTATTTAATAAAAATTAAAAATAACACAATCAAAATTTATCGGAGTATTAATATAAAATTGTTTATTTTTGAAATTGTGAACTCGATTTCATTTAGCTTGAATGCAAAATGTTTTAATGTGATTCACTAAATTTTAATGAATTACAGTTGATTAAAATGCGTTTTAATAAGTTTATAAATATATAATAAGATGTAAGATTTAAGTCGCAAAATTTAATTAATTGATGACTCCTATTATCTAGAGTCTTTTCTAATTGTAAATAATAAAAATATCTGGAAAAATACTTTGTTCTGATATATTTTGTATTGTTTAGATACAATATTTTGCATCATGATTGTTTAATTATATTCTTCAAATACAATAGTTGACTGGAGTTTAAAAATATTAAAATTTGCAAGTATTTTCAAAAATTATGTAAGCATAACATAAAATGCAGTTTCTTTATGCATTTAAATATTTTTTTTAATATAACTATACGAAAATGTTTCTCTCTGCATCTAAGACGTATATTAATAATAAAAGATAACTAATAATAATGAAATATATTTTATCCACAAGCGAGCGTTCAAGTATTAATCTAAAACTGTTAGTATGTTTTAAATAATGTCCTTTAAAGACGCAGCTTGAAGAATAAACAAAATTTTATTAGCTTAAAAATATTATCGAAACCTGGTTTATATATTTAGACATACATATAGGAAGAAAAAAAACTTTAAGCATCACAAATATATATATATATACATACATTTTAGAGCATCGGTGTTTCCTTCCTCTATGGCTCAAAAATTATAAGCACCAAATCTGCAGAAAAGATTTTAATGCGGAAAATATGTAGAAAAGATAAGAAAAAAATTCTTAGAATAAAAAGTACGATTGAAAGTTCTATCGTAACATAGCAAAATGTAAAATGATATAGACTAATACGATGGAGCTCTTCTAAAATGTAGCTTTTTTCCAAATGTATATAGCGGTTCAGAGCTTTCCAACGTCAATAAGCATATTTTAAATCCTACTCTAGGAGTTATTTACAGAAAAAAGTGGATTTTGCATGCATTTACATCCAGATACGAAAATATTCGATTCAAAAGAATTTTTGTGGGTTTATTTTTTATTTATTTAAAAAAATAAATATACAGTGCATTTGAAATTTAATGTAAGTTAAACTGAACATAAAAAGGAAGGAAACGGTGAAAAAGCGGTAAGAACTGGTTTCAGATAAATAAAACAGAAAACTTTGTTGAATATCACCATAAAAAATAATAAAATAAACACAACAGTGCCGTTTCGGATCGTATAAAGTTTATCCTTCATCAGGTGTAAAGCCACAGGCTAAGAGGTTAGAACGCAGACGCACAAGACGAAATAAACAAGAAAAATCTCTTCCAATCTCTGTTATATTGCCAAATTAAGAGAGCTAACAAATATAGATTAACCCCTTGAAGGGCGGTGGTACATTACTTATACCACTTAATTTTAATCAAAATTTATACAGGAATTTTTGAACAAATTTTGCTTTTACCGTTTACGTGAAAAAAAAATTAAAATAAATAATAAAAAAATAAAATTAAACAGTTATGTACAAATTAAATTGTTTGTAAATTGTGGACAGTTTTCAATATTCTTGGAACAGAATTACTTGCGTAAGGGAATTCCGTCAATTTGTATCTAATTTCCGAATCTTCAATTGCTTCCCATTCCTTGACATATGATCACTGTTTTTGATTTTTCTAAGGCTAATATTATCTCTTCTCTTACCTCCTCTTGTCACTTGAAGTTTAATAAATGTTTCTTCATCTTTAAAAATTCTACAAATCTTGTTAATGATCTCTCATCTTCTCCTTCCGATTGAAAATTATTCTGATAATTTTTCTTTCCTTTTACTTAAACTCATTTAATTTTTTTTTGTTTAAAAATTATCTCCTTTATTTTTGTTCATTTTTTTATAACTTTAATTCATTTTTTTAACAATTTTAAAAATTGTTTCTTCATTAAAATAAATTTTTCCTCCCCTTTTCTTTAGTTTATTTTCAAACCCCTGTCTTTTTTATTTTGTGTTTTATCTTGTACTCCATTCATACCTCACCTTCCCCACATTTTCTTTCAATGGAATCTTCTTCTCCCTGCCTGTTGGCTTGTCCTGTTTTTTTCCCTAGTTACTTGGCTTTGTGTATTTGCCTTCTAACCATGTGTGGTTTTAAATTTGATGAATAATAAATTTTGTATGATCCAAACTCATTTTCACATAAATGATTATTTTTAAGTGAGATTTTGGAAACAAAATAGCTAGAGTTTTTCGTACAAGCCACATTTGTCGAAGGAAAAAAAGGGAATTATAAAGACAAATAAGATGGGTGGATAATGCTCGTTTTTTAGTCCCTCCTCCTATAGGGTAAATTTCCTTTTACTTTTTTTTAACGTTTAATGTTTTGACTGTTTTAACATCATTTAGGATCTGTATTTACTGCCTATCTGATTGATGTTTGTTTGAAGATTGCTTAAATATGTTATACAAGATCTGAAACATAAGTTAGCAAATGTTAATGTATTTTAATTATATAAATTTGATTTTTTTTTCGATATGAAGCGCTCATGACACCATCGTAGTTTATTTTTAATATATGTTTTACCTTTGATACACATAGGAGATTTTGTTTCAGTTCATAGAATGAGGGAATATCGGTTAAGATTTTATTTTTCAGGGATCGGCAGGAGGTACAGATAGTTATTCGCGAGCCGCGAAGGCTTACGTTCCGAAGTTGTGGATCTGAGCCGGAATCGGAAAGAGAAAGATCATCCACCTAGGACTGCCAATAGCTAAAGAAAAGTTGATGTCCCGTCAACAAGAAAGAGCGTCTCCTCTCGAGTATTTTACGAAAGGAGTTTAGACAAAACATTTAGGAGAGATCGAAGATCTCTCGAGAAACAGAACTTTATGAACTCTGTCGTTTATGATTTTCCCTGAACTCAGTGTCGTGCTTAAAGGACATTTTCAATAATTAGATCTTCTGATTGAAAACTTTATGAACACTTTTTGTTGTGAATCTCACTTAATCAAGAATTCCTTTCCATTATCTGTTTTTCTATATAATAAAATCTTATTCTTATTTTAAATGAGAACGTATCTTTGACATTTACGCTACCATTTCATAACCAACATCATAACTGGTGGCAGCTTGTAAGATTAAGTAATTAAGCAAGAATAATTAGCACTAATTATGGAAAAACCCAGGAGGAAGAAGCGAACGGTGAACATCCAGGGATTCCTGACAGCAGCTCAGAGGAATAAAACAAAGTCCGAACACCAGTTCCGGAAAAAAAGCCTGTAAAGATTCCTGACGCCAGTTAAGCGAGAAAAGCTCGTACAAAGACCCTGAAGTAAGTTCAGCGGAAAAGAACGCCTGTGCAGATTCCTGACACCGGTGCATTACTTCTTGGTGCCGGAAGGGAGGAAGGCTCTCACGGCCTTCCTCACTACTACTTATTAAAAAAATGGAGCCGCATCTCAGATAGGTGCTATTAATGGGCAGTCCCTCTCATGTGTGTGTGAAGTGAAGCAGAACCAAGGGTTCAGGTAAGTTAATGGGGCTGAAGAAGGAAGAGAAGAGAGGAAGAGTGAAGAGAAAGGGAAATTATTCAAGACAAAGGTAAAGAAGAAGTGAGAAGAGTGAAGAAGGAAGAAATTGAAAATGGCAAATGTAAATATGTGTACTACTTATCAATGTTTTATCATCTGTAATT
This sequence comes from Maratus michaelseni, assembly GCA_963931845.1. Classification (NCBI taxonomy): domain Eukaryota; kingdom Metazoa; phylum Arthropoda; class Arachnida; order Araneae; family Salticidae; genus Maratus; species Maratus michaelseni. The sequence goes on along the minus strand of OZ007586.1, from coordinate 207,508,361 downwards.
CCTATCATCATTAAGTCTAACGTGTAAATAAACGCCGCTCTCGTGTGGCGACCAATACCACCCCAATGAATGTAGAATGTGAAAAGTAATGTAATTTAGATGTAGCTACTTATTAAATGCAGAACAATTGTGTAATATGTAGGACTATTAAAGAGCAAGAGGCTCAATCCTGGGTGGGGCGAGAGTTCGGCACGTCTTCCTGTGAGAAAGGTGTTTCTCATATACCATCTTGAAAAGCAGAACTGGCATGTTTAGGCTGAACGAGGGCAACGGTAAGACGTAATGGCCCAAGTAAATGTGAAACTATCGCAGCGATCTTCTTCAGCAGATAAACAATTGCGATGACCTGTAGAGGTTGCATGCAGTATCTAATAGCTTTATAAAGTTATCCGAAGAATTGGGAGTTGAGCTAGAGATAGAGGACGCATTTGCAAAAATTGCCCGTGAAATTGAGTCCGCGCATGATTATGAAAAAGATTTCGCACTGACGCAAATAAGTAACTAATGAAAGACTGCTAAGATCAAATCGTGGCAGAAAAAGAGAGGGAGGAAAAAGAAAAAGAGAGAGACAGAGAAACAGAGAGAGAGCGTGAATTTACGTTGGGGCAGCTTAGATTATCGCAAGGGTCGGAGAGGCGGAACTCGGCTTCAAGCAGTGATTCAGTTACCCCAAAATTACCTCTCCAAGCTATTATGCATCGATTTGACTCCGACATAACCCAGCTTTTAAATTTGTTTGAACGACAAGTGAGTAGGTCTGATATAAAGGCAGGTGATTTTGTGACACACTTACTAGCCTTGTTACCGGTAGAAATAGCCGAGCTAATTTTACGCGAACCTGCAGATAAAATTGACGATTTTGAGCATGTGAAATCTATATTGCTAGCTCGTTATAGATTAAGTCACGAGGATTACAGGCAGAAGTTTACTAAACATCAGCGTACCCAAGGAAGTCCATGAAAAGATCGCATTTTCGAACTAAATAGTTATTTGGAAGGTTGACTGAATGGCCTGTAAATCACTTAATTTACTGTGTTAGAGAATTTGTTAATGACCAATGAGATTAACCGACGCGCTCTTAGTGAATTGAGAGATCACTTCATAGATTCGTGGGCGAATATTAAGGGCCCATTAAAATTGACGACCTGTTTATACGGATACGAAGCCCTTAAATGTACGACAAAAAAAGTGGAATGCGATGCCCCTTTCTAATAGAAGACCTGAAAAATCGAGGAATGAGGAAAAATTACGAAATTAAAAAAATTATCATGACAATAAAACTAATTGGCGAGATAAGGCGAAAGTAAGGATAGAGGCAAATTTTTGAGAGAAGATCGATTAAATGTTTTCTTTCTGGGACCACTTGAAAGCCAATTGTCCCCAAAACAAAAGGTCCATTGCTAAAGTTAATCACTTAAGTAAACCCCTCAAACTTGAGGAATCATTTTTTCCATACTTAAGCCAGGCCTTGATAAATGGAAAAGAAATAACGGTGTTAAGAGATTCAGGTTCTTATTTCTACGTTATTTCAGGCAAATTCATTAACCCCGATCTATTAGACGGTGAAGTCATTTGGAAAAACGAGCCTTTAATTAACGATTTGCGATGTTTACCCACAACCAACGTAATGTTAGAAATTGGAGATCGACCGAAATTTCGGTTTCGGCACAAAATTGGAGTTTTGCAGAGTATTCGTTTTCGCCGAAACTGCTGTCAAAATTTCGGCCTGACCGAAACTTGGCCGAAACTATCTGCATTTCAAAAACTCGTTCCTTCTTTCGGAAATTTTCAACTTTACTCCTTGATATGAGTTGTATCAGCTCAACTGAGACACTGTTTATTGGTGTGAACTCCAATGTTCATCATTATCCGCCATGACTGATTCATGATGCGAGTGTGAATTATAAAGCAAGAAATGCATATGTGACTAAACTTAAAAGACGCTTATCACGTGATCTTTAAAAGCTGTAAACTTAACAGTAATAGGAAATTTTTACTCTGAATCTCCAGATTGTTTCGAATGCTTTATGAGAAAGGTGTTGTTAAAACATATGAAGATTTACGAAATTTATTGCAAAAGATATATCGATGTATGTATACTTCAAATATTTTTTATTAGGTGAAATTCGTATAATTGGAAACTATTTCTGTCTTATTGATAAATTAATTACGTTTTATTGTATATGAAAATAAATAGTTTTGGATAGAGGCACAGAGAGTCAACAAGGCACCGGATATAAAATTTTCAAACAGGTGTGCCATTTCAATACTTTCTTAGGGAGGCAGGAAGTGCCAAAGTTTTTTTTTTGGGGGGGGGGAGGGGGAAGGCGGTGAGTGAGCAAAGATTTATTTTGATCTTATTGTGCACATTCTAAAAGAAAATTGACAACTGTTACATTTTTATCCTTATATATATATATTTAAAATTAGCTAAAGTACAAAATAATGTTAAACATGTCTCATTTTGAGAATATTGAAATGGAAAATAAAGTTTATAATTAATAATTTTTAGGCTTAAAATGTTGTCTTAATGCTAATTTTCCTGTTTTAGTCAAATTGAACAAATTATTTTAGCTTTTGTGCCTTTTACTTAAACTAACCTATAATGACTCATACAATCTTATGAATATATTTAAAAACTAAATATTCATTATTGAATTTATTTTACATTATTTAACTACACTGTTAATTAATTATTGATAAATGCCTATAATTATTGGTTGTTATAAAATAATAAAATATAAAAGTTGTATTAGTTATGTTTCATATTTGTTTGAAACTTATACACACACACATTATACACACACGTACGTTTGTTTGTTAGAAATGTGGTTCAATACACGTATAATTAATAGAATAATTAGTAACGTAATTAGTTATTATTAAGTAATTATTAATTATTTGTTATTAATTAATTAATTAATAATAATTATATGCAGTTATGTATATTTTAGTCGTTTTTTATTTTATTTTTTACACTTTCGGTTTCGGTTTCGGCCGAAAGTGGGAAGATCACCGAAATTCAGTTTCGGTTTTGGTCTTCTTAAAAACCTGTTTCGGCCGATCTCTATTAGAAATTAAACGGATTGGAAATGTAGCAACCAGACCAGTAGTAGCCGACACTGAAACCGACATGTCCTATTATTTGTTAGGTAATGAAACTCTGAAAACCATTGATGAGATTAACCCTTTGAGGGGCGGTGGTATATATTATATACCACCTAATTTTAATCCGATTCAAACCAGAAACTTTTAATTAAATATTACTTTTTTTAACTTTGACGAGAAAAAGTTGAAAAATTGCTTATTCTTATTTTGAACTAAATTCTTTCCTAAATTCCGGTGGGAATTCAACGTTACAGGAGCGCAAGTGCTTGCCCCTGAAAGGGTTAAACATTACGAATTGAAACTTCTGAACGCCGTATTAAGAGGCTACTTCACTCAGGCGAAAATAACCGCTTGCTAATGTTAATCCTATGGGGGAAATAATTTACGATATCTCGTTCACATTTCAATATTTTTAAATCACTAAAATAAACCGCAACGGATTTTCCCCCGTAGACCATAATGTAACGGCATTTTTTTTGAGTGCCCCTGTAAAAAAAGTATAAGTGCTACATACTTCATTTTCAATACCGAACATGCTATAGTAAACCTCAATAACATATATCAATTGCATGACTATCCGGATATATATTTACGCCAGTTAGAGCAGGGACAGACAGACAGACGGCAGAAAGACAAACCGAATTCATAAACACTTTTCAACTATGTTGGAAAGTGTTAAAACATAAATATTGCTTAAAATTTTGGAAAACAATCTGAAAAATTATTTCTTTACCAGTTTGAATAATTGTGTCAAAATTAATCTAATCTGAAAATAGTTTTCAGACTTTTACCCCGTTGTAAATAAATAAAGAAATATAAATCGATACATCTACTTTAAAGTTGTTATCAGTTGTTGGTTCTTTCCTTTATTTTACTTTTACTTCCCTTGTCCTTGTTGTAAATGGGGGAAAACACTAACCCCTCAAGGAAGGAGCAGAAGGCATTATCCCCTGGAGTGTTCTAGTGGGCAATTTAGAAGGTTGTTTCCGGTTACACATAAATGGGAATGGAGTTCTGCTTTATTCGGTTCAACATATGGATTTTTAGTAGATTTCTCCTTTTTTAGGCTTCAAACACTTCGGATTTGAAGGAACTCACAGACATCCCAAAACGCAAACAGCACTCTTGCACAAGTATTTGTTTTCTCTATCCCATTTTACTAATTTACAATAGTGTTTCTGCCTTTAGCACATTCTATTTCTTTTATTATTATTATTTCTATTTTTTCGTTTATTTATTTATTAAATTAGAAAATATATTAATTATTTAATTAATTAGTTTTTCTAATTAATTAGTAATGTCTGGCCTATTCTCGCCATAACATTAGGGTTTCGTTTAACCTTTGCGTTTCGTGCTATTTTCAGAAATACAAAATAAGGAAAAGATTATAAATTTAAATATGGAACGAAACTTTTACATATTTTTCCGAATCAGAATGAGTAGTAGTGCAAAGAACCTAACCTTTTGTGTTTCAAGGACAGGAAAAAGAAATATAAATAAGTATATTTATTGTTTTTTTCCCCGTTTAATTTGAAGAACCTGCCATCTTTGAAAGAAGCAAATCTATCAAAATTTGACAATTAAATAATAAAAGTCACCTGTCCGTAATTTTACATCCATGTTTTTTTTTAAATACCATTACATTCAAATCATTCCTCCCTCCCGTCCCAACAACAATAAAAGGAAGGGAGGGAGAGATCAGCTGATCGATCGTCATAATTTTTTTCAAACATGCACGACGAAAACTTTTCTTCCTCTTAAATTTAATCAAAATAAAAAGAGAAATAATTTTGCGATATTCTTTTATGAAATTAAATGCCCTTTGATTTTTTTTTTCTTAATTTTTGTGTTAGAAATTATAAACATAAAATAGTTTATGCAAACAAAATTGTAAAACTTAGCAAAGCAGCTATTAATTAATTTTCTTTTACAATTATCCCTATACTTTAATATGCTTTGATTGTAATAAAAGGTGAAGTAATTTTGAGATATTCTTTTTATGAAATTAAACTCCTTTTGAATATTTTTTATGTTTGTGAAAAGAAAAGAAGAAATGATAAATTTAAAACAATTTATGCAAATAAAATTTTAAAATTTAGCAAAGAAGTTATTATATATATGCAATGCGCAAACAACTGCGTTATTTTTCTGCTTGAAAAACACCTCCCTTTAGTTATGGTAGTTTTATAACACTTTTTCTGAAATATTCTTTTTAAAGTTGAATCTGTCTATTCGAAGCACGTGTGGGACAAATTATACTTAGATTTTAAGCTTCGAAATCCTATTGCATCCTTGAAGAGTACTGCCGAAGTGTTGTATTTATCATTGCATTTAAAAAATGAGTACGTAATTTTATTCGTGATTTACCATTAGAATAGTAGTTTTAAATGTCTTGTGCATGATAATTTTAAAAGAATTATTGCGCCAGTGTCCAATGCAATGGTATATATAACAAAGAAATAGAAACAAAATAAAATGCGTATATTTGTCTTATTTTTAGACTAAAAAACTAATAAAAAATTAAAAATCCTCTGGTTGCTCTTTTTTGAGAACTGAAAGGTTAAAAATGAAAATACATCACCTTTTAGTGAAAAGTAGAGTGTCGTGCATCTTTATATTGTTATTTATTTTATTTTATTTTATTTTTGTCTAGAACATTTCTTTTTGTTAGCACACAGATGAACGTTACTAAATGTAATTTGCCTAACTATGCTCATTAACTATCTATTTTTTTTTCTAGCTTTATGCTTGTGAACGGTAGTAGAATTAAGAAAAGAAATTAAATAACAAAAATCAAAGTCAGTGAAAAAACACCTATGAGAAATCTTTAATTTCAATTAAAAAATTTTAAAACATTTCTTTTAATTCAGAATTTTGTATATAATCTTAATATTATTATTTTGCTAAAAATTATTTAACTTGTTCCAAATAGTGTCATTTAAGAAATACCAAAGCCAAATTAAAAGTAAAATTTAGTGAGTCTTTCTTTTTTGTGAAAGAATAAAGAAAAAGGAAACAAAAAATATGACCAATTTAAACGAATAAAATAATAAGTTAATCAGACAATAAAATGATTGTATTTTAATTTCAACATATGATTACAATTTCAACTATTTAAACATTTTTATTAATTATGAAGTAATAATAAATACTTATACAATTAAAGCTCTATTAAGGAGTTTGGCAACCAAGAATGGAAACAGTTAGGTTGGGTATATATTAAAAAATAATTTAAATGAAAATTTTAAAACTCTATATTAAATAATAAAAAAATACTATCTATTCTCTGTTACATCAAAATCACTTGAGTAATATTAATTCCTGTTGACTTCTTAAGATATAATGAATAATCCAATGAGATATAGGGTAATAAAAAAAGAACATTTATTTTATCAGCTTTCTTATGTATGAGTATATGTTTCACTGATAAGTAAAGCACAGGAACGTCTGGGATTCAGTTACATTTCTTCTAAAAACAATAGGAGCATTAGAAGGTCATCAAACTGAGCTATCTAAAAAATTACCACACTTTTGTCGTGGACAATAATGGCGGCTTTATCTGTCCTTTATTATAACGGAAATTCGCTCACAGATAAGTTGATATTTCCTGAATTACCTGCATTTCACCTAGTCATGCCGTTACATCTTTTTTATTCGATGACCACTTTGTTTCAAGCATTAAAGCAAATGCGGATAACGCACAGTTTTTTAGGCAGTTCTAAACAAAATATTGATTATTTATTAAAAGTTAGTAGTGGATTAGAAGGTAAGTCGCATTAATTATCTGATTTTGAATATTATGGTAAAAAATAAATTTCTTTGAAATGTAAAATTTTAAATTAAATATTTTAAAATCCAAATATCGAGTAATTTTCCTAAAAAAAATTTTTGCTTTATTTTATTTATTTATTTATTTTGGTAAAATGTATACACAATTTTCTATTTGCTTTATGTAACGTCAGATTTTTTTAGATGTTAAATTTATAAATACTGTCAAACTGCAGGATAGAGTCACATGTATCACAATTCTCCGTTAAATTTTAAACACATAATTTTGCTCAGCTTATAGAGTCAACCTGCTGATAATGTCATTTTTATATTTTTCTCTAAAATGACCCTAAACCGAAATTTGAATGTATCATATTGCAATATCTTATACTTTTAAAAGATAATGATGAAATATGATTACTAATTAAATTCTAAGAATTGTTTTATTCAAAACAAACAATTTTATACATGATATGTGGAAATGTCATGTATAAAACAATTTTATACATGAACTTAAAAAAAATTAATCTTAAAAAGCATATAATTTTTATAAAAAGGATTTAACGATACTCAAAATTGTACATTTTGCTTAGAAATAAAAATATTATTTTAATTTTATATTCATACAATACAGCACTAATAATATTAATATTGTATCTGTAGTTTGTAAATGCTACCTATTATTATGTAACTTAAAATAAAAAATATAACTAGAAAAAATCCAATTCCTTAATAACATCGTTTAAATCATGTCATCACCTACCATTAATAGTTACTCGATATCCATCACATAATATTGTTGATATGTTAAAATTGAAGAAAGTATTTTAATTTAAGAATATCACATAAAGTGCTGTAGAAAATATTTCCACTAATTATTTATGACAAAATATTCTGAACAACTTAAGCTTTTCTAAAACTATTTAATGCAAACAGTGTGAATCGTACAAAATTCGCCGCCAATTCATATACAATTTCTTAAATTTTATATTTAAAAATAACACTATTTGAAAATTAATGAAATTTAAATTTTTTCCTGTTTTTAGATGTATAATTGAAGTACGAAATAACATAATAATTTAAATATATCTTTAAAAATTTTATTCAATAAAAATATACGTGTTCAAATTTGTACTCCATTTATTTATTTATTGTCCTTATACTGATAGAATCGTAGTCGGAACTTAATTTATTCTAGAAAAAAGTGCATGCTGACCCTGCTATTCATTAATGTTTGGATTCTGTATAACTTCTCACTAGACGAATTTGTACTTTTTATAATTTATTCATCTATTATCTACTTATACTGATAGAAATAAATTTAAAAATTTGCTTGATCCAGCAAAAAATGCACGTTCTTCCTGCTATTGATTTTTTTTTCTCAGCATATGAATTTGTTCTTTTTATTATTTATTTGTTTATTGTCCTTTTTATTTATTTGTTTATAGGTCCTTATACTGGTAAAATTGTATTCGGAACTTAATTTGACCCTTTCCCTTCCCCCTACCCCCCCCCCCCCCCCCCAAATAAAAAATGCATGCAGTCTTTGCTATTGATTTTTTTTTTTCCCTGCATAACTTCAAATGAGGTAAATTTCTACTTTTTATTATTTGTTTATTGTTCTTATATTAATAGAATTGAGTTCAGAATACAATTTGATCAGCAAAAACTTACAACACCTACTTCTATTGATTTATATAGTTATGTATAACTTCCCGTGATGTAAATTTGTATTTATTTATTTACTTTTCTCATTTTATTTATTTATTTATACCCCTTATACCAATTAGAATCTCGTTTGAAACTTTTGGAATTGTGCTAATAAGCAAAAACATTTTCTGAATTTTAAATACATTTTTGAACCTAAATTTGCATTTTCATCTAAATGCAAATTTACGGCTCTTTTATTATCTTATTCTTGTTTGAAATCTCATTTATCGCTAGTTCTCAAAATCTTTCAAAGAAATCCGTCATTTTAATAGGCATAAAGTATTTCGTACAGGGCACAGTCTATTTTCCAAAAAAATTATTTTTATTTTGGGATCTTCCAGAAATTTCGTAATCAATCTGTGATCAAAGTCAAAAAAGCACATTTAATTTTTATATGAAGGAAAATATGAAAGAAAAGAAAACTTGTTTCTCAAGGCCGCGAAAGGAACATCCAAAGCTTGAGGCAGTAATTATACCCATCCCTTTAGCTATAGTTTTTCAATAATAGAAATAAGACTATTTTAAAGCAACCGTTATAGATTTTATGCAGTTCTTTAAAATTATTACATTGCATTGGACTGCATTAAATGATCCTTATGTATCGGCAGTTGAAGTAAGTGATGAACTAATGTGATCATATAGAATAGATAAAAATGTCAGGAATTTTGTAATTAAAAATTAAAGTTACAAGCATTTTAAAGACTTATTTAATCAAGCGTAAATGTTAATATATATTGGTACATATTTACATAATGAATATTTTTTTTTGTCTTAAAAAGTTGAATCTTATTTTACATTCGTCATAATTACACTTATTTTTCTAAAGTTCATAATGTTATAAAAACTGCATGCTTACTTTTTCTCATTTGAATATAACTTATATCCGTGTAATCATTAATTATACTATTTAACTATACTCAGAAAATTAAATTGTACATAATTAAAATATATAAGGCTTAGTTATATATACATATATAATATTTGTTATGTGTATCTTAAAAATATAATGTATGATTTCAAAGAGTTTTTTTATATATATTTATATATGTATGGTAAAATTATATATGTGTATACATATCTAAATATTTATTTTTTATATTTACTAATGTATGTATAATTGTGTATGTGTGAACATATCTAAATGTTTATATTTATATATTTACTAATGTATGTATTTTTCAACTGTTGAACATTATTTGATATGATATTTATCCGTACTTATCCACGTTATTATCCACTATATTACTGAGATATATAGTAAGTCATTTAACATTGCTGCCCGTGATAGCACATCTAATAAGCAACCGTGACTTAGTCTGACAATATATGTGTGTTGCAGGTCTATTTACATGAATGCAAATAGACAGATTAAATATATCTAATTAACAGGCATAATGGATTTACATGAATTTTGGTAGAAGTGGTTCCACATGAGCATTCAGTATGTATAACTCGATACGCGAAATTGGGCTTAATCCCAAGTTATATCCAGAAATGTGCTTTCCACTAGTAATGTAGATACTGGTAAATATTATCTACGAGTTACTATTTCTCAGAACGCGATTATATTTTTCGTATTACACTTCTAAAAGACATATGAATAACATTTTTGCATTTCTAATTCTTTATTGATGTTTAATGATATTAATGAAGTTTAATAAAACTTCCAATTTAAACGTTTAGATATGACAGTAGAAAGTTACAGAGTAGAACTGATTTTTTTTAAGTATGTATTCTTATATTATGATTCTGTTTGATTAAATTTTATATAAGAATATAAAATAATATATAACTATTTTTTAACAAATTCAATTTTGTAAAAAAATAAAAATAATAAAAATAAAAACTTTAATATATATTTTTTTCCTGTAATTATATTTGTGTAACTTCCTCTTTTTTAGTCACAAAAGAAAATCAATTGCTATTTCAATTTTCTTATTTTCTTTCAATTTTCTGACTAACATAATAAATAAAACAGCAAACCAGTTGCTTTCTCAATAAATATTTTATTAACTGAAAAAGGGAATTAGTTTATAATATCAAAGAAAAATTTATTTTGCTTCAATGTTTTTAATTTTTTAATTTTTTGCCCTCGGTACTTTTCAATTTGAACATTTACTGAAGCGCAATTCTAAATCATAGCAGTTATTTCCGTTAATTTCCGGTGCTTTATCTTAAGAATAGTCAATATATATCGTTCTCTTTGCCGCTCGTATATATAGAGAGAGAGAGTTGCAATAACTTGTTTGATGTATTTTGAATTCAAAGGTATTATATATATATATATATATAATAAAACTTTGTAAATAATAACCATTAATCCACATAAATAATCGACAATAGATAAACCAATAATTACAATATAATACATAAATATATCCAAAAATTTAAGATTCTCAAAATTAAAATAAGTGGGAAATATATATATATATATATATATATATATATATAAACACTATTGTTGTCAATTAATTATTTACATTCTAATTCATAATTTCATAGTTTCTGTTGGTGTTTCGGTAATGTTTCATTAATGGTTATATATATATATATATATTAATTATATCTACTATATATTTTTTATCTCAAAGTCATTTTATTTTAAAAGATTTAACTATATTATTTCAATACATCTGATTTCTTTTTAATGTTCTCACTAATTATTGGTTGCTTCAACATTTAACATTAAGAAAAGAAAACTATTTTATTAATTTTTTCACACTTTTATTTTTATTAGTTTTATTTATTTCCATTTGTTTGTAATTAAAAAAAATAATTTAATTTAATTTTCTTTTAAATATAGGTTAATTTTAAATATCATTTATTGTCAATATATTTTATTTTTTCGTATCCTAATTATAAATCTAACAGTATTATTTTTTATTTTTACTTTAATATTTTCCGCTCAGTCTAAATTGGATAACATATTATGCATTTGTTTTAATCTTTAAATGTAAATCATAAATAATACTTTTATGCCTCTTACGATAATTGAATGTTTGTGATTTGTTAAAATCCCAATTAGTAATACAAATATTATTACTAATTGTATAATAATAATAGAGTATATATTTCTTATTATAATGAAGCTTGATATATGTATGTAAACATTTTTTCCAACATATTTGCAATTAATTAATTATTTAATATTTATTAATATTTTATTTTTAGTTAAATTATTTATCTTTATGGTTATTTCATAAATTAGGTGAAAAAACTGCAACATATATTAAGTGTTAACATACAATTTTTCCATGTGTATGTCACACTCATTTTTACAGTTCTATGGTTAAAGTAGTATTGGTAAATGAAGATTTTGTATTGTTTTATTTATTACCTTGAATTGTTTTTAATGAATTTTTTTGTTTATTTCTTTTCATTCACTATGGAGTTGTGTTTGTTATGGGTGTTATAGGTTTGTTATTGGTGTGGCATTTTTTTTTTTTTTTTTAATGGAATTCAGGATTGATCTATTCTTAATATTCCAATATTTTTATGTGTGTTGTCGCAGTTGATCGGGCAATTTCAATATAGAAATTTCTGCTTAACCGTTTTCTATATTCAAACATAAATCATATGCGACCTCCTTATATTGTAGCATATTGCCCTTGATAAAGTGTTTCACAATGTAAATTTCCATTTTTTTATTGTAATGCATCATTGTTCAAGCTATAACAAGTTAAAGTAATACAAATATATATATATATATATTCTACTCTTCTATCTGCTAGTTCCTTGTCTTCATATTGTTGAGCTTGTGTGATATTCGGATGTGTATTTTTTTCTTTAAAGTTTTGAAGTATTATCATCATAGAAGGGTTTATTCAAAAATCCTTTTAATTTTTTCCCAGTATGACTTGTATGACATGAGATTGATTGGATGGAATGAGATAGATTCGATGGAATCAGATGGATTTTAAGCTCGTCTCATGACAGAAACTTCATCTTTTTAGTTGACATTATAAGAATCACCTCTTGATGACGTTTCTCATAAGATAGCCCGGATTCTGTCTTTCCCGTTGGACTGGGTTTTATTTATACAGATTGCTTGACTGCTACCACACTTTTAAAATACTAATTAAGGTAAAGTGATTAAAGTAGTAATCTGTCGTTAAATAAGACGAATATTACTATTTAAAAAAGTAGTAGCAATCAAGCAATCTGAATAATAATAAAAAAAAAAAGAAAGAAAGAAAACTTCGTCCAATTGACAACACTGCCAATCAATTTCTTGTTGACTATTTTTCTATCCTCTAACATTTGCCGTATATTCAAGCATGTAATGCGCAAATCAAGCAAAAAAATTTAGAACCAAAAATTTTATTTAATGTAATGTAGCTTATTGTATCGTAACTATTTCACTTTATAAAGTAAAACTTTTTGTTCCATATATGTTTGTTTGATTCACGCGCTATACGCTCGAATGTACCATAATTGTCTGGTTACAGGTATATTGGTATTGATGTTAGATTTATTAATATTATATATATATATATATATATATATATATCACCAATATCTTTTATAATCCAAATGGATTTCGACTTTATGACTCTATTTCAAGTTTTAATTTCTTTATTATAGGTAAGATTTCTTTCCTTTTTAATATTGTATTTTTTTTTAAAGATTTTTTCACATGTTTTATTCATTGTTTATGAGTAGGTAGTCCCAAAATCATATTCTTTAGCAATGTTATGGCTAATATGATGATGAAACCACTCATTTTATTTGTGGTATTTAGGCATTTGGGACTTGATAATTCTGTCTAAATTCCACAAATTTCATTTCATCCATTCAATTTCATTTATTCAATTTTTAATTTAATTTCTTCTTCTTTAAATAAGTTTTTGGTATCTATATTCAGAGTGTTGGGGAATACTTTCATTGTCAACTAATTATTACATACTAAATCATTATTTCATTGTTTTAGTTGGTGTTAAGGTAATGTTTCATTTATGGTTATATATATGGTAAAATTATGATTGCACTTGTTAATTTATTAACTATGTGGTATTCTGTCTACACTTTATTACTAATTATCTCTTAGAAGATTTAATTAGAATGTTACAAGAACTTGATATGTTTTTTGAAATTCAAAGATATTATAATTATATATATATATATATATATATATATATATATATATATATATATATATCTGTGTGTGTGTGTCTGTGTAAACAATGTAGTAAAACTCGGATAAGAATGGTCAAAACGCAATTTTTTTCCCCATTCACATCCGAATGATTTGAAAAGTCAACACGAACAAAAACAAAGATAAAAAAAAAATCAAGAAGAAACTGATAAAAGAAACGAAATAATATTGGCTACATAATGAAAGCCAAAAATGTGAAATTTCTGTCTTGAGACTAGCATTTTTATCTTAATTTCAAACTCATTTCACCCCATCTTCACATACAAAACAAGTTAGATACCCAGAAAGGATTACATGAATTATTGAACAAATGGAATCGGGAAATAACACTTCAAAACTTGAAACACAGAATACATATCCCAATGTAGCAACAAGCTCTGAAATATGAATAAAAGAAATTAGCAATTGAACATTAGAATAATTTGTACAAGATCTCTTTTTTTAAATAATTGTCTGTTTTTTGCATGAAGCCGAACAACATCACCTAACGTTATATTTTCAATAAATATGTTGAATTTCAAATTGATTCAAAACCTTGAAATTTAAATCTATTTAAAAGATTGGTCTTAATAATTAAGATACAGATAAAGACATGATTTCCATTTTTTTTACAAAAAATTCATAGCTATCAGTCGTAAATCTTAATTAAATGTTTCGAGAATACATTACGAAAATTCAATAAAATTGAATAGAAAAAAAAATGAGATACATCGTTACACAGAATGAACGTTAGTTTTATAGTATTTTTATAACAATGTTCTTAAATAAAAGCATTCTTTAATAAAGTGTTAGAGATTAGGAACATTAATATTGTATTAATAAATCTAAATTATTACGTATGTCCCATAATACAGTTATAATTATTAAAATGTCATCATCACATACCACTAGTGATGACTTTTTCAATACTGACTTTTAAAAAACTACTCTATAAGCGCAGGTATTTCTAATAAAAGAATTCTGTACATTATTCACAACTTTCAATAAAGTTATGGATAGCCTCTTTCATTACATAAATTTTAGAAAGCTGAGATAGTTTAGAAATTATACCTTGAAAATTTTCTGTCCAATACCATGCGGCAAAACAGCAGCACACATTTCTTGAACAGCTGTCAACTGCTTTCATTGCAGTACCCATGCATACGTATATTATTAGTATTTTTAAATGTGTTTACTTATTTTTTCATATTATTTTGTTTATGTAAGACATGGTCGTCTAAACTTTTCATGCAAATCAACTACGTATTGATGAACTTTTGGAACAGTTTTTTTTTTCTCGTTTAAATTAGTTATATGCCTTATTATCGCCACTTTACAGTTTGGTTAGCTCTCTAGTCATTTTCAGCCAATTTAGTTTGTTTAATTTGTAGGACATTGAAAAGTTTCAGAGACTGTTGTTAAAAAAAAAAAATTCTGTAGAAATCCAAGTATAAACTATAAGTATAGAAATAAAAATTAGAAAAGGCTCTATTTTTACACAAATGTAATTACGCAATTTGTTGTACGGTTTAGTTTGGAGTGAATAAAGTAAACTAAGGTGGAATTTTAAATATATTGTTTAAATCGGATGCAATACTTTCACATTTAAATCTAGGCATTCTATCACACATATTCTTTCAATATGACGCCTGAGATATTTCAATCTATTATCATCTAAGGCGATTATTTATTTAATAATGCATATCTTCAAAGTTAAGAGATATTAGTATGATTGTATTTCTATGAATTGACATGGCTCTGTCTCCTCGATAACAATGAAAACACGGATATAAAAGTGAAAAAAAATCAGGGATGTAAATATAATTTCGAAATTAGATATTACTTGAAATGTGACCGCAAATTACATTTTTGTATGTATAAACCCAGATTGAGACTTTTTCCTTGTTATCACTTTACTTATTGCCAAAACGTTAAATAGATATAATAAAAGATATTGACTGCAAACCTAAACTAATATAACCGCACTCTACTAATATTGTCTGACGTGGTGATCCCTTTAACTTTTAACCCTTCAACGGACATTGGTTTCCCCACGAAACCACAAAATTTTAATTAGGAAATTCAACAATGACAGCAGAATTTTAATAGAAATGTTTTCCATTTATTATGTATGTGAAATATCGCTTTTTTGTTATATACAAATAAAATTGTTCATAATTTCCGATGTCAATCATTTATTTCAACATTTTAGCAATTGAAGTGCTTTATCCGTTAAAAAGTTAACTTAAATGCAAAGCCAATAATGTTAAAAACCTTATTATAATATGTTAGTGTTCAGCTACGCTTAGGTTTCTGAGTCAAGAGGGGTTTAAAAAAGATTTGAATTTTGTTAAACATTTTTAAAAATAATTACTTGCTCATTGTAAAATGATTTAATGTACTCAAATTTGTTTACTTATTTATTTTATCTAATCCTCTAGGTGAGCGATGGCACCGTGGTCTTTCATGAGAATCAATTACCTACCCACGACCTTGGGTATTGTATTTTCATTTGGATTAGTTTTATGCTTCATTATCGCAGTTTTAAGAGGAGATGTTAGTCCATACATACCATTTATCAGGTAAAAATAATTTAAATAATCTATATAGCTTATGCTTATAATATATTAAAAATGCATACAGCATATTTAAAACAAAACCGTCATTACTCAGAATTTGATAATCTTTGCTGAAGTGATAAAATTAATTTTGTTATTTTACCTGTTTACATTATATAACTCGTTTGGTAATAAATACTTCTGATATTTTGCAATGCATTTAAAAGTTGTAATTGATTTCTAACGTGGGTTGATAACCTCTTGGGACTCCTGTAAAATGTATTGAATATTTTCAGACGATTTTAAAATTATAAATATAATTTCTAAAGGAATTAAATTAAATTAAATTACTTGAATCATAATAATAATAATAATAATAATAATAATAATAATAATAATAAATACTAACCTTTTTAATAATAAATCATTAATAATTATTATTTCGTTTTAAATTATAATTATATACATATTTTAATCTAAAATAACAGAAGAAATTAAACATATATATATATATATATATATATATATATATATATATATAATCTTGTCTTTTGTCTGTCCGTTTTTTACACCTTCATATTTTGAGGTACACGATGTCGCCGCCTTCGTAGATTATTGAAAAAAAAATTGCATTTTTTTTTCAAACCGAAATCTTTATTAGATTAGACAAAATTTTAACAACAAATACCATTACAAATAAAATAATTATTATCATCAGGACATCAGGAAACTCAAAACAAGAAAATGATACCTAGTTTTCACCGCAAGACCAGTTCCGACTGCTGCTTGGTAATGGTGGTTCTAAAATAAACGAGGGTTCAAAATGTCTCAATTAAATATAGAAATCTGGAAAAAGGATAATTTTATCAAACATTGTATTATAATTATCTTATGTAATTTTTAAGTGAAATTTACGAAAAAAGAAGTCGAAATATTTTCTTAGAAGCCAAGAACGTCATGAATCAGTCATGAATCAGTCATGAATCAGTGCATATATCGCGTAGGTTCACTCTACATTTAAAGTTTATAGTTTAATTACCAACTTTACCACAATGCCACCAATTGAAAAATACATCATTTTGAGAAAAGCTCTTTTAAAAGTTTCGGAAGAAGTATTGACGCTTTAGTAGACTAACAAAGCCTGAAGAAGCGCCTTTCTTTTTTTTCTTTAATCGAGCGCTGAGCAAGGCTGCGATGGAAACGAAATGAAATGTATGATTTTATAGACTAAAAGGTAAGAAATTGATTTTTTATGGTTTTACAGCGGCATCCCAACCCTTATACTAATTTGATTATGCTCTTTAGTAAACAATATTTTTGTTAATTTTTTCGAGGCTCTTAAAAGCCATATAAAAAGTATAAATATTCATTAGAATGGACTCGATGTTTAAAAATATTAGGAAAGTCAATAATCTGTGTCATTTTTCTACTATAAATAAAATAGCACAAAATGATTTTTCTTTTGCATATTTTTCAACGCTAACTAATGAAATTATGACATATGGCATAAAATATTAGCTTTTTTTCTTTTTGCTTATTTATTAACAAAACGGCTGTTGAAAGAACATATTTTCACACTGCTGTTTACTATCAGACATTTCGGACTACCTGAAATGTTCTTCCAGAAAATTAAACCAAAAGTGGTTGTCAGGTTCAGAATTCTTCTTAAAAAAGGCATTCTTACGCACACAGTAGTTCGGTACAAAAAACACAGAAACACCATTCAGCTAATTTCTGGTAAATAAACAGGTATGTTGATTTTCCACATAAAAAATGTATAATTTTAATCTTTTGAACATTTCCTAATAGGTAGAATTATTATTATTATTGTGTCGTTCTTCTGTTAAAGACCTGATATGGAATTATGAATGATTGTGCAAACAAAAATTATTTCTCTCTATGACTATTCTTTATCTTATTTATTATATTGTACTATCTTTTAACATATCCCATGATTGAAAATTCTTCAAATTTGCTGTGCTATATTAATACATAAACTTAAAGATATAAAAAGTGAAAATCCGTCAGTTCAACAACTTATTTATGGTACATGTTTATATGTTAAATATAAATATACTATGTGTGTGCATGAATACGTGTGCATGTGTAGTATATGTTGAAAAACGTAATTGGTTGCAATAATTTAGTGTATTTATAATTTGTAACTTAATTTTTTTCTGTAATGTATATATTTTGTATAATATTTAATTACCGATATGAGTACTGCATGGTTTATAACATTAGTGCCCCTACTGATCAGGCGTTGTTTACATAGCCAAATTGTTCCCTTTTTACCTTTTGATCTGAAATTAGGTACTATAACAAGTGTTCCAGTTTTGTAAAACTTTCCACAAGTATTCAAGCCAGCATATAATTTTTAATATATGAATATTTAAGCGAATCTTCTATGAAATTTTTTTTTATAACATTATGAAATTGAAACAAAGAGAAAGAGTTTTCTCTTCAATATTCTTTAATATATTTTTTTTTTTACTTATTTGTTCATTTTGATGCTGGAATTTACAAATTACATAGTGAAAATGTACAAAAATGTACACTGCACAACGCATTTTAAACCTTTTTTTGTCCTTTAAATGAATTCATGTTATTTTTGATAAATTCTATTGAATTCAAATATGTAATCAGAATTTTTCTAGCACATATAGTCCTCACAGAAAGATATACAAATTTCCATTAAAAAATGTCACATTTTTCAGAAATTGAAGATTAAAGTACATATTATTTACACTATTAAAAAAATAAGAATGTTTTATAGTTTTTCCATATGCAGTAAAATCAAATAAGAAGGTATAGCAAGGGACCGAAAAAATTATGTTTTAGATAGGCTACCGTCATATCAGGTATATATTTATATATAGTCAACTCAATCATACTGCTTTCCCGGGATCATGAAATTTTCCATTAACGGGGGATTCTGTTATAAAATCAACTATACAATTAAAGTTAAAGGGCAAATATTTTTTTTTTCTAAAATAAGCACATGCATTACAAATTGCGAAATAAATGCATTGATAATTGTATTATATATTATCCTTTGTTTTTCACGTGTGTTTTCATTTTTAAATATATATATATATATATATATATAAATCTGTGGATTAAGGAAGAAATATTGTGGTCATATTTCTAAATTTCTATCAAAAATACTTTAAAAAGATGTATAATTACATTTGCAGGACAAAATTTGCGTTGCCTTGTGTAATTATAACTCTTTTTAGTTGCGTAATTTAAATTTATCGGAAATGTTAAATTCATGGACTCCTAATTTTCTACGTGCGAAAGCTAAATTTCTACTTCGAGTTAATTTTATAGAAATACTTGATTTATAAATAAATTATATAAATGATCGATGGCTTTATATTTTAAAATACAATCCGAATTCAGTTAATTACCCTTTAACCTTTGGGGGATCTTTTAATAATGAACTTTTAGCTTTTTACTGAGAAGAACCATTTCTGGAATGAAGCTTTAAATCGAGTGTGAAGACTAATGTAAAATATCTGGAATTTAAATTGTAGAATTAATTTGAACTACATGTGAACCTAAAGCAAAGCTGCGTTTTGTGCGTTTTATTGAATTATATTACCTATTTCTAAACTCCCATTTGTTTTATTTAATGTATGAAGTATTTTTATTAATATAAGTTACATAAATCTATTCGCAAACTTTGAAAATGTATAGCTTTGATTGTGTTGAATATTTAAAAAAAATTGCAATTCAAAATTTATGGCTGTCCAAGACGGGTGTTTAATTAAGTTTCAATGAAGATCTGTACTAAAATTAAGCTTGATAGCAGGTTCTTATGAATGAACTTATAAAAGCAGTTCATCTTTTAACAGCAGTGAACTTAATATAACCATTTTGGTACATTTTATAGATTAAATTCATCCTTCATCACTTGAAACAAAATACAGACTGTTGAGTCCACAGGGTGGATGTTACACTCCAAAAAATAAGAATCATTTTAATCATTTGATAAAACAATTTATCTCTCTATTTCTGCGATTGGCAATTTTCTATTAGTGCAGATGATTTTTTGTATAAAGCAAAACAATTATTTTAAATTATTTTAAAGATCAAAGCGAAAAGAATAATGGTTAAATAGTTCTTTGATTGTGAATTTTCTGCAGATAAAATCATTCAGTAATTAAATGCCTTGATTTTAGTCGAAGATATATATATAGATTTATAAATGGATACTAATATCTGTAAAGATTGAAACTAGATCTGGTTCCCCCACGCTCAATTCGTGCAAAAGAGCACATCAAAAGATTTCGTGAAGAAAATACGAATTCCACAACGTTCTGCAAATAAAGTGGCTGCAGAAGCAAACGTGGGTCATAGAACTATGGAAGTTAGTAAAAAATATATGGGGTTTTCCCCTTAACGAAAAAGAAAAGTTCAAGATTTTACTGCAGCACAAGTAAGAAAAAATTTGTAAAGATGCAAGACATTACTGCAGCGGCACGGTAGCAAAAGTGTTGACAGAATAACATTTTCGAACGAGAAACTATTTTGCACTGAATGATTTTATAATGCTAAAAATGGTGTCGTACATTCAGGAACCTTCGAGGATATACATGAAAACCTTCGAACTGTTAAATGCTTTCAGAACAATATTTCTGTTATGGATTGTGTTGCAGTGGCAAAAAGTGGCAAATTGCCTCTGAAATTCATCCATAAAGTGGTAAAACTCAATACGGCATATGACAAACATGACATATTGGCTACACATTTATTGCCGCTTACTGGCAGATTGTATCCCAAAAATAATTGGATATTTCATCAAGATTCTGCACCTTTGCACCAATCCAAATTAACACAGGCAGCTCCATGTCATTTGTCCGAAGTTCATCATCCAAGAAGATTTTCTACCTTCTTCACCGGATCTAAATACTTTAAGAAATTGCATCGAGAAAATTTTAGAAGCTAAAGTAAATGCTAAACAACGCAGAAGTTTTGACTCACTCGAAGCTTCCATACTACGTAAATGGAACAGATTACCTATTAAAATGATTTGTACCGCAATCGGACAATGGCGTGAGAAATTATATTTTGCAGTCGATAAAGATGGCGGTCGAATAAACTTATTTCTAGGTAAAATTTCACTTCTGATGTTGGTGCATTTATCATTTTCTATTTTATATCAGTAAAAAAATGACTCAATATTTGTAAACGTATTTAGTAGCTACCCTGTAACTTACCAGCAAATTTTAATTAATATTTTGGAAAATATAACTGTTTCTTGGTATTTTAAGCTTTATACAGTGCGTCTCATAAATATAAAGACACAGATATTTTTGAAATTACATTTTATTAATTCAGTATAAGAAATTAAATTTTATATCTCGTATTAAGAACAATGAAATGTATCTGTTATCGAGATTTAAATTTAAATACAATAATTTCGAGTCGAATAATAAAAAAAATAATAAATTGCGCTGTCTTACAAATATAAAGGCAAATTTGAAAATGCTCGATATGCATTTTTTTTCGAATGCGCACATACAGAAATAATGCGCAAGCGCAGAAATACGCTTTAAGTTACCCAAACGAGCAAAGTTGTTTGACTTGTTTCAATTGCAAAGATGCCGCAGAACATTGAAATTTCTAAAGATGAGATTTGCAAAATACGTGGATTTAAAGCTAATGGCTTAACAGTTTCTCAAATATGTAAAAAAACTGGAAGAAGCAGAGTTGCAATTTATAAAGTTTTATCAAAAACTTACAATTTAAATTCTACAAAACGATCTGGCAGACCGAGAAAGACTAGTGAAAGACTTGAACGTAAGATCATGCGACTTGTTTCGTCGTAAAAAATGTCACTCCGACAAGTTTCTCAACGAGTTAATGGTATGGTCTCAAAGGACACAGTAGATCGTCGTATAAAAGAAAACAAAAATATTGTGTGCCGTCGTATGTGCAGATTTTCTTTACTGAAAAAAGAAAACAAAGGACGGAGGCTACTCTGGGCTAAAGATCATATGGATTGGTTGGACGAATGGATGCAAGTCATTTTTTCAGATGAAAAGAGATTTAACTTGGAAGGCCCAGATGGTTAGAAACCTCAAACCTGCTTCAGTAGGCAAAAAGAGGGAGGTTCTGTGATGGTTTGGGGTGCCTTCTCGTTTAATGGAACTACATATATTGCTTTTCTGGAAGGTAAACAGACATTTAAAGAGCATATAGAAGTGCTCGATAGTCACTTGTTGTCAATTGCTGAAACTCTTGGTGGTCTGAATTATTTGTACTGACAGGATAATGCATGGATTCACGCATCAAGACTCACAAAAAAATGTTTTGCGTATAAAAATGTTCATGTCATGGTATGGCCTGCACGTAGCCCTCATTTAAATCCAGTTGAGAATCTTTGAGACATTCTCGTTCGCAGTGTATATGCATCTGGAAGACAGTTTTCAAACGTCCTTGAGCTGAAAAAAGAAATCGAACGAAGTTGGTTTGATATAAAACCATAATACTTACACAACTTAATAAACAGCATGCCATCTAGAATATTTGCTATCATTAATAAAAATGGATCTATTATTGGACAATAATTCAAAAATATGTAAAATATCTTTATATTTATGAGACAGCAAATTTGTTTCCATTGATCAACTTTCGAGTTGAAATTATTTAATTCTAATTTAATTTATTGTAAAAGGTTTTATGGTGCATGCTTTTTGTTATATGCATAAATATATTTTTGAATACTGAATTATTAAAATAGTATTTTGAAAATATCAGTGTCTTCATATTTATGAGACACACTCTATCTATTTTTTAAAGTCTGTTATCAGTTTAGCTAAAATCTAGTATAAAACAATCTCCATAAAATAGCAAGAGATTTTTGTAGTATAATAACAATCAAATCTTATTTGGATTTTAGATTAAATTTGCATAATTTGCTTGAAATATGTTAAAATATACGGATTATTTGGATCTCTAAATTAGGACAAAAATTCATTATAAGCTTAACTTGACAATTTTATTCAAAAAGATATTAATAAAAGATGTAAATATAGGGGTACATCAGTGAAAAATATATTACACCAATAAGACCAAAAATAGTACTGTTATTCTTTTTAAATCGAATTTTACATTACAGAAACATTTTACATTATTGAAACGGATTACTTAAAGAAATGACTTTTCCATGAAACTGTGCGTTTAGTAAAAATTTAATAGGAATTATTTAAAAGGAATCGAAATTCATCCAACACTCAAGAGATTAATTGATGAAAATACGTTATCATATATTCATCAATTAATCTCTTGATTGTCAATTAATATTGAATGCTTTCTATTTATTTTTTTTAATTTTCATCTCTTTAACCAAGCGAAACTTCTGAACAAACTCTGCAATTGCACTGTATAAAATTTAAAATAATAATAATAATAATAATAATAATAATAATAAAGCCCTAATATAGCATAAACGTTTACGAAAATTAAATGTAACCTTGTCATTATAAGTAATTCCAGAAATTTTTTCGGTTTCTTCTCTTAAAGTTGACTATAAGGGAAAAGTTTCCAGAACCATTATAAACTACGAAGTTTTACGGAATTTTCGTAATCATTTCTTCTATATTAGTTTTTCTTTCCGTAATTTTTTGCAGTGGATGAACTTACAGACATAGTTTATATCTTTTCTATTTATGAACACGTTACTAAACTTATACCAAAGATGAGAGAAATCATATAGATTCATTTACATGTTAGGATTTACTATAAGAAGTTTATTCCTACAGTCAAGACACAATTTATTGACATTTGCTACATTATAGTGTATATAAATAAAACAATTTTCATTTTTTTTAATATTAGTCAGAAGATTTTTTTCAGTTGCGTTCACAAGTAAATAGATTTTTTTACTCTTTATTTCTTTTTCTAATTTTTCCTTTTGTGTTTATTTAATTTAATAATACGCAACGGAAACTTTCTCTTTTATAAATAATAAATGGTGCAACTTAATATCACGTGTTATCATACTAGCTAAATTCAGTATTAATTTCACAAAATGGGACGTACAAAATAGATATTAATAGTTAATCATATCAACAAGGTATAAAAATTCTTTTCGTTTTAATTTTCTTTTCTGTAGATTATCCCTTTTTGAGGTTGCTAAAACTTAGTAGTTCAGAAACACAATATTCGCATATTAAAACTCACGTGTTTATCCTTTTTTTTTTTTTTTTTTTTTATGTGAAATTTGGAAATTAGCCAATAAGCTTCTGGAACAAACACCTTCTCTGACAAGTGTGGAATAATCCAGATAATATGATATCATGACCTAAAATCTATCATATATTCATTTCACGCTTTTATGACAGTACTTCGTTTACGTACGTATGAAACAGACAGAAATTGACGATAGCTTACGCGTTTGAATGAAAAAAAATCATCAATTTTTATTTTTATCAATTTTATCTCGTCGAATTTCACACTTAAACAGATAAAAGTGACATTGTTTACCACAATTTATCATTGGTGGTAAAGCAAAAATAAATTGTAAATCATAATGTTTAATGATATATTATATAGAACATTTTCTAAATAGCAAGAAAAGGCGAATTTTGGAAGAAAGACAGATTTAAACTTTTTTTATTGTATTTTATTAGATACATTGAAAATTTCTTTTTCGTATATCCGTGAAATCAATCAGAATATATTTGATCAATCTGAAGTCATTCAGAATGTGTTTGGACATTTATGTAATAAAAAAAGAGGACCATTTTTAAAACACATTCTTCAAAAATGCTGAGCGTAAAATTTTTTAATTCATTACAATTTTTCTTGTAATATATAATCACTCCGAATTAGCTAAACAATTTATTTAAATTATTAAGGAAAAATGTGTAAAATACGTTGCTTAGTCTGGCATTAAATTTGGAAATTCAAGAAAGAATAATGTTAAGTTTTTTCTAAACATTTTCATCGTCGCTTACTCGAAAATATATTTATCACCAAATTTTGCACCACAATCGCGTAATTTTAGTCTCCGCGTGTATAAAATTTTGAGCTACTTTAATTCAGATTTTTTATTTTCTGTAACTGTACTGTGTGATATTCATTTGGGGGGGTTTCAGTTCCCTGAAAATTAGTTTGAAAATTCAATTAAAAAAATGTTTCATAAAAGATCCGCTCTATTTAAAGTAAATGAAAAATACACTAAATTATTTAGAATACAATTTAGAATATCTAAAAAGTATATGCATAGATATTGATTCATGATCGGGATTGAAATAATGTGTTAGCTTTTAAAAGCAGTAAAGTGAAGCAGACACGAAAATATTTTGGAATCTTCCTCCATAAATTATGTGAGCATATTATATTGCTCTCAAATTACATCATTAAAAAATGCAGTTTAAATTTTACAAAGAAATACAGCAGTAAAGGGATTATGGTTCTGTTAAAATTTCGGGGAAAATAAAAAAGTGAGCTTATTTATTTGTGTATACATTAAAATTCAATTTGGACAATGTTTTATGAAAGATCCGTCATATTTCAAATAAATGAGAAATTCCTTGAAATCTTTAGAATATAAATTAGAATATTTACAATTAGAATATTTACATTTTTGAAACCATAGATTTTTATTCAACATTAGTTTTACGGATACACGGTTCAATCTTTAAACTTTGATATTTGCTGAATGACCGATTATTACTGGATATTTAAACGCGAAAATGTAAAAGCATTACATAACAGAAAAGTAAAAAAATAAAAAATAAACCGTTTGTATAAGCTTGTGTACGCTACCGAAGACAGTGTAGCCCCTCTTCTTTTGGTAAGATTTTTGTTCATATATATAAATTTATTCAACACGGATTTAAATATATTTAACGTTAGTATCGCGGGCTCAACAAATCGAGTGGGATACACTCAGAAAAAGAAACTGATTAAAACTACAAAACATATTTTTTGAGTACATTTTGTTGTTTTAGCAAAATTGGAGTAAAATTGAACCATTTTACTTCAATTAACAAAACATTTTTGCTGACGATACATTTTTTTTTTTTTTTTGGAATTGCAAAAAAAAATAATTTTTTTGATGATTCAAACAAAATTTTTATTGACCCATATTTAAACAAAAATTTTGTTTAAATATAGGTCAATGGAAATTTTGTTTGAATCAACAAAAAATTTTTTTTGTTGAAAACCACTTTCTTTTTGCAATTCCAAAAAAAAAATTTGTATCGTCAGCAAAAATGTTTTGTTAATTGAAGTAAAATGGTTCAATTTTACTCCAATTTTGCTAAAACAACCAAAATGTACTCAACAAAAATGTTTTGTAGTTTTAATCAATTCCTTTTTCTGAGTATAGTCTTTGTATACATTTTCAAATAAAGTTGTTCTATTTTATTTATTTTCCATTATTAGATTAAACAGGAAATATACATGAAAGTAAAACATCTTGACGCAGATTGTCAAAAACTGTACATTATCGGAAAATATTGAGGTCATTTTTTCGAATAAGAATCCCTAAAAAATATATAATCAGTATAAAATTAAAGAATTATATCATAAACGTAAATTTTGTGTTACTACACTTTTAACTAAAATATCAAAACTATTGAAATTTACACAGATTGAATGCACAAGTTGGTAATGACACCCTCTCGAGGTATCTGGTATGAAAATGGCTCAAGTTGTCAAAGAATGGCTACGAATAGGATGAAAGAAAAGTGATCCAGTTTGGAATGGTACACAAAATAGAAGCTGCTCCACTGAAAGCACAAACTAACAAACTTCTCAATATTAATTTTTGATATCTACGGGACACTGTTGGGATCGATTATCCCTATGAACGATGCACCATTAATGCAGTATAATACTATGGATTTTTGGAGAAGTTTAAAGCATCACATATATCCTAAAACCGTCCCATTCTGATCCGAAGTGCTCTTCTCCAAGACACTGAAGGTCTCATACAATTGGTACAAAAAGGAGAGAAAGAGAAACTTCGTTGAACAACAATCGAACATCCTTCTTATAGTCCGAAATTATCATTTTTGGACTGGCATTTGTACAGGAGAATTTGTAGAGGAAAGATTTTCATCCGATGGAGAAGTCGAGAAATTTCAGTGGCATTGGTTTCATACGTATCCTGTTTCCTTTTTATGATACAAGAATGACAAAAATAACAATAATACGTTAGGAAAAGTACGTATGTTTAAGAAAGTTGTGTCAAAAAATACTATTGGTGTGATTTTGATAAGTAATATTTAAAAGATATTCTTTTTTTAAAATCTCCTCCATATTTGATTCACCTTCGTAGTTACTTATATAATACAGTTTTGTAAATAAATATCCATTAAGATCAAAAATAAAATCTAACTGATTATAACCGAACCACATTTTCTTTTAAATCATTTAACAAAACATCTCAAACCAAAAGTATGCATAAAATTCACAAAAACATTAAAAATAAAAAAGGGAAAATGCTTATATTGTAACACACTCTTTTAGAGCACCATCTCACATATACAAATATATATATATATAAAGAGATCGATTATGTGTATGCTACACAAAAAATGTATCACACATCCCATAATTACTAAATAAATATTCGCTTGGAAACATTATCGATAACTTCTCGGTCTCAAACTATCAGCGCTTAATTAAAATAGCAACTGCATCAGTAATAGCTTTAGTACAAATGTTTATTAAGACTAAATTAATTTTCCGCCAAATGAATTAATGTGATGGCTGAATGCTTACTATAATAATTACGGCTAAACATGTAACATTTATAAAACATATTATTTTAGTTAAACCACTCAAAAATTTGTTAAAAAATTATATTTTATTGCCAAACATCAACTCTTTTCTTTTTATTATGACCTATAAAATTCAATGAAGTTATTCAAGTGCAAAAAATATCATTTCTAAATATTCAATTAATGATTTTTCCTGTGATTACAGGATATGTATGATATCACTTTCAATATTTTCCCCATCACCATCTATAATTATACACCGTTAAAGTTTTTCTTTTATTAAGAAACTATTACATAAAACTGCCCTTCTATTTTGAAAAAAAAATGTGTTGAAAATATGTTTGGAACAAAAATGTTCAAAGGAAATCATATTTTTCTATTGAACTCTAGGCTGCATTACAGACAGAACAACTTGTCCACTTGTCAAAATTACCAAAGTTTTATGTACTTAAAAATGGTCAGTAAAAATCGGAAGAATTTCTCACGGAACTAGATGTATGAATCATCACGCTTAAAATAAGTATATACATACACATTGACAACAAGCTATCACTACATCAGGGCTAGTCCTAAAATGAAATAACAAAGCATTGCTCTCCTCTTGAGAAAGAAATAGCAGTTGATAATTTTTTATAATCCTTCAAATTTCAATTTTTTTTTAAACCTGAATTACAAACATGCGAAGTACTAAAGTTATCGAAAAATATATTTTTGAAATTATCTCAAAGAAGCTATTTTCTTATATACAGTAAAACTGGTGCATACTGAACTTGTTTATTACGGAATCCTGTTTAAATCGGAAATTTTCATGATAATGTCATTGCAAAAAAAATTAAATTCATTAATAGTCGGTGGTCTACCTTCTAGAAATAAAACCTGTCTCAAGTAGAATTTTTATTATGTCCTCTGAGATTTGGTCTTTGAAAGCGTTGTGAAGATAACGTTCATGTTTTGACGAGATAATTTCGTAAAGTTATCTCCGTAACGGGGGCCTCCGTGGCCGAGTGGTTAAGACACCATTCCGCTAATCACTTGAGAGCATAGGAGTCAAGTCGGCGGGTTTGACTCCCGTCAGCTCCATTGCACACACTTTGTGGAGCTCTCGGTTGTATTTCTCTGATGTTGTAAATTTCCTTGTGGCTATCTCGTCCTTGTATATTGACGATGACTTATAAGTGGGCACTTGATGTCAAGCACTCAATAAAACAAACAAACATCTCCGTAACGTTTTCAAATATTACTAAACAAAGGACCATAAAAATTCCATTAAAATAGTATGAAAAACTACATATCAATGATAATGATGTTGAAATAATAATTGAAGGCAAATCCCGGAACAGTTTAGAAGGTAGTGCTTTTATAAACAAATATTTTATTTAGTGCATTGACGTCAAAAAAATTTTAGAAGCCACAATTCTGCATCATCCAAAATCGATTTAAAAAAACTATGGATAACGAAAAAAAATTGTAATGTAACATTTAATAACAATTTTAATACTGTAGCTCATTATCATGAAAGAAGTTTCAAGATATTACAATTTTTAAATTGAAGTTTAATTAGAAATATAAAACTATATTCTCCTGAAAATGTAGCTTGAAATAATATCGCTTGTAAATTACATGGAATCCTGTTTGTAACAAGTTCCCTTGGCGATAACTAGCATGATTATAATATCGAATTTATAGCAGAGAATATTCTGTAGCTACTTAAGTAACTAATAAAAATTTCGTGCTGATTGATGTCTTTTTTTTACAAGAAAGAGCTTTAATGGGGATAAAAGTTTAGAGATAGACTAACAAAAGACAGTGTTTTCCAGTTATTAAGAAAGTGTTGAAATATCACCCTCCAATTAAAACAAGAGTAGATTATAAAAAATTAAACTTTGTATAAAATGATTTTAAAATTAAATAATTACTAAATAAATTTTCATTTCAAAACTTCCTCTATAAATATCTTGTTTCAGAATATCTAGCGGTATTTAACATTAATAGGGCAACTTTGTCAGAGGCCGTGTTCTTGGCCTAATGTTAATTAGTGTAAATCAATTTTCCGCTAAATCAGTTAATATCCCTTGTAGTTACAACCAATTAATTATCCAAGGTTGTGGGTTTCAGGTGCGTTCACTTTATCATTTAGACGAACTAGATTAAATACGGTTAAATGCACATTGTTTATAAATCATTTAATTATTTTATAATTTAACTTCAGTAAATTACTAGGTAATTTTATATATGACAAAAACAACGTTATGATTTTATTTTTACTCTTGTATATATTTTTAAGTAAGTTCTGTAACATTTTTCTAAATAAATTGCCCAAAAATAATCAGGGGATCACCAAGTGATTTGTCTTAATGCTTAATTATCAAGCGAACAAAAAAATGTATTCCAAAAGGTAATGAAATGATTTGCTTATTAAAATCTAATGTGAGGTAAATACTTTTATGAAAATGATTTCTGAAAAATCGCGAGGAATGAATAGTAGTGGCGATCTCCAACAGAAATGAACAAAATTCAGAAACCGGTTTATTTATAAGAAGTTTGTATTCTCTTATGCGTCCACTTCAATGGTACGTTTGCGACTCCTACTCTTCCTAAACCACTCATCCGATGACCATCTAATTCAGCACAGTGATAGATGCCATGACCGTCATGAAATATCTGATAATCATGAATCATGTCCTTGAGGAATAATTATAATTATAGATCATAAGTGCGATATTCTTAACGTTAAATGTCACTACCTGGTCGCTGGTTTTCACATTACGTAATTTAGTATCTATTTATCTATCTATCTATCTACACACACACACACATATATATATACATATACATATATAAATCAGTGTTTGGATGTATATTCCTTATACAAATCCACAATTTTTGACCTGATTTGCACGCAACGTGATAGAAAACTCTTTACCCCTTTTCTCAACCACCTGTTAGAGTTTATCATTCTACAAATCTATTTTTATTTAAATTTTTTATTTTCTGTTGCCATACCCGAAAAAATGGCCCAAGAATAAAAAATAAAGGGGTAATATGTGTACTTTATTTTTATAAGTTTATAAAAATTCACACCCACTCGCTATATTTTCGCATTCAAATCGACGATATCCAGAGGAGATAATGTGCAGTTTTCGTATATGAAATTAAAAGAAATTACTATAAGTGGGTTAAAATGACATAGTACTTTCATTTAAATGTATTTGGAGTTTAAACATTTACTATAATACAGACAGTTCAATTTCAAGAGAAATATTCAGGGGGGGGGGGATCTTTTCTCTCTCTCTCTATATATATACAAGGTGTCCGAAAACTCTGCAAACGCTTGAATAACTCGAGAAATATACATCGGACTGATAAACGGAAAAATGCATGTTCAATATTTTTGAAAAATCTATTTATTGATATCAAAGTTGTCCCTCCAACTCTGGCCCCTGGGGAGAAAAGGAGACAATCTTGAAATCTTAAATGATAACCCCCCCTTTTTATTGCAGATTCGGATTCTACGGAAAAAAGTACGTAATTTTTGTATGGAACATTTTCTTTAGAAAATCGTAGATGGCGCTGTAATCGAGTAAAATGCAGTGAGAATCGTTTCCATTGAAAAGTCTGAAAACGGTCAAATAACTCGAGAAATATACATCAGACTGAAAAACGAAAAAATGCACGTAAAATAGTTTTGAAAAATCTAATAGGGATATCAAAGTTGACCCCCTAACTCTGCCCCTCTGGTAGAAAGGGGGGCAAATTTGAAATCCTAAATGGTAACCCCCCCCCTTTTTTTATTGCAGATTCGGATTCTACGGGAAAAAATACGTAACTTTTGTATTTAACATTTTCTTCCAAAAATCCTAGATGTCATTGTAATCGGAGTAAAATGCAATGAGAATCTTTCCAATTAAAAAGTGTGGAAACGGTTGAATAACTTGAGAAATATACATCGGATTGAAAAACGGAAAAATACGTGTTCAATATTTTAGAAAAATCTATTTAGGGATATAAAAGTTGCCACTTTTCTAAAATGCTGAACACGTATTTTTACGTTTTTCAATCCGATCTATATTTCTCGAATTATTCGACCGTTCCCAGACTTTTGAAAGAAAACGATTCTCACTGCATTTTACTCGATTACAGCGCCATCTACGATTTTCCGAAGAAAATGTTAAATACAAAAGTTACATATTTTTCTAAAATCCAAATCTGTAATAAAAATGGGGGGGGGGTATTACTTAAGATTTCAAAGTTGCCCCCCCCCTTCCCCCGCAGTGGGCAGAGTTGGGGGGTCAACTTTGATATCCCTAAATAGATTTTTCAAAACTATTTAACGTGCATTTTTTGTTTTTCTATCTGATGTATATTTCCCGAGTTATTTGACCGTTTCCAGACTTTTCAATGAAACGATTCTGTCTGCATGTTACTCAATTACAGCGCCAACTACGATTTTCCGAAGAAAATGTTCATACAAAAGTTACGTATTTTTTCTTGTAGAATCCGAATCTGCAATAAAAAAGGGGGCTTATCATTTAAGATTTCAAAGTTGCCCCCTTTGCCCCCAGGGGCAGAGTTGGGGGGGACAACTTTGATATCAGTAAATAGATTTTTCAAAAATATTGAACATGCATTTTTCCGTTTATCAGTCCGATGTATATTTCTCGAGTTATTCGACCGTTTCTAGACTTTTCGGACACCCTGTATATAAATAGACGTGTGTATCCCTATATTTGACTTTGCAGCCACAACTACCCAGCGCAGACCACTGTTGTTTGTGTGTGGTAGTAGCCTCAAGTCTCCCATCGTGCACTATGAGGCACTATGGTGGATGAAATTGGTCGAACTAGGGCATTTTCATATTTCATAAATAGACGTGTGTGTCTATATTTCACTTTCCAGCCACAAATATCCAGAGCAGACGAGTGGTATTTGTGTGTGGTTTTAACCTCGAGTCTCTCATCGTGCAATGTCGGTAGCTGTGGGAGTGTGGGAGATATGGTGGTTGAAAGTGGTCGACCTAGGGCATTTTCATATTTCGACTAAAGTGTTCTACAAAATGTTTGGAATCTTTTTCAACGGGAATGGGTTCATTTAACTTAACATGAACTAATTAAGACACAGATAACTAAGTAAGATGATCCCCCCCCCCAGCGGTGGAAATTGAAACTAAACGATATTGCTATGAGACGAGACTTATGCTATTTAGTTCAGATTTTAAATAAGAGAAATAGCGTTTGAAATTGTTATATCATCCTTATAAACTATTTCAGGAAGTAATTTTCAAGAAAATGTAATTTTTATTTATGTATGGTTGTTAAACAGCTGACTTCGACGCATTATTTTGACGTTCAATGGCCCTAGAGCAAAATAAATATAACAATGAAGGCAGAATAAATAAATGCGTTTTGGATCAATAAAATTTCCGTAGCCTTTACTTCAAAATCATGTAATTTTTAAACTACTTTTAAAAATTCATAACTAAATTTAACTCGGCTAAATGTTAGAACAATAAATTTCCATGCAATATAATTAATTAATTTGATCTTTTTTAAATGCTAAGGAGAATATAAATAGAACAAATGTGTCGTTTTAAACACTTTTTACAACAATCTATGTTGCTTTTATTCGAATACATGAAAATTACACACATGTGTGTCATTACACCATTTGTCATTATCCATAAAAATCTTCCTTAGATTTCAGTTCATAATCAATACAAATAAAAGAAAGTTTCGCTCTGTGTCTGTCTGTCTGTCTGTCTAGCGAAATATACCGCACCTAGAAGTCTGAAAAAGTGGGTGAGGATAGTCCAAGGCAAGTCCTGATGCACCTGAGGCTCAGATTTTTAAATTTTTTGATAATTAACGTAGATATTAATTAAAAAATCATAATTTCTTTTTTTCAAAAATCGGCAGATGCCGAAAACATGATTTTCTAGCGGCAAGTAACGAAGAACCAAATGATGGCGTTTTTTGGCGTTTTGTTTTAATCTCCATCGGCCAAACTGTTCGGGATACGGCAAAACTATACACATATTCTCAAGGTTAATATTTTTACGTCTTGAACGCCGCAATCAGTTTGAAAAAATATCGTTGTTAACCCTTTGAAAAGAAAATTTAAATGGGTCGTTTTCACGGTTGACGTTTTCCCAGGCCACAATTTTAGAGGTACTGATAAGCAAAAAAGATGCTTTAAAAACTGAGATCTTATTTTCGACGGTGCATTCGTTTATCACAAATACGAATTTTAACTCTTTCAGAAACATTAACGACCGCAAGACACTTCGTGCCTCCCGAAGACAATCTTTTTCTACGCTAAAAGTAACTAAAAGCTCGTATTTCTACACAATCTTTTTTAGAGCATTTCGGCAGACCAGATTTCTAAAATTTCGAAACGTTCGGACGAGTAGAAGTATTTTTAAATTATCGGAGAAATTGTTGATGAAAACGGCTGTTTCAGAGTTCGGCTTCGGCTCTTGTTTATACTACTAAATATACATATTTTTCACGAAACTTTAAAGGGAGATTGAATACAGTTATATTTATAACCGATTAAAATTTTAAAGAGTTCGTAAGATGAGAACTATTATTTTATGTTAAAGGACTTGACAAGAAAACAAAACAAAAAAAAAAAAAAAGGCGGGAAAAATATATTTTTTTTACAACTAGATAACAATATTTTTTTTCACGAAATTTTTATACGCGCTGTAAAACCATTATATTTATAACCGGTAGAAATTTCAAAAAATTAGAACAAGAGCTGGTTTTTTTTTTCCCTTCAAACTATGAAACGACCCTACGTGAAAAAACAGGAAAATGGTCTTCGTACGAGCGCTTTTACTATTAAATATCATATATTTCGCGAATTTTTCATTAAAAATATAAATTCACACAAAATCTGGTTAAAGATATAAAATCATACAAACTTGAGATTTGTTTAAGGCTATTATCACGGGCCCGGACAACGCCGGGCGGATCAGATAGTATAAATATAAATTAAAAAACAATACTTAGTAATTTGGAATGCTTAGATGACAGTATGGAACAGCATGGTATGGTTTTGTATGGCCTTCACTTTAAAAAGCATACATATGCATAGGAATTTTCAACAAAACCACTAACATGAACTTGATTATTATTATTATTAAACCGCAGACCAGGCCCCTACCTGCCGGGCATTATGCCCAGCTTAACGAGTTTGTGTACCTAGCCGCGGGGCGAAATTCGCCTAATCTCCTCATAGCGGAGATCCACCTGATTAGCTTCTTGGGTGTCCTTGGCTGCAACGCTATTTCATGAGAGTTACTTAGTTACTGTGTTGGCCGGTTCCAGTTTGTTATTAATTATGGGTTTTCTGGGTATGTTGTCGAATAAGGAGAGGGGCTTGCTTTCGGCTCATATTAATACTGACTATGGTTGCTTAGAACTCCTATAATACAGGTTGACGCATCCTTGCAGATTTGGGGCTCAAATTGAAGTTCAGTCGAAACACCAAGCTAATCAAAACCGGTTCAGCCAATCCGAACCGAGTCTTAGGCAACCCCAACTCCGGCTGCGGTAGATTGATGCTGAGCTGCGTACCAATAATGCGAAACAAAATGGATATGCGTCAGCTCCTATTATAGGAGTCTTATGGTTGCTAATATAGACAAGTTAATAAAATTCAGTTTAAATATTTGTGTTTCCGCTATGTATTACATCTTGTCTGTAGTGTTCTCTAGTGGTTTGCTACAGTTTCTCTGCTTGACAGCTCACGGCATCCGCCCAACCTCGCTGAAATGGCAGATTTAAAAAAAAATAAAAAGAAGAAGAGAGAAAGGACCAGGCGCCATTAGCGCCATTAGCTTCGTTGATTTTTTTTGTGCACATTGTGCTTTTAGTATATATTTTTTTTAATATTTTTTTTTTTGATGCAGTAAAAGTAAAGTTCTTTTAATGCCTTTTTTTGTGCAAAAATAGAAGATTCTATTAATTGCTTTTTATTATTTCGCTATGCGTTACGCTAGATTACTGTTGTTGCTGGGGAATTAATCTTGTGTGGATGGTGGGAAGGGCTTGTTCAGTTTTGCTTCACGTTAGTGTGAAATTAAGTCATGTTATCAATTAACGATCTGATCATTGTTTTGGCTTTTGCTTGTACATGTTTGTTTTGAGCTAGCTGTTTGTGCCAAAGTTGCTCGTTGTTTGGTGTTATGCCTACCAGATGGAGTGCTTGTGTGAGTGTACAGGCTATGAGGTAGTGTTTGGAAGTTCCCATCAATCCGCACTCGCATTCTGGCGTTTCCGCCAGTGCGAATCTGAGCAGATATGCTGGAAACGCGCCATGGACTGTGTAGACTTGAGAAAGTAGTTTTCAGCTTATTAATCTGTGTGTATCCACTTTAGGGAAGTACCTGTGTGTCAGCCTGCCTGTGTCCTCGTAGTCCCACTCGAACTGCCATTGCTTAATTGTTAGCTCTTTCAGGGTTCTCTTTAGTTTTGTTATTGGTTTCTTCATGTGGTAAGGGATTGCATTGTATGGGTTTTGTGCTGTTTGTTTGGCCAATTCGTCAGCCTGCTCTTTTCCTTGGATGCCCACGTGAGCCTTGACCCAGCTGATTTTAAATTTATTATTTGATTTTTTTACTGTTTGTTGTATTGTATCTATTATTTCAATTACGTTAAAGGGTTTGCTTAATGCTTGTATTGCTAACATGCAGTCCGAGCGTATGCTGTAATCTTGCCCTGTGGTATTACCCCATTCTGTGGCTTTCAGTATGGCCAGTAGTCCGGCTTGGAAGGCACTGTTGCACTTTCTTAGTGGCACCGATCATGTCTTGATTTTTTGTTCTTTTTTGTATGCTACGAAAGCCGATCCCGTAGCGCCTGATTCCAATTTCGAACCGTCTGTGTATACGACTATGTCTCTTAGATTGTGTCCTAATCTTGGTTCTACTGTTTCTGCTGGGTGGTTGTGCCAAACGTTGATCTTTTTAACATAGTCCGTGTGATGGATAGTTGTGTTGTATATGTTTACTGTTTTGCGTAATCTTGAGACAGTGCCGTAAGCTGCTTCGTATTGTACTTAAAGGTGAATTGGAATCAGGCCAGATAGAACCTGAAGTGCCGCTGTTGAGGCTGTCCTATAAGCCTTGACTAAGGCTAATGCAAAGTGCCTTTGACAGCTGGATAAATAATTCCTTGCTGCGTCTATTTAGGTTATGCCCCCATATTGGGGTGGCGTATGTAAGTGTTTTCTCCACTACTGACCTATAATAAATTTTAATTATGTTGGGTTGTAGACCCCATCCCTTAGAGACCATCCGTCCCATCATCCAAAATGATTTTCTGATTTTCTTTGTTTGTTGTTGGCATTGTGGGAGCCAGTGTAGATTCTTGTGTATCATTACCCCTAAATATTTAATTTGTTCTTTGACCTCTAACTTTTTGCCGTTGAATTCTATGCCCTCTTTGTTGTATGAATTTTAGGTTGGGAGATTCCCTGTGTGTCCTCTATTTAGGTACAGTAATTCTGTTTTGTCCCAATTTAATGTTAATCTATTGTTTGTTATCCACTCGTTAAATTATTTTATTATTTTATTTGCTAATTTTATAAGTTCTTCTTTTGTTTTTGATCTTAATATTAGTATAAAATCGTCTGCGAAAGCCTGAATCCTGACATTTATACCCCATTGCTTCTTAAGTTCTATATCTGCTATTAGCAGCCACAGAAGTGGTCCCAGGCAGCTGCCTTGTGATCATCCGCCGAATGTTTGCCTTGTTATTTTTATACCATTTTCTTCTAATGTTACGTATCTATCTTTCAGAAAACTAATGATCTAATTAATTAAGTATGTGGGGCAGAGGGATTCTTTTAGGGTTTTGGCTATTTTCGGCCAACTTATATTGTCAAATGCGCCCTTAATGTCCATAGAAATTAGCAGTGTTTGATATTTTTCCTCTTTATCTTGTTTAATTTTGTTAATAAGTTTGTCTAGTGCTTGTTCTGTTGATATTCCCTGTTTGAACCCGTATTGTTTGGCGCTCCAGAAATTACTAGTTGTTAGATGGTGGTTACCATGTATTATTCTTTCTAATATTTTGCTGAATGCTGGTAGTAGGCATATTGGTCTGTAATTTTTTGGATCTTTGGTGTCTTTACCAGCTTTATGAAATAGTACTACTGTACCTATTTTGAAAGATTTTGGGAAATAGTTAAGTTTGAGGCATGTGTTGAAAAACGTTAGTAAAAGTTGTGATTCTGCATTGTGTATTCTTTTAATTAAATTATAATCTACGTAATCATACCCTGGTGCCTTGTTCTGTTTTATATTTCCTATTATTCGGTTTCATTCCTGTTTTGAGGGGGGCCTTGAGTCATTAAATGTGGGAGGGGCTGGTATAAGTTTAGGTTCTGTTGACGGGCCTGTAAGAAACAGGTTATTTAGAAAGTGATTAAGAGTTTCCTTTATTGTTACTGTTTTATTATCTGGTAAGATGCTTACAAATCTTGGGGGTTTCGTAACTTTGCCCGAGGCTAGTTTATACTGGGAGCCGTACACAAACACTTGTATATTATAGTTTATACTGGGAGCGAGAGCAAAGACTAGCGAACGTAGGTCGGATAGCTGCAAGAACTTGGCTAAGGTTAGACGATGGTTCGGACGTGCTCTGAAGAACAAGGAGCGCAAGGGTTCTATTGTGACATTTGTCGGCAGGCGAGGTTGTATGAAGCAAGTCTCGGTGCCGTGCAGGT
This sequence comes from Maratus michaelseni, assembly GCA_963931845.1. Classification (NCBI taxonomy): domain Eukaryota; kingdom Metazoa; phylum Arthropoda; class Arachnida; order Araneae; family Salticidae; genus Maratus; species Maratus michaelseni. Next base: position 207,469,605 of record OZ007586.1, on the reverse strand, counting down.
GGTCGAACGTAGACGGTCAAAGGGGTAGGCTCCGTGCGATCGTCCCTTGTGTCCCCTCTGTAGCTGGAGTAGTTGTGAGTCGCCCTCAAGATTCGATCGGAAAGAGAACTGCCCGTTCGACCAGATGCGGTATGATGACACGGAGGTGGGAACTCAGCCCGCGTTACGTGACTCATGCCGTTTTTCTGGGAGGAGATTTGTCCTTTCTCGGACTGATCAGCCACGAGGAACCGGGCCGGTGTCTTGCCAGTAAAATGGCGGCGTTCGAACTTGAAATCGAGCCTTGGTCAGAAACCCAATCCAGCGCGTCTATGCGTAGTTAGGACTTCCTGCGTCTGGCGGTTGGATGAGCAGGAGTGTCCACCTGAATTTCACGCAACTAACCTCGACTGGGCCCGCCTTTTGTGCGCGTTTGGAGGAACTTTCCATGTCTTCCAGAGACCGGTAATGGTTCTAATATTAACTTTCCGTTGTTTTAACACTTTTGTGATAGTTTTTGTTTTTTGCATGTGTTGTTTATAAATGTGAATGATCTTTTCAAATGGAGTCGATCGGGGGCCGTCCGTATTCTGCTGCGGAAGCTCACCGAAAGCAAAGCCATTTGGAAGGGGACGCCCCTAGCCAAGACGTGTCTATGCGTCAGGGACCAAGTTTCTTCGCGGTCCCGGGTTGGCAAGAAGTTCCTTCTTGTCGCATGAGCGGCAACCACGGCAAATGAACTAGTCGTCTCCTCCTCCCCTAGGATTCGATATTCGGACGCCGTGAGAAAGCAACAGTCATTGGGGGAACTCGATATATGACCTAGGAACAGGTTCCTTTTATGGGGTTCCGGCGAAGAAGTCGTCGGGAGTCTTCCTGGCGATTCATCAGGTGTCTCCGTGGAGGTCTCCTCTCATTTTGGGAACCTCCGCGTGTCGTAACGACCTACGGCTTCAAAACCTGGTAGAATTCAGAGTGATGCGCAGGTGGTAGTGCTTCGACGGCCGTATCGCATACGGAGAGCTAAATCCGGTCGTGCAAATTATATGTCCCTCAGGACATGGGAACGGTGGTTGGGACGCTGAATGGCGCTACTCATGGAGACTGGCGGCGCGACCTGGTTTTATCCTAACTGAAAATCTGACTGTACTAGTACTGCTTTTTTATATATATTTATTTATTTCTAACTATTTATTTATCTCATTCTAAAGTGGATAACATAAGTAGTGAAGAAAGGAGAGTTTAACCTCAGCAGCAGGAGCCAGCAGGAGCAGGAGCCAGCAGGAGCAGGAACCAGCAGGAGCCAAATCACCGTCTTAAGAAGGAGAGTTTAACTCCAGCAGCAGGAGCCAGGAGCCAAATCATTGACTCCAGCAGCAGGAGCCAAATCATTGACTTCAGCAGCAGGAGCCAGGAGCCAAATCGTCGTCTTAGAGTACGATGATAAAATTCAAACTTAAAATCGAGGGGTCCACTATCCCCCCCCCCATTTTCTTTTTCTTTAGGAGAGAGAAAGTTTAAGGTGGTGTCGCCCTCTATCGGTAAGTATGAAAATTATGGAATTTAAAATGACTGCTTCTGAATTTTAAGTTATAGCATAGTATAAAATAAAATATTCTAAAGTATCTCATCATACTGCTTACAGTGGAAATTTAAGTTATAGCATGGTGTAAAATAAAGTAACTTACCACTGCTTACAATGGAAATATATAGTTATAGAATAACACTTAATAAATAATTTTAAAATGTGTTACCATAGTGCTCGCAAAGGAATATGAAATAGAAATTTTAGTTCTAGCATAACGCTAAATAAATAATTTTAAAGTTTCTTAGCAAACTGCTTACAATGAAAATATTTAGTTATAGCGTAGCACTTAACAAAAATTTTAAAGTGACACATGTAAATAATTATAGTTATAAACCGACATATAGGCAGATAGGCAGGCACACAGACAAGCAGGCAGGCAGGTAGGCAGACAGACAGACACACAGTGAACTATTTGTTACGTACACAAGCATGCATATACAAAGTGAACTAATTGTAATAAAATACAAGACGTGCATACGTTTTAAAACATTTTTTTTTCTTCACAGAAATTAAGAAAATTTTAAATTTCGACTACAACTTTCACTTTGAAATAGCGTACTCCCTTGTTAAAAATTATTAGCTTTTAACAAACATGTAAATGAAGCGGGGTTCGAACCTCGAACTTGACAAAATGATCTCATGATGTGTTGATTTGCAGTAGGTTTAAACGAACACACCATGAGACCATGTTTATTAGACGCGATTTAAGATATATAAGAAAAGGTGTCACGTGACTGAACATATTGGATTATTACTATACAGTACTAATGATATTATAAATTTTGTAAAATAATTTAAGCTTTACGATAAACTTTAATGTTTAAACTTACAAACACATTGGAATGTATTTATAACATATAAAATAACCTTATAAAAGTTTAGTTGGTTTGTTGGTTTTATAAACTTGCAAAGCAAAGCGTATCTTACCAATTTGCATACAAGAGATTTTGTAACATAAATTATATAATACAGCAAATTTTAACTTACCAAGTGGGGTTTAAGGATACTGTAATAGAATTTTTAATTGTATACTTTAAAAAAGAAAGTTTAACTTACCATTATGTTTATGCTCGGATTCGAACTGTCAACCTTTTGGCTAGCTTTCCAATGCGCTCCCAATTACGCTACGAAGGCTCCGTACAATTAATATAAATAATGAAACCTAACACAATGTTACTTTTTTTTCCTAAGATTTTTAAGTTAATAAAACAGGATATGACGACATTTGTAGAATAACATCCTGTTTTACAACGATAAGAATAGCAATATAAGAAGCTTGTACACCATAATGAATTTACTGTTTAAAGTTTTGACTTAAACGATTATTCTTCTAATTACTTAAAACCTTGCTGTATATTTGCTTGATCACCTATCTGTTTACCCTGCTTTTTGGATACTTCTAAACCTGAAAATGACTACTTCGCTTAACACATCTTACTATGAAATTTCAGAAATCAGCGAATTTAGTAGAATATTTCAGTATTTTGACGTTTTTACCCCATACCATTGGGACTTAGGGGAGGATACGATTGTCGAAGTGCAAATGAATAAGGACTGTGAGTTAAACGTTCACATTCAAAAATATAAAGAATTTGAGAATAGTGGTAAAATGTACCCTACAAATGAAGGAATTACAATATCATGCGCAACCTTTGATAAATTTGAAACGAGAATGACGAAATTTAATTTTGACTCTGCAGAAAAAGAAACATTCGTATCTAACAACGACTTACTAACGATTTATGTGGATAAGGAATCATGCATACTGCAAAAACTATTGAAACCTGATTGTTTACTACTTACAAAAGAACAATTTCTCAAACTAGAGAAAAACTGTATTGAAATTAGCGAATGTCTTATTCAAACTTTTTTAACAAAACTTTTACCTGTTTATGTTTTAAAAAACGTAAAAATATGTAAATGTTCTCACTTTACAGAGGAAGAGGCGATGGACTATTTTTTAGAATGCTTCGATCATGAATTAGAGAGATCAGTATATCGCACGTTTGACTGTTATTTATGTTCAATCGGCCAACCAGTAGAAATGGATCATGAATGTATGAGATATAATTTAAGAAAACAGTTTAACTGGTGCGCAGACAGTGCTTTGTTAAATTTCAACATTAAGGAATTTGTGAAAAACCTGCTAGAGAAATGTACATGTAATTATACTTATTTATTTTTTGAATCTATGAATGTAGACTTTTATAATAAGCATTTGAGCAATGTATTTATAAATTAACGTAGAAATGTTTTATATTTAATAAATATTTGTTTAGTTTTTCATCATGTGTCTGTTTTTATTTATGTATGAGGAATAAATAAGTTTAGTTTTCGGAAAGTTTTACAATTTTTATTCAGAAAATGTAGAAACTTGTTTTATTTTTCTACAAAAATTAAGGATTTTATACTATTTCATTTAACATGTGTACCATTATTATAATATAACTTACATATTGGATACAAAATACTACCCTTTACTTGATAAATTATTTAAGATTTTAAACCAAAACTGAGCGAATATTATAACGATTATCGAGTTTGAAAATAGATCTGTTGTCTACCAGAGCAAAAACAGGAAACTACTTATTTGCGGATAACATCCCTGTTTTCTTACTGATAACGGTACTTCTTGTATAGTTTAAGGTATAAAAATTCTTTCACTAAATGGAATATTATGTTTTTATTTTTCGTGATATGTAACTTAATTAGCAATACCATATAATGAACGAGTATTTTCACACATTTAAATTTGCATTTTAAGCCACGATGAATACATAATAAAACATTACTTGTATACTTTTACATAAAATATGGAAAATAAATTTGTACTTAACTTATTAAATCACCCACTGTATAATAAAAGATACTTTGCTAAATTACTTATGTTAACATACAGACTAATTTCTGTATAAGATATATATCACGTGACGCTATTTGTAATTATTTTAAGCATGCGCGCCCTCTACAATTAAATAAATATTCATGAAAAGTTTTATTTGAAATAATATACATACTGTTTCTGTGCCGTTAAGACGTTCTAATTTTTTCCCCGTTTAAGTGATCTATGATTTTAATTGATTTAAATTAAATAAGTACAATGCAAGACATGGTGTTAGACGAACCAACCAAGATAAGAAAAGCCTTGACATCGGAGTTTAAGGAGCAAATAGACTGTACTATTTTAATGAAACCTGTTTTGAATAAGGAACCGATGCCCTCTTCATCAGATCAAGTCGATCAAAAGTTACCTTTTACATGTGATACATGTAAAAAAGTATTTACTAAAAAATATATGTTATTAAGACATATGAACTTACATTTAGAAAAAAAACCCTCTAAGTGTGATAATCTGTTTACTACAAAGAGCGCTTTACAGGGTGATATGCTAATTAATCCCAAGACATCTGCCACATATAAATGTGAGAAATGCAGTAAGACTTTCTCACGAAAAAATATGTTAGTTAGACACATGAAATTTCACTTAGAAAAGAAACCTTTTAATTGTAAAATGTGTTCGAAATCATTTGTGCAGAAAAGCGACTTACAAAAGCATAACTTAGTACATTCTAAACAAGGCGTTATGCATAAATGTAATGATTGTGATAAAAAGTTTTTACGGGAAAAAAATTTAATAAATCATACTATGATTCATAACACCCCTCAGCAAAAGCAAAGGAATATTTTACCGTTTACCAGACACTATAAAAGTGTCGATTGTTCTGAAATATTTAATCACAGATTTGACTTAGTGAAGCATAGAAAAATTCATCTCTCGCCCAAAGAACATATATCTGAACAGCGTACTGAACTTTTAAACCATTTACAGAATTTATTACTACGTATAGACACTTTACAAAATGTTATAAAAAATGAAACTATTCCTTTTTGAAATATTGACTTTACCAATTTATTTGAACTATACAACTTCTTGTATATACTAATGTATGTGTTTAAATAATTAAATAAATAATATATAAGTGAAAAAGCTTTTGTGTTTTATTTTTCAATATGATTATATTATATCACTATTATGTGAATGAATGGACTTGTAAATTTAAACACTATGTATAAAAATAAATTTCTTGCACTTTTACAAGAAGTAAAAATTTAATACAAATATATTTCAGATTTTTTAAATATATTATTGATTCACATATGATAGTTAAATTAATATGCTATTAAACATATAATTTTGTATAATCTATATTATTAATTTTCTTTAACACATATTACTTTTTTACAATAAATCGATTTAACTAATTATACATTTGTGTAATTAAACAAACTTATTTTACTAAATATACGTATCGATAATTAATTTTTATTATTTACATACACATGATTATACTTTTTATCGTACGCTATTAACTATTTATACATTTAATAACCGTTGCCATACCCGCTTTTATAAATAATTAGATATTATAAAGCATATGGATTTCACATAAACAAGCAATATACATTTTCGTTAAATGAACAACTTGAATCTTTAATCTATAACGTCATATTTACTTTTAAACTTGCTTTTAACTGTAACCATCACTCTTTTTTAACCTATGTTAGTAACTGTTTAGATATAATATAATCAGTTTACTGTTGACTTTTGTCTTGACTGAACCTTTTACTGTTTGTTATTTAAAAATGGCTTATGAATTAGATAGGATTAAACGGTCGTGTGAAGAAATGGCTTCTTCAACAAAGTTTCAACGTTTAGATAAACCTATGGAAAATTCTGATTTTTATAAACATGAATTTTTACCCAAATCTAATATACAGGAGAACTATGAAACACTATCACCTACCATGGACTTATATGCTGCAGAGCCTAAGATTGCCAAGGATTCTACAACCCCAATATTTACTAACTGTGATAATGACGAAACGTCTTTCCCTGACACCTGCTGTGAGTCTACCTCTGCTACAGGCTTTTTGGATACAATGTTTAAGGATCTAGATTTTAAAAATTTGGAAACATACCTTGCCTCACCGACTACAAGCGATTTAATTTCTTCAAATGAACCATCAACTAGCTTTACACATAATAGTGAACAATTATATGGCATATCCCCTCCCATCGCATGTGTGAATAACATTTCCAAAACCAAACATGGTAAATCTCGCATTTTTGTCATGTTTCGGATTAAACTTGCTGATTTTATATTTTTAACTTTAAAACGACATTATAAACAGTTTTATGTACATATTGAAGAGATCAAACACAATGTATTTACAAATGAAGAAATTTCATCAACAAATAGAATTTTCATGGCTATTTCAACATGGTATGAATTCCAATATAAAATTTTTGGATTTAATTTAAAATATAAAAGTTCATCGTTTATTGCTAACAATACAGTATTAGTGTTAAATTATAATAATTCTATTATGCAAATAAAAAATTTAAAGAATTATACACATTGTGTTTTAAACGATTTTCAGTTAGAAAATTTAAAAGAAAAAGCTATTGATTTTAATAGCAATCTTATTAAACACTTGTATACAGTTCATCTACCGCAGTTAATTAAGCAAAAATGCACACTCGTTAATTTACCTTCTGAAATCGAGCGTGTTTTACTAACGAAACTTATCTCTTCTATTGAGGATAATGTACTGACAATATTAAACCAAGTTTATGAATGTGTAGGATGTATATTTAGACACCAATCCCAAAGTCTACATACATGTTTCACCTTTAATAAACGTGAAAGATTTAATCACTTAGGGGATATGATTTTAATGCTTGTAAATTTTGATTATGTTATTTCAAGGTTTTTAAACGGAGTTGAATCTATCAGTGAAAACTTTTTACGTAACATTAATGTGGAATTTATTCGAAATATATTATTTAAGTCCTGAAAATAAAATATTTTGCTTTAAATCTGTGTGTTTATTTAAACAAAATGTGTGTGTGTTTATTAATATTGTTTAACTTGCAATTTAAGATTAATAATTTCTCTTATATGTTTATAACAGAAACATGATAACGTAGTATGTATACTAAATGTTAGTAACATACTACACATGTTAGTAAATGTATTTTTGAACTATTATAAAAGTTTTTAAAATTTTACAAGATAGCAAAATTATTTTTCAGTTAAAAAAGTTTTATAAATTTAAAACTTAATAAAAGTATTTCATACTTTATCAATGTTGATTCGTCTTGTATGTTAATATTATATAATACTATATAGTTGTTATGTTACTACATATACTTATAAAAATAATTTAAACATGTTATATTATTGTAAAAGTTTTAAAAAAAATTACAAACTAACTTAATTAAATTAAAAAATTATAAGTAAACAAAATAATTATTTTTTTAATTAAAATAAATTAACAAAAATGAAAAGTTATCAAAATTATTTTATAAATGTTTTAAAATACTTAATTTTAATAAATTGTGTCTATGTATACATATATATATATATATATATATATATATATATATATATATGTATGTACCTATATACATGTGGAACTTTAGTTAAGTAATAGAAATTCTCAAACTTTGTCATTAGAAACCCTGTATTCTGATAATTAATAACAATTAGCTTTAAATTAAAGAAATAGATTAATTTATACTTACAAATATAACCCACTTATAATAGCACGTCCATCTTACATAGTTACTTCAGACATTATGCTTGTTACTATCCTAGCAACAGGATGTTTTTGTCGTACCACGTGATTTCCTTTAAAGTCACGTGATCATGAAGATAAGAATTAAACACAACGTGTTTGACATTTTCACTTCTGCTATAGAAGAGGCTTGTTTGGTAAGTTATAATGTCCTGTATTCTTTATTTTACACTTTATTTTACAATTTATTAAGAAGATCTAATTTAAATAACGTTTATATTGCAAACGTAAGGTAAAAGCACTAAATTATTGTTTTAAAAGCATTTTATTTTGTAATTCTATCGACAATAAGATGATGTAATACATTTAAAATCTTAATATTAGGTTTTATTTTAGCATAAACATTATTTATTCAACTGGCTATTGCTTTTACCTTACGTTTGCAATATAAACGTTATTTAAATTAGATCTTCTTAATAAATTGTAAAATAAAGTGTAAAATAAAGAATACAGGACATTATAACTTACCAAACAAGCCTCTCCTATAGCAGAAGTGAAAATGTCAAACACGTTGTGTTTAATTCTTATCTTCATGATCACGTGACTTTAAAGGAAATCACGTGGTACGACAAAAACATCCTGTTGCTAGGATAGTAACAAGCATAATGTCTGAAGTAACTATGTAAGATGGACGTGCTATTATAAGTGGGTTATATTTGTAAGTATAAATTAATCTATTTCTTTAATTTAAAGCTAATTGTTTTTAATTATCACAATATAGGGTTTCTAATGACAAAGTTTGAGAATTTCTATTACTTAGCTAAAGTTCCACATGTATATAGGTACATACATATATATATATATATATATATATATATATATATATATATATATATATATGTATACATAGACACAATTTATTAAAATTAAGTATTTTAAAACATTTATAAAATGATTTTGATAACTTTTCATTTTTGTTAATTTATTTTAATTAAAAAAATAATTATTTTGTTTACTTATAATTTTTTAATATAATTAAGTTAGTTTGTAATTTTTTTAAAAACTTTTACAATAATATAACATGTTTAAATTATTTTTATAAGTATATGTCGTAACATAACAACTATATAGTATTATATAATATTAACATACAAGACGAATCAACATTGATAAAGTATGAAATACTTTTATTAAGTTTTAAATTTATAAAACTTTTTTAACTGAAAAATAATTTTGCTATCTTGTAAAATTTTAAAAACTTTTATAATAGTTCAAAAATACATTTACTAACATGTGTAGTATGTTACTAACATTTAGTATACATACTACGTTATCATGTTTCTGTTATAAACATATAAGAGAAATTATTAATCTTAAATTGCAAGTTAAAAAATATTAATAAACACACACACATTTTGTTTAAATAAACACACAGATTTAAAGCAAAATATTTTATTTTCAGGACTTAAATAATACATTTCGAATAAATTCCACATTAATGTTACGTAAAAAGTTTTCACTGATACATTCAACTCCGTTTAAAAACCTTGAAATAACATAATCAAAATTTACAAGCATTAAAATCATATCCCCTAAGTGATTAAATCTTTCACGTTTATTAAAGGTGAAACATGTATGTAGACTTTGGGATTGGTGTCTAAATATACATCCTACACATTCATAAATTTGGTTTAATATTGTCAGTACATTATCCTCAATAGAAGAGATAAGTTTCGTTAGTAAAACACGCTCGATTTCAGAAGGTAAATTAACGAGTGTGCATTTTTGCTTAATTAACTGCGGTAGATGAACTGTATACAAGTGTTTAATAAGATTGCTATTAAAAACAATAGCTTTTTCTTTTAAATTTTCTAACTGAAAATCGTTTAAAACACAATGTGTATAATTCTTTAAATTTTTTATTTGCATAATAGAATTATTATAATTTAACACTAATACTGTATTGTTAGCAATAAACGATGAACTTTTATATTTTAAATTAAATCCAAAAATTTTATATTGGAATTCATACCATGTTGAAATAGCCATGAAAATTCTATTTGTTGATGAAATTTCTTCATTTGTAAATACATTGTGTGTGATCTCTTCAATATGTACATAAAACTGTTTATAATGTCGTTTTAAAGTTAAAAATATAAAATCAGCAAGTTTAATCCGAAACATGACAAAAATGCGAGATTTACCATGTTTGGTTTTGGAAATGTTATTCACACATGCGATGGGAGGGGATATGTCATATAATTGTTCACTATTATGTGTAATGCTAGTTGATGGTTCATTTGAAGAAATTAAATCGCTTGTAGTCGGTGAGGCAAGGTATGTTTCCAAATTTTTAAAATCTAGATCCTTAAACATTGTATCCAAAAAGCCTGTAGCAGAGGTAGACTCACAGCAGGTGTCAGGGAAAGACGTTTCGTCATTATCACAGTTAGTAAATATTGGGGTTGTAGAATCCTTGGCAATCTTAGGCTCTGCAGCATATAAGTCCATGGTAGGTGATAGTGTTTCATAGTTCTCCTGTATATTAGATTTGGGTAAAAATTCATGTTTATAAAAATCAGGTTTGGGTTGGGTTGATTATTGACGGCCAATTATCTACACTAGGGATATAGGCCCGGGGGGAGTGCCCTTCGTGGGGGTCTTTCTAAGGGAACCTAATCCGTATTTACGCATGGATAAATCCACGGCTCGAAGAAAACCAAGAAAACTCCGAACGATTAGGTCGACGGGCGCGATTGGGATCGAACACAGCACCTCCCGTTTACCAGCTTCGAGGGCACAACCTCTCAGCCACTGGTGGGGCTTATAAAAATCAGAATTTTCCATAGGTTTATCTAAACGTTGAAACTTTGTTGAAGAAGCCATTTCTTCACACGACCGTTTAATCCTATCTAATTCATAAGCCATTTTTAAATAACAAACAGTAAAAGGTTCAGTCAAGACAAAAGTCAACAGTAAACTGATTATATTATATCTAAACAGTTACTAACATAGGTTAAAAAAGAGTGATGGTTACAGTTAAAAGCAAGTTTAAAAGTAAATATGACGTTATAGATTAAAGATTCAAGTTGTTCATTTAACGAAAATGTATATTGCTTGTTTATGTGAAATCCATATGCTTTATAATATCTAATTATTTATAAAAGCGGGTATGGCAACGTTTATTAAATGTATAAATAGTTAATCGCGTACGATAAAAAGTATAATCATGTGTATGTAAATAATAAAAATTAATTATCGATACGTATATTTAGTAAAATAAGTTTGTTTAATTACACAAATGTATAATTAGTTAAATCGATTTATTGTAAAAAAGTAATATCTGTTAAAGAAAATTAATAATATAGATTATACAAAATTATATGTTTAATAGCATATTAATTTAACTATCATATGTGAATCAATAATATATTTAAAAAATCTGAAATATATTTGTATTAAATTTTTACTTCTTGTAAAAGTGCAAGAAATTTATTTTTATACATAGGGTTTACATTTACAAGTCCATTCATTCACATAATAGTGATATAATATAATCATATTGAAAAATAAAACACAAAAGCTTTTTCACTTATCTATTATTTATTTAATTATTTAAACACATACATTAGTATATACAAGAAGTTGTATAGTTCAAATAAATTGGTAAAGTCAATATTTCAAAAAGGAATAGTTTCATTTTTTATAGCATTTTGTAAAGTGTCTATACGTAGTAATAAATTCTGTAAATGGTTTAAAAGTTCAGTACGCTGTTCAGATATATGTTCTTTGGGCGAGAGATGAATTTTTCTATGCTTCACTAAGTCAAGTCTGTGATTAAATATTTCAGAACAATCGACACATTTATAGTGTCTGGTAAACGGTAAAATATTCCTTTGCTTTTGCTGAGGGGTGTTATGAATCATAGTATGATTTATTAAATTTTTTCCCGTAAAAACTTTTTATCACAATCATTACATTTATGCATAACGCCTTGTTTAGAATGTACTAAGTTATGCTTTTGTAAGTCGCTTTTCTGCACAAATGATTTCGAACACATTTTACAATTAAAAGGTTTCTTTTCTAAGTGAAATTTCATGTGTCTAACTAACATATTTTTTCGTGAGAAAGTCTTACTGCATTTCTCACATTTATATGTGGCAGATGTCTTGGGATTAATTAGCATATCACCCTGTAAAGCGCTCTTTGTAGTAAACAGATTATCACACTTAGAGGGTTTTTTTTCTAAATGTAAGTTCATATGTCTTAATAACATATATTTTTTAGTAAATACTTTTTTACATGTATCACATGTAAAAGGTAACTTTTGATCGACTTGATCTGATGAAGAGGGCATCGGTTCCTTATTCAAAACAGGTTTCATTAAAATAGTACAGTCTATTTGCTCCTTAAATGCCGATGTCAAGGCTTTTCTTATCTTGGTTGGTTCGTCTAACACCATGTCTTGCATTGTACTTATTTAATTTAAATCAATTAAAATCATAGATCACTTAAACGGGGAAAAAATTAGAACGTCTTAACGGCACAGAAACAGTATGTATATTATTTCAAATAAAACTTTTCATGAATATTTATTTAATTGTAGAGGGCGCGCATGCTTAAAATAATTAAAAATAGCGTCACGTGATATATATCTTATACAGAAATTAGTCTGTATGTTAATATAAGTAATTTAGCAAAGTATCTTTTATTATACAGTGGGTGATTTAATAAGTTAAGTACAAATTTATTTTCCATATTTTATGTAAAAGTATACAAGTAATGTTTTATTATGTATTCATCGTGGCTTAAAATGCAAATTTAAATGTGTGAAAATACTCGTTCATTATATGGTATTGCTAATTAAGTTACATATCACGAAAAATAAAAACATAATATTCCATTTAGTGAAAGAATTTTTATACCTTAAACTATACAAGAAGTACCGTTATCAGTAAGAAAACAGGGATGTTATCCGCAAATAAGTAGTTTCCTGTTTTTGCTCTGGTAGACAACAGATCTATTTTCAAACTCGATAATCGTTATAATAATCGCTCAGTTTTGGTTTAAAATCTTAAATAATTTATCAAGTAAAGGGTAGTATTTTGTATCCAATATGTAAGTTATATTATAATAATGGTACACATGTTTAATGAAATAGTATAAAATCCTTAATTTTTGTAGAAAAATAAAACAAGTTTCTACATTTTCTGAATAAAAATTGTAAAACTTTCCGAAAACTAAACGTATTTATTCCTTATACATAAATAAAAACAGGCACATGATGAAAAACTAAACAAATATTTATTAAATATAAAACATTTCTACGTTAATTTATAAATACATTGCTCAAATGCTTATTATAAAAGTCTACATTCATAGATTCAAAAAATAAATAAGTATAATTACATGTACATTTCTCTAGCAGGTTTTTCACAAATTCCTTAATGTTGAAATTTAACAAAGCACTGTCTGCGCACCAGTTAAACTGTTTTCTTAAATTATATCTCATACATTCATGATCCATTTCTACTGGTTGGCCGATTGAACATAAATAACAGTCAAACGTGCGATATACTGATCTCTCTAATTCATGATCGAAGCATTCTAAAAAATAGTCCATCGCCTCTTCCTCTGTAAAGTGAGAACATTTACATATTTTTACGTTTTTTAAAACATAAACAGGTAAAAGTTTTGTTAAAAAAGTTTGAATAAGACATTCGCTAATTTCAATACAGTTTTTCTCTAGTTTGAGAAATTGTTCTTTTGTAAGTAGTAAACAATCAGGTTTCAATAGTTTTTGCAGTATGCATGATTCCTTATCCACATAAATCGTTAGTAAGTCGTTGTTAGATACGAATGTTTCTTTTTCTGCAGAGTCAAAATTAAATTTCGGCATTCTCGTTTCAAATTTATCAAAGGTTGCGCACGATATTGTAATTCCTTCATTTGTAGGGTACATTTTACCACTATTCTCAAATTCTTTATATTTTTGAATGTGAACGTTTAACTCACAGTCCTGATTCATTTGCACTTCGACAATCGTATCCTCCCCTAAGTCCCAATGGTATGGGGTAAAAACGTCAAAATACTGAAATATTCTACTAAATTCGCTGATTTCTGAAATTTCATAGTAAGATGTGTTAAGCGAAGTAGTCATTTTCAGGTTTAGAAGTATCCAAAAAGCAGGGTAAACAGATAGGTGATCAAGCAAATATACAGCAAGGTTTTAAGTAATTAGAAGAATAATCGTTTAAGTCAAAACTTTAAACAGTAAATTCATTATGGTGTACAAGCTTCTTATATTGCTATTCTTATCGTTGTAAAACAGGATGTTATTCTACAAATGTCGTCATATCCTGTTTTATTAACTTAAAAATCTTAGGAAAAAAAAGTAACATTGTGTTAGGTTTCATTATTTATATTAATTGTACGGAGCCTTCGTAGCGTAATTGGGAGCGCATTGGAAAGCTAGCCAAAAGGTTGACAGTTCGAATCCGAGCATAAACATAATGGTAAGTTAAACTTTCTTTTTTAAAGTATACAATTAAAAATTCTATTACAGTATCCTTAAACCCCACTTGGTAAGTTAAAATTTGCTGTATTATATAATTTATGTTACAAAATCTCTTGTATGCAAATTGGTAAGATACGCTTTGCTTTGCAAGTTTATAAAACCAACAAACCAACTAAACTTTTATAAGGTTATTTTATATGTTATAAATACATTCCAATGTGTTTGTAAGTTTAAACATTAAAGTTTATCGTAAAGCTTAAATTATTTTACAAAATTTATAATATCATTAGTACTGTATAGTAATAATCCAATATGTTCAGTCACGTGACACCTTTTCTTATATATCTTAAATCGCGTCTAATAAACATGGTCTCATGGTGTGTTCGTTTAAACCTACTGCAAATCAACACATCATGAGATCATTTTGTCAAGTTCGAGGTTCGAACCCCGCTTCATTTACATGTTTGTTAAAAGCTAATAATTTTTAACAAGGGAGTACGCTATTTCAAAGTGAAAGTTGTAGTCGAAATTTAAAATTTTCTTAATTTCTGTGAAGAAAAAAAAATGTTTTAAAACGTATGCACGTCTTGTATTTTATTACAATTAGTTCACTTTGTATATGCATGCTTGTGTACGTAACAAATAGTTCACTGTGTGTCTGTCTGTCTGCCTACCTGCCTGCCTGCTTGTCTGTGTGCCTGCCTATCTGCCTATATGTCGGTTTATAACTATAATTATTTACATGTGTCACTTTAAAATTTTTGTTAAGTGCTACGCTATAACTAAATATTTCCATTGTAAGCAGTTTGGTAAGAAACTTTAAAATTATTTATTTAGCGTTATGCTAGAACTTAAATTTCTATTTCATATTCCTTTGCGAGCACTATGGTAACACATTTTAAAATTATTTATTAAGTGCTATTCTATAACTATATATTTCCATTGTAAGCAGTGGTAAGTTACTTTATTTTACACCATGCTATAACTTAAATTTCCACTGTAAGCAGTATGATGAGATACTTTAGAATATTTTATTTTATACTATGCTATAACTTAAAATTCAGAAGCAGTAATTTTAAATTCCATAATTTTCATACTTACCGATAGAGGGCGACACCACCTTAAACTTTCTCTCTCCTAAAGAAAAAAAACAAAATGGGGGGGGGGATAGTGGACCCCTCGATTTTAAGTTTGAATTTTATCATCGTACTCTAAGACGACGATTTGGCTCCTGGCTCCTGCTGCTGAAGTCAATGATTTGGCTCCTGCTGCTGGAGTCAATGATTTGGCTCCTGGCTCCTGCTAACTCTCCTTCTTAAGACGGTGATTTGGCTCCTGCTGGCTCCTGCTGGCTCCTGCTGCTGCTGGCTCCTGCTCCTGCTGGCTCCTGCTGCTGAGGTTAAACTCTCCTTTCTTCACTACTAACATATTATGCATTTTTCTCTTTAATTATAAATCATAAAATGTTTTTTCATTTCTTTTTCGAAATATACTTCAATTTTATTTATATTTTTATTTAACTGTTAAAATAATAATAATAATTGTTTAATTGATTAACTACTTCCTAATTTTTTTCTCTTGGTAATTTTAAATTCCTTCTTTTAATATCAAGTTTAATTTAAGCCCAAAGGAGTCTTTATTTTGTTTTATTTTACCTAATAATTATTCATTAGAATATTTATAATTTCGGTTAAAGTTTGGTAGCTTTGATGTTATTTATGTTAATTTAATTTTTATTTATAAAGTGTATAAGTTATCCAGTTAAATATTTTTTCCACTTTTTTTTCTTTATTTTTTTAATTAATTTCCACAATCATTTTTTGATTGTATAAACCATTTATATCAAAATATACCACCTATTTCTTTAATATTTTTCTTTTAATTAGTTTTATTAATTATTGTATAAATGATCAACCACGTCTTATTTTTTCCTCATCTATTTCCTCATTTTTACATTTTTGTTTAGTTTAAGACTACAGATGGCAACATTTTGTTGTCTTTTTCCTAATAATTTTCCATTACTATCTTTAGCATTTTTAAATTTCTGTTCCCATATAGCAGCACTAATGTTATATACAGGGTGTAACTGAAATGCTTCAACAAACTTTGAGGGATGATAGTACTCATGAAGACGAACAAAAAATGCAATGGAACATGGGGTCGCAAATGACGTTTAACCTCTTCAGGGGCAGTGGTATGTTTATGAAAGCGCTTAATTTTAATTCCAAAACGCCATAATGGCACCAGAATTTTGCTAAAATCTTTTCCATTTAATCTGTGTGTGAAATATAGCCTTTTTCTTATTTACAAACTTATTTTTCTTATTTTTCTTTATTCTTATTTTTTTTTTTTTATAAATTCCGGTGCCAGTCATTTATTTCAACATTTTAGTACTAAAAGTAGTTTGCCCCTAAAAGGCTTAAAGGATAAAAATAGAGAAAATGCGTCTGAAAATGGACTGGCACCGGAATTTACAAAAAAAATTGTTTGTAAATAAGAAAAAGGCTATATTTCACATAAATATTAAATGGAAAAGATTTTAGCAAAATTCTGGTGCCATTGTGGCGTTTTGGAAATAAAATGAAGTGGTTTTTTAGACATACCACTGTCCCTGAAAGTGTTAAATGTCATTTGCGACCCCGTGTTCTATTGCATTTTTTGTTCATCTTCATGAGTACTATCATCCCTCAAAGTTTGTTGAAGCATTTCAGTTACACCCTGTATATATATTAATTGAAAAATATATTAACCATGGAGTATATATATATATGTGGTCGCGGGAGTTCTCATCTGAACTTTAGACTGCAAACACAAGCAAATACTTTATTGGGGCTTGTGAAGTTGAATGATGCCTCGCGAACAATATAAATTTTGATGAGTGCAGTATTTTTTTTACAGCGTGAGAACGAAGTAGACAGAATGAGTCGAGATGCAGACTGAGTAAGACGGACTCGGGAGATGCTCTTAAATCTCCGGCGACGGCCAGCCTTTACGAGCTGAGCTGAGAAATGGTATCTGCAAACGGCCTTTACGAGCTTACGAGTTGTCATGATTGTTCTAATTATATTTTAACTTGTACATATTTGTAAATATTTGATATAATCCAGAAAATTAAACAGTGTAAGATTTCAACAAAAATCTGCCTTGGACTTATTAATACCCATTTAGATAACCGGCCATAACATATATCTACAAAATGGGAGGCACGGCCTGGATCAACGGAATCTATGCGAACTGGATCTACATGATTTGTAATTGATCTGAATGATCGGGATCTACGTGAATTTCGAATAAAGAAGCAAAAAGATTTGTGCATCAAGTTCCTGTGAGATGTTCACGTGTGTCTTCACGTAAAAGTGTTTTGTGCTTCCGAAATTTTTTTTTTTTTCATCTGTGTATTACTACACATCCAAGTGTGTGTGAGTGGTTATTATGTGATATGTGCATCGTATCTGTGAGGTGTGCATCGTTTCTGCGAAGGTTAAGTTCAGTGATGAATCGCTGAAAAGCCGATAAAGTTCTTTCGGTAAAGTGTGAAATGTTTCGAGTATCGGTGTAGAAAGTTTGACCCACCGACCGTCTGTGCAGGATAAGTGTCGTGTTTTCGCGGTGGCGGAAAGCGATTTTCTTTTTTTCTGGTGATATTTTTTTCTTCTGCTTTTAGTGTACGCAAGAGGAAAATGTGTTGTTCGTTTATCAGCAAATAAGCGACCCAGAGTCAGAGCGCTCGAATGAAATAAAATATAAACGTCTGCCGTGCATATTTTTTTTTTTTGCAGACTGGGAAAAGTGAAAAGTGAAACGATTAAAAGTTTTTTTTTCTCTCTATTTTTCTTCGTATAGATAGAGGAAGGTGTTATTTTTTTTGCTTCCTCACATGAATAATGTTTGATTGAGTAATGTTTTTTTTTTCTAGAATAGAGTTAAGTAGTACAAAGATATATATTTTTTTTGGTCTTGTTATTTTTTTTTATGGGAAAGGAAACAAAATATATATTCGATTTAGAATACTTAGAGAAAGTGTTTATAAAATTGTTGAATATTATTATATGTATAAATATATTTTATTTATCGGGTGAAGATATGAAAGTAAGTGTGTTTTTATAACTGTTACGTATTATTATATGTATTGCTATATTTGATTTATCGGGTGAAAATACGTATATGATTGATTTATTTAATGATATATTTTATTTTTATGTGTTAATTAATTTATGATAAAAATGGCACATTTAATAAGGTCAAAAAAGATCGATCTGATTACTGTGGCAGTCGAATTAGGTTTAAATCCACCAGAATCGACCAATAAAACTCAATTAACTGATTTAATTGTAAAATCCAAAGGGTATGATGAAGATTTAGTGAAAAATTTGTTAGAGGGAATTGTAAGTGAGCGTGAAGAAGCCGAAAGATTATTACAGCAAAAAGAAGCTGAGAATCGCGAGTTTGAATTAAAACGATTACAATTGGAAAATACACAAAAAGCCCAATTACATAACTCTGTACCTACAATCGCCGGAAAAGGTTCCGATGTTTTAAAATTATTAAATAGGTACAATAACGAAGAGGAAATCAGTATATACTTAACCCTTTTCGAACGCCAGGCAAAGCGGTTAGAGATAGACAAACATGAATGGGTAACCTATCTTCTCGCATTATTACCTCTCGATATAGTTAATTTAATAAATCGCGAAAGTGAGGAACAGTCCAGCGACTACGACTATGTAAAAAAAATACTTTTAAGACGCTTTAGACTTACACCGGAGCAATTTCGGCAAAAATTCTTCTTGCATAGAAAGCAAAATTCGGATTCGTGGAAAGATTTCTCGTTTGAACTCTCAAATTTCTTGGATAATTGGTTATCTGGCCTGCAAATATCGACGTACGAACAATTAAAAAATATTTTGATTATTGATCAAATCAGGAGAAAATTGTCCCTAGAAATGAAGGAACACTTTTGTGATGAATTACCCAAAATTACGAATATAGATGATTTGACTAATAAGTTGGATGATTTTGAAACTGCCCGAATTAACTTACGGAAGGCTGAAATTAAGTCCCCAAATACGGAATTCCGAAAACGTCAAGGTTTTGAAAATAATAGAGCGTTCCATCGAAATGATGTTAGCCGCGTACCATATGAAAAAAATTATGCAAATTCCCCCCAAAAGAATTTAAATACAAAAATCCGTTGTTTTAATTGCAATGAATTTTCGCACCGCTGGAGGGATTGTCCCCGAAAAAAAGAAGGCCCAGTGTGCTGGAAGTGTAAAATTCCTGGCCACAGGTCTGACCAGTGTACAAACAATTCTCCTAAAAATGCAAATGCCGCCATAAGCAACAACTCTAATCCAGCAGATAAAATAATAAAGAACGTGAGGATTTTAGGAAAAAATATAGATGCCTTGATAGACACAGGGAGCGACGTAAATATGGGGAATAACGATATTTATATTGCCCTGGGATGCCCTAAATTACATGAAAATGACTTGGTTTTGTCAGGTATTGGCGGAAACCAAATAACACCCATAGGATTTACGACCGTAAACATTGAAATAGATGGTTATACAGTAAATTCAGATTTATACATCGTAAAAAATTTGAATCATTCTATAATTTTAGGGAATACCTTTTTGAGACAGTTAAATTTCAATATTTCGGAAAAAGGATTGCAAATTATGGGAAAACGGAAGTTAAAAGAAGTTAGGATAAATTACGTCACTGCTTTCCCACAAGAAACAGCCATGACGAAAATCAAACGCGTCAGCTATGTCACACCCAGATTTCATGCGATGTTGCGGTCAGAAAAACAAAACAATCCCACGATAGGAAAAATGATTTCGACAGCTGAATTAGTGAGAAAGGAACAAACTAATCAAAATGAAACAGCTTTTAACTTTAGTGAAAAAGTAAACATGCAATTAAGTACTGCAAAAAGTTGTTTATTAGAAAGTGAACAGTGTTCTATCCCACAGTCAGACTTAGCGAAAACCAGAGATATTTATTTAGCTGAAACAGCCAATTCAATTAATTTTCAGGAAGTTGAGCTGAATCATATTACAAACAACGCTATTAAGAAAGAGTTAACGGAATTGATTACTAATTATAAGCCAAACAAGGTTAAGGACACGGAGTTAAAAGTAAATATAATATTAACTGATGATATTCCGATTGCGCAACGACCGCGTAGATTAGCGTATCCGGAGCAGGAGTTTGTGGACAAACAAGTACAGGAATGGTTGGAAACGGGAATTATAACGGAGAGTAACTCTAATTATGCATCTCCTATAGTGTTAGCGAAAAAGAAAAATAATTCTTGGAGACTTTGCGTAGACTATAGATTACTGAATAAAAAAATAATTAGAGATAATTTTCCCTTGCCAAGAATAGAAGATGTTTTAGATAACATTGAAAGTGCAAATGTTTTCACAACATTGGATTTAAAAAATGGTTTTTTTCATATAGACGTAGCAGAGGAGAGTAGGAAATATACAGCATTTGTCACGCATAACTCGCAGTACGAGTACTTAAAGCTCCCATTCGGATTATCGGTTGGACCACAACAGTTTCAAAGATATATTCAAGCTGTTTTTAAACAGTTAATTAAAGAAAAGGTAATATTAATTTACTTAGACGATGTCATAATACTTGCGGAAACTGAGGAAGAAGCCTTGATAAAACTGAAACGCGTCCTAGAAGTTGCATCGGATTACGGACTTGAATTTAATTTTGCAAAATGTCAATTTCTTAAACGGAAAATTGAATTTTTAGGCTATATTATCGAAAACGGAACTACTAGACCCTCGGAAGCCAAAACTTTGGCAGTAAAGAAATTTCCTGAACCCCGAACCCTTAAACAACTACACAGTTTTCTGGGTCTAACTTCTTATTTCAGAAAATACATCCCACATTATGCAACTATAGCGAGACCTTTAAGTGATTTATTAAAAGCGGGAAATAAATTTAAATTTGGAATACCCGAAAAGCAAACTTTTGAAACTCTTAAAGAAAAATTAGTTAACCCCCCAGTATTGCATGTATTCCGACGAGGCGCTAGACTAGAATTGCACACCGATGCAAGCGCCATAGGTTTTGGTAGTGTCCTACTACAAGAAGATGAGAACAAAAACTTACATCCTATTCATTACATGAGCCGTAAAACTACACCTACTCAAGCAAAATTTTCGAGTTACGAATTAGAGACCCTTGCGGTAATAGAATCGGTCAAAAAATTTCGAAACTACTTATTAGGCACGAAATTTAAAATTGTGACAGATTGTTCCGCGTTTACATCCGACGATTTTGAAGCATATTGTAACGAACAAAAAATACAACATGTCCCAATAACGACAGGTGTTCCAAGAGGAAATGGCCAGATAGAACGGATGCATAGAATCCTGATACCAATATTAGCGAAACTTAGCATAGATGACCCCACTAAATGGTACAAATATGTAGCATCGGTACAGCGAATTATAAACAGCACTATATCTAGAAGCACAAAATTTTCACCATTTGAGCTTCTAACCGGAGTGAGATTGCGACATAAAAACGATTTGCAAATAAAAGAGTTGTTAGACGAAGAACATGTAAATTCGATTATGTCAGAGAGAAATTTCAATAGGGAAATTGCAAAAGAGAACATTTTAAAAATACAGCAAGAGAATCGCAAAACCTTTAATAAAAAAAGAAAAACGGCATACACTTATAAACTCGGTGATTTAGTAGCTATACAAAAAACACAATTTGGTACAGGCATGAAGTTGAGACCTAAATTTCTCGGTCCCTATGAAATCACCAAAGTGAAAAGAAAGGATCGATACAACGTAAATAAAATTGGCTACCATGATGGTCCAAACATTACATCGAGTGCTGCCGACTTTATGAAACGATGGACAGATTGATATTTTGAAACAATATTCTTTTTACTTTTATTGAACATTATGAGTGAACTCTGAACTTTAAGCAATTTTCAACGTTATAACAAGTTTTGTTGTGTTATTTTCATTTTTTATATTTTAGGAAACACTGTATGTTTCAATATTTACTATTGTTTATTGTTTTGTTTGTATATATATTTTTTGTGTGTATTTGATAATTTTAGATTTTAGTCGACTGGTTCTATACCTAGTGAAATTAGTAGATAATCACTGTGAGGACACAGCACAGTCAGGACGGCCGAGTTGTGGTCGCGGGAGTTCTCATCTGAACTTTAGACTGCAAACACAAGCAAATACTTTATTGGGGCTTGTGAAGTTGAATGATGCCTCGCGAACAATATAAATTTTGATGAGTGCAGTATTTTTTTTACAGCGTGAGAACGAAGTAGACAGAATGAGTCGAGATGCAGACTGAGTAAGACGGACTCGGGAGATGCTCTTAAATCTCCGGCGACGGCCAGCCTTTACGAGCTGAGCTGAGAAATGGTATCTGCAAACGGCCTTTACGAGCTTACGAGTTGTCATGATTGTTCTAATTATATTTTAACTTGTACATATTTGTAAATATTTGATATAATCCAGAAAATTAAACAGTGTAAGATTTCAACAAAAATCTGCCTTGGACTTATTAATACCCATTTAGATAACCGGCCATAACATATATCTACATATATATATATATATATATATATATATATATACTCCACATGTATACTCCACAGCGTCCCAATGTATGTTTCTTACCTTTTTTACGTTATTGTGTTATTAAATTACACTTTTTTAAAATAGTTTTACAATTTATTAATCAGTTATTTTTATTAATATTTTATTTTCAATTTAATTATTTAATATTGTTATTTAATATATATATTTTAAAATAACTGTTATCTATTAACTGTTAA
Source organism: Maratus michaelseni (assembly GCA_963931845.1). Taxonomy (NCBI): domain Eukaryota; kingdom Metazoa; phylum Arthropoda; class Arachnida; order Araneae; family Salticidae; genus Maratus; species Maratus michaelseni. The sequence continues at coordinate 207,446,097 of OZ007586.1, read as the reverse complement.
CATCCAATCATTCTATGTGCTTGTAAGAAATTTTGACCTGTTATTATGTCTATAATTGTGTTAGTAAGCAAATATTAGGTGTTTTGTTAATTTGGATGTATTTTTGACAATTTTCTCGTTTCCATTATGGATTTTGATTTGGATGCTTATTGTATGTTTCTTAGATCTGATCCACTCTTAATATTTCATTTTTTTCAAATGTGGAAATGATCGGGCAATTTGAATATTGTACTTTAGGCTTGCTATGTTCAAACAAAAATCAATTGCGATGTATTGAATATTTTGGAATATTGCCCTTGATAACCTGTTTCGCAATATAAGTTTGCATTTTCTTTATTGTAATGTTAATGCATTTTTTTTTGTTATTTTCCACTCCCTCCTTTATTTTTAAATCAGTGCATTTAGAAAAATTGGGTACATTATTATTTTTTAAATTCTTATTATTGGTTAATTTATTTTGTGTCAATTATCGTCTGATTTTATAGTTATATTAATACAATAAGTTTTATTATATATATATATATATATATATATGATATAAATTTTGATTTGTACAATCCGGTAGAATTATCAAATCTCTAAGCGAACGATAACAAAAATGTATGCTGTACAGTAAAATGTTTTTTTCATCTCGTTTCAGTGAAACAGGCGGTAAATTTCCAGAAGCTGGTTTATTTAGCATGTTCCTTTACTTATGTTCAACAATAGGTAAGTGAGAAAATAACAAATCTAATACAAAATTATTCTAAATTTATTTTTTTAAATGGAGTGTGTTATAGTTTTAATTTTAATGCTTATTTCTGAAATTTATTTCTTGCATTCAAACGATCTAATATTTTCCGATGATAAAATTTCAATATATTTTTTCTTAATGTAACAAAAATATGCTAAATTATGACTATATTAGATATGATTATTAAAATTGTGATTATTATTATTATTATAGTTATCTTGATTATCTTTATTGTGATTATTAAATAATGATCATTTTGATTATAATTATAAAGATTATCATTATCATTATTGTGATTGTGATTATTAAATAAGGATTATGTAAATATGACACCTAAATATGGACACTTGCACCGGAAGTCACGATGTAGTCGCATCAAGCCAGCATTTTACAATATATCGCAACATTGAACTGTAAAATTAATGAAGAATCAAAATAATAATTCTCATTTGAGATAAATTTCTTTTTTTTTGGGGGGGGGGGGTGGGGGTCGGAGGAGGAGGAGCGCATACATACATATGTGGTGTAGCAAACCACAGCTTGTGTAGAAAGTAACAAGGAATTTGTCACCTTGTTTCAGAGAGACATAGCCATAATTAACAATTAATTTTCTTTATTGTAACAAACAAAAATTCTACAATAAATTTAACAAAAATTACAAAAAATATTATAAAACTATCACTGAGACACTGCTCAAGCTACAGATAAAATATATCTATCTCATAAGCATTACTCATCCTAGATACGCTCTGAAGAAAAAATTCTTACATCCTACTTGGATCATCTCCAAAACATCAACTCTCCAAAGTCTAGAGAAAAGTCTATCTTATTCACATTCTTCTTCACCAGAGGGGGGGGGGGGGATACCCTTCCTTCTCCTATTAGTCAGCTTAAGGTAATGTATTATAGTAGCTCTGTCAGGCTCTGTCAGAATTCCGTCACTCTGCCGTTTACTGTTTCACGTCTGTAGCAATATTGAATAATGCCACTACAACTGACCAGTGATTTCACCGATTCCACACACCAAGCCCGTAACCAGACGGGGCAAGGATTGCTTAGCCCCTCCTAGCAACGTCTTGAACCCCCTCTAGACTTCATAATCTTTCAATATAAATAACATCATTTATTACATTTAAGAAATTAAAAATTTTATAATAAAAAGTTTTATAACAGTGGGAAATTGCTTTCTACTTAATTCTATATTCATATGTTCTTTTCTTTTAAATGGTAAAAGGTATAAACTAAAAACCTAACATACAGTAAAATAACTTTTATTAGATTGTTGACATGTTTCGGCTCACTCCGAGCCATTATCAAAAACAAATGAGAATACTCTATAATTGCACGGTCTTTGAAGTTATTATTTGAAATGCTATCATTTAATTTTCATGTACTTTTAAGTTATGCACGTTATTTTTTATTTTTACTTGGATGTTTATTTCCATATTTGTAACCATGGGGTAACTCAAGTCACAATTTCGGTAAGTTAAAAGATACTGCATCGTTACATATTGTATTTTACTGTATTTTGTTGTCTTGCTGAAATTGTGGCTCGAGTTACTCCATGGTTACAAATATAGAAATAAACAACCAAGTAAAAATAAAAATACCGAGCGTAAATGTTTTAAAAAGTACATGAAAATTAAATGGTAGGATTTCAAATAATAACTTTAAAGATCATGCAATTATAGAATATTCTCATTCGTTTTTGATAATGTCTCTGAGTGAGCTGAAACATGTCAACAATCTAATAAAAGTTATTTTACTGTATATTATGTTTTTAGTTTACACCTTTTACCATTTAAAAGAAATATATTATTACAAGGTGTTATAATTTATTATATTTTTATATGTTCAAATAATAGAGGAAAAAGACAAGCTGTGAATTAGCCCATCAAAAAAATTTAAAGCCCCCCCTCCTCTCTGACTTTGGCGACTGGTTACGGCCTTGTGCACATACTGCTCGGTGGCATAACTCCTTTGTGGCAGTAAACATTGCACAAGGACCCTTTGCACTTCGCCCTATCCTGTCTCGAAATTACAATGCCTGGGGTAACAGAAGATGTCAGTCAAAATGTGACACATATATCGTAAACTGAGGTTACTTTTACCCTGAGCGGAAGTACTTCGACCTACAACAGAATAAGTTTTAAACCAGTGATGCTTATTTCAGTGTTGAGAGTATTGACATAATTTTACATTACTCGGTGAATCACGTCAATACTCGCAACAGAATAGACCAGAGACAGATTTAAAACAGTTTCTGTTGTGGTTTTTGGTTCAATTAACTTCCCAGTGTCCAAATACCCGAAATTTACGGTATTTATTTAAATGGGCTTAAAACTTTTAAGCATATATATTTTCACACACTTTCTCTATATTCGAGAAACTTTGTATTTTTCCTTTTTGGACAATTAATTCAATGATACCCATTTGTTTACCTTAGATAAGCACAGATTAAATGCGAAAAAGTCACTCTACATGCTAGTAATGATAATTAAATCACTAAGTCTTAGAGCGATTTTCCATTTACCGACAGGACACCGATAAACACGATTGTCGTTATCCGACATCGGTGTACACAACATGCATTCATATACACAACGCGCTTTTCCACCTACTGATTCGATGACGATTTTGTCGTCATAGTGTATATGAATGCATTCTGCGTGCAATCGATGCTTGATAACGACAATTTTGTACGATTTATCGGTGTCGTGTCGGTAAATGGAAAGCGTTCTTAACTCATTAACGCCGACTTATTTTACACTTCTTTTAATACTTCGATACCAGTTGACACCAGTTTTCCCCATACTGTTATTTTAACTGATTGAATCTCTGATAGTTTCACATTAGATAATATGATTTTTTTTTTTTTTTTACTAAGATACTGGTGTTCATATTTAAAAATTTCGTATCACTTAAATGGTAACTTTTCGTACCAACCGGCATTAATGAGTTAAACAACAGCGTGACTAAGCGTGAAATACAGTCCAGTATTAATTATTATAAGTCTATGTATGAGCGATAAAAGCCAGTTTAGCTATTAATTGTATCTATGCAAATTATTCAAATCTTGTTTTCCTTGCTTTCCAGAAACACGAAATGGCGAATTCTACATACCTGAATAGGTTTGCATATATAAATTTACATGCAATTTGGATAGCAAAAAAATTCAGTTCACATTTTAGGTGTAAAACTATCTCATGGAAAATCATGTTGGCCATTATATTTCCTCTTTTGAAAGTTTGTATTCAATAGCTGAGTTTGTCTCGTATTTCTTTTTCTGTTCAGATGGTTATTACCATACTATTATTATCAAATTCCACAGTAAATCTTGTTCTATTTGTAAACATTACGTTGAGCCCTTTTGTTGCTTTGCAGTTTGCGTACTAATACCATTTTAGTTGATATCCTAAATTGTGAATGCTTATAGCAACACATGCAAATAGCTTGACACTTTGTCTTTTGTATATAACATACGACAATTTATACTAATAATATAGCAGATGCAAATTCAAATTTGAAGTGATATATACTTATCAAAAAATTTTGTAACGTTTGTAGGATATGGAACAAGTCTTCGAAAATATCGTCTACTCATTTTAAATTATTTTCATAGATAGTGGTCAGCACCAAAGAAAATTATTACAAAGGTATTAGATTTTCTTGTCTCAAGCTGTCGCGATGCACGGGGGCATTGCGAATCTCCCAAGTATCTTCATTAAGAAGTATTTAGTTTTTAATTAAAAAATAGCCGGAATCAACTGCAAAAATAATTTTAGTACCATTATTCCCAGGACGCCCAACCAGATATTTTATTGGAGAAGCTCATAAAAAATCTTCAACTAATACATAATTATCTTATTTATTTTTTTTTAATGGCAATCGTGACTGATCATACAGCATTAGATATTTGCAAATTTATTTCTTCTATAACATTTAAATTGAAGCTAGGGTTTTATCAAACTCATCAATTTCTTTCCATATATACTTTCGGAAAACAGCGTACATGTATCTATTTATAAATCCATTTTATTCTAGTTAAAATATTTTTAATTGCTTATTCATGTCTCTCATTTTATATTTTTAATTAATTTTCAGGTTTATCAGCCATGTTTGTTCGATTTTTAATAGTTGATGAATTAAACCGGTCAGTTGATCGAGGAATCGACATTATAAACCGTACATCGCTAATAGTAGGATTCTTTGCAATGATGGGTATGGTGGTCGTCGCCGCTTATCCGGTAAAGTACATTTTGCAACTTGATTTTTTTTATTTGTAGCATGTGCAGCGTAAAAATTTAATCAAATATTAATTCACCACTTACGATGCATATTTTCAGCAATGAACGTAGAAGGTTCTTCAACTGTTGTTTTCTTTTTAAAATTCATATACAATTTATTTCTTAGTTTTAACATTAAATAAAAAATAACATTTAAATCAAATTATAGAAATTATATAAGAAACAAATCACTTACCATAATTTCCGGCGTATAATCCGCGGATAAAACAATCATGTCTTGACTCAAGAATTTTATCCAATAATTGAAGTCAAATATTTACAGCGATCTAGTTAGTTACATTTTATGAAATAAAATTTCTGTGTCGAAACATGATTGTTTGATGCGCGGATTATACTTCAGAAATTACGGGACTATCATTAAAATAAAATACATAACTTAAAAGTGATTACAGTAAACATAAAGGCTTAAAAGATATTTTAATAAACAAACCGACTAGTTTCGTATATACAATAACGGTGACATTCTCAAGATCTGTAATGATAAATAATTCATTTTTGCAAAAAATTTAAAATATACTGCTGATAAACAAATATCACGAGATATCAGGTATTACAAAAACAGGTGCTTTAATAAAAATAATCATCAATAAGCGGAATTTATTTTATCTTATTTTTAAAATTATGAAGCATCTTGCGCTAAATTCTAAGTAATTCAAAGGAGGCTGTTTCCTGGCATATGCTCTCGTTGCGCATATATATTTTTATTGATTCAAGGATAATGGATGGGGAATAAAATCTTGATGGATAAATTATTTTACTATTTTTAAAATTAATCTGTAAAGGTTCTATATTCATGTCTGGCTAAAGCTGTAGTTTTCTTGTTGTATTTGATATCTGCTGTATGTTCTTTCATCCTCGTTTTAAACTGTATATTTGTCATTCCTGTTGTATAATCCTATTGTCCCATCTGCTTTAGTGAGCGGGATTTCCTATACACTCGATAGTTGATCAGGTTCTATTTGATCTATTTTCCTACAGACTATGTTTTTAACACTTTCCAACATAGTTAAAATTTTAATCATGTTACACTATTACAAACATTGATATGAATTTCCTAGGTGCACTAAAATCTGCTTTCCGTAGAATATGGAGTGTAAAGCATTCACCATTCATTTACAGTGTCACACAAACGAATTTGGTTACATAATGATCTACAGGGGAAAACTGTTCGCAGCGTATTTTAATGATGTTACACTATTTCAAATATAATGAAATTAATATACATTACTGAGGTTTACTACAGATACTTGCATAGCATTTATCATTCATTTACAGGAACACACAAAATATTTCGGATACAGTACTGTATCCGAAAAACTGTCCATTAGCAATAATTGCTGGAAGTGCGTTTTCAGTTATGGTATTGTGCTTAAAAATAAATGTATATACTAAGTGGTGTGTATAAATGATATTGGTCATCTACAGGGGTCATATGCAGGTCATATAAGTGTGTATAAATGATATTGGTCATATACAGCGCTACACAAACTAATTCGTAAGCATTACTTTGTATAACCATGAATTACTTAAATGTGGATTTTAATTGAGCTAAGCATTTTCAAGGTAAACTGTATGTATACTAAGAATTGTTTATATAAATAACATCATATAGAGGGCCACGTAAAGACCTGGATACATGGTCACCTGTGAATTATAATTTCAGGAAGTGAGATTTCAGTAGTTTTAAGCGTGTTTTTGCCTGAATTAAATTTTAGTTTAATATGTGGTATGCCTGAAAATCTGTAGGTAATATACAGGGCTGTACAAAATAATTCAAGTATGTTTCCACCTATTTTTAGAAATTGCCTAAGGTGTACTTTTAACTATGCTATGCGTTTTCTTATTAAACACAATTTTAGCATATTATGTAGAATACATACAAATCTATAGATCATATACTGGGCTGTACAAAAGAACTGGAGTACTTTTATGGCTATGGAGGGAAATTGCTGAAATCTATTTTTTAAAATGCGTTATACGTTTTCTAAAATGTTTACTTAGGTATATCATTTACCTTATTAAATACCGAAGTTTTATTAAGATTTCTGGATGTGTTAGGAAGTGTTTCATATTCTATTCTATACGCATGATTTAGCTTTCTTGTATAATTTTATGGAAGGTTTTTCAATAAGACAGATATTGAATTTGTTATGTTTATATTTCAATCTTTCAAAGAACACAGGAAAATATTGTAAATTAGATATCTTCGAATTTTACTCATTGCAGTTTCTTTTCTTCTTATTATCCGTGTTCAGAATTAATTTATTTATAGTGCTTTCTTTATATCCGTTATTTCTTGAGAGATCACATATTTCATTTAGTTCACTGGTTAACTGTTCAGGGGTGTGGACTGAGAAGGCACGTAAAAAAAAAATGTTTAAATGCAGAAACATTGTAGGAAAAAGGAGCTTGAGCATTTTGTGGGATAGTAGATTGATTGGCTATTTGTTTTCTTATAAACAGTATGTTCCATGCCATGGTGGGTTTTGATTAATAGTACATCCAAAAAGGGGGGTGTTCCCCACTGTTTAACTTCCAAAGTAAACTTTATTTTAGAATTAATGTTATTAATCTGATCTAAGAAGTTCTTAAGTAAGGTATCTTTATGTTGACATATGATGAAGATATCGTCCACGTATCTGAGCAATGTATGGAGGGGGGGGGAGGCATATAATCAAATTTAATATAAATATCTGCTTCTAGAGACCGTAATATAAATTCGGCTAATACTCCTGAAATAGGGGAACCCACAGGGGCCCCATTATTATATATATATATATATATATATATATGTGTGTGTGTGTGTGTCAATGCTAAAGTACTTATTATTAATTATAATATTAAGAGCACTTTTTAATGTAGTTTTCATATTTTCATTAATATTTTCCATGAGGCTGATGTAGTTATTTATTTATTATAACTTGGTGGGTGTCAGTGGACGGGTATGAAGAGATAATATCAAGACTGTCTATTAAATAATGGTCTGGAATCTAGATTTTATTCAACCGTTGAATGAAGTCATTTGTATAGAATTAATTACACCATCTGAACTAGCTAAAATATTTTTCAACAAAATTACAAAAGCTTTTTCAATGTAATATGTAGAGCCTGAGCAATTTGTTACTATTGGTGTTATCGGCATACATGCTTTGTGAACATTGAGTCTATCCACAACGGTTTGGATTAACGCTAACTTATTAATTTTGAACAGAGATTTCATATCATTCGGTCGGTTACATTTATTAAACTAATTTAGTAACTATTTTGTTAATTTTGGTGAAATGATTCTTCTTGACTTCTACACAGTTCATACTATTATACATTCTATCATTTAGCTTTTATATTCATCAGTATTTAATATAACCAAATTATTGGATTGTTCCTGGCGATTCTAGACAATACCATAGTTTGTTTTCTTACTTACTTATTATTTTCAACCCCGCTCTTGTCGCATCCACTGGCAGGTTCAGTTCAGGCTGAAAATTGTAATTTTTTAAGACCTCAATAAAAGGTACCGGAAGGGCTTCTATGCTCTACAGACTTGTTCTCCTCGTCTGAGCAGTCCCTCTCAGGCTGTCAAACTATTGGATTTGTCTGCCTGAATTAAAATAATTTCTTGATCTAGTTTGAGGTTTTTCAAAGTACTGAATTAGAATTATTTTTTTGATAGTACCTTAGGTTGCTTAATTAATTTCTTAAGTTCATAGTACATAATGTTACGAATTTTTTCTTTATTCTCGCTATATAAAGATTGTACAATACGTTTAAATTCTGGAATAATAGATTTTAGATTAGGCTTCGTTGTAAAAATATATTTAAGTCCTCGTTCAAGTACACTTACTTCTTCATCATTCAATGGTCTGTTTGACAAGTCCAGAAAATACACTGACTGGCACACGATGTTTAACATGTTTACTGTGTGCACCGCAAAGGTTTTTAATTTTATGACGTTCTATTGTTTCCTTCGAACGGCTTTTTCATATCTATATTTCTTCAATCTGTGTATTAAAACATAAAAAAATATAAGGGGGGGGGGTGAATGACACAAATTCACAATATAAATCAAAAGTTATTTTTTATGTACAGTTAATGTAAGCGTATTTCTTTCTAATACATACTGTTAAACTCTTTTGCTCCAATTGTCTATTAAAACTAGTAAAATGCACGTTGGCAAATTTATTTCTGATTTTCAAAAATGATGGAATAATGTTCATAAAAAGCATGAGGTTAGGAAGTTCAAGATCAAAATTTCATGATCAAGACGTAGACTTTTTTAAAAATAGTTAAAGAAAATATATCCATCAATATTTTATTCCCTATCCATTATCCGCAAATCAATAGAAATCTATATGCGCAACGAGAGCATATGCAATGAATCAGCCTGTAATGAGTTACCCAGAATTTGGCGCGAGATGCTTTATAAGTTTAAAAAGTAAGATCAAACAAATTGCGCTTATAGATGATCATTTTTATTAAAGCACCTGCTTTCCTAATACCTGATATCGCGAGATGTTTATCATGTTTATCAAGTACATATTTTAAATTTTATGTGAAAATAAGTTTATGTATTATTACAGATCTTGAATGTCACCATTATTGTGTATACGAAACTAGTTTGTTTGTTTATTAAAAGGTGTTTTAAGCCTTAATATTTACTACAATCATTTTTAGCGTATATATTTTATTTTAATAAATCAAGTTAGTTTTATTGATACTATTGTCTGTTTCAAGTAGATTGTTTAAAAATGTGTTATTTGTACATGTGTTTTGCAACATAAAGGATAGGAAAACGAAGTATTCTTAATTCATGTCCATTTCTTCCTTCTCTAAACATAAAATACTAACAACAGGAATGTTGCATATCAATTTGTGAAGAAAAGTAAAACTATTTAAAATAAAATAATAAATCTTCAGGATATTTATGCTAATCCGTCCTTAATGTTTACTGTAATCACTTTTAGCGTATATATTTTATTTTAATAAATCAAGCTAGTTTTATTGATACTATTGTCTGTTTTAACCCCTTCAGGGGCAAAGTACTCTTGGAGCTATAATATGAAAATGATTGATTGACACCAAGATTCACGAACGAATTTATTTTTAAATAAGTAAAAGCTTTCCTTCATGTACCTTTCTAAATTTAAAATTTGATTAAAAAATTTCGGTGTCATTGTGGCATTTTGGGATTAAAATTAAGTGGTATATATAATATACCGGTGCCCTTCAAGGGTTTAAGTAGATTGTTTAAAGAGGTATTACTTGTACATTTGTTTTGCGACATAAAGTTGGGAAAACGAAGTATTCTTAATTCATGTCAACTTCCTCCTTCTCTAAACGTAGAATACTAACAATAGGGATGTTGCATATCAATTTGTGAAGAACAGTAAAACTATTTAAAATAAAATAATAAATATTCAGGATAGCTACGCTAATCCATCTGAACAACAGTATGGTGAGATAGCGATTATAACCCTTCCCAGTATGGTGAGTTCCATTATCTAACAATCGATTTTCTTGTAAAATCAGTCTAATCTATTGAACACAACCAGTTTTCTACAGAAAAGGAACTAATCCTTTGTGCTCTTATTATGCAAATCCCATTGAGATATCAAAGGAGAAGAATACATGAAAGCGGACCTCTCTTTTATGATATGAATGAAAGGATTACTTTATACACACTCATCAGTAACTGAATTTTCGGTCATTTATTTCCTTATTGCTTTGTTCTCAGTTCTGGTCTGTATTGAAAAATGAAAATGCACGCAAGAAGATAACAAAAGCATTCAATGTTAAAATTTTGTAAAATAAAATTTGCCGCAAAAAAGTCTGTAAATAAGTAGTTTATACAAAACTACGTATAATACACTGTTAAACATCTGTAGCAAACTGTCCAGTCATTCAGCCGTTTTTAAAGATAACAGTTACTTGACCATATTTTTAAGCGTATCTGACTATATTATTGACCATATTGTTGTCAAAATAGTTAAATTACGGTTATGTAAGAGTTTTCTATAAAAACGGTCGAATGACTGCACAGTTGACTGCAAATTTAATAAAAGTGTAAGTAACAAAAATGTCAGCGGTTTTTTGCAAACATTGCAGCATTTTATGAAACTGAAGGTATTGGGGGGGGGGGGGGGTCTACTTGCAAAAATTTGGGCGTTACAACAAAATTGTGAATATTCCAAATGCACTACTTTGTTTGAAAGTTAAAACCGGAAGTAAAATACAGGTTCTTTCTATTTCACGAATTACGTTACAAAACTGACACGTTTAGCCGATTTTTGTGTGAAAACATTTATTACAAAAGTATTCTAATATATTTGTAGAAATGTTTTATAAAGAGAGATTAATTTTGTTAACTGGTGGAATGAATTAAATCTCATTTTGGTTTATTAAAAATCAATTCTCTAATTTAAAGAATGCATTTATGTATTTTTCTTGCTACATTTTACATTGTAACATTTTTTTTTTTCATTTTTCAGATGACAAGTGTTGGCTTAGCACATATGATCGGAGCAAATGTTTTATTTCTGGGTGGTGTCGTATATTCAGCACTTCAAACAGCTCTCAGTTATCGAATGTCACCCTATTATAATGGAAAGAAAATTTGCCGTATTCGGCTAGCGATCACGATCGTTACCACATTAGCTCTTATCACAAGTATCCTTTACCTGTAACAGATGATTTTTCAAAAACTTGAATTAAAATTATGTGCTTATTGAAAATAATTTTCTAAAAAAGTTGTAACTGCATAAACTTTACTTTATTTGAGTTGCTCTTACTACAGCTTAATTATAATAATTATAATATTACTAATAGTATATCAAAACTTTAGAATTTGAGCATATTTGGATAAAGTTGGTTAATTATGTACACTTAACGCAATTTCACTACTTATTTAGGGCTTCCACTAGCGAATATTATTTTATTTAGTTTGTATCACTATTTCCACAAAATGTTATTTGTGCTACATTTCTCTTGCAGTTGTTATCGAAACGTATGGTGAAGATTATAGTTTGGGGAAAGTGGTACAAATGCTATAAAAATAGTCACCAGTGGCAGCCCTGATTATCCCATTCAAAACAAGCAAGAATAATATATTTTTTAATTATATATTTGAAATTTTTGTGTTTATTGATATAAAGTGCACTCCCGGTTATCCGGGTTAATCACCGGGAGGGGTCGCACGGACAATAGAAAAACACGAATAATCCAAAAACTTTTTTTTATTAAAGAAAAAATCAACATCAGTACAAAAATATAAAAATTACTTACATTTGCAGGCTGTATAGTATCAAACTAAGATTTTTTTTAAACATTTACTGCTTAAAAAAATCTGTAATGCTCCTTTGCTTCTGCTGTTTTTTCATCTCTTGACGTATATCGACACATATTTTACGAACCGCAGTAATGTCACCGTAATCAAATCCTCTTTGTCCCGTACATCACCTATATCACTTAAAGTTTGTACTCCAATTTTATAATATTTTGCTAATTTGCTAGCTGATTCTGCATTATCAAGTTTTTGAAAGATTTCTAATTTTTGTTTAACGTGTGAAACGAAAACGAAACGTTTTAAACCAATCATTTTTACAAGTAAAGAGTTTCACGCTACTAACTGACGATAAACAAGACGCAAAAACTGAAGGAACACGTTCGAAAGTGAGACAGGTCAGCTGAAAGGCTATCGTACAAACAACATTCCGATCCCTCTTATCCCCTTCAACTCTACCCCGTCAAACAGGTTCCAGAGCGTTCGAATTGACTTTTATGCATTTCACAATACTATAAGCTAAACCGGACAAGATTGTAATTCACATCAATATCGATTTTACATGCATAATAAAAGCATGAAAATGTTTCTCTTTAAATCTTTTTGCGAGTCTGGAATGAGCACGGATAATCCGCGAACGGATAATTTAGACACTGTATAAAATTATAACTGAGTTACAGATTATTATTTTTTTTAACAAGAATGATAACAAGTAACACAGACGATTATGGGTAATGACACTCAGTACAATCAAAACGCTTGTCAATCAATACCTGTAACTACTGACTCTTAATTATTTTTTTTCAGAACAAAAAATAATTTAAATAAATTTTATTTACTTTTATTTACAAAGTAAATGATTGAACCTAATGTTTTTTAACACTTTCCAACCTAGTTGAAAAGTGTTTGACTTCGGTTTGTCTGGCGTTCTGCCGTCTGTCCGTTCTCTTACTCCCGTAAATATGCTCGGATTGCGCTGCAATTTTTATATGTTATTGTCGTTATCTATAGCATGTTCCCTATTTCAACTGAAGTGTGTAGCACTTATAGTTTTTTTACAGGGACACTCAAAAGAATTCCGTTACATTACGGTCTATGGGGAAAAATCATTTGTGGTTTATTTTAATGATGTTACACAATTTCAAATACATTGTAATTGATATATATTGCTAAGGTGCATTAGAAGAAGCTTAATATGGAATAGGGTGTGCATAGCACTTATAGCTACTTTACAGGGACAGTCAAAAGAATTCCTTTACATTACGTCTATGGAGAAAAATCGTTTGCGGTTTAATTAACGCATTGAAATTTATATATATCACTAAGGTGCATTACAAGAGGCTTACTACATAATATTGTCTGTATAGCAGTCATCGTTCATTTACAGGGACACACAAAAGAATTCTCTACTTTCTGTTAACAATAATTCCTGGAAATGCGTTTTAAGTTACTGAACGCGATTTTAATTTTAACTCACTTTTTGTCTATTACTTGGTGTGTATAAATTCTGTAGATCATATACAAGGCAGCACAAAAGTTTCGCGAACACATTTCCGTTTATTGACAGAAACTCCAGAAGGAGAATTTTAAACTGTGCTACTTCCTAACTAAACTACAATTTAGCATCCTGTGTATTATATATACAAATCTATAGATCATATACAGGGCTGAATAAAAGTATTCGGATATTTTTCCGAATATTGTATATGTTGGAAATATACGTTGGAAATTCCTGAAATTAAGTTTTTAAATATGTTATGCGTTTTCCAAATTGTTTACTTAGATGTTGACTTTCAGCTTATTAAACGGTATTGATTTGTAAAATTATTTTGGAAGCGTTGGAAAGTGTTACATAATGCTTGCGACACATGATTTTTCGTTCTTGTTTATATATGAAGATATTGTCGTGCTCTATACTCCATATTGTAGCATCTATGACCAAAATATATATTATAATTGACAAAAATTTTTGATTTCTGATAGAAAATGGAAATAATATTCAAACGGAATAGCAGGAAGAACTTCAGGTATTGAATACGAGTACTTCATAATTTGTTGTTATAAATTATATTTTGTTCTTAATGAGCCAGGCGGGAAATAAAATAAAAACAGCTTCAAATTACAGTTGAGTAATGATCTGTATCGCTAAGATTATTAATTAGAATAGCCTTTTCCAGTTGGAAAAAACATCGAAATGAAGAAAAAGACAAACCAAACGCAATTGATGATGCCCCACAGTCTACCAGCCCCAACTAACCTGATACAAGACTTCAATCGCTTGCAGCATTTCGACGAATTTGCATAACATCTTAATGTTAAAGTACCTATTTTCCCTTAGTAATAAAGTCCCCTTATATGCAGTTACCCTATGTTCTCCTAAAAATCTGAAAATGGCAGAAAAATGTCTTACAAAAATAATGCTCTAAATATGTTGTAAAAATCCATAAATAATACTGTAAATATGTTGCAAAAATCCATAAATAATGCTGTAAAAATGCATATTTATACTAAAATTTTAAGTGGATTAAAAAGCGCTGGGTTTCATGAATTTTAACATTTTGGGGACCTGTAAACAGCTTCAGCTTAGTTCTAGAAGGAGAATAAAAATTTTAATTATGCATACGAATATAATTGTGTTCAGATTTCAGTTATTTGCGTAACATAAAGTGGTATTAGAACACCCCTAAACTTTTTAAAACCTATTAATATGTTTAGAACAGTATTATCTTTATGCATGCAGTGAATGAAAGTTTGTATCATCCTCGATGTCGCTAAAAACACGTGAGAAATTTTTTTTTCATAGAATTACTTCTTCTTTGCAAATTGGGCAATTTAGAGACTGTGTTCGAAAATTCGTTTTGTTATGCAGAAAATTTCCTATTAAGAAAGATAATTCGTCTTTAGTATCTTATTTTTTCTTTTGTAAATGACAGTATGTTTTCTTGATAACTACTAATTTATTATATTTTATCTTTTTCAGTAGAAAATATCGTTATTATGTATATTGTTAATATATATATATATATATATATATATATATATATTAGAACAAAAATTTGCGACTTTCAAACATTTCGGTAAAATATACGTTTTATTCCCAAAATACGATTACTTGCTAATAGTTATTCAGTTATTATTACTGGTAGTTATAAATATTTTCCCTCAATAGAATCAACAATGGTATCGCTGCCAAATTAAATAAATAAAAAAATAATGTTTTATAATTAAGAATTCAAAGTTAAGTTAGCTTTTTCATTGTAAAAGTTTGAAATTTTATTTTATTTTATTTTTATAACATATTAGTACATTAAGTTTTTTTTTTAATTAAGTTTAAATTATAGGGACGAGATGTTCATATATACGTGTAAATAAAAATTCATTTTTTTTTTCATAAATGTATTTAGTGGATAATATGGATCCTAAAATAAACTTTTACCCCATTTTAAATATTTTGTTATTAACGCTTATCTCCCAACTTTTACACATTTTTTGTTATCGCTAAAATTTAATAGAAATTTTTGCCTTATTTAATCGCAGATTTTGGCGAGTAAAATTTAGTATTGAATTTTAGTAGTGAGAAAAAATGGTAAAAGTTGGCAGCTATGCTAACGATATAGCAGTTAGCTATTATACAACAACGATAACATGGAACACCCTGTATATGTATGCAGACCTTCTGCTCTGAATACTAGACGACGTCTTGAAATAAATGGAATTCTTTCTGCAAATAAGCCAAAGAAACATTTTAATCAATAAAGAATATTTAAATTAGATTTCTGCTTATTTTTCAAAATATTTTTATATGCGTGGTATACTTAAAAAATTATATGTTTATGGTAAAATATTTCTATGTTTCTTGTAAAAGAAATATTTTTGAAGTGTGCTTTATACAATGTAGACAGAGAATATAAGTATAAATTGCATAGCTTTCAACCCTTTTAAATCCTTTGTCAAACCTCCTCCGACATCGTAAATTTCCTCTGACAGTGATGTCGGGACAAGTCCGACGCCTAATTTATTTACATATTTTGAACAGCTCCGCTGCAAGAAATATTTCAGTTCATAGTAGCATGCAGTACAAGTTTAGTATCACGAAGTGCATATATTAAAGCAAATAACTTGGCATATTTTGATGTTGTTAAAGGCTTGAGTTGAAGTAAATATAAGTGTTTAAAATTTTTCTAAATGAGATCTTCTGAGAAAGCAAGTGTTGGAGTTTGATTAGAAGAAGATTAAAATTATTTCTTATTATTTATTTATGCATACATTTTATTATTTAAAAATGTGGAAATGTGCACGAGAATATTTCAGCACTTAAAAATTTTAATAGCTATAATGCACTTCTCGTTTTACAAAAGTGCCCTAGATACAAACGCAGGAGCTGCAGAGAGAAATCACAGGTCCCCGGGATGGACAATTACAAGATTATCTTTAAGGTGGTCCCAAATGACCTGTTCAACAACGCGGAACTTTCTGACACATTTTCTGGCTTATTTTTAAACACAAAGGCATAAAATTGGCAGGACTGACTTTTGAAGTGATTTGGAATCGAAATGAGTTTTCCTTTTTTAAAATAAATAAATAATTTATTGCATCGAGTAATAAACGATTCTTATCACGTAACAAGACATTTTTCTCCGTGTTCGCAGTGCCGTAGCCGGAATTCGATTCAAAACGTCGACTTTGTCAGTATTTCTGAAAGATCTTCTGCCTTTACCAAAAAATAGAAAACGTGTTTCGATTACATAGTTTCTGAATAAGAACACCTGCTAATTCCATGCATTTCCGAACAAAAATGAAATAAAAAATATGCCATAAAGTAGTCAGTTTCGATTTGAGAACAGCCTTTAAAATACTTTTGCTCGAGATTTCCCCCCTTTGTGGTGCAAGACAGTGTCAGTTTTCAGATGCAGGACCCGACTAAAACAACTCGGGCCCCGGAGCTTCAACTTTAGCAACACCTCCTATTATCAAGTTCGTATAAGTATGTTACTGCATCTACCATAATGAAAGAAATAAAATAACGGAATTACTCATAATTAAAAAGATTATCTTGCTCGTTTTGAGGCTTTTTAAGATATGAAACTTTTTCAAACATACTTTATAGAAGCAGTTACGAACCACTTTAAACATTTTGAGAAATAAAATGTACTGTTTTTTTTCCTTTTATTTTTAAATATC
Source organism: Maratus michaelseni (assembly GCA_963931845.1). Classification (NCBI taxonomy): domain Eukaryota; kingdom Metazoa; phylum Arthropoda; class Arachnida; order Araneae; family Salticidae; genus Maratus; species Maratus michaelseni. Next base: position 207,428,600 of record OZ007586.1, on the reverse strand, counting down.
TGTCGTATTTGCTGTCATATTTGCTACTCTTTCCTGAACATATTTTCAGTGTCTGTGTTGACATCTTTTGGCCAGCATGCCTGGAGCACTGGTAAACATGCACATTGGACAGGAGGGAAAACTCCTAAAGATCAGGTACGTGCTTTTTCTTCTTTACCTCATTACTATTTTTAGCACTTTCCAACCTAGTTGAAAAGTGCTTATGACTTCGGTTTGTCTGGCCGTATGGCCGTCTGCCGTCTGCCGTCTGCCGTCTGTCCGTGCTCTAACTCCCGTAAATATGCTCGGATTGCTCTGCAATTTTTATATGTTATTGTCGTCATCTATAGCATGTTCCCTATTTCAACGGAAGTGTGTAGCACTTATAGTTATTTTACAGGGACACTCAAAAGAATTCCGTTATATTGCGTTCTATGGGGAAAAATCATTCGCGGTTTATTTAAATAATGTTTCACTAATTTAAACGCATTGAAATTTATATATATCACTAAGGTGCATTAGAAGAAGCTTAATATGGAATAATGTGTGCATAGCACTTATAGTTACTTTACAGGGACAGTCAAAAGAATTCCGTTACATTACGTCTATGGAGAAAAATCGTCTGCGGTTTATTTAAGTAATGTTTCACTATTTTAAACGCACTGAAATTTATATATATCACTAATGTGCATTACAAGAGGCTTACTACAGAATATTGTGTACATAGCAGTCATCGTTCATTTACAGGGACACGCAAAAGAATAATCTACTGCCTGTTAACAATAATTCCTGGAAGTGCATTTTAAGTTACTGAACGCGATTTTAAATTTAACTCACTTTTTGTTTATCACGTGGTGTGTATAAATTCTGTAGATCACCACAGGGAAGCACAAAAGTTCGCGAACACATTTCCGTTTATTGACAAACTCCTGATGGAGTATTTTAAACTGTGCTACGCGTTTCCTAACTGAACTAAAATTTAGCATTCTATGTAGTATATATACAAACCTATAGATCCTATACAGGGCTGAATAAAAGTATTCGGATATTTTTCCGAATATTGTATATGTTGGAAATTCCTGAAATTATAATTTTAAATATGTTATGCGTTTTCCAAATTGTTTACTTAGATGTTATCTGTTAGCTTATTAAACGGTATGATTTGTAAAATTATTTTGGAAGCGTTGGAAAGTGCTACATAATCTATGCTTGACGCATGATTTTTCGTTCTTGTTACATTCTTGTATTTAACTCAGTTTGGTTTTTGTATGTAAAGATGGAATTTTCTAATTGGTTTTTCACTCACTTCCTGATGTGCTAGAATTATAAAAATTATGTTCACAGGCGTGTTTCCGATGACAATACAACATTTTAATATTTTTAGAACTTATTTATAAGTTAATACATTATTTTTAAAGCATTTTTCCGTTAGCCCGCCACAAGTGATAAATCACCAAACATTCTTTATAATATTTGGCGTGTTAATTTTGTAGACTAGCGTAGGCGAATGTGCTATATACAGTTTTATTTAGCACAAAAAAATGAAGAAATTCTTCATTTAAATGTAATTTTAACGTGAGCAGTGCACACAAGAGGAGTCTTGGACACTGAAAATATTCTTTATTGATGAACTACTGGTGCAACCGTCCTATTATGAAAAAGCTGATTACATTTGTTTCTATACAAAATCATGGGATGAAAGAATATGGGGAGTAAACACACAACATCTTTGTTAGCTATGTTAAATAGAAAAGGAAGCAAGAATAAATGTCTTTTCTTAAATCAGACTGCAGACAAGAAATGGAATTAAGCGAAAAAAATTAACCCATTATAATCATAAATATCAATGCCGCTAATTGAAATAAAATTCTAAAATTTGTAAACCTTTTAAATGCTTTTAAAGAATTTTAAAAATGCAGTTTCTTTTGAGAGCTATTTATCACTTTTAAATACGCAAATAAAGTGACTTTATTAGACAAGATTCTTTTTACTCAATTAATTTCCTTGAAGGATTAAAAAAAAAATGTCACAGCGCATTAAATCAGGAACTAGACTTCATAATGTAGCATTTGAACTGGACGAAAATTTCACTCTTTTGTCAGTGGTAGCAAGAATTGCATTAAGACTATGAAGAAACGGAATATTATTTGATTTGTGAGGAATTTATTTTTCAGGTTTACAGTTATTTTTGAGGTTTTTTTAAATCTTAAAAACAAGCGATACTCCTTCACAATCGTCTAGATGGGGGAGGGGAAGGAACAAAACAAAACAAAATACCTTCAACTCTTTTCCTTTTCTGTGCTACGAGACCAATGGGATTTTTGGTGATTTTTCTTCTTTAAAACACCAAGTTCTACATCGATTTTTTGTTCCCGGATCATAGTGATAAATCCGTTTTTTGAACAACTATTATTGTGTTTGCATGTTTTTGCTTTGCTCTGGTTGGAATTTTTTTAGCAATAAATTTATAACCTTCGGCTGGTTTTAAATGTGCGTGAGAAGAAGATTTGTGAAAAATTACTTTTAAAATTATATTTTAAACATGAAAGTATTAAATACGTATAAAAAAACTGTCTGGCAATAAATAAATTTGTTATTATTGTTCTAACAAGGAGACCGCCAAACATGGTGCGCACAGATTTTGATGATTTTAAGGTATGTTATAGAGGTCAAGCCCCTAACTATCCTGGTCAAGGGTTTCCTTCAAATGGCCCTTAGTTTTTGAGAAATTCGGGGTTAAAGTTCAGCATACGTTTGAAATACCCAATAGATTGCTACTTCGAACGAGGTGTCTGTGGTGCAGCGCTAGCATGCGGGATGCCTCAACGCAATGCAAGGGTTCTGTCCCATCCTATGCCTTTTTTTTTTTTTTTTTTTTTTTTAATTTTTGGCGCATTGTACGTTTTAAGCAGAAGTGGGAATTCTGCATCTTTGAACTTTTTTATAATTTCATAATAAATTATATTTACATTTTCGAATGTTTCATAAAAATTTATAGTTTTTCTGCAATTATTAAACTAATATTTGTGTCGACGAAAATCCAAGATAATTAAAGTCTAGAAGTCCCGTCTTTTTTTAATACTATTATTGTTGGCATTTATATTTATTTATTTATTTATTTATTTATCATAGTTATAAAATAATACATACTTTTTTTACTTGCATTTTCTATTTTTTTTAAAAAAGTAATTGATGAGGAAAACATTTACAAAATAATATATCCTTTTAATATTATTTGATTCGTTCTAAACATCTTGCAACATCTTAACTGATGAGATACAAAAATGTTTATCATTACCGTCATTGACATTTTTAATTAAATAAATATAGAATTAATTGGGTGATACATATCGCAAAAGTATTCAAAACATAAAATGGCATTAAAAATCGCCATAAAAAGAATTTCTTAAGATGAAATTTTTTTAACAATGTTGGAAGAATGCCTTAATTAACATAATATATATTTTTTAAATACTCTACTTTTATATATATTAAAAAATGCATTAAAAGTTGGAAAAGAAATGCTAATTATCACCCGTATAAGTCCAAATAAATACACATTTAATAAAGGATACTTATTGTAAAAACCTTTAAAACATAAAATGACATTAAAAACAGCACAGTTTATAATAAGCGACTTTTTTGCATGATCATGAATGTTTTTAACATTGTTGGAGAAAAGCATAAATAAATTTAATATATATGTATATATTAGTACTTGATTTACGATAAATACATTAAAAAAGGGTAAATGAATATAGTATGTATGCTTTTTAAAACTTAATTTGCGGTAAATACGTTAAAAATACGTTAAAAGATGAGAAACAAAAATGCTTAATCATCACTAGTAAATACACAGTTAGTTGGATGATACTTATCGTAAAAACATTCAAAACATAAAATTACATTACAAACAGCACAATTTATAAAAGCAACTTTTTTACACGAACATGACTTTTTTAACAATGTTGTTGGAAAGCATAAATCGTTTAGATTTATGAAAATTTCTCTGCTATCTATTAATTTTGATGCAGACCATGCGTATCTTATCATAGGGCGGAAGTGAGGGGAGCTAAATTGATGTAATATAATTGAATGTATTTTTATAATATCTTCTCGTGAAGATATTTCCCTCTGGTTTTCTAGCAAACTTGTTGCATTTTGTAACCTTTTCATGAAATTTTTTACTTGGCGAAAAAAATAGACATCACATGGCTGGCAAACAGGGGTACATTTTGGTGGAATTATTTTTTTTACGCATGATACCTCCCCATTTTCATTTTCGAAAATCTCATCATAGATTGTCGAATCTGTCTGACCTCCCCACGAATCAATTATCAAAAGAAAAGTATTTTTCTTAACGTAGGGAAGAAGACAAGTTTTTAAATATTCTGCATAGGTTTGCTTTGTCAACTTACCGGATTTTGAACACGTAACGATTACGTTCTTAAACGTGGCGCTCAATTCACTTACCTTCTTTTGAACAATTGGACCAAATGTTCCAGATTGTTCACGTAAGCAAATGAACACGAATGGTAAAACAATTCCAGATGCTGTAAGAGAGTACTGTGCTGTGTAAGAATGCGTTAATTTATTCAAATTTTTTTTGACAAACACTGATTTAGCTCCTCGCTCAGCAAGTGATCTGTTGTAGGTTGTTTGGTACTGGCATCCAATTTGATCCGTATTAATTACGTAATCCAAGTCAAATTTACTAATTAGCACTTTTGTTTGTACACGGAATCTTTCAGCCGCTTCCATTATTTCTTCAATCGTTGTAATTTCTTTGTGACTGACAAATTTCGTCACTTTACGTTGTCTTATCCGATGGTTCTTTTTAAATCTTTCTACCCATCTGGAACTTGCAAGGAAATGGAAATCATCCGACTGAAAACAAGCAGCCGCACTCATTGCCCAGTGTTGTAAAGTCCGTGTCGTGACCTGTATATTAGTAATAAAAAATGAGTTAATAAATTAATATAATAGTTTTCAATTTTTTTTGCAGTTACATCAGTAATTGAAAAATTTCGTTTTGTTTTACCTGTTCCATATTATTTCGAGCTTCAACAAATCTTTCATACGTTTCATAATCGATGCTTTTCCATTTGTCAAAATAAGTACCTCCACGATTTACATCATCTTTCCATCTACGTAAGAGATGCTTTTGTTTTAAGCGACTTGCTCCATTAGCTTGCAATGATTTTAAACTCCATTTTGGATGGGCTTCAGCTAAAGCAACCGCATTCTTTTTGTACCACAATGGGATATAGTCACGTGGTTCGGGTGAAAATTCCTCAGCCACAAAATTCGCTTCATCTTCGTGAAATCCCGGACACTACATAAATAAATAATTAAAATTAAATTATTTGATTTCGATTTTTTTTATTGAACAATAAATATAATGAATATTTTTGGTAAAGTAACAAAACATACCTCTGTAAATTCGTTATGTTCATCTTCTTCATTCATCATTATCAATTCATCTGAATAAATAATTTACCGACTGTCCAATATGTCTAAAATTGAGCTATGGAATTCTTCAGCCATTGCTATAGAAGCACTAGAAATATTAACAGATGGCGAATGTGTAAAGAGATTATCATTTTCTAACAATGTCTCGCAATATTTTAGAGCATTCGTTACTTCATATTTTAGTTTTTCTTCCAAGCCAGAATTGTCCATATCAGTGCTTGTTCCTTCCATTATATTACAATCTAGATAATTTTCTTATATACAGCATTACTCCAAACATTGCAACTGGCTGCAAAAAAAAAGCTTATGCCAATGAAAATAATTTCATTCTGATATTTCCATGAAAGTCGCAGCAGACGATTTAAAAAAATATATATTTTTTTGTATGTATTGCAAATTTTATCTCTCATTTACAGACGATTTTTGCTTTTCCAGTTAAATTTTTATGCGTGATATTGGCAGTGTTTTTACTTGTTAGATTGAAAACAAATCTGAAATGTAATCTGTCATTTTTTTGTGCAATTGAAAAATGATATTGAGTTTAAACTTTAATGATAAATGTATTTAGAGTGCACTAAATATTTATACAACTGGGAAAAACTTAAATATAAGTGTTACTGCTTTAAAATTTTATTATTTCTTTGAAAATATCTAATCTCACATACGTTTGGGAGATTCGAAGTGAAAATTATTTTGTATAAGTTATACAAAATAAAATTGTATAACATTAAAAAAAAAAAAAGAAAAAAAAAGGTATTTTTTCAAAATTGTGCTTAAAATATAAAAAAGTAAATAATAATAAATAAATAAATAAATCTATACATTAATTAGCTTGGAGTTTCGTAAATAGAATATTAGTTTAATAATTGCAGAAAAGCTATAAGATTTTATGAAACATTCTATAATTTATTAGGAAAAATATAAAAAATAAATAAAAAAATATATATAATATATATAAAAAAGTTCAACGTAGAATTCCCACTTCTGCTTGAAACGTACAATGCGCCAAAAAAAAAAAAAAAAAAAAAAGGGGCATAGGAGGGGACAGAACCCTTGCATTGCGTTCAGAAATTCCGCATGCTAGCGCTGCACCACAGAGACCTCGCTTGAAGTAGCAATCTATTGGGTATTATAAACGTATGCTGAACTTTAACCCCGAATTTCTCAAAAACTAAGGGCCATTTGAAGGAAACCTTTGACCAGGATAGTTAGGGGTTTGACCTCTATAACATACCTTAAAATCATCAAAATCTGTGCGCACCATGTTTGGCGGTCTCCTTGTAAGTATAAATTTACGTATTTAAAATCGTCTACGTAGATTTTTTTTTTTACATAGGAACTAAAATTTTAATTAACACATTTCCCTTCTCAAATTCCAAAAGAAATATCGACAGAAGCATGGCGCTATCTTAATACTTACATATAAGCAGTTAGTGAAAAAATTAATATATTAAGCTCAAAAAGTCTATAATGGAATACATATACAATAAAAATAGTATTTACTTCCATCAAATACAAGCTCTATTTTTCAAGCACATAACGCATTTTAAATCTTAGAAAAGGGATTAACAGTTTCTGTAAGCCTATTTTCTGAAAACAGACATAACCTCAAATTAACCAAATACTTTTATCTAAAGAGTAAGAAACATTTACAAAAGGAGTAGAGTACTTAAATTCTACTTAATATGGAATATAAAATACATAGCTGCCAACCTTCTTTTTTTTTCAAGCCAAATAAACATATTTTGACCAGAAAAATTTAACTTAATAAATAAAATCAAATTAATACCAACACAAGAAACAAAACTAGAACAAGACATATTTTATTAAGTAAACTTTATAGTTCAAAATATTTTGACTTGAAAAACTGGAAGATTGGCACCTATGAAAGTATGACTATAATTCTACTTGGAAATTTGCGATAAACAAACAATACTGCAATAATTTATTTGCTTACATTTTCTAAGCTAATTCTTTTGACTAGAAATCGATCCAGTGTGCATTACAACAGTTTTCTAACTCATTACTTCTTTTTATTTAGGGATTTGACCTCCTTCTTGTTAGTGCAATTGCTGAATGGGTTATGGCAATCTTCTTTGTTGGTTTCTACTTTACCTTTGTACGAGAATTCGGCAAAGTTTGTCTACATCTCAGGGTTCAGCTTCTAGTCGAACATTTTGATGACGAGCCTCATGCAGCAAATATTGCTACAGCCACAGAACATACACCTATTGTTCTATAAAGTGTAATGAATTTTAAGTCATTTATGTCTCTTTACAAGACAAGAATAACTTTTGCCAAAAATACAAGATTTGAAATTGTATAGTATTTTTTATAATATATATGCACGTGTAAGATACTGAATATTTGAAATTCATACTGAAGATATGTGGATTATAAATATGAGATCTCAATCAAAGTATTTATTTGTATGAATGTTTATTTATTAATATGTGTGACTGTGCCACTACTTTTGAATGTATGTACATATTTGAATGAATTAAAAAATAAATGTACAATTGAAAAATGGTTTTATTATTAATGATTAATTTTACATACGAATATACATACAAATGAAAACATATTTTTTATTTTAAGTATGACAGAAAAAACAAGAAAGAAAAATCAAGAATAACTTACAAATTTGTGCACACTTTCCATCATTAAGAGTAGATGCAAACATAACATATCTAGCGTTCACCTTCTTTAATAAATTGCTTTCAGAATACATTAAACCTATATTTCATTATGCAACTATTAACACAACAAAAATTAAATGTAATTCCCTAACTATACACGCTACTGTGTTCTCTTTTTATATAAGGAAACATGCTGTTGTCATTCTCAATGTAATTAAAATTTCATTACAATCCCAGCAGTTTTTTAAAGTTAGACAGTGGATGAATAGACAGAAAAATATTTGAAGATATAAACTAATTAACTAAACTTGATTTGAAAAAAGCACAGTTTTATTAAACAATGAACGTCTATTTATTCCCAAGGGAGATTACTCCAGGATAATATTATCTTTCTAAATTGAAGATAATATTTGAGAAAATGTTGATTTATAAACTGTATACAAACCATGATTTTTATGGAGAAAAATATTCAGAACGCTTTTTAAAACTTTCGATGTTTACTCTGACGTAACTGTTTATTATTAGCGAAAAGGTGTCAGACGAAATTGGAAGATAAAATGTTAAAAAGAAAAATGCTGTTCCTAGATTAATATTTCACGCAGTCTATAATGTAAACAAAAACTTTTGTAAAACCCTGTAAAACAAATACATATGTTGAAATATCCCTGTATAAAGAGGAATACGTTTCTGCCTATTGCAACAATATTCAAACATGTGAACCGAACATTCATAAGGAAGCTATGAAAGTTTGAATATTACTGAATGCCGCATATTGAATTATTTTTATAATCTAAGGGAAGCACAAATATTTTAAAGTCTTCCATAAGTAAATTGTAGAAGTTCAACATAGAATGATAAGCACACATTGAATTTCACTTTTGCCGCTGACAACAAAACGTAACCAAATTATATATCTCAGACAACGTGCTCTTCCTACAGCTACTGGGAGTACAATTTTTAGGAGACTAGAATAGCAAGCCTTATTGTCGAGCGTCTAACATGTAAGCATACTACTGAAAGTATAAGAAAAATGTGTCATTTATTGCTATGATGCCAATACTATTAGAATTGCACAAAATGTCAAACAAGCGAGTTCATATTTTACGGTGAATAACGATTCACATATCAACAAGATTTTTAATAATAGGATAACAAAAAACCGGAGACTGGCTTTTCTAACGGATATGATTATTTATATCGTATGTTACGCAGAACCATCCTCCAAAGTATTCGCCTACTGCAACTGCACACTTCTGCTTAGCGCGATTAAAGTTGCTGAAAACAATTCCTGGAAGCCTTTGGACGAGATGAGCTACATCGTGGATGTCGCGGCTTCCTCAACCTTAGATGCACTCTTGAAACGGCGTACGGCGTCCTCTGAAAACATCTTTGTAAAATACGTTGTTCTTTTACCGTACACCTTTTACAACATGTGCATTATTTCTGCCGAAGATTTCTTCAAACACTAGCAGAATTTGATATACGCATGTCATTTCTGCTTTCAACGAAAGAGAACGACTACAGTTTACTGACACGCATTGTCAGGAAAAAATCCTGCATCGTGAACGCACTTCTTCCTCACCATATCTCGTTTTCGGACTTAAAAGTTTTTATTCTTCTACACTTTTCTGACGATATCTGGATGGGAACCCCATCCAGATTGCTTTTCCCATTGCTCTTTTTTATTTTACTTGCATTGTTTCTGTTTCACTTCTTGATGTTTTTTTAGTCTTTTTTTGGCGCAGCATGTCCCTTAAGGGACTTTGTGCCATAAAACCTTATATAACCAACCAAGCAACCTCACCATATCACACGTTACATACGTCTCTACATTATGGTAAAATAGTTCTCCTCTCCTCCAATCCGGGTTGGAGATATCTGCAGTGTCCGAATTTTTTTATTCTAATGGTATCGTATATTATCAGTCAGAGAACACGGATCACACGCGAGTAATAGAGTATAAGAAACCCAGTGTAAGGAAGTAAAATCATTAGATTAATATGGACATTAGTCTATGTAGACATAAATACTTACTGGATGTGCAGGCCGTAACATTTTTAAGAAGCATTATTTTATCTGAAGGAAAAAGAAAGATGTGGCCCCTATTTTTTCTCCAAGATGTTACGCATTTACGACTCGAACAGTGCGTAGACTTACCCGCGGGTTCTTTTTTGTGGTTTTTCGGAATCGTTGATATTTTATGACTTTCTCAGGATGTGTAAAGTTCAGAGGTCAAAGCGGGAGCAACCCCTTTCTTTTGGTGAATCTTCCCTTTCTTTCGTACCTGACCACAAAATAATTCGAGAAAAACGGGAAGATTGGTTACTTAGACTGGCTTGCAAGTTTGTGCACTAAACGCGACCCTACAGTTTCCGTTCAAGCATGAAGCCTCATCATAATCTGCCAGTACAAAATTTTCTTTAAAATCAATGTTCAACGCAAGTTTCTCATAATTAAAACTAATTGCATCTATGTGGACTGCTTTTATAGGATAATTTGTTCTTAACAGCATCTATGGAAATTCACTGTTCTGCGTGAAAATTTAGCGATTTTATTACTGTAAATCACCTTCAAATGCAGTGGTAGCATTAAACATCACTATCACACTTGTATTCCCACAGAAAATAATCGTATTCTTTATTAATAAACTATCTAATATATTAAAGTGAGAAGCAAAAGTCTTAATTTTTCAGTGCAAATTCGACCTTACTGTGCATGGCTCAACTTTTTTTGAACAGTGAATTTCTTTAGAATAAAGCAGGAAATAGAATTAAGAAGAATCAAGATGGTTGGGGAAATAATAGCTCGCCTACTGGCCTTCACTGCTCACAACCCTACCCCTAGAAAATAATCTTTATAAATTCTTCCTCCATCTATTTTTATCCCCCCTTCCAGGAAGGAGAATCCATTCTTAAACCTGCTTTGTTTGAGAGAGGGGTGAACAAAAGGGAAAGGGAGGGATGCGCTTTCCCTTTTTTTGAAGGCTGGAAAGGGAAATGGGAGGAGGGAGTTCTCCCCTTCTATAGAATTTGCAAAAGGTTGTTTTCTGAAGAAGAAAACATACTTATTTTATAACCAAGTAACAATATTTTTGACGTAATTTGTACACGGGCTGTAAAACCTTTGTATTTATAACCATTAAAATTTTCAAAGGGATTGGACAACAAAAGTTTTTTTTAATGTTTTCTTACGAGCACTTTTATCTCTAATTATCAGTATTTTTTATTTGAGGATCATTTAAGGTTTATCACGGGCCCGGGCAACGCCAGGCGGGTCAACTAGTTGGCATTTATTTTTATTTTCTATGTACAACAAATCAACATTACTCATTTCCAGTTTCTTTTTTTTCTGCATACATTCTGCAATACATGTCAGTTTGAATTTTCCTCAATTATTATATTTCCTAATTATAGTTATGGTATCGAAATCCTATTTATTTGAAATTCTAAATCGTTTAGTATTCCCAGAAGTATCTACTATTTTTTAACGTTTTGACACTAATGCTTATTCTGAAAGCAAATTTTAAAAATATTTTGACACTGATGTAAAAAAAGAGCATATTCAAGGCTCACTTCATAAATATTAAATTCCATATAAATCCTTTTTTCATAAAGAGAGTAAATAATATTTAGAAAATATTCCATTGAGATGATATACTGGCGAGGTTGTCATCCCCGTCATCTCAACTAGCATTACCATTGCGACAGGAATTCAAAAATATTTTCTTATATTACAGCTTGAGAGCAAAAGAAAAATATTTTCAAAGCTATAAAATACACAAAACGAATAAAGGTCGATGACTGTCTTCAATATTTATGAAAATTCTGAATTTAACAGAAAAAAATGTTGAGATATTAAAGTAACGATTTTAATATTAATGCATTTATGTATAACTAGATGAAGATTCGAAGAGAATTTTGAATCTGTCGGAGAAAATGATACAGAAAAAAAGCTTTAAATTAATTTTAATATGACCGAAAGTTAAGGCAATGTGATAAAATTATTTTAATAATATGGACTTGCTGATTTTTGATATGCACGTGCGAATTTCTTTATTTAAAAATAAAAAGACAGTTATTTTAATTGCAAACACAGGAATCCGATATATTTTTTAAAAATATATCTATTCAAAATTTAAAAGCAATTTTTCAAATAAAAAAAATCAGTTGTTAAGGTAATAAAAAATTAAAACAGAGTGTTTTAATTTATATAACATATTTTAATTTATTTCGCAGAGAAAAGAACTAATTACAGAAATAAAAACTGCGTACACATTTTTCTTTTCATTAAATCTATAAAAATGTAAAATTTTATAGTTAAAACTGTATATATATATATATATATATATATACAGATGGGTGACAAAATAATACGAACACTTATGAAATAAGAAAAAAGCTTTATTAATAGGGGGTTGGATCACCCTTTGACTTAATTACAGATTGTATGCGACGTGGGATGAATTCATAGAAGTCATGGACAACATTTAAAGGAATATGAAGCCATTCTTCTTGGAGAGCAGTCTCTAATTCCAAAAGAGTCGATGGTGGAGGAAATCGAGAACGGAGTTTTGACTCCAAATATTCCCACAAATGTTCAATAATGTTCAAGTCAGGCGACTGAAGGGGCCAAGCAAGATGTCCTACTTCCTCCTCATGTTCTTCAAACCATTTTTTTAGCAGTGTAGATAGGAACCTTGTCGTCTTGATAAAGTGGGCATTCTCCTGGAAATAAAGTCTGGACAAAAAGATCCATCTGATCCCCCTGAATATCGACATAGTGAGCAGTTGTAACCTTTCCATGCAGAGTAACAAGCGGCCCAAGGCCACGCCAAGTTATCGCATCCCATACCATAAGGGAACCACCTCCATGCTTCAGAGTCGGCAAGAGGCAGTCAGGAGAAAATGCTTCTGCGGGCTTTCTCCACGGAGAAAATGCTTCTGCGGGCTTTTTCCACACATAAACGCGTTCCTGAAATATTGTGAAGATTGATTCATCAGACCAAATGACTTGTTGCCACTGTTGAGGAGTCCAGTTTTTGTGTGTTTTACACCATTGGCGTCGCTGTAAAGCATGACGTGATGTTACCAATGGCTTACGAATTGTAACTCTTCCATAAATGTTCGAAGCATGAAGTTCCCGTTGGACAGTTCTTGCTGAAATGTGATTCTGGAAATGACTATTTATCTCTGACGTTATCTGGGATAAAGATTGCCTGCACTTTCGGACCTCTATGTGGGTCAACTCTCTTTTATCCTTCTCAGAAAACTTTCTTTTCCGTCCACTGTTGTACTTCGCAGACGACACTTTACTGAATTTCATATACGCTGTCATAACGGCTGACACAGTACTTTTTTCACGCCCCAAATTATTGGCTGTTTCCGTCACGGAGCAACCAGCGCACCGCATTCCAACAATCATTCTTTTTTCGAACTCTGACAGGTCAGTCATTATTGAGATTTCCAGAGCGTATGGTAAGCGCAAGCAACACCTACGACTGATATTGAGCGACTGATACCTTACCTTTCATAACCTCTAGGTGGCAGTATTGAGTGCAAAGTGACATGCGCGTTCTGCTTCTTTGAAATGGACCATTTCTTTTTCATGGATGTTCGTATTATTTTGTCACCCATCTGTATATATATATATATATATATTATTAAACATAAATATATTTTTAATTTTAAGTATTTTTAATTGTTATTTGAAAATAATTGATGAATTTTCCCTGCAAAAAATAGGGGTGTGTTTAGAAATCGAACCCAGACCAAAGCATCTGAAAGCTGGCGTCCTATCGATGGTAACTCAGCGGTATGAGAAAGAGCATAATTTATCCGAATATCAATAGTAAAATAAGCTTTGATACTCGCGTTTTTCCAAGAGCTTTTTCTACTTATCTAAGCATTCATATTTCTTAGAATAAGTTACACTTACAAGATGCTAAACAAACGTAGTAAGAAAAGAATATATTCTCAAAAATATAACTTAATACATTTCATATTTGGGACAAATTAAAATTGCTCCTCAATGTCTCGATTAAGTGGATTACTTTTATCCTCATACACCCCCCGGATACTTCTCTTCTAAAAGAAGAATAAACCTCATGAAAGTAAGAGTTTCAATCAATCAACTTTTTTAGACAAATATTTGCTTTCTTAAAGTAATTTTTTGTATTTTTGTATCAAAATCTTACATTTTATATGCAAATGCATTAAAAGTCAAGTATTTGTATAATTAAATTTTTTTATATGAATGGTGTTTTTTTCTCTCTTGTAGAAATGTTTCAAACTATTGAATGCGACTATGTGACATTTTTTTATTATCAAATAATAAGATCGTATTAACAATATATATTTTTCTATGCATTGAAAGTCATGGTATCTTAGAATATCACACTTTTTTCCTTGCTTTTTTTATTCAGTAAAATTACAGTTCAACCCGTGGCAAATTAACAATTGAAAAATTTTAATTTAAACTGAAATGTAAAATTACATTTAAACATGCACAGAAAACTAGCTGCCTGATGTAAATATATCAGCAAAAATAACCCCCAAATCGCCAACTATCCTGAAAAATCCATGAAGCTATATTATAACTCGTTTTTTTTCAGTCAACTGTGTATCGCAACGTTTCCCAAAATGTTTCCCGTGGCCCAGTTTATGTCATACCTTGCTTTCGCAGCCCACTTAAATTCTTTACCACCTCTTTTTATTGGCAATATCTATAGGTTAAATGAATCTATTGTTAAACTAAAACCGATTTAAATTTTTAACCATGCTCTGACAAAGTAAAAAGCAAAAATTCCATTCTTTACCCTTAAAATTCGCCAATATATTTTAATTTTATAAAATTTAGTAGTTTTCCAGCATTAAAAACGGATAGACATTTTTTTAATGCCGTAAAGCTCCAAAATTTCATAGAATTCAAAGTATCATAACTTGGTGAGTTTTGGTCATAGAAGAATGGAATTTTTTCTGCTTTTCGTATCAGAGCTTGGTTAATTTTTTTCTAAATATAATTTATAAGACCAAGGGATAGTATAAAATTTTTAAAAATCTAACTTTCTGAAAAATAATGGCAGAGCTATTTCCTCAACATAATCCTAAATTCTACCTTATTTCGAACACTTTCGCAATTTGCATAAATTAAAACGCATTTTAATCTATTAAACACCCTGTATATATACCCTTTTTCGCTGTTAATAGCTCGTATTCAGAAAGTAGAGATTATTTTAGACATATTTGACACAGCATCATTTTCAGAATAGCCTGTATAATATATACTACGAAAATGACTTTAAATTATTATACTAATAAGCATTCTTCACAACATTTTAGTAATTTTATATAAATCACCGATATGTTGTTCATAAATTCTATTTTTTACTCATACCATTACAAAGTCTTTCACATGTAGTAAACAATTGAAAAGGGATGGATCCGAGGGGGAGATCACGGGGGTAGTGATATGATCCTCCTGATCCAATAGCATTAAACAAAGCATATTTTCCCCAAGGAAATACACATGAATATTGAAAAAAAAAAACATTAAGACACATAATTTCTTCTCTACCTTGATGGCCTGATCTTTCCTTGTGTGTTATTTTCATGAGTTATAAATTCTAACAATGCATTTTCATTTTAGAAGTAATGATTAAAAAAATGTTATCATACATCATACATGAAATTACTGTGCAAATGTGATTGCTACTGGCAACACTAAGCTAAATTTCCAAAAGTAACCAATTCTCCTTTTCTTGGAGAATCCTCCGCTACTGCAGCACACGGTTTGAGAGTTTTAGAAACTTTTATTAAATACTAGCTGACACGCACGGCGTTGCCCGGGCCCGTGATAATAAATTAAAACAAACCTTAAATTTGTATTATTTTATATCCTTAACCCGATTTTGTGCGAAATTATATATATATTTTTTTTAATTTCGTGAAAAATATTGATATTTAGTGATAAACTCGCTCGTAAGTAGACAATTTCTTGTTTTTTCACGTAAAGTCGTTTCATATATTTAAAAAAAAAAAAAAAAAAGCTCTTGTTGCCCGAACTTTTTAAAATTCCTATCTGTTATAAATATAATGGTTTTATTCCGTGCATAAATTTCGTTAAAAAATATTGTTATCTAAAGAAATATATGTTTCCTTCTTGCTTTTTTGTTTGTTTTCGCGTCGGTCTGCTTCGAAAATTTCTCAGATTTTATTTTACTTTTTTAATATTTTTATACTTCCAAATGTTTTTTAAATTTTGTAGGTGATGTAAATCTGGTCTATCAAGATGCTCTAAAAAGATTGTATGAAAATGCGGACGTTTAGTTACTTTTAGCGTAGAAAAAAGATGATCTTGGTGAAGTGCGAAGTGACTTGCGTTCGCCGGTGTTTCTGAAAGAGTTAAAATTCGCATTTTTTAAAAACCAATTGCACCGTCAATTAGAAGAAAGTTTCAGCATTAAATGCATATTTTTGTTTTGTCGAAACTTCTAAAATTACGCCCTGGAAGGGGCGTTGTCATACAGGGGAAAACGACCCTTTTGGATTTTTTTTTTTAAAGGTTTAACAACGATATATTTTCGAATTAATTGTAGCATTTGAGACGTAAGAGTGCGATCTTTCTGAATATGTCTTCCAATTTTAATTCTACCCAGTGGTTTGGTTGATTTATGCCGAATTAAAACTATGTAACACACACACAAAAAAAAAAAAACTGCCCGTTTGGTTCTTCCATTTTCTCTCGATGCGTAAATCGGGTTCTGGGCATGCGCGAGTGCTGAAAGCCGGCTCGCAAAGAAAGAAATGAGTTATTGATGGGTTTTGAATTAATATCTATACTAATTATCAAAATATTATAAATATGAGACTCAGGTGCATCAGGACAGGTTTAGGGCTATTATCACCTAAATTTTTCTAGACTTCTAGGTGTGCTGGATTTTCCTAGCCAACGCCGACAGGAACACAATCACACGGACACACAGAGTGAAATTTTCTTTTATTAGTATAGATTTATCCATCTACAATATACATAGAAAAATCCTTTACTTGTTCAATCTAACCTATCGAGACACTGTCGCGTTTTCTTCTGGTATGGACATTGGCAGTTTTGTAACAAAAAATCCCTTTTCTCTCCCCTCAAGTTCTTACCATTAATCATTTTAACATAACATAAAGACTATTGGTTTTCTCGTGCCTCTACACATGGTGAAAATGTCTTCATTACTTTATGTTTAAAATAATACCGCTTCATTATTAATGCAAATACACACAGAAGACAGAAAAAGAAAGGAGAGCATTCCTAACCCCCAACTTCTATAATAAAAACTGGAAATTTTTGGCATCCTAACTGTCAGATCATAGATCTATTTATTCCCCAATTTACAATCCTTATATAAGAATTCACTTTACATAAACTATCAGGATAAAGCTAGTATATACACTCAATAAAAAATAAAAGAAAGAAATTGTTTTACACCAATCTAATTCAAGGACAACTCAGTGCATATATTTATGTATAGATTTGTGATAAATAAATGTCTACTTTAAAATCAACAAAATTTTAAGTAAATAGAAAATGGGCTTCATGAAATGTCTACTGTGAATGCAATAAAATGCATGCATGAATTTATATTGAAGATTAAAAAGTACAAATCTTCTTCATATTCAGTAATGCATTTCCTCATATGCATTTTATAATTAAGAGAGTTGATCAGTCAAAAAAACAGCCTGTGTTTTTCTCAGAGAGTAGGTAGAGTTCACCTTCTCTGTGCTGCCAAAGGGGGTAACTGTTAAATTACCCTGAAGTCTAACAACCCTTATCGGGGTCAATTGACAAACATTATGACCTCAGTGGGCAGGTATAGGATTAGACAGGCGCTCTGGATTATTTTGTGCAGTAGGGAACACTTCAGTTTAAATTCATTTTCAGTTTTTAGAAAACATAGCATCGAATGACTAAATTATTTCTCTGACTAGTTTTATTTGATAATGTCCATGTAAACCATTATATAATATTATTATAAAAGACATATATATATATATATATATTATATATAACATTATATTATTATAAAAGTTTATGTGTGCATACAGTTTCTTTAAAAAGTTCAAATGTGAGAAAAATTGACACAGTATTCACACAGATTTCTGCAAATATATTTAGTGAGTTAGGATAAAGAATATATTGTTTTTTATTTCAAATTTAATATCTATACTAATAAAAGAGAAATGTATGTGCCTGTACGCAATGGCTAAGGAAATCTACTGCACACAGAGGTCTGAAAACTTGGGTGAGGATAGTCCGAGGCAGGTCCGAAAGCACATGAGGCTCAGATTTTTCATAACTAGCCGCTATATTAGTTAAAAATTACAACGAACACTTATCAAAAAGCAGTGAAGATCCGATGGTCGTTAATGGATCTTTTTTTCGCGTCTTTGGAAGTAGCCATCAGCTAAACCATTTGATATACAGAAAAACTAAAAATATAATAAGAAATTTCATAGTTTGTACTTTCCAACGCCGCAAAATCTTTAAAAAAATACGAATTTTAACCCTTTCAAAAAATATTTTTTAGAAAGTTCGAATTCATGAGGCTCCTCTTCCCTTTATTTTCGAACTGTGCATCGGCCTGACTTTTTGAGATATGAAAAACTTAAAATTCTCATTTAATTTGTATACCTTCTTCTCTACAACGATGCAATCAGTTTTAAAAAATATGAATATTAACACTTTTAAAAAAATTGTGAATCCTCGAGACAATCTTTTTTTCTAGTTTAAAAGTAATTAAATGTCAGTATTTTAACAAAATATTTTTACAAATTCTTTGGACTCTTAATTTATATCACATATAAAAACCTTGAAACATTCGGACAATTAGAAGTATTTAAAAAAATAAAAATCTGCTCAATATTCACCTAGAATGTGAATATGTGGGTGGCTTTTGTTCATGTTTTAGAACTAAATATCAATATTTTTGCACAAAAATTATATGCAGGCTTTGGAAACATATTTATAACTCATAAAAATTTCCAAAATTTTAGGCAATAAGAGCTATTTTTTTAACTATTTGTTAAAAAGTATGTTATTCCTAATATTTTAAATGTTATTATTGTATGTATAACTTAAATGTACTTTTAACTTGTATACTGTGTTAAATTTGTGAAGTGGCAATAGCCTTTGAGAAGATTTCAATTTGGCAACGTTGAGTTATTGTTTTTACCGCTTCTCGTTTTCTAGCATGTGTTGATGGATAGCTATGCAAATGTGATTTTTGTCGTTAATACAATTATTTAATCTGGATCATGTCTAGTCAGTTCATTTATTTATAACACGTGATTAGCACAAAGCTCTGTTTAAAAAAAAGCTGACTGCAATCCAGAATGGAAGATTATTTAAAGTTGTAACACGAGGCCGAAGCCAATCTTAAGCCTAACCACGTTGAAAGACGAAGTGAGTAAACTTCCTTACCACTTGATGAAGATAATTTGTTGTTGGATTTTATTCAATTTTTAACATATAAAGCTACAAAAAATGGCCTCAGAATAATACAAAAGGCCGAAATTAAATGGCGATAATTATCACACTTGGTATATTTGTTCCTGAGCTATTCTAGTACAGAAGTGATGTTGGGAAGCAGTAGAACCATGATATGGAACTGACATGAGTGCAGCAGAGAGAAAGAAAATGATGAAGCAGAGGGAATCTGCCTCCCCCCCCCCCCCCCTAAATATACATTTTATGATAATTTTTTGTTCTTTTTTTTACATATAAGTATGGTAATATTGTTCACTTAAATGAAAACATCAATATTACTTTCTCAAATGTACACAAATATAAAGCTTTATTAAGGAAAATCAACTTTAAAGAACAGTGAACAATTTTCATTAAGGAATTTTGTAAATATGACTTCAATTATAAAAATATAACTGTAATTTCCAGCCTATAATCCATGGATCAAACAATTATGTTTTAACCAGAAATGTTATGTAATAATTGAAGTAAAATATTTACAGTGTTTACAGTAAGTTACATTATATAAAATAAAATTTCTGGGTCGAAACATAATTGCTTGATCCACAGATTATAGGCCGGAAATTACGGTAATTTATTTATAACTTTATGTAAGGTCTGGGACATTTAGCAGAAGCAATTAACCGACAAGTATCACACAGGGCAATTAGCCAAGAGCAATTGATAGCCAATAAGACATTCAGCCGACAGGGACAGTTAGCCAACAGGTAAATTATCCCATGCAGAAAATTAGATGACATGGATAAGTAGCTGACAGAACAATTAGTTGACATGGATAAGTAGTTGACAGGACAATTATCCATCATGTACATTTAGATAACCTGATGGTATAACAATACTGTATACCTCAATGACTTGCCATCCTATAACCTTTTACGGCCAGTGGTGGAAATTTTCTGTGCAGGAAAAGTAACCTTTCTTAAAAGATAACTTAATTTTTATATGTTCAACCATTCTTTCAGAACTATCTTTATTAATATTTGTATTTCTAAGTTTCACAACACTTTAAGACTGAATGACTTGCCAGAAAGTCAGAAAATTTAATAAATTCGAGTCTGCACAATCAAGTGCATTCTGTCTTAAGAGCCTACGCTAGTCACGCGAAGAAATGCTCCAGCTAATGTTAAGTCTATGGGAAGGTTATCGCGCGTTTTCTCACTCGCATTTTAATATTTTTAAATGATTTTTTTTGCATAGGATAGCTGAGGTCGATCCCTAATGGTGTTAGTTTTTACTTTTTCGATTTTGGTTCCAGTTTTTTTATATAAGGGTAATTTCACTTTCAGAACTGGTTCCAACCGGCTCCAAAATTGAAAATGTCCGCTTATAAATAAACCATAACCAAAATCGAAAAAGTAAAAACTAACAACGTTAGAGATCGACCTCAGCTATCCTATGCAAAAAAAATCATTTAAAAATATTAAAATGCGAGCGAGAAATCGTGCGATAACCTTCCCATAGACTTAACATTAGCTCGAGCATTTCTTCGCGTGACTAGCATAGGCTCTTAAAAGGATAAATCAGCATTTATATTGAATTGTATATTAATTTATTATATACATGCACTAATCTTTGATAAATTTTTACACTTTAAACTGTATTCATATTCATCCAGTTCCATTAATGATGATGTACATTAAAGCCCTGATATTCCGTGACACTCATTAGCTAACATCTTCATTCAATATGGATTTACAATAAAACCTCAATAACTTGCTGCCATTATAAATATATGTTTTTGCTTATTCGAATAGAATTATTTATTTTTACTTAAGCCCTAAAACTTCGATAAATTGTTGCTCTCATTAATCAGAGCATTTATGAAATTGATTGTAATAATTTCAGTTTAGTTATATATTAAACTTCAATAACTCACGGATTTCTTAAACTGTGATTTTATTTAATGAATATCATCATTACTTTCATGACATACATGGATAACTCAGCACTCTTAAAAGTCTATATATTCATTCATTGGATAATCTTTCTGGATGTGCATTAAAAGTGTTCTTTCTGCATGGATTTATAATAAAATCTTGATAACTCGTCACCATAATAGTCTATGTTTTTATGCAAGAAATATAAATTTATAGGTTTTCAGTAAAATCTGGATAAATTGTCACTTTTATAAATCTATGTTCATATAGATAAAGTTCTTTTGACTGCTTGCCAATGACACAAAAAAAGCGAGTCTAAATTTTCAGACACATTAGAATCTACTTAGGCAATATTAGGTAGTAGCTGTTGACAAGTACAGTTGAAAAAACACCACACATTCTGTCCTTTAAATTGTCACAGAAATAAACATTAGAAATTATGCCATCTTTCAATTTATGACAAAAAAGTAAGCTTAGGGGTCATCTTCATACTGAAATTATACCAAACTCAGAATTCTGATATCGCATTAGGCATTTTTGGTAAATTTTACATTATGATACCAAATGGGAAGATAAGTTTTTTAAGCTTAACTACATGGTGGAATGAGCTGCAATTTTAAATTTGCATATTTGAAGTTTCTTGAAATCAGTCTTGGTTAAAAAATTCTTGGGTTACAATTCATATATAAATTTTTTTAATTAATTTCAAAGTACATATTTTTTTTAAATTAATTATTGAGAAAAATATAAACTGTAACAAAAGAATTTTTAAACATAAATCAATTTTTAGAAGCTTCAAATATGTGAATACAAGATTACAGTTCATTCTGCCAAGTAGTTTTTGAGTTATTCTAAAAACTGCCCACATTATAATCTGCTATGAACAATTAAAAATTAATTGTACATTTGTAGTTCCAAATTTTAAATCTGCATAATTCCTAAACTACTTGTTCCTACTACTTCCAGTTTGATATCTGAAGGAAAATTTTACTGGAAAATCCAAATATTATGTCGAATTGGGTGTTAGTATGGAAAATTTTAAAGTTTTATACCATTTCAGCATGTAGATGAGACTTCAAGAAAATTTCACTATAGGTTTGTAGAAGAAAATAAAAAAGGAGCTTTGGTGTAAATGGATTTATTCTGAGACTGTTAGAGTAATGACCATCATTTGTATTTTTTTTTGTAGGAGGCGAGCACTGTACTCAATTTCTTTCCCTAGGCTCAATGAACATGAATAATTTTTAATTATTTTTAATGCTTAAATAGTATTGCGATATTAAGAGAGTATTTTCAACATGCAAAATCAAATATGCTAAAAAATCTAAATAATACACTTTAAAAAATTTTTTCACTAAGTGGCTTCAAAATTTTGAAAAATCATGTTGGAAAGGGGGAGGGGGAGGTCAGAGGGCATTGTCCTTCCTTGGATTTTGAAATTTAATTAACTAAATATTCTGTATATTTAATTATTTCGAAAAAAAAATACCACAATTATTTTTTCCAAAGAATTTAAAATAATTGTACTTATAAGTGGGTCAGATGTCATACCCAGTAAAAATATAAATAAAAGTAAACCATATAAAGAGCAAATAAAGAGTGAGTACATTTATAAAAATAAATTGTCAAACAGCAAACTTATGCAGCTTGCTAGATGACATTTCTTCTCTGAGTTTTCTCAAGAAGTGGAAAAGCTGTTAATGCAATGAGAAATCATAAAAATCACCATTGAAAGAAATTCTAGCTTGGAGGTTGAATCATTCAGTGATGGGGGTACATTGCTGTGGCAATATCCATTATGACAATGGGGGGTGGGGGTAAATTTAATATGAAAAAAATCTATAGTTTCATTAAAATATTTGCTTTTATTATAAACTGAATTAAAATATTTTTATACCTATGAATATCTAAGAAATATTGTATACAAGATTAATTTAACATTTTGAAAGAGCACTACCTATAAGCTGATTTACAATGGCTAAATGGATTCTTTCATCATTTGCTGACTTTTTAAATGCTAAAACAAATATTTCAATTTATTTATGAGAAAAATACAATTTGTAACAATGATGATTCATTTAAGAAACCGCAAACAAAAAACACAATTTAAAAAACTACTTCATGAGAAATTTTGAAAAAACTGAGGTACTTTAATGCCATTTGTTTAACATGGAAAAAGAAGATGCCGATTCTGACTGATCTACCACATTAATTAACCAGAAGCTCACCACTAAATTTTCATTTCTCCAAATATTTGAAATTCAATACAAATAACATAAACAATGAAATTGATTATTTGGCCCTTTTTTGTCAAAACACAGTCATTCAAAAATACAAATTTTAAGGATTTAAACAATGATTGTTTCTTCATTATTCAAAGCCACTGATAATGCAAACCATAAGTTTGTCATCTATTTTTTCTTTTTCTATGGGTGTGCTTATGTTTATGCTTTCTCTTGAATTAAAACATGAAAATTTCTTTATAACACAAAGGTAATTTTTAAAAATAATGAAGCTATCTGAAATAGCTTAATGATTTTCTCTATTTTATTCACGCATTTTGTTTAAATATTTTAACAAAAACTCATCATACAAAAAGAACAAACACCATTTAATTTAAAGATTTTTTAAATAAAATTTCTGCATCATTTTATTAAAAAATTAAGTTCATTTTTTAAAGTTGAGAATGATAATGAATAGCAGCAGACAAATAACAATTTTTCATGGAAATATTTTATTTTATTACACAATTTTTAAGAACATGTGAATTCAACAAAATTTCATTTATTGAAAATCATGACAGAAAAATATCTTACTCATATGTGTGATATAAAAGCTTTAAATTATTTTGTTATATATCTATAAAAGAATATATTTATAGAATAAACAAAGTAAAACCCCATGTTACATCCATCACAATGCTCACTTAAATATTATTTTTTCAATCAAATAATTGCTGTATTTTTTAAACTATCAATTTCATTTTTCCTTACAGATGAAGGGAAATAAACACTCATTTAAATAATTTAAAACCTCCAAATGCATAGTTCTTTTAAAAACAAAACAAAACAAAACAAGATTAATTTTTAAAGAAAACTCAACCCTAAATTGAAAGACATTACTAAAGATAATTTTGAGTATTGTATGTCTGTATAATTTAGAAATCATTAAAGAGTGCTATCAACATCAACTGGGTGAAAATAAAGAGAAGGGGGGGGGGGGGAGGGGGTTGATGTGATATTTGAAAACAAAAACAAACTTGAGAAGTTTAATTAATTTTTTTTTTATTTAAAATATTACACCATATACAAATTGGCACAAATAAAGAAATAAAAACATCAACATATTTATAAAAATATGCAATTTTAAAATCACATTCAATCCTGAGGAGCTGTAGGACCTGAAAATTAAAAGAAAATAAATTTCAGTATGTTGAAAATAGAAGGGTGTGGTGCAAACTGACATTTTATATATAAAAAAATAAACTAATATTCAAAGACCTCTTTTCTGCATCTTATTTCACTTTTTACATGTTTCAATAAATTATTCTTTAAAACAACTAGAAATTCAAACATTAATATTAAATAAGTTTTTAAATTATCGAGAATGTACCTAAGGCTGAAAATGCACCATTTTTGAGAAAAAACTGTCAAACATACCAAACCATGATAGAGTCATTCTCCAAGAAATAATTGAAAATTAAAGTGCATAAGCCTTCTGCAGTAAGTTAATGATTATATTAGTTTACACACATATATATATACAGTAGACTCCCTCAAATCCATGAGCCTAAAATCCACACAGTTTCAGATGTAAACAATGAAATTTACAGTTACCATGTAGGTGAAAAATTCAAGTTTTATGTACATATATATATATATATATATATACAGTATGCCCACTAAAGTCCCTTGCCACCCTCTTAACTTCGGAACGGCTGCTGCTATATTCACAAAAGTAGTATCTAGGTATAGTAAAGTAGCCATGCGCTACTCTATGAAACTGTTTACGGTGCCACCTGGTGGAATACTGCAGAGTTAGCATTCCTATCTCGAAAATGGAAAGAGATAGAGAAAAAAAGTGATTTACAAAGTTATAGAGCATCATTGATTTAGTACACAAAGATACCTTGTGGGCATTAATGCGAAGAATAGAATGGTTAAAACGCACATTTGTCTTTTAGTGATTTCCTACTCTGTGACGTGACAAAACGATCTTAGAAAGAAAGAAACAACCAGTTATAAAACAGCAGGTGTATGTGACCCCTCCACAAACATTGCAGGACTTTAAACGACGCATTACGGATGCTTGTGCCAACGTGTTACCATCTATACTCCAACGTGTGCAACGTGAAATTCAAACAAGGATCCAAATGTGCATTGCAGCTGATGGTGAGAACTTTGAACATCTAAAATAAAGGTATATTATTATAACTAGTTGTTTTTTATTTCTAAGATTGTTTTGTCACGTCACATTGTAGGAAAATCACAAAAAAACAAATGTGCGTTTTAACCGTTCTATTCTTCGCATTAATGTCCACAAGGTATCTTTCGTACTAAATCGATGATGCTCTACAACTTTGTAAATCACTGTTTTCTCTATCTCTTTCCATTTTCAAGATAGGAATGCTAACTCCACAGTATTCCACCAGGTGGCACCATAGGCAGTTTCATTGAGTAGCGCATGGCTACTTCACTATACCTAGACACTACTTTTGTGAATATAGCAGCAGCCGTTTCGAAGTTAAGAGGGTGGTAAGGGACTTTAGTGGGCATACTGTATATATATATATATATATATATCATTCTGTACATATTTTAATATAATTCTTTTTAATATGTTTGAACTCATGTTGAATTTTATTAGTGTACTAAATTTAAAAGGAGAATTTCATTGAATAATTCAAGAAAAAATTCTCTCATCAATATGCATATTTAGTTATGTATTATTAATTATTTACTTGACCTTTACTTTTAATATTTTCTTACTGGGATGTGTGGTAGCGGCGATCAACCGTCCGTCGTTACAGAGGGATCGATGTGCGTTCGGTATACCGAGATGCGCCCGTTATACAGAGGCGATATCGTACAGTGAGTCTGCTTGGATTAAATACCTGCCATGGGAAAATCCTTTCTTTTAAATAACTATTCATTAATAGGAAACATCGTAATCGAACCAACCATAAAAAGACTATTTTTAATCACCGGGCCTTTAAAAGAAAATAACAGAAGACTAGTGTGTTTAACTGAAAAGAAAAAGTTTGTGTCCAAAATAAAGAAATAAATATCTACAATCAGTTAATAAAAGAGCTCCTGCTTCCTCATTAAGCTATCAAATCTCGGAAACATTTTATTTCGTTGCCTACTTAAAATAAACAATTTTTCTTCAGCGCTTCACTCCAAAAGAAAAACAGTTTTGTTCATTCACTTTCAATAGTTATCTCAAATGACCTACTATCCAGCGAAAGGGATGGTTTGTGGAAAATTCAAGGTCAACGATCTCCTAGCAGAAGGAGGAATGTTCTTTTTTTTCTCCCTTTCTTTGTGTGTGTCAAGAGTCCGTTGTTTTGTTGATGCTCCCTGTTTTGGTTTCGTTTTAATGTTGATATTTTTTTTTCTTTTTTTCACGTGAGTATTCTGTGCAATCAAATGGATTTAAAAGAAAAAGAAGAAATAGGTATGTTCGATTTTGTTATTTTTTAAGAAGAATTTAAAAGCGGACAGAAACTTTCTATTTTTATTTTTTGAAGCAGTAAGAGAGAAAAACAATTAAAGAAAAACAATTTGAAATTTTATTATTTTTTAAGTGTTATTTTTATGAAAAATACTATTATTATTTTATTATTATTATTATTATTATTTTATTATTATCTCTATGTTACAACTTAAGTGATTAAATGAAGCAGATTATTTTTGTTTATTATTTTGGAAATTTAAGCGGGATTTAATGAAAAATTAAGAAAAAAAAAAAAAAAAAAAAAAAGAGGGCAAATTTAAAAAAAAAAAAAGATTTTTTCTAGTAAAAATATTTTTTTTTTTTTTTTTTTTTTTTTGTTTAATGAGATTGTAAAAATAAGTAATAAAAATGAGTGCAGAAGACAAATCCACTCAAGTGGGTGAAGGTGACGAATCTTTAAAGGAAAAAAATACAGAAATTGAGGGAAATGGGAATCCCCTTGAAAGTCCTCCAAATACGGAAATACATGAAAGTGCCCCTGTAAATATCGCCGGAAGCTAAGATGATCTTTGCCTCTTGGCTTGCTTATTTTGAGGCTGTATGTATTGAGTCCAGAAAAGATGATGTTTGGAAGATAAGAAACATCCAGAAATTTTTAAAAGATAGTGCCCTTACCCTATACATTAACAACTGTCTTAATGTTTTGCACTGGAATGAGTTTGTTTCACTATTCCATGAAAATTTTTCTACCCCAGATACACTATCACTAAGCGACTTTGCTAGTATTCGGTATAGGTCAGGTGATGACCTCAACGAGTACTACCAAAAGAAAACTAAAATGGGTCGTAATCTGGGTTTAGATAACAAATTCATTCTAGAAGGGTTATCCGAAGGTTTGCCAATTTCGATGCAGAGACTTATTGTGACTAATGCCCCTAAAACTGCCACAGAATGGAGAGAATTAGTGTTTAAACTTACTAAGCTTGAAGTAGCAGGCAAGAGTCCTGAAAATAAACCAGACCCAACTCCCCAAAATCAGTTCAGACAATGGCGACCATATCGCCCTAATACCACTGAGCATGGTGGAAAGGATAGCCTAATTTTTTTTATTTTTTTGGTTAGAATTTCCTATTTTTACAAAGTTTTCAAGTTCAGTTTTTTTTTTTTTTTTTTTTTTCTCCTGAGATTAATTCCCACTAGAATGTTCTATAAGCCCAAATATGCTTATAAATAGATAATTTGGAGTAGTAACAGAGCTTATAACTGCTCATATGACATTTTCGTGTTTGTGTTGTTTTTATTGCATTTGTAGTAATTGTTTTGTCCTATATTTACAGTATATTTGAAGTATATTTTATACTATATTTTGAAATTTAATGTTTTGAATAAGTGTTTATATCATGTTTAAATATTTTTATAAGTTAAGTGCATTTTTTAATTGTTTGTGTTTTGTAAATCATATAAGTAATTGCCATATTATATTTCTGTTTTCAAGTATCATATTATTTAGTTTTTATTGTATTGTATAATTGAAGAAAGGTGCAATGTTTACCTTTCCTGAAGAACCAACACCCAAGAACAATTCACACAGGACACGTTGGTTAACAAAAACTTTTGCAATGTGCTAATAGACTTTCAAAAAATAGCACATAATGTTCTCGCGAGAAATGTTAAAAATTTTTTTGCTGCAGCTGT
Organism: Maratus michaelseni; assembly: GCA_963931845.1. Taxonomy (NCBI): domain Eukaryota; kingdom Metazoa; phylum Arthropoda; class Arachnida; order Araneae; family Salticidae; genus Maratus; species Maratus michaelseni. The sequence goes on along the minus strand of OZ007586.1, from coordinate 207,399,733 downwards.
GTGTTTTGTTTACAATATATGTCATATGTTTAATCTTCAGTGTATATCATCAGATAGTATCAGTATTTTATGTAAAAATAAGCCCAAGCAGTTTGAGAGTCTAATTAGAAATCCGTAGAAAAAGAAAAAAAAAAAAAAAAAAAAAATTTCGATAGCCTAGTTTAAAATGAGTTTAACTTATGGGGTTGAGCCCCACAGCCCTTGCTGACAAGTACTGTGGTGCTCATTTTTAAAGGGGGGGGATGTGAAATGAATGTGAAAAAGTATGAAAGAATTTTGAATGTGAACGAATGTGGATTGATATGAAAGGATAGTTAGTTAAACCCATTCCAAATCAAAAACTAAAATATAAAAATTCAAAGTTTAAAATCCCTAAATCGTGTGTCAAAATTTTAAAGTCTTGCCTTCATTTCTAGTTGCCCCTGTAACTTAACTTTCCTTACGATACATTTATTACGAACAGATACCAATTTTGAATCCTAGTTAAGATTAAAAGTGCTGACGGTAGCGCATCTCTCTTCTCCCGGTGGCTGCATCTTGCATGTTAATTATCTGGGCTGCTTACCCAGATATGAGTCAAGGGCTAATTAGCCAATTAAATTACATTATTTGATAAGTTGCAAAGCGGTCTCTGGCGGTAGTTTCGATGTATATAATGTGAGGAGCACGTTTTTGCGTGGCTTTTTTGACTCTAATCACTCTCCACAAAAACTACGGCCAGTATTCTTCGAAGTGCGACGGCATCCTTGCCGTTGTAAGTCCGGCAATTCGCCGAAATATGAACGATAAGACGATGTTTCCCCGGTAAAAGACTCTTCAAACTGTCCCCTGGGCCTAGCTTAAAGAGAGACTTGTAATTAATTGGAATAAAAGCTAGTTCCCAGGAAAATGCCTGCTGATTTCTTACATTCGCATGACTACATCAACGACGTTATACCTTACTGGGATGTGTGGTAGCGGCGATCAACCGTCCGTCGTTACAGAGGGATCGATGTGCGTTCGGTATACCGAGATGCGCCCGTTATACAGAGGCGATATCTTACATATATATATATATATATATATATCATTCTGTACATATTTTAATATAATTCTTTTTAATATGTTTGAACTCATGTTGAATTTTATTAGTGTACTAAATTTAAAAGGAGAATTTCATTGAATAATTCAAGAAAAAATTCTCTCATCAATATGCATATTTAGTTATGTATTATTAATTATTTACTTGACCTTTACTTTTAATATTTTAAAATAATTTTCAATTTTCTTAATTTTTATTATTTTAATTTATTATAAGCATTCATTATAATTTTGAGTGCATTATTAAATTCAAATTATTGCTTTAAAAATGTAAACAAAACAGTGATCTGAAATCAACAAAATTCAAAAATCTGTAGAACCTCTGATTTTAAGCTATGCAGATTTAAGAGAGTCTACTGTATTACTTTAAAAATAGTACAAGTATAATAATATAATAGTACACTGATATTTTTTTCTGCTAGGGCCATATTTTCATCAGTTTAATACTTAACTTTACATGTAAGATAGCAAGTTGTTAACAAATATGGGTGCAATATATCTTAGTAATAAAACTAATTTGACTTTTTCTACATTTAAAGATGCAAACCATTTGAAAATGTTTATCCAGATTCTGTCCATGGATCATTTCATTATTGCAAACATACCCCTAAAATAAGTATATTTATATATTCCTGTTTTAATATTAATTTCCAAGAAAAATCATTCTGGATTCAAATGAAATTTCAAATTTCTAAACAGTCAGAATAAAGTTTATATATGAAAAATATATAATGGAGATTGCAATTTCAAGCTTGTCATCAGAGCTCATCTGAATGGCAAAAAAAATGATACAGATGAAATATGAAACTTCAGTTACATTGGTGTGATGAAGTAATGCATAAAATGACAAAAAAAAAATGCTATGAATAAATATTTTGCAGTAAATTTAAAATTGAATTTTTAAAATAATTAGGTTAAAAAAAGTGTTTTAAAAGAAATGTTCTGTACTGCAGTAATCAGCCAGTGAATACTTGGAGGAAAATTAAGGCATGAAAATGTTCTTGAACCCTATGTTTTTTTTTAACTGTTTATACAAGCCGGCTTTAAGGATAAACAATTAAATTCCTGTTAATTATTAAAAAATATATATAAATAAACTAGCTGTAACCAGTGACTTTGTTCATATAACATTTAAAGAAAATTAATGCATTAATTAAGCAAAGCAACATTTACAATTAACAAACTCTTTATCACATTTTATAGTAGAAATACTTCTGATAATCACAATTTACGTATTTTTGTTTTTATATATGTGATCATTTAAATTTCTTTCATGAGCTTGAAATTTCATACTCTTTCATAAAGATTAAGTGTGGAATGCATTTTTTTGTTATTCTATTTTATATTTATTCCGTTCATGGAAATTTATTTAAGTTTTAATTTGAAGAATATTTTTTTAAATGATTATAGTAGTAAATATTTTTGAGGAAATTTGTTAATTAATATGTCAATTTACATATGATTTTTATTTGATTAGAATAATCTAAAAGTCAACATAAATTATGTTTTTATTACAAAACACTTCACATCTAAAAAAAAATTTGAAGTTATATGATATTTAAAAAAGAAATTAAAATGTGGTGGAGCATAAAAGTTTAAAAATAAATAAAATAAGTAGAAAAAATACCTTTAATCCTCATATGTTTATTGTATTTTTATTTCACAGTGCCACACTTTTAACAGCTGCAGATCTACCAACAATATCAAAATGTTTAACACGCTCCAAAAACTTTCAAAGCCTAAATGCTTATTTGTTAAGTAATAGAGTTGCTTATTTATTTCAATGAGATAAAATATCTGTAAAAAAGCACCCCAATTATGGATAAACATTGTCATACTGATTGTTGTATTGTAGTTTAGGGTTATGGGACTTTCGAAATTTGACAGGAATATATTCCAATGAGGGCAAAAATTACCCTGCAGAGATATTTTTAACTTTAGATTTAGATATTTTAAAATTATCAGGAATTATATAAGTATCAGAGGAAGAAAACTGATAATACCTCGATTTCTTATTGGCTTTTCTCTTGCGCTTTTCCATAATCATGGTTCCATTAAAAATTAGGAGGGAGGATTTTCTTGTTTAATTAGTGGCATCAACTCTTCTTTTAATTTCATGTGAACGATGTTAAAGGCAAATCCTATTCCCCAATGAAAATTGCATATGTAACAACTTTTACATCGACTTTAATATATTTATTAAATTTTATCGGATTTAATATTCTGGATGATTCTACAGTAAAAGGATGTTAAACTTATATTTTGGCGACCAATACATTCTATGGAAATGATGCTACTTTGTGTAATTTCTAAAATATACTAATATTTTCTGCATAAAAACCAGCACGATTTAAAATATGACAACACTTTTACCAGGGATAGTTTTTTTCTATTAACTGATACCTGTCAAGTAAAAAAAAAAAAATTCTTTCATGAATCATGTACAAATATGCATTTATATTTATAGAAAATGTGCATGTTTGTCAACAAACTGGTTTGTTGCATGTCTACTCAACTTAATGTATGCAAAACATTGAGCTAAATTGTTTGAAGTTTCACTAAATTTCTCCTAATTTTCAAGTATTTAGAATACATTATATTATGTGTAGAAAATAATACATTATAAATAAGTAACTCTGCAAGAATTGTTACATTTAGCCTACAATTAATTGAGAAATATGCTTTTACTGGAGTGCATGACATCACACACAAATTATCTATTTAAAACATGAAAACGCTTAAAGAAATCCAATATTGTTGTATTCATAGAAAAATTTTAAACAATATTAATAAATACCAAATTTAACAAAGAAATTATATTTACAATGCAATTTAAACAGAATTTATTAAAATTGCGTTTTGAAATTATGTGAATTTTGATGCAAAACTTCTTTTCTTAAAAAAAAATATTTTTTTTTAAAGAATTCGACAATAATTTGAAAGCTGGTGAAATGAAAATAATGCCACATTGTCAAACTTATAAAAAATATAGTAGCTTTTTAAATTAAAATAAATTGTTTAAAAATGAAAAAAAATACGTCATTTTTTTTCGATAAACCATTTTACTTTTAATCCCTTTTGTTTGAACACCAATGTTTAAAGAATAATGGAAAATACTGTACTGTTTTCTTTAAATCCATTTTTTCCACCTAAATCCAAGGAACTTAAATGTGCCTCCTTGGTTGAAGCTAAAGCTGAATAAAGTTATGATAATTTATAAATATCAATATTTGACAGATGATTTTTGGTTATCTAGAGTAAATTGAATCAATAAGTTTGAATCTGCAAAAATATGTTTTTATTTCTTAGAAGATTTACTTTGTATTAAAAAAACAGTGGCAACAATTTACCTTTGTAAAATTAGCAGCTAAGTTATTTATTTTTATCTCCAAACACATTTAAATGTACTATGTCATTTAAACACACTTATAGTATGCAAAAAAATCACATTATCTTCTCAGAATTACATCAGTTTCAAATTATAGTGAGTGAATCAATTTTTATTGGTTTACAAAAATATCGTCCATATGCAGTTTCTTTTAATGGCAACGGGAAAGAAATTGCATAAGAAATTGAAAAGAAAAATAGGTTTCTGTAATGATAAACTATGGGAGATATTTGAAAACAGTGGTAAAGAATGGTCTGAGAAATTTTTAAAGTTGACAGTAATTTTACTTGTGTTCTAAAGCATATGTATGTCAAGTTTCGTTCAAATCAAACAAAAACTGTAGATTTGTATAAGGAACATACATGCATACCAAGAATGGCTTTTATATAGATAGATTTTTTTATTTCATTTTTCACATGGATATTTTTTATCTGAAAATAAATTGTTGAGTAAAAATTATTCCAGGTTTAGATTTAGTATCGTCAATGATAAAGTATTAGCAACGATAAAATAAATTTAACCATTTTAAAATTTTATAAAAAAAATTATTCTCTATGAAAATTATGAAATTTTGAATTATTAAGAAAAATATTTGAATAAAATAAACAAAAGCCAATGTTCATTTCTGAGTTATAATCCATCTATATGTAAAGATACAGGGCCATTAAATCCCCCATTTTTACGTTTTCTTCAGCCAAACATTCTCACACACAATCACATTTATAATATTATTAGGACAAGAAATATAGGATAGCATTTGCTATTTTAAACTTATATTGCTAAATAAATTTTAAAAACAAAATTTCTAATATTTGAAAATAATGACTGATCGTACATTTGACAAGAATGGAAAGGTTTTCTTTTTTCAGCATCTCTATTTATTCAAATAAATTCTAAAAAATTGAATCATCTGAGGCAACATAAATCTGTTTTGTTTGTTTTCCTTTTTAAATATGTGGGTAACAAATACTTGTAATGGCAGTGGGGAAATGGGAATATTACTGTCTTCTGAAAAGCTGTCCCATAAATTTAATATTTTGCTATCATATTTTCATTTGTAAAATAAAAAATAAATGTGCTGTATAAACACAGACCAACAACTGTAGCATGTAAAGAGCCAGGAATATTCCATTCATAATATATGAGAAACAGCAAAAAACACTGATGGAAATATTGTCAAATCTTTTATGCCTAGTTTAAAGAACAATCTATACTTTATTTTTGAAATAGCTGTTTTTTATTATTTATTTCAGGTTAGACAATTGCACCCATCATTAATTAATAAAAAATTTCAGAGTTCAAAGTCTTCTTAAAAAAACAACAACAACACTAATTTCAACAATTAAACCCTTCAGGAACATGGGTGCATATATGCATCTTCAAAAGGTGCATGCAGCAATTGTTTTTCGTACCAGTAATAAAGAAAAATAATATTTGTCTTAATTATTTCCCTGATTAAATAAGTAAAGGCAACCATTTTAGAAAACAGTGAAAAACCAAAAAAAAAAAATTGTGCATGAGATGCTAGTCCTGAAGAGGTTAATAAACAAATTTAGCATGGGACTTTCCTATTTTCAAATGAGTTGGCCACTTCTATACATATGTAGACAAACACAGAGCTTTCAGCTGCACTGGTAAATCAGAAGATTATATATGGAAGGTTATCAACATAGGCATTTTTGTTCCATTTTCTTCAATAAGAAATATATAGATGAAATCTTTCTTTATTGAACTTTGATTATTAATTAATTCTACATGCAAATGTTGGTCAGACGAATGTAATACTAATATAAAACATTTAAATTAGCAAATATAGCTTTTCCACATGTAATAAAACTAGCTGCGTAGAGTTTTAAAATGCAGCTATCTTATAACTAATTAATGTATTATCTATTTTAATTCACTGGGTGAAATATTTATAGAATTTAAATAAATTTCAACATTTTAATAAATAAATCTTACATTTCAGGCTCCTTAAAAAATTAAAATTCAAAGTTTTCTACATCTGTTAATGTAATATTCAAAACTTTTAAAAAGAAAATTAAAATTTTAAATAATATAGAATAAATAAGCATATTTTAGAAATACTGACCTTCAATAACAGTTGCACTTTTACAAGGTTCTGTAACCATTATTTGAAAAGAATAGTTTTTCAGATCATATATTAATGACAAAGTAAATAAAAGGATAACAATTACAATCGACCATTCTAACACTGAACTCAGCAAAAGAAGAGTAAAACCCTGAAATGAAAATTTTATTTCACTAATGAATTTAAAAGGTATCTATATTTTAGAAATAAAGTAACAGATATTTAGGAAAAGCAACAGGGTTTCATAAAATAACAATAACCACTATCTAAATAATAAAAATAAGGAAATCTCAATCATTAAAAACTATATCAGATTATTAAATGATGCTTTGTAAGGTAGTGATTTCCAATGATGTATATGAAAATAATATTGGTAAGGCAAAACATAAATAAGTAAATAAATAGATAAAACTAAAGGGTTAAAATGACACAAAAACAAAGTTGCAGAGTTTTCATTTGGAAATACTAATAGGCTACTCATGAAATGAAGAGAAGGCCTAAACCCGGTAACTGATCAATAATTCATTGTCTCTAACCCACAATAATATCACTTGATTTCACCTCTTCTCCTAAACTCTCACTGCTCCTAGTGAATTCCCCCCCCTCCTCTCCATACTTAATAAAAACTTTTTATATAGTTACAGAAAAAGTATGAATTACCTTGAACTTCTGATTTTTGAAATTTCATTTAAAATTCATTTGAAAACAAATCAATATTTTAGTGTTTGATTTTGTATGCTCAGGTACAATAAGTTAAAAAGAAAAAAGTTGCTGCCATCCATGTTATTGCCAAATAGGCACACACAAAAATGGAAACAGCCAATCAATTGGGAATTATGTCTTCTTTAAATGTATGTTAAAAATTCAGCTTAGGGAGCCATCTTGAAACTGAAACTTTACCAAACTTCAAAATTTTTAATAGGAACACCTAATTTTCACATCCTATTTAGACTCTTTGGAAAATGTTACACTGAGATACTAAGCAGGAAGTCAGAGTGAAGTTGTTCAGGAATTATGCAGATGTAAAGTTTTGAACTCCTAATGTTAAATTATTCTTTTAAGTGGCACAACATTCTACAATGCAAGCACTTTTAAAGCATAACTCAAAAACTACTTGGGAGAATGATATTTTTGATGGATTATGAAATAAAATTTTAAATTTGCTTATTTGAAGATTCTAGAAATGGATTTTCTGTCAAAAGCTTTACAGGTTACAATTCATATATATATTTTTAATATTAATTTTCAAATTTAGCTATTATGAAATCAATAATATTTCCATGTTTCTCTGCACCTATTTAATAAAATAAATAAAATATAACTTTTTTTTGACCATCTATACCTATTAGTGATGAGTTTGGGCTCTTTTTCCAAAGCCCGAATGTGATGATCTGAAATATGAGCCTTCCAAAGACCAAAAAATATTGTATCATTAGACCCCAAGCTGATACCAAAAGTACACAGTAGAAATGGGTTTATAACATTTCAAAATTATTTCAAGATTAATTTTCTCATTAAAAATATCTTCTTACATAGAAATAAGTATTAATCCTAAATACTCCCTCATGACAACATTTCATGGTTTTTCAAGTTCTTGAAAATTTGTTTAAATTAGCAAATTTGTTATTTATACCCACCCACTAGCAGAAATCTGCAAAAGTCATATTCTTTTAAAATATAATTATTCAACTATAGCACAAAGACATGAATTCTATTTTCCAGTAATTCTAGAAGAGGCCTTCAAACAGAAAGTGAGGATAGACAAAGGATAACACAAGCTTCTTTATGTTATTAACACTGACTATGCCCAGAATTCAATATCAAATAGAATATTTCTCCTTATATCCTATCAATAAGAATTCGATTCCCTTTCAAAGTGATGTTTAAAGGATGTAATATACTTTAATGAACTTAGAATACATTCTTTATCTCAAACAGCAATTATTTTTTCTTTTATTCATTATTATATAAATATGTAGCACCTGTAGTCGTCATCTGGTCCGTCCATCCACATATAACAGTGCAAAAACTACCTAACCGAATGGTTTGAAATTTAATATATATTATTGTTGCAGAATTTTGTCAAGTCATTTCAAATTTTATGAAAATCGAATCAAAACTTAAAAAGATATTAATAAAAGTTCTATTAAATCCTATCATACGTAATCTATATAATAAAACCACAATTAAAGTAGCTGAGGAAAAACAATATGGACAAACCACTTCTTTTTTCATATGCCAGGTGGCATTTTTATTCAAAATAATTTTTTTTAATTAAATTGCATAAAAGTTACATTTTTAGAAAGACCGTTCAAAAAAATTGTTTGCTTGAGAGATGAGTTACATTAAAAAATATATAGATTCTCAGATAACTTCAGCAGAAATTAGGTTAACAGCCAAATATCTCAATCCGTTAAAGTAAATAAACACAGGAGATTCATTCATTATGAATCATAAAAATATTAAATGATGGAGGTAATCATTTGCAAAGCAAGATCTTCATGGTGAAAAAAAATTCACATTTGTAAATGTGGCATACGTAATAAGAAAAAAAAAAGGTATACTCATTTTGCTCATAGCAGACAATATAATTTACTGAAATAATAAGGATGATTTTTTTACATTATGAAACTAGTTATAAAATGAACACACCTCAATTGTCACATTTAACATGCAATTTCCAACTTGTTTCAATTTGTGAATGAATAAAATTTTCAGCTTAAACCTGAAGACTAGTATAAATATGAAACCTGAGCCCATCTTATTTCTATTACCTATACCAAAATAATGTTTGATAGCATTTTGCGACAGTCACCAGGAGAATAAGGCCACGTAACTATTCTATAGTTTAAAATACTTAATTCTAGCATCTTGGCAAATATCATGTTAAACCTTTACAGAAAATGTATCAGCTTTAAAAAAGAAGATGAAATATAAGCAATTCTTATTTTTACATGTGTGCACTTAACTGTATTTCACCCAAAATATTAACATATTGAAATAAAATAATTTTTCATATTACAACAGTTTAAAGAATAAAATGCTTTACAGTTCACTAGATCAGAGATGGAACAGTAGTGCACCATTTGGATGATTGTCACCACTAAATTTTAATAGTATTCTTTAGCTTAAAAAGTCTCAGAAATTCTGTCTATAAATAAGATGAAGAATACTATTTAAATTTAGCGGCGTCAAATGGTTCTCTGGTGTGCTACTGTTCCATCACTCTACTAGATGAAAGAAAAGAATTAAATACCATATTACTATTTAAAAATTCCAACCTGCTGAAGATCTAGCTTGAATAACAACTAATTAATAGCTAATGAGAAACAATTACGATAAGACAGAAACTCAATTAGAAAGAAAAAAATATCCATTTCTGAATAATTTTCACTATAAACACTAACTGGAGTTATTATGAAAAAAATTAAGATATAAATACCACATTTTCTGGTGTTTTCAGAGCAGGAATAAAATCATTATTTTCATGCCACCTCACAAGAGACAGAGGGAAAATTATCACTACTATGATTTTGTTAAGTTTCATAAGTAGATTAATATCATTTTAAAAATAAAAATAGCTATAAAATTCAAATGCATCATATATAAAATTTTTCAGAAAAAATGCAAGAGGTAAAAAGAGTACAGTAAACCCTCATTAATATAAACAGGGACCTTACTAAATTGGGATTAACTGGTTAGAATTAAAAATATAAATAACAAAAGATGAGCCAAGGTAATAGATAAAGCACCCTGCACACTAACAAAAAATGTGTACCTTACACTTGAAGTAATACACAATGTAAATTTATAAGCACAAAAGAAATCAGTACACATACAGGGTGGTTATAATTAAACTTCTCCTATAAACAGCATCCTACAGCACAAACAGGTGAACAAAATGCAACGAAATTTGGTATATAGACTATACACAAAATGTGCTCACGGAATTAAAAAAAAAAAAAAAATAGTTCTAAAATGTCCCCCAGAGGGCGGCTTTTCCAGAGAAACATTAAATTTAACACAATAAACTGCCAAAACAGAACCCAAATACAATATTAACATTTATTGACTATTTTCTAATCAACTTGTCATCGAACAGCTTCACCAATAACGCACATTCAACTAAAGATACCGTAATCATTACAGATGGAAACATCAACATAAAACATGACAATGTCTGCAAACATTTTATACCATAACCTGTTTTGCATAAAGCTTCCTCTTTTTTGCAAGCATGCAAATCTCGACATTTTTTCCCTAGAACCGACCGCTTTCCCCGGTTTTACATTTTATCACTCATAATTCTTGTTCTGGATTGTTAATATTGTTTCTGTATTCTGTTTTGGTCATTTATTGTGTTAAATTTAATGTTTTTCCAGAAAAGGCACCCTCTGGTGGACATTTTGGAGCTAATTTTTTTTCCAAATTAAGTAAAGGTAAGTAAAAAATAACAGTCCGCTGTTTGAGAAAAAAAAGTTCAGTTTGTAGAAACAAGAACAGATTAGGGCGAAATTACACAAGAGGAGCAGTTGTTAATCGCGTACATGATGATGTAGGGAAAGATGCTCCATGTGACCACTCTCATTCACCTGCAAAATTTCAAGCCGATGGACAGTGTGTTCAACAACAGTTTGTAACTGATCAGTTGTGATGCTTCACACATGAAGTGTTATGGAGTTCTTTAAGTCATTCAACATCACAACACCTTCATGATACACCAGACTTTTTAAGTGGCCCCATAACCAGAAATCGCACGGATTTAGATCCGGCGAACGTGGTGGACATGAATTACGAAAGAAGTGACTAATAACACATTCGTCTGTGAAGTGTTGGAGCAATAGTGCCTTTACGGAATCATGGATATGTGGGGGTGCACCATCCTGAATGAAAATGGTTGATGTAAGGACCCACTTTTGCTGTAGTTGCGGCACAACAAACATCTGCAGCATGTCATGGTACAGACAAACAGAGCATGTGACAGGACTGTGTGCAGATATTTTCTTAAAGAAGAATGGCCCAAATATGAATGTTGCCATGAATCCACACCAGACAGTCACCTTTGGAGAATGTAGGGGAATTTCAGTGTGCATCTGTCAATTTTCCTGAGCCCAAATGTGGCAATTGTGTGTGTTGACTGTCCCAATGAGGTAGAAATGAGCCTTGTCACCCCACAGCAAATGAGAAACGTTGTGGCTTGTCCCTATCCAACAGCTCTTGGGTATGGTGGATCTTGTATGGGAAGTACTGTATTATGTTTCTGAGCACTTTTTGAACGGTTCTGTAAGAAACTGCATGTGCGCGACTGCCCCTGAACTCTGATATCTGTGACTGTGTGTCAACAGCTGTCTCGATGGCATCAACAAGTACCGGTGTAACAGGTTTACAGCCTCTTCCAGGTTGAACTCCTAATTTTTCTGTCTCTTCAAATCTCTTAATCATGGCCCAGATACCTTTAGTAGACATTGTTCCACACTGTAGGTTCTTTATATGACAAAATTCACAAACTGCAGCAGAAGCATTTTCCTTGTTTTCATAAAACAGCTTCACCAATAACGCACATTCAACTAAAGATACCGTAATCATTACAGATGGAAACATCAACATAAAACATGACAATGTCTGCAAACGTTTTATACCATAACCTGTTTTGCATAAAGCTTCCTCTTTTCTGCAAGCATGCAAATCTCGACATTTTTTCCCTAGAACCGACCGCTTTCCCCGGTTTTACATTTTATCACTCATAATTCTTGTTCTGGATTGTTAATATTGTTTCTGTATTCTGTTTTGGTCATTTATTGTGTTAAACTTAATGTTTTTCCAGAAAAGGCACCCTCTGGTGGACATTTTGGAGCTATTTTTTTTTTTCAAAATTCTGTGAGCGCATCTTGTGTATAGTCTATATACCAAATTTTGTTGCATTCTGTTCACCCGTTTGCGCTATAGGATGCTGTTTATAGGGAAAGTTTAATTATAACAACCCTGTATTTTATTGTATTTAAGTTCAGCAGTATAATATTTGAATTGAGATTTTTATAGCTTAATTATTTTTAATTTTATTAGAACTTCTGAACCTAAAACTCAAACACAAAATGGCTTAAATTCTTCTAATATCTAACTGTATAAATTATATTTCAGCTTCTGCCTGAATTTCAATCACAGCCGATCCAAAAACAAAAAGCTAAGAATACTATTTATAAATTACACTATCCAGAGATTACGCATTCACATTCTTTTTACAATACTTTATTTCTTTTCTAGATTAAACTTCATGACATACTTTTGTAGGTCATCTTTTTTGTATCTTATTCTGAAACTGCCTTACTATGGCATACTCCATACAAACAGGACAATGTGTTAGAGCGAAGTGATGTCAGGTAACTGTTTGGTATGCAAAAATATGCTAAATACTTCATTATGACTTAATAGTTTTTTAGAAGCCACTATTCATCGGGTGCTGAAAAAATATTACTATGGAAGCTAAGGCTGTCCTTGCATAAAAGTGCTTTACTTCCATTTACTTTTCCAAGTGTTTCAATGATGCATAATATATGAAGAAAAGAGAGTCTTATTTATTTGTTTTAAACCATCAATAGGTTTTCTGAACAACATGATTGCACACAAATAAAAACAGGGTAAAGCTTTCTTTTAAATCACATTAAAGATATTGTTTAACACAAAATGTGATATGTAGTAGATAAAGTGACTCATTGACTGATGCACTATCCTGTCAAAGAATAAGGAGAAGAGTAGAAAAACCAGTTAAATCATGGCAGATGCATAATAAATGCAGTCTTGTACCCATAACTTAAATTTTTATTTATGCTTGCAGGTGTTTTATTTTATTAAGGCCTGTTTTGATTAAGCAAAATCAAGCTTAATAGGATCTGAATTAATAAGGTTTTACTGTATTAATGTATAGTAACAATAAAAGTCAAACAAAGAATTTTAAATTTCATATAACAAAAACAGTACAATATCAATGCATTACTAATAATAGGCTTATCTTTTCAATAAAAATAAATTTTATGTGTTAGTTTTAAACATTTATACAAAAACATTTCTTTACACACATATACATATATATATATATTAAAAATATATAAAATAAAGACCATAGAAAATTTTGAAGTACTATTTGTGCAACAAAAATAAAAATACCTGCAGGATCAGGATGCACAAAAGTTTTTTTACATGTGTTAAAATCATATAAAAATATGAAACAGAGATTGACTTTGAAGTAATTTTAAACTAGCCATTAAGAATACAATAAGCTTTTAGGTACTAAGGAGGCATTTACCTACTTATACAGCCATGCACCATTTAAAAAAAAATTAATGTAAAGAAATGTATTCATATTAACTAATGACAGTATCACTAAAACAATTTTCGACAGTTGCATAGTTTCCTACTAGGTTAGGCAGCACAATGTCAGACTCATTTACTGGTTATTTCTATAAAAGTTTTGGAAGTATAATGATGTTTCTTTCATTTATTATTTTTAAGTCATTAAATGAAGAGAAATGAACAACAAAAAACAAAAATGAGAGGAAATATTCTGGGTGTTTATCTTAATATTGTAAATATTCAGGAAAATTACCACAAATAACTTTCCAAGCAGTTCTACGTTTTATGCATCTAATTCAAATTATTATATTTTCATAACATAATCAAGATGTCAGTCACATCAGAAATGTCAACAATTGAAATAAGATACTATCATTTACATAATATTGAATACAAAACTCATACATGGCTGCAGTATGCCTGCCAAAATCATTTTAAAAATATTTCATCATATTTGTGACTTTTTAAGAATAGGCATTAGTAAAACATTTCCTGACACATTTAATTATAATATAATAAAATAATATATATATAGTGTAATTGCAGAATTATAAGATAATCGGAATGTATAAAAACTGAATTGATTACAAATACTCAATATTCCAACCTAAAGCCTCTCAATCTTATTATTTTCTATATTTTTAATGAATCATCATCATGCATGAAAAGTTAAGTTATTTAGCTAACAAACATGATTTTTCTTTTGTGAAAAATTATTTTTAATTTTGAGGAAAATCACCAAATTAAATAAACTCTCATTGTGTAAGTTATATTTTTATTTCATAGAAGACAGATAGATCCTCACATGCAGCACAGCAGTAAAATGCTGATGCAAATTCACACATTCAAAAAGAATAATAAAGAAAATTATTACATTTTTGTATCTTCAAAATCAAGTGTAAAATATTGCATTTTAAGAGCATATAAAATGCACTTTTGGAGGTCACCAGCCGAAAATCAATGCTTTGTGTCAGGTGTCAATAGCCCTATTTATACTTCTCAAATAACATTTTAAAAAATGGAGCTATAATTGTACATTATTGACTGCTTTTAAAAAAATAAAGATCAATGCTGGCTATAAGGGGGTGCAAAGAGTGCAATGTCTATAATCCCTCCTCCCAATCGAAATTAGTCCTTTTTAAAACCTGTTGAAAAAAATGTAGGTGTTAAGCTGCAATTAGGCTGTGCTTAACCCCTGACCACCCCATTCCAACCAGACTTTAAAATCTTTTTGAACCTTTGAAAAAAAGGGAGATTCAAAATTTTTCTTGCACCCAAGTTCCTTTATGGAGAAGCCTGATGTCAGTGAAAATGAATACAGGTCATACATAATTATAAATTTTTACTAAGGCATACTTAATTACAGAAAAAGGTGATCGTTGCCATATTCTATAAATTAAAGATGATTTCTAATTTCATACTTCAAAGTATTATATGTTCCAAATTAAATAATGATATAAACATATTGAAAAGGTATGTCCAACTTAAAATTTTCTTACATCATAATGACAGAAAAATTATTACTAACTCAATACACATACATACACACATAAATGATGTCTGTAACAGATTACGCTAACTCCATCATACTATCTCAAAGCAATCGAGTGGCTGACTGTTTTATTTGAAGAAAAAGAAAGGAAGTTGAAATTTAGTTGATTTGATTTACATAGAAGATAAAAAGCTAACTTATTCTTAAAGAGTTTATTCACATCTCCATTACAGTCTTGAGAATCAAACCAAATTGAGGGTGTTAAAAATGTTACTGAATGATCTCTTCTCTATACATTATCAAATTAACTCAAAAATGTTGAAAGCTTACCAGGTAAAATGTAACGTTAAAAAAAATCATGGACATATAAAAATCCCAGAATTTTAACCAAACAGAAAACACTGTCTCACTTTTACACATATCAAGAAACCAGTTTTTATGTGTAACAGTACCAAAAGAAATTTTACAAGCAACAGAAAGACAAAGCTATGATATAAGAGCAACTACTACATAATACCTGGCAGAGAGAAAAGAATGTTCAAATAGAATAAATTTGTTGCTGATAAGGAATTTGGAAAAGGGGTGGGGGCATTTAGGTTGTATTTGAGGAAAAAAATTTAAATAAATAAAATTTAGATTTCATTTTCTCTCTCTATATATATATATATACACACATATACATGTTCTGCATTCTGGTTCTTAAAATCTATATAAAATATAAACAGAATTATTGAAATTTTCACTTTTAAATTAAAAATATCGAAACTTTTAGATTAAAAGATTTAAATTATTTTTTAATTACCCATTTCATAAAAAATGTGGGGATAGAATAAATAATTTTAATGGTTATATTTTTCCTAACTGTTTGCTTATTCATATTGTGATGCTACACTCATATGTTGCATATGAAAATAAACCAAACCATGACCAAGCACATTCTCCATACTACCATGGACATCAACATCCACAGTAGGATCAAACTCAACACCTCTTTACAAGTAAATACTTCTTTAAGAATGACACAAGCACGAGTTAGTTTCAAATTGATTTGTTTAAAATAATTTCATGTGTGGTTGTGCAGAAAATATAAATTAACATCTTATATGAAATAAAAGTAATATAGTAATGAGACTGCCAAAATGCAAAGAAATAGAAACAAGCAAAATTTTATTAAAAAGAAATTTACTTTGAAATCATTAGACTAATCATTTCAAAGTGAATTTCTTTTTAATAAAGTTTTAAACTACAGATAATTAATTCAAAATATATATTATTAATACACTGATAAGATTACACATTCTAAAAGTACATATAAATTACTCTTCCAAAAGGATACTTAAAAATAAGAAAATCATAATACATATAGACAATATTGATCTGAATATGAATTTTTTCGATACTCCTTCCACTTTATATGTAATGAAAGAAATTAATAAAAAGTATATGCCACTTCCGACAAAATACATAGCTGCAAATAACAAATGAGCCCAGAAGACAGTAGTCATCTGCAAAATTTGAAAATAAATATAATACTAATATTCACATAAACAAATTTTAACAAAATACAGTGCACTCTAAATAGTTTATGGGGAAAAAATAATTTTCATATTTTCATTAACATTCCAAGAAAAATATCTCTATGTTAAATTCTTAAAAGAAAAACCTTTGCTTTTTTTTTTTAGATTCTGGTTCCTATAAATGCATAATAGGGCCTTCACAATTTAGTATACACCATTTTAACATTTTTATTATAACCCTTATTCTCCCTTCTGACAGCATGGTTTTACATATACAGGTTTATCTTAAAAATTTAAATGTTGCAACTGTTTATGAAATTGATTAAAGATTGATGAATGAAAAAGAAGATAAAGGATGATGGTAATAGCAATCATTCTGCAAAAGAAACTGTCCACTGGGAAGCAATATTTGTGCTTTTAATTTATGTTGAAGATGAAAAATTTGAATTTCTCAGCACTGTTGCTCTAACAAAAAATGTTCTCTTTCACATGAAGAAATATAAACAATTCATAAAAAAAAATAGTCTCATCTCAAAATTTCTGTGAGTTCTATATTATCTATAACTTTTGTATGAGTATGAGATTTGTATGTATGATGTACAATTTGTCCCTACACATTTTACTGATATGTTCCTTAATAAATGCTATTAACACAGATTTGTGATTGAAGAGTAGAGAGAGAATTATACTTTTGGTTGAAGTGAGTAAATCACTAGTATCCCAATTATAAGGAATACAAAGTATAAGGAGTGTTTTATTGTCTAGGTTAATTTAATGTATAAGATAACACATGGGCTGATAAGTTCCCGGTCTAATAAAGAAAACACAACTTTTTAACATAGCTTTAGAACTTTAATAAATAATATAACTTTAATAATAAATAATAATTTAATAATAATAATAATTTAATAATAATTTAATAATAAATACCAATTTTATAACGAAAAAGCTCCAAACAGTGCTCAGAATCATCGACTTGTTGTTTTTGGTCAAAAGTCAACATGCACAGCACCCACTTTGACAGCAGCTTTTTCATAGACAAATGTTCATTCAAAATAAAACCTACACGTTCCTTGGATATCTTCAGAATCTGAGCTATCTCCTTCAACTTCACTTTACGGTTCCCCAAAACGATTTTGTGGACTTTTTTGATGTTTTCCAGAGTAACCACCTCTTTTGCGTTATGCATCACTGGTGTCCATACAACCATGTTTAAATTCAGCAAACCAGTCAATAATGGTTGATTTACCTGGTGCAGTGTCCAGATAATGCTTATCAAGCCAAGCTTTTGTTTGAACGGTGTTTTTTCCCATCAAATACAATTCTTGAAATTCTTGTTTATCCATTTTTTGTTTATCAACAAAGTCGTTAACTAAAACCACTCTAAGGTTTTATCCACATGGCGAATCGTCATGACATTTTTTCTGCTACCTTTTAAAGGTTAGTATTTACTTAAAAAAACATCGGTTTGGCAATAACAACGCCAGCTGTGTGTCAGACCGAGAACTTATCAGTCGATATGTTATTATATATTCATTTTGATTGTTTTGTAGTATTTACCAAATACATGTATATTTAACAGAAATGACAAGAAGAAAAGTATTTTCATTAACATAACATTAAACATGCAAATATAAAATTGTTGATAAATTTTCTTAAAGAGAAAGCAAACACAAACTTATAAAATTACTGTATCCAAAGAGAATAATTTAAAATTTTACTTTCTTCATTATTTTGGGCATAAAAAATTTGTCGACAAGAATTTAACACAACAAAGTCATAATAACACTGCCATGAAAACATAATATTTTGGGGGATTTTTAGAAATCGTCTTAAAATGAAAAATCTGTGAAAGACACTTCTGCCATCAGCTAGAAGCATTTGCACTTGCCTGTCAGTACATGAAAATAAAAAATAAAAGGAAAGAAAAAGAAGATAGTCATACGTAAAACTCTCTATAATGTAGGTTTTTCACTTATAGATAATAGTTCAGCTTTTTAAAATTTGGATTTAGTTTAAAAAAATAAAATTTAATACAATGCTAATAACAAAACAAAAAAAACACCTTTCTTATAAATACACGCATTTTAACTCAAGAGCCCTAACCAGAGTATGCTACCCTGCTCCCCTCAATAAGATTAAAATTGAATTAGTTTTTAAAAATAATCATTTTTACAATCACATTTCATGAAAATGCATAAAAATGCCCAAACCATGAAATATGTATCCTTTATACATCCTTAAACACAAAAGAATATTGACAATTTTAAAATTTTAACGGGTGTTGCATATTCTGTTAAGGATTCAAAAGGGTGAAAAATGCCACAAGACTTTCAAATAAGATTATCATAACATAAATATATAAAATAACACATTGAATAACTTTTATATGAAGAATGCATGAAAATATTGCAAATTTATATTGAAAAAAGTAAAGAGCTAATATTTATTAATTGAACATTGCATTAAAAGTAAATACAAGTATAAAAATTAATCTAACCACTGTTTACAACCAATCATCTAATACACTGTTTACTTAACTCAAAAATTTTTGTTTGCTTAAATTAAGCCCCAAATTTTACTAATAAAGTGCAAAAAAATTTTGTTGCTTCTATTATTATTACTTTTAAATTAATATTTTCAGTTCACAATTTAAGAAAATTAAATATTCAGCCAGCATTTTGGAAGTTTAGTTTACAGTGGAACAAATTCACATGATAATTTAAAATGTATATCGATCAAAATATATATAAAAATGCAACTAAATTTTATTCGTTTGCTATAAATCTTTAATATATCTTTAATTAAAATTCTTTATTGAAAATTTGATGTAAACATTTTATTAAATTTTAATGGGGGCAAAAGATCTTCAGTTTTTAAGATGACTATTTCTAATTCATAATTTCATACTTTTTGTTGGTGTTTCGGTAATGTTTCATTAATGGTTATATATATTGTATATATACTTTTCAGAAGCTATAGTTATTTTTTTAGACATTTAACACCATTATGTCCCTAGTAACTTTAATATTTTTTTCATACAAACTATATAGTCCTAAAGGTAACTGAAATACTGTGTCTGACTTTATTTTCAAATTCTTCTACAAATGAAACAAACAATTAGCAACCAAGAATATTTATGAAGCTAGCTCACTATTTATTAATTTTTAAACTGTTTACTTAAAATTTTGTTTTTATGTTAATTTGTTTAAAATTTTCATAAAAATAAAAGCTAACTTGATTGGGTTTTGTAGACTTAAACTTTCATTATGCAAACAAAAGAAATTTATTCAAATCATAAAAACTTAAAATAGTTAAGTTTCAAATAGAGCATAGCAACAAAAAAGTAGTTAATTTATAGAAATTGATATATATTGATGAAATTTTATGTACTCACAGGGAATGCTGCAACACCTGCCAAGCCTAACATGGACAAAGTGCCTATAAATAATGTTCCAGTATTTAGGTATGAAAAAAATTTCCCTTCATTCAGTTGATTTTGTCTGATGATAATGTAGTAATAAAATATAATGATAGAACCTGCAAACAAAAAAAAAACAATAAGAAATAATTTTATGTAAAAAAATAAATTGGAATGTACTGAGAATATTCCATTAAAGGTATATGCATGAGATTCATCAAATAATGCAAAGTGTATTATGCTTTGATACAGTTGAGGAAAATCAGAAAAAAAAAGTAAAAAATCAAAAGTTTATTGCAACTTTTTGTTTATTTCAACATTAATTTACAAATTTGTTGCTTCTTTAATGAAAAACATTAAAAATTTTGATCATAGTTAAAGTCCTATGTGCTATGAAAAGGTACAAGTTCATATGGCTTCAGCATTTTATATTTAATTTTTGTGCCAGTGGTCTGTCCAAATATACCTCAAAGGGTCCTGTTTTTTGTGAATAGTTTTCTATATTTGTAAAAAAAATTAACTATAATTTTTTGAACTTGAAATTATTATCATACTCAGGTTCCTGTTTATCTATTTTTATTTTTAACAAAATCTTTTATATATAAAAAAGCTATACAGTAGGCTCTTTTGTAACTTCATTTGTTTTGTGGCTGGCCAGATTTTATTTTAAAATGATTAACTTTGTGAAAGGTTTAATTTGGAGATGAATATCTTTTAAGAAAGGTCTACTTTTAAGATAAATTTTGTGAAGGGCCCTGTTTTAAAGTGCAAATTTTTATGAAGGGTCCTGTTTTATGATAGAAATTTTTGTGAAGGATTTTGCTTTATGATGGAAATTTTTGTGAAGGGTTTTGCTTTATGATGGAAATTTTTGTGAAGGGTTTTGCTTTATGATGGAAATTTTTGTGAAGGGTCCTGTTTTATTAAGGAAATTTTTGTGAAGGGTCCTGTGTTATGATGGAAATTTTTGTGAAGGGTCCTGTGTTATGATGGAAATTTTGTGAAGGGTGCTGTTTTATAATGGAATTTTTTGTAAAGGGTTCTGTTTTATGATGGAAATTTTTGTGGAAAGTGCTGTTTTATGATGGAAATTTTTGTGAAAGGTCCTGTTTTAGGATGAAAAAAAATGTGAAGTGTCCTTTTAAATGATCCAAAATTTTCCTAAATAGACCCCTGTATATGCAGGTATTTCATGTGCCTAAATAAAAAAGGACTAAATTTTATTAATTGTAATATTAGAAACTTGCACTTAGATTAGGTTTTTCTGCTTTCTTTGAGATTTCATCAAAATTGATTAATTGAATGCATATGTTTAAAGTCAAAATGTTATTGTTTTCAGAGATTTATGGAAAGAGAAAATATGAAGATGCATAAAAGTATTAATGTAAATTTTTATTATTTAAGATATGGCTCAAACTATATTCATTTATTCAAAAATTCAAGAATTATGATAGAAGAAAAAAAAAGACATATTGGACATTAATTACATTAGTCTACGTGATTTTCAGAACAGACAAGCTAATGAGTGCTTTTACAAAGTATGTTTAATGCTAAACAGATAATGTAATATGCTCTATTATATCACATTTTCTAGTTATATAACTCTAAAGATCCCTATTATGTCATTTTTGGCACATAATAGAAACAATTTGCTACTTAAAAGAGAGTCAGCCATCTAGAATGAATAAATAATGAGTAATCCCTCCCCCAGCACTAATGAACAATGCTTCAACCAATGTGTCATCCCCCTGAAATCAGTTTCAAAACACACAATCTGTCAGTACAGCTTAAGCCATTGATGTGACAGTCAGTGTTAAATTCTGAGTAGTTCAGTAGGGTGTCCTATACTTCTTCCAGTAATGCAAATTTAGTTAATATTAATCAAGAATCTGAATAGTGCTTTGTGTTATAATTTGTGTCAGTTACTTTGCAAATTTTATAGTTTTCTAGCAATTTCTCAAGGTTGTTTAACAAAAAGATGATTCTTGATGGAGAAAAACTGACTACATTTTCAGATTCAGCATTGACAAAAGCATAAAATTTAATTATAGTAATTTCTGTTTGAAAATTAGTTTTCCCTTTATAGACTAGTGTTATAAGACATTTTACTATTAATAGTTTAAATAAATTTTAGGAACAGCTTAAACATGAACGAAAAAGCTTAAGGTAATATTTAATACATTTCATAAAACATCTGATAAACAAAATATTTGAGAATTTTTAATTAATTACTATACAATTTCTGTCTCCATTCATACCGCTCAACATCAAATTTGTATGAATGAATGTTTAAGTAGTAATAAAAAATGATTAAAAGAAAGAAAGCTTTTCACAATGTCTAAAAATTATAATGTTTCTTTCAGTGTAATTAATATATGCTAAAAAAGAAAATCTATGTAAACACACATACACAAGTAAAATAAATAAATAATAGAAAAGTATGAACCAAACCATAAGATAGTACCAAACATACTACATTCTAGATAGATTGCACTAAATTTTCATAATCACATAAACAGAATATAGTGTAGAATGATGGTATGGGTATGAAATTGCAGTTGTATAAGTTTATGAATAATCAATATTCAATAACCAACGCAAAATGTCATAAATATTTTACTATGAAATTATCTTCAAAATGTGTATGCTGGATAACTGAAAAAAATTATTAATTAAGCCTATTAATTTAGCCTAATTAACACTTGGCTATATTAGGAACTCTTGGGTATAGTTAAAAGCTTATATTATTTCTAGATTTATTTTTTTTTTTTTTTTTACTACCAGATGTGCATGTTCTGTGTAAATGAAGAGCACATAGTCATACATAAGACATATGGATTATAAGTTTTCTATATATACTTTAACAAAAAGAATTTTAACACTTTTTAAAGTACTAATAAAAAATACAATTACCTTACACCTTAGACCTTACCCAGATCTTAACAAATAGTGCAATATAAAAACAAAAACACTGTCTTTTATTATTTGATTTATACATGTATCTGCTGTATATTTAGCTATAAAGTAATTTCTTAATATTCTTAAAACAATGGTGTTGTTTAGATTTTCAAATAACTAAGATATCTTTTTTAAATGTAAAGACATAATTTTTTTTTTTAATATGACACCACTGAGTGGTAAATTTGAACCACACATTTCATTAAACCAGATAATTTAAAGTTGCTTCTACCATACCTTCAATCTTGAATTCTACATTTCTTTGATTAATTACCGTATAATGAAATAAATTTTGTGTCTTTATTTCTTTTAATTCTGATTCAAGAAGATTGAATAAAATAGCCACTTTTATTATTGATTTGAGTTTTCTCATATTCACTAATAGCATCAATTTTGAATAAATAATACTCTCAATTATACAAAAGGTAGCACATATATGTATAGAGGAGGAACCAAAAAGACCAAAGAGAAAAGTTTTAAATTATTAAGTAACACAATTGAATAATATACTGAATCATATATTACAAGCATCTGAATAATATATTACACAATAAAGATTCCTTACAGCTGATATGAATGAAAAATTAAGTGGTTGAAATCTTACACTCCAGGACATCATTATGAACTTATTGCACAGATTGCATTAAGGCTGCTCGTCAGTAAACTTCCCGATTCCCCGCGCTAATGTTATTCCTATGGGCGTAGGATGCATTCGTATTTTTAAAATATCTCCTCGGAAAATTAATATTTTTAACTTCTGTTTTCTTTGTACTGTTCTTAAAGAATGTCTCTTTTTTTCTTAGTTGTCAATTTTTTTCTAAAATATATACTGAATTTTATATGAAATGTTAAAATCTTATTCAGTTTTGATAAGATTTTAACACATAAAAATAAAAATTAAGCACAAGTTTAGAAATATTTTGATAACTAAGAAAAAAAGAAACATTCTTTAAGAACAGTACACAGAAAACAGAAGTTAAAAATATTAATTTCCTGGGGAGAAATTTTAAAAATACGAATGCATCCTACGTCTATAGGAATAACATTAGCGAGGGGAATCTGGAAGTTTACTGACGAGCAGCCTTAAGGCTTCTCAAACTAAACTGGATACATTCCAACATATTTTTTAATTAATTTTTGTTCACACAAATGCATGAAATTGGCAGGTGCTCTTATTCAGAAATTTTGTAATTGAACTGCTTTTTTTCCTTTTTTGGTAAAGGCAGAAGCTCTTTCAGTAAATGCTGTCAAAGTTGGCATTTTGAACAGAATTTCCAGACACAACAGCGTGAGAAAGGGAAAAAAATCTGATGTCATGAGACAATAATTGCTTACTTAACTCATTTATTAAAAAGTGAAAAATTGTTCAATTACAAATGAATTCAATAATCATTTCTGCAATTGTTATGCTTTTGTGTTTAAAAATGAGTCAGAAAACATGTCAAAGTTTTGTATTGCTGAGCAGGGAATTTTTTTTTTTTTTAATCACCTTAAAAAATGGATTTTTGTGTTTAATTTCTCTGGCTAAGAGTTTATTTGTTTTGCATGTAAAAATAAAAAAATAGACTGCTTCCTATTCAGACATTTTTCCCCATGAATTCATCACCACACATCCTTCACAGTATCCTGTTTCTATTTACCATTCCCATGCCACTTAAACAGAAATGTAGACTGCAGGGGATCAATTACTGCTAGCTAAAGCATGAGAATGTCAAAAGCATCAATGAAAAGGAACTTCTGGATGATCTCTGGAGTAATATTAACAATATAAAAGGGTGACTTTTTAAAGGTTTCAAATTAATTGTTAAGTAACTATTATATAATAAAGCTTTGGTGACAGGGCCTGGTTATCACATGGACCCTTGGGGCTACAAGGCAAAACTGGAAAATTTCATTACTGGCCAGTGACCAGTAGTAGCAGTTTTATATAAGTGGCCACTTTCTTTACACTAATGTCCACTTTTTTATTTAAAAGTTATAAGCAGTAAACTTTTGTTAAAATTTCAATTAGTATTAATCTAAAATTAAATAGCCCTAATAAATATGTTAAGTTAAACATATTTCAACCAGTAAAAGTAGAATCCTTGATGAAATGAAAAAAAACATATTACTCTTTCCTTGTAGGAACATGACCATAAGGTGGCCACTGACAGACAATTTTTTACTAGCCACTCCTTTGCATTTAGTGGCCCTGTGGCTGGTGGATAGTGCTAATTTTGCCCTTTACTTGGGGCATGTATATGGATTTTCCAGAGGACACTAACGTTTTCCTTAATGTTATTCAATATATTTCTAAAAATAATTTACCATGAAAAATCTAAAAATGTCAGTGCTTCTTTATTTGCAACAAATGTAAGAGTTAATTTATAAATTACACTCTTTATTACATTCCAGGCAAACAGACTTTCAAACTCATTTGGGAATTTGAAGTGAGCTTAGTAAAATCATGTGATAATGTTAGAGTCCTTCCTCCCAAGTTTTGTTTTAAAAAACCTCATTTTTTAATGTCAGATTCTTGAAGTTATCAACGCTATCACCAATATTTTATTTTGTCATGATTTATTAAAGGATACTTTTCTATAGTATAGTGAACAGCGAAACACTTAAAACTTAAAATTACAATAAAAGCATAATGTTTATTATTTTAAGAGTACAGTAGCCCCTCATTATATTATGCATGACAAGGGAAAAAAAGTGTGATATATCTGAAAGCATGATATAATAAAATATATTTACAATAATATCTGAATAAAAATAGAAAAAATAACCTACAAGTAAACATTTTATACTCCCTCCAAAACATTATATCATACGCACATTAAAATTTTTTTAATAAAATTAATGAATATGCTAATATAATTGACATACAGGTCTTGATTAAGGCACTCTGGGACCCTAGTGACAATTTTAAGGTAATGTTATATTAAAATGAGAGAAAATATTGCATATCTAAAAAGAAAAAAAATATCTCCTATAAGGTGAACGTGAAGAAATCAGCATATAACCAAGAGGCACATAAGTGAGATGTTGCTGAATCTTAATTTAAAATTTTTATGGAAATCCTACCATGAGTTTAAAAATACTGTTAGATGATTTTAAAGTAAACATCAATTAATTTTTTTTCCATATCATTAAAATAAAAATAATATATAAACAATGAAATTAATACAGTAAAAACTGGTTCATGGGACTCACAGTCAGAGAGAACGACTTTGAATTTTTATATAAACTATACACAATATATATATGTGAATAGAAAACAAGACAAACTTAAGCTAATTTGTCATTAAAAATATTTTATGACTGATAAGGGAAAAAAAATTAAATATATAGGAATTAGAAAAATGATAATGGAAACGTATAATGGCCATTAATCCACATAAATGTAACCTACCACACTGCAACTATATAAAAGGTCCATATCATGACAACATGGAGACAAGAGAACCTTTGCCAGCCCTTCCATAATAAGTTATACAGGGTGATCGAAAAAGGATGGACACATTTAAAAAAAATCTTAAATCCATAAATAATTAAGGAAATGCAATAATTATTTTACCAAAGTACTTGGCAATTCTCTGGGATTTGTTAGATGTAACAGTTTCATAACCTCCCTTCAGACATTGCTTAGAAGCAATATACAGTAAAAATATCATAGTTTTGTATCCAACCTTTTTCAGTGATCTTGTACTGAATCTGAGTTACATAATAACAGATGGAATTTAGTTTTTGCCCATGTAATAATAAGGCCCTGAATAAAAGGATAGGATGAAGCCAAGAATTATAAATTAAGAAAATTATATTTTTAAAAATGCCATAAGAACAGAGTTCAATTGCATTTATTTTATTTTTCTAACAAATAATTAAAAAAATTAAATACATTTTATTGAAATTTAAAATTAATTTCATTAAATTTATGAATTAACACTTCAAAAAATATTCGAATCTTACATTAAATTAGCACTAGAAAATACATAACTTTATCTAAACATAGTAGTAATTTCATCTTACCAAGGAAACTTCCAATAATTAAGCTCAAACTGAAAATACATTTTTCAGGGGAATAGGCTCCTGTTTCACTGAATTGGAATAACAAAAAATAACATATCAATAAATATAAAATAGAACAATGATTCAAGGTAAAACATATTGAGAAATTTCTGCTCTATGAAATGTCATGAAAAATTAAAAATGAGTACTGATAAATAATATGGTAGGGGAGACTGGTACACAGTGGACCACTTTTTCAGTTAATTTTTTTTCTCTTTAGCAGACAAACCGATCTGTATGAAAATATTTTTGAATATTCCTTAAACCTTTATACAGTCATCATAATTTTCAATACATTTTACATAATTTTTTTTTTTTATATATGCACCCATAAAGTGGATCAGTGTGCCCCAGAAGTGGGGCACACTGGTCCACCCACCGGGGTACAGTGGACCACTATTAGGTATTATCTGAAATACAATATAAATCTATTTTTCATCAATCTAATTCTTTTTCATTTCCTCTTTGCCCGCAAAATAACATATATAAATTTACAAGTAACATTTTGAAACAAAAATAAAAATAATTAATTATTTTGAAAATCAAAACAAATTAATACAGGAACAATTGCAATTTAGTTGAAGTTATTACTTAAGTATAAAAAAATCAGCGCACAGTAAAATTTGCAAATGAAATTCCAAAATACTTATGAGTAAGATTGAGCTTGGAATTTTCCTGAAATACTTTTGTGTCTGGAAGCAACATTATGAAATTATTTACATCAACAACAGATTCATCTACAGTTTTGGGAAAAGTAAACTGATTTCCATTTAATTTGTGTCTTATTAATCTTACTTGAATAGAATCATCCCCAATTAGACTACAGTTATATTTATCAAAGGCAGTAAATACAAAACAAAATATTTCTTACTATGTTAAATAAATTGTTATTTTTCTTTGTTTACTTTATTTTACCGTTAAATAATTACTTTAAAACAATATTTCTTTATAGAAAATAAACAATTATTGAATATTTTGAACATTCTGCTTTATAGGAGCAGAGTAGATTGTGGACCACTGTGCCCCAGGAGTGGGTGGGTCCACTGTGCCTCATGTTGAAGTTCAATAAATAATCATATTAATATTGTTTATAGCTTTCTTTTAAACATATTAACTTCACAGTTAAATAAAAACAAGTGTATTAGCTTTGCAAAAAAGCTGTTTTATCTTATTTATCTACAACCTTTAATTACTAAAAAAATAAAAATATGATGATGAAAAATTTTACTTTTAGAAGCTCAAAACAACCAATCAGGATAAAATAGTTCAATCTGGGCTAAACATATTTTCTGAAGGCTATAAATAATCAATGCAGTGCTGTTGTCTATTATGATAGAAAAGAAGCTTAAAAAGAAATTAAATAAGTAAAATATTAGGGGGTGGTCCACTGTGCCCATAGGTCCAATGTGTACCGGTCTCCCCTACTGTCTATGTAGAAAGTAAGATAGGCTTATTTAAAAAATATTTGCTCATACGCTTATGATGAATAAGTTGCTACAATGCTCAATCAAGATCTGATTAAAGCATGGGCCACCAAAATTTGGTATGTAATTTCCATAAGATGATATTTTAAATCTATTGTAAAACCTTGTACTGATTATAATCAATATTTTGTACTTTTAGTGTGTGATAAAATTAAAAGCAAAAAATATATTTATCTTTAAATGTGTATTTTGTTGTATATTCATATAATGTATCTTAAGTAGTAAAAAATGTTAAATTTTTAGACAGCATGGGAAGGGAGACCATGAATGAATATTAGGCTCTGGGCCACTCTTTGGCTTGATCAAGCACCTCTGTGTTAAAAAAAATACATTATTTATTTTGTATACACATTGTATGTATTTGTATATTATATGAATTTTAAGACAATTTCAACTCTATTAAAGACCAAGATGAATCACTAGTGTCCAGGACAAGACTTAAATTTTGAGCCCTAAAAAATTACTAATATCATCCCAAATTATGTTTTTGGATCTGTTGTCAGCCTGTAATTACAATGTGTTTTTTGATTCTATGAACTTATCTATAGATAACAGATAAATGACAAAATTATAATTTAAAAAGAATTTACCTTTGATCAATTTTTGTTTGAGGGCATGAAATAGTACATTATAAATAATTCTATATACATGCATAAAAGACTATCACAACTCTTACATTCAGAATTAAGATCTAATGTTACCAGTGAATGTTTAGTGGAATTAAATGTTGTGGCAAAAAGTTGGTTGCAAAACAAAATTAGGTACAATGACTCCATATATACTGTTTGGAAAGCCTTTTGAGATATCTTCAGATGCCTTTGAATATATCAGATTAAGGATATGGACAGGTATTATTTCAAAAAGTAAACAAGAATAAAAAAATAAAATTGTTTCACTTTAAATGTTGTGGATTCTTTTTTTTTTTTTTTTTTTTTGTTCAATTTAATAAATAAAATTTAATAAGCGAATTGTTATACAGTTTTCAAAATGTCATCATACAAAAGGAGAATAAAATGCTTCATTTATAATCAGAGAATGAATAAAGCAACAGTTTCACAAACTGAGTCTGCTTTTTTGTGAATTTAAACCTTAAACATCAGTATTCATAATTAGTAATAAAGGTATAAATGTGTTTTTTTAACTAGTCTTAAAAAAATTCGTAAGCTTTAAAAATAGAAAAACATAAAAATATTAAAACATTTTAACAAGCATACATAAAAAGCACATTCTATGAAGAATTCAAAGTAAAATAATAAAAAAAGCCAAGAAGTATTTAAAAAGGATAATGAAACAAATGAGTTACATGAATAACAAAATAAAATAAAACTCTTACCTGATAAAAGGCAGATACAAACTGACATCACCTCTAGAATAAGCTACGATAAAACATAAAATTGTCCCACAAACTAATATAATTGCTTGTATAACGGGACAATAATGCAATTTTAATACAATATCAGACATCGTGAAACTAGAATCTGTAAAATAAAAAAAATAAAAATAAAATCTTTAGTTTAAACTTCGAATTTTAAGCTGAACATTAAATTGAAAGTGACTTCAACTCTTAAAATAACAACTAAAAGTTTTCTTGAAACTTTCTACAGCTTACCAACTATTATTTAAAAGAAAGAAGTTAAATAAAATTAGTTCATTATCAAGGCATCGTTTCAGTACAACTTAATACAAAATAGCATGATTATTAAGCGCATTTGTGACACAAATCATGATAATATTTTGCTAAAAACACGATCTATTACACTTCTTGAAAGAGTGGAGGAACACACATTTTGACTTTCACGGAACGTAAACCGAAGTGTGATCCAAACAAATTTTGAAAGATGGTCACGGGGAAAAAACGAAGTGCTGCCATCTATCAGTGACTCCTCATACTTCTCGTTAATTTTCGGAAAAGAATCATTTCGAGTAATGCAAAGGAAGAATTTACACCATTAATTCATGAATGAAAATATATATATATATATATATATATATATCGTACATTACTATGTTTTCTGAAAAGAATCCATTTTTATATGTATTTTTTTCTTCTTCAGAGAAATTTTAAAGCAGAACACAGAATTTCAGTCACCTATTGAACTGTTATTTCTTCCTCCGGGATACATGGGCGTACGAAGGGGGGTGCAGGGGAGGTCCGCCCCCTCCTTCAATCTTTGTAAAAGTAAGAATTTTAGTCACTTTTAGTCACATTCCAACTCCCAACGAAAATTCTGCATACGCCCATAGGGGGGGGGGGGAGGCTTCTGTACTCCCGGGGGAACATGAGCAAACCCCCGGGGGACAAGAGTAGAAGAGGAAAGCCAAGGTCCCTCCCGGATATTGAAATGTTAACTATATATATATTTTTTGGATGATTTTCAAAAAACAAGTTATATTTTATATATTATAAAATAAGTTATTATTTTTCAAAAAATAATAAAAATAAGAGAAAAATTATAATTAAGAGCAAAAGTGGTTTATTTATCATAATTAGACACGTCCTAGGACAAAGCTCCCATTCCTCCCTAAAAAAAACGCTCCCTGGATTTTGCTCTGCTAGTGCCCATGTGCTGGCAAGAGATTTGGAGACCAGGATTTTTCGGGCCAGGGTTTGCCCGATGGAGGGGGAGGGCATGATCTCCCCAACAGGGTCCAAACTGGTAATATATATATATTTAAATGAAATCACATGTGTGAAAAACAAAGGAAGAGATATTATAAAAAGCAATGAAAAAAATATAAAAGATATAGACATATAAATGGATTAGAGACCTGCGCGGATCGGATTATACCCGATAATTCTATTTCAATCCGACCCGAACCCAACAAAAAAAATTTCATCGACTCGTAACCCGAACCGAACCAGTCACACTTTAACCAGAGAACAGACCCGAACCCAAAATGAAAGGACATTAATCCATATTTTAATGTAATTATGGAAAAGTAGTCTATAATTGTATCCCTAATTTCAATTTTAGTTTTCAGTAGAAAAATGAACATATATATATAGATACTTATTAATATTCAGATGCATAGTTTCCATCTAGAAATATTTTCTGAACTTTATTTTGAAAAATTTGGCCTCCTAATCCGACCCGAAAGAGTCAAAACTCCACACAAAATCGACCCGAACCCGAAACGAATAAAACTAGCGTCAACTTGACCCGAACTGAACCGCTGGTCAGATCGGGGTTGGGTAAAAGGGGTACCTTGCCCGATGCAGGACTTTATCTGGGTGCAATAGTTTGCCAGTGTACATTCCAATGGGGAAGTTGCACTCACTGTAAATTATGCTTTCTTTTATGTTTAATTGATGAAGACGACTTTACATACCTCAAAACTGAACTCGGAAACGCAAAAATAATTTAAAAGAACCAGTTATTGGAGTTTTAAACTCCCTTAAAAGCAAAACAAAACCACGTGATCTGAAAACGCGGCGGGATTGGCTTGACGTCACTATACATGAAACCGAGGCTAACGAAAAAGAAAGGCTACCGCGGTGCTGTACGCGTATCTTTTTTTACAGACCGCCGGAGTCACGTGATGCTCGAATGCACCAATGAAGGTGCACGAAAAGAGCATCACGTCACTCTAGCGGTCTGTAAAAAAAGATAAGTGGAATGCACCGCGGTAACCTGTCTTTTTCGTTAACCTCGACATGAAACGGGGAATTCTGCTTAGATTCGAGTGCTCGAAGGCTGTTTTATATTGCTTTCTACGTACTATAAACATCTTTTAAAGGCTCGTTTATACAAAAACAAAAACAAAAATTAAAGTCAAAAGATTATTTTATCATATCGAAATATAATGCACTATTAATTTATACATTTGCATTAATTTTCATTTAGAAAAGTGCTGAAGTTGGTCGGATTCCAAAAATACAAAATTATGTCTTTCGAAAATAGTTTTTTTTTTTCTTTAATTCAAATTTACTTTTAGGACAGAAAAACGGCATTTCATGTGGGTAAAAATACAGGAAGCTAAAGCTAAAAGGCACGTATATTGTTCACTTACTCTGATTTATTTAAACGAAATAAGAATGATATTTTTATTACAAAAGAAATCGTAAGCAAAATCGCATTTATATAGTTCTTGAAATGCATTATTTTCTTAATTCATTTTAATGCTTAATAATTCGTTTTAATATGAATATAATTTCGTGTTATGCAGGTTATATTACGGATAAAAAGTGTACTCAAATTAATTATGAGATAACGAAATTTTGAGCAACAATGCAGGAAACAAAAAAAAAACCTTTATTCAATACTGATTTATTGAATAAAAAATTTAATTTAATACTGACTATAATAATTGGGTATTCACTCTTCAGAAAAAAAAATTACTGCAACATACATGAGTAAATTTATCACTATTGTCTTTTATTTTCTCTTTTTATGTACTTATTTTAAAATAAGTATTAAAGTAAAAAAAAAAAAAAAAAAATTTAAATACACATCTTTTATAAGCATCCAATGTTTATTTTGATAATCACGCCTCCTTTAATGATTGGAATTCATGATTTTCAAAAAATGTCCAGTCTAATACTATAATTTGGCGTGGCCACCGAAACCGATAATGGAAAATTCACAATTTTTTTTTTTTTTTTTTTTTTTTTTTTTTTACGCTTGGTAGAAAATGAAAGCTAATAAATTTATTAAAATAAATGTATAATCTTTGCTTTTTTTCTGTTTTAAGGTATGGAAAGAGGAAAGAAAAAAAAAGTATTATTTAAACTATCTTTTTAGGATTTTTAAATTGATTTTTCAACGTATAATCATAATTCAATTAATATAAAAAAGTATAAAATAATTTAATTATCGTTTTATTATTATTTGCTTACGTATAATTTTTGAATGGATGAAGTACTTTTTGTTTGTTTGGGTTGTTTGTTCGAAATATAGTTGCTCAGAATGTCTTATTTTTAGATTTATCAGGTTCTAAAAATTTTATATCATTATTTTCCCTAATGCTCTAACTTTCGTAAAAAATAAAATAATGAAAATATTTGAAAATCTTGTTAAAGAAAGCAGTATCTTAATTTTGAAAATAAGCATTATACTGCACAAAGCTTTTTTAAGAAAGAACGAGGTGTGCTGAGAATTTGAATATGTTGTTGAAGTAGAGCCCACTTTTTTCACATTTGAAAACAACCATCTCATTACACGTAAACTTTTTATCGTGACATATAAAGAAATTACTTAATATATTATCATTCAAGGTTTATTCTTTTTTTGAACAATGCATTAGTATCGTAAGAGCAGGGTATTATGTTGAGAGATATTATGCTATAATATCACGATGGTTTTTAAATTCAATTCACAGATAAGGCATGAATTTGCATGCTTATTTTTTTTTTTAATTATTTGGAAGGTATGGATTACATATTAATTTAGCAACAAAAATTTAACATAGAACCAAAGAATAAAGTAAACATTTATAGATCATGAACCAAAATTCAAACATACTATCATTCTTTTAATGTTTAAAATGTTAATAACAACAATAAAATTTAAATATACATAACATTGCTTGAAATACATTTAGAATTATTATATTTCTGCATAATATTTCTCTTTTGGTCCTTTTAATTTCCATAGAAATATTGTTAATTTATCACAAAAGTAAAACAGATAATTTTTAAACTAAACATCATCTCTAATCTGCAAAGTTCTATAAAGCATAAAACCTTCAATCCCACAGTCTGAAAATTTCACAAAACTGACAGTATTTAAAATAATTACTTGATTGTTTTGCATGTGTGTATAGTCCAGAGATCTGTTTAGGAAGAAATTGAGTCCTTTAAAGGGCCTTCCACAATTTTTTTCATATTAAAACAGGAACCTTCACAAAACATTCCACCTTAAAACAAGACCCTTCACAAAATTTTTTGTCTTAAAAATAGGCGTTTCATAATTTTTTTCTATCTCCAAACTAAACCTTTTACAAATTTAATTATTTAAAAGAAAAATCTGACCTGACACAAAACAACTGTAGCCGTCAAAGAATCTATTTATATAGCTTTTACATATAAAGCATCTTGTCAAAAATTTATAAACAAGAAACTGAATGTAACAGTTATTTCAAATTCACAAAATTATAATTAGTTTTTTCGCAAATATAAATACTTTTCATAATTTCACAAAAAAAAAAAAAAAAAAAAAAAGAACCCTGTGCGAAAAGTCTGGATAGATCCCTGGAATTTTTTTTTTTTTTTTATTATTAAACTTTTCTCGTATATATTTATATAAAAATCTGTAAGCCTGTCTTAAAGCTATCTCAGCACATTTCGCTCTTTCTAATAAGTTTAGCTGTTTTTCAAAACAGTGTATTTAACAATTAAAGAGATAAGCCATATAGTGAAACCAAGCCAAATTCATAATTCAAGTATAAATATAAATGCAAAAACCCTTTTATAAGTTGACTCCACCCTCCCTAATGAAATAAATCCTATTTGTACCAGTTTATTTTATATTGTGCAATAAAAAATAAATTTTAAAAAAAAGTATACCTTATTTTATAAAATACAATATTGTAGTAACTTGTACCGATACTTTATTTCTACATCGAGATCTGGAAATGAAAATTCTTAGAAACGCGATGGAATAAAAATCTCACATGGAGTTCACAGAATTATTTATTCATTACAGCAATTTACAATACTTTTAATTTGTTATACTAATCATTTTTAAGGAAAGAAAAAAGCGTAAAGCAAGCCATCCCCCATAGAAAATAACAGGGAGAAATACAGCGAGGGTTTGTTTACATGGCTAGTGACGTCAGAACAGCTTTTATCACGTGACGCGGCTTTTTTCCGCCACGACAAAAACTGCGTTTTAAAAGTTAATTTAATGAATTGTACATGTTTCAAATATATGTAAAAATGGTATCAAAATGTTCGTATTTTTATACTCTATCAGATGTAAGTTAAATTGAAAAACGTGAAATTTCGGGTAACTCGATTTTACCCGACACGTGGTTCGGGTTGATTTCTATTTTTTCACTGCGGATAAGGTTCAGGTCAGGTTGACTTTAACTGTCTCGAATAGGAGCAGGGTTTTGACACTTGCGGATCGGGTTCGGGCTAACCCGATTTCTGAAAAGAATCTCCAAAATATTTTTTCAGATGAAAAACTATACATTTGAATATTAATGAGTATATATTGATTTTTCTACTTAAAAGATAAAATTGATACTAGAGCTATAATTTACAGACTACTTTCCCATTATTGCATTACAATATGAATTTATTTTCTTTCATTTCTGGTTCAAGTCAGGTTGAGGTCGACGAAAATTATTTTGATAGGGTCGTGTTGCGGATCAACTAACATTTTTCGTCCGGTTCGGAACGGTTTTTGGGTTGACTTGATATAGAATTTTTGGGTTCAGATTTCACATAATCCGAACCGCGTAGATCTCTAACATTCACTCTGTTATTTAAATTAGAGATGAATTGTAGGACGCCAAACGATTTTTATTTTAAGTATAAATTTCGCAGCTTGTTAAAGAATATTATTGAAAAATAACGTAAAAAAATAGTTCTTAATAAAGATTATTTTAGAAACACCTCACCAATCAGATAACCTTATAGGCCGGCAAATCCACAAAGGAAAAAGCTTCCACACAATTTTGAACGTTATCTAAAAGGCAGATCTCCGCTTCGGTCTTTTCTTTCACACAGCAACCTCCCAATGATACAGATCTCAATATTACAGATTTTACGTGCACATATATGGCATATACACAGCAATGTGCCAACGACTAAATGTGGAACAGCCCTCTGGTTATGAGTCCAACCACTGCGGATCATCGTGTCTCCTAACAAAATACTGAGTACAGAATCTCTATTCCTGCCTCAGGTAGTTAGGGTAACCCGAGTTTTCCCGAATCGCGATTCGCGTTCGGGCCAGGTTGACTCTGGATTTTGATGTCGCAGGTAACTCAAAAGAATCAGTTGGCAAATTTTATTTAATGCCAACCCACAATCCAACCCGAGACCAACAAAAAATACCTCATCGACCCGCAACCCGACATACTTCAATCTGAACACAAAATACCTCAATACAAGCGGACCCAAGCAAGCAATCAGAAAATTAATCCAAAATGTAATGTAATTATGGAAAATAGTCTGTAATCATAACTCCAATATCGATTTTATCTTTTATGTTGAAAAATAAACATGTAAGAAGTCATTTATATTCAAATAAATAGTTTTTAATTTGAAATAAGAATCCAACGCGTGTTAGGTT
The DNA here is from genome assembly GCA_963931845.1 of Maratus michaelseni. Classification (NCBI taxonomy): domain Eukaryota; kingdom Metazoa; phylum Arthropoda; class Arachnida; order Araneae; family Salticidae; genus Maratus; species Maratus michaelseni. The sequence continues at coordinate 207,362,661 of OZ007586.1, read as the reverse complement.
ATCCCCTACCCGAACCCGAAAATTCTGCTTAAAGTCAACCTGCAACTCAACCCGAACTCGACAGAAAAATTTCCGTTAACACAAAACCCAATCCGATTCCGGCAAAAAAAAAAAAAAAAAAAATTCACCGACCCGAACCCGACTCGAAACGAAAAAAGGTCTATAATGTAATACAATTATGAAAAATTTGTCTACAATCATATCTCTAATATCAATTCTATCTTTTATGTACAAAAATAAAGTAAAGAGACTAATTCATATTTAAATATATAGTTTTTCATCTGATATAATAGTCGAGGCTTTCTTTTGTAAAATTGAGTTAACACGAACTCCGCCCGTGAGTATCAAAATTCAACCCGAAAAAATTAGAGTGAGCATGACCCGATCCCATCCTCAACAAAAAAAATTAGCTCCAACCCAAACCGTGTGTCGGGTTATGCAGGACGATGCAGGAGTCTAATCTGAAGCAATATTCTTTTTGAAAAATCAGGTTAACCCAATTCCATGCGTAAGAATAAAAATTAATCTGAAACCGAAACAATTATAGCCAATCCGACATGCAAAGAAAAAAATCAGCGGTAATCTGACCAACGAGTCGAGTTTTTTTTTTATAAACTAACCTCATATCATTTTTAAAAACTAACCTGAACCTGACTCGGTTCTGGTCGTGTGCGGAGAAAATCGGGTTACCCGTCCCGATGCAGAACTCTATATCCAAGTCAAAATACTTTCCACGACGACAATTACATTTTAACTTCGACGAGGGGGGAGCGCAATTGCTACCCCGGTTCCCACTCTAGCGCCGCCCTTGTGTGTAGGAATAGCATTGTTGAATTCCGGGACTGGGTTCCTTTGCAAGCAATTAACACCATAGTAAACTCGAAATGTTTTGAGAAAGGGCATTCCCTGAATTCATCGCTGTTTATGCCCAACACAATGCATTATTTAGGATGAGAGAGGCCCTAAACTTAAATTTTTAGGATACTCTAAAAATAGAAAAACAGCGTTTGATGCTTTTTAAAAATTTTCTTACACAATATTTATAAAGCTTGATAATGAGGTCTAATAATTAAGCCGGGCATACCGATACATTAAAAACAGGTTCAAAAATATGAATATTTGAGCTTTGAAGAAAATGCATAGTGAGCACGTACAGTACAAGATTTGGGTATGGTATATTTATATAATTGTAACGATTAAAAGACCACAAGTTTTTATCAGAAATTGCTATTTTAGCGAGTTCATAAAACTTTTTAAATTCTTTAAAGAATGAATTTTAATGCATGATTTATTAGTAACTAAAATGTGAAGCGCACGTCTACAATTTTTTTTTTTTACTTCATGCAACAGCTTTTTTCTGTGTTAAAACTAAATATGAGGGTTATACAGGAAATATAAATTCTAAAAACCGTTATGTATATAAAATATGCGTGGCGCAAGATAGCGAATAGTAAAACCTTTAGTCATCCACTTCATATATCACCTTCTATTTTTTCCCATCTTTCCCCCTTTTTAACGAAATGAAGCACAGTCATCATTATAGGATAATGCTTTTATTGTGTTATAAAAAACAGAACCAACTAGTGTTGCGAACTGTAGGTCCTGGCACTGTAGGCCCCCAAGAAGGATAAGCACTTCATCAGCGCTATCACTATCACATACACATAGTTACCAAAGATTGCGGATTTTGAACTATTACCGAATAGTAATTCGCTTTATATAATCGCAGATTTTCTGTATTAAATAAGGCAAATATTACTATTCGGTAATACTGACATTCAAAATCGGTATTCATTGGAAATTATACAATAACTTTCGATTCACCAGCGATCGGTAAAAATACAAACAAAAATTTTCGCACCAGGTGCCAAATAGTATTTCTGTGGTATCGCATAAACAATATTTCTGTTGACTAATAGTATCTTAGATCATGCATTATTTGGTATCTACACTCCTTGTGCGTCCCTGATTGTTTGCTCCTACGGTGCTGAGGACTGCAAATATTTAAATGCTTTATTTTCCCACAAAGTATTGTTTAATTAATTAGTACTACTTCTTTTAAGTAAAAAACTAAAATGTTCTTTATCGTTTAGGCAATGAAATATCTCACTTACCTTGTTTGACATCTCTCGCTATAAATATCCAACTGTTCGGTGTTCGGGCCAAAGCAAACATATACCCATTAATTAAGATACACAGGCAAATAGATTAATCCTTAAGATAAAGGTAAGTAATTTTGGTTCATGCTCTGTTTATCCTTGAAATTAATTTAATTTGAGAATGAATATATAGTAATATACAGGATTAGCAATTAGAAATACTTTTCTAATTAGAAAAATTTTTCTATTAATAGAATGTAACATATTAAAAGACACGTCTTACACAACTAGATAGTGCATTTACATTGATAAGAGAGAAAAATATGTACGCGTATAAAAAGTCAAAAGTTTGTAACAAAGCTGGCTCAGATAGTTCGGGTTAGAGCTTTACTGCAAATGTCCTCTGCGGTTTTCATATTCCTTTCCAAAGAAATCATTTATATATTATATACCTGCTTAATATCTAAAGTGTAAGGCGCGCCACACACCAAGGAGACAAGAGACATTTCTGCGTCTCGTGTGACAAATCTACGGTTGTAACCTTTTGTTTCTTCACTGAGCCCATACACCGAAAACGCATGCGACGAAGCACTTATGTTGCACGTGTTTTTTGCTTCCGTCGCTCTTTCGTCTCTTCTCTCACTAAGCTACAAGCTTCCATTTTCATTAATTTGTGTCTCAAGAAAATATCAACTTGGCACCATCTATCTGCAATTAATATAAAGAAATCTCGCTATTTTAGGTGCATTTATACAAAAAATATAATAAAATTTTATTCAATGTATATAAAATGAAAATTATTATTATTTTTAAAAAATTTTATTTAGTGTTATAAATTTTTAAAAACAAGCTTATAGCCACTTAAACTTTGCTTAGATTGTTAATAAAATTAATATTTCTTTTCAAATGTAATCAAATTATGAGGAATATATAATACCATTTGCTCATATATTAATGCAGATAAAATTTTATAATGTGTAAAATAATTTTCAGCCATACTAGTTGTGATATTATTCCTATTTGTAATGTGGCAACACTTGGTTTTGTTTTGTAGATTGGCAACACCTCGATGTTGTTGACAGTGTTCGAACATCTACCGTTCATGATGTAGCCTCACTTCATAGTTATTAAAAGCTAAGTTAGCTTCATTTATCTGTTTAGGTTTATTTATAGTTCAATTTCAGTAACTATGAAAATATTTTGAATGTGTATCTTCTTAAAGTAAACATTATGGAACACCTGCTGAAGCCAGAAAGTTTCGTCGTAGATCCCATGTGCGCAAACGTAGAAGCCAAATGGAGCCAATACAAAAGAACTTTTGGAAACTTTTTAGAAGGTATAACAAACATTGCTGAAAGAAATAAATAACCGTTACCGTGCAATTACGTGAGTTTAAATGTTTACCAGTTCATTAATGACTTTACGACTTATCTGAAGCTATTACGACTCTAGATTCACTTTTTATAAAAAAAAACGTAATGTTATATTTGCTAGACGTTGCTTGTCGACGCAAAACCAACTAACGGGGTAAACAGTCGGCGAATACTTACAAATTTTAAAGCAACTAAGTAAAGGTTGTGACTTCACAGACGTAAAGTCTGGAAATTACCGCAAGGAATATATTAGGGATGCTTTCATACGGGGTTTAAAATGTCTTCGTATTCGTCAACGACTTCTTGAAAATATACCTTGATAACTCTTGATCAAGCTTTTAAACAAGCCAGAGCCCTTGAATTGGCTGAAGTGCATGCAGCTTTTTATATGGGAAATTCTATCCCGGCGCCATCTGCTGCTATGGAAGACCATAGTTTTCCAGAAGAAGACGCCCTACCAACATCGGCTTCATCCTCCTCCTCGAGATCTCAAAAATGCTTTTTCTGTGGAAATTATTTTCATCCATGAACTATATGTCCGGCAAGAGATGCCATTTTCTTAAAGTGTGGTAAAAAGGGCCATTACCAGCGAGTTTGTAAATATAGACCAGGTAGAATTCAAATGCAGCGGCTTCTTCAAACACACTGGTAGCTATTTCAGGAGCCAGTCACTGTCTCCAGAAATCAATCATTAAGGCATCTGTAAATAATATCCAGTTCAATGCATTAATGGATACGGGTAGATCTCTAAGTTTTCTTAAGGAGAAAGACGTGGCTAAATGTAGAGCTAAAATTGAACAATATTTTGGAAAAATATCCATGGCAAATTCCTCTATGGTCACTGAAACAGTAGGTTTTTGTAGAGTAAATTTCAAAATTAAAAACTGCACTTATCAAGATGTGGACCTGTTAATTATGAAAGATCTTTGTAGTGATATATTGATAGGTCATGATATTCTAAAGGGACATTCATCTGTGGAAATTGGATTTGAAAGTAATAGACCCCCTCCACTAACAACCTGTTCTTTAGCTGTAGCACAAGTACCTCCTGTTTCGCTATTTTCTAACTTGAATCCGGATTGTAGGCCGGTGGTGACAAAGTCAAGGTATCATACTGATGAATACAATAATTTTATGGCAATGGAAGTCCACAAATTTCTCCAGGAGGGTGTCATTGAACCAGGCAATTCACCGTGGAGAGCTCAAGCCTTCGGTATTAGAGGAGAAAATCACAAGCCCAGAATGGTAGTTAACTACTCTCAGACTATTAACAAGTACACTTTGCTTGATGCCTATCCTGTGCCTAAGATTGAAGAGATAATTTTGAAAATTTCGAAAAACAAAATATTTAGTAAAATTGATCTCTAAAATGCATACCACCAAATCCCTATTCTGGATACCGAAAGTCATTATACAGCTTTTGAAGCTTATGGAACACTATACCAGATTTTGCGTGTTCCTTTTGGTGTTACTAATGGAGTAGTCTGTTTTCAGAGAGTCATTGACAAAGTTATTGAGGATGAAAAACTTAATCTTACATATACATTTATTGACGAGGTTACTGTTTGTGGAAAAGATCAGAAGGAACATGATGACAACCTTAAAAAATTCTTGACTGTGGCGAAGAAATTTAATTTGACCTTAAATGAAGAAAAATGTGCCTATTCAACAAATTCTGTCCGGTTACTGGGTTGTATCGTTAGTGATGGTACAATTAAACCGGATCCCTAACGACTAAACCTTTGATGGATATGCCTGTTCCTAGAGACTCTTCTGCATTACAACGTGCTTTGGGTATGTTTGCCCATTATTGTCGGTGGATCTCGGGTTTTTCAGAGAAGATACGTCCACTACTAGGAAAGAAACAGTTATCTCTCTCTAGAGAAGCAGTATCTACCTTTAATTTTCTGAAAGATGATGTGGCCAATGCTAACTTGACAACAATTGAAGACAACATACCTTTTAGAGTCGAAACTGATGCATCAGACTTTGCAATTAGAACTACCTTGAGCCAAGCTGGCCGTCCTGTGGACTTTTTTCAAGAACATTAAATACATCTGAATTGAGACATTCTTCCCCAGAAAAAGATGCATATCCCATTGTCGAATCTCTTTGTCATTGGTGACATTTCTTGATGGGAAAGCATTTTGAAGTGTTCATGATCAACAAGCAATCTCATTTGTATGTATTCAATCAGCGACACAGCAGCAAAATTAAAAATGAAAAATTAATCCGCTGGAGAGTTGAACTAGCTAATTTTAAGTTTGACCGTATTTATCGTCAAGGGAAACAAAATGTAACTGCTGACACATTATCCTGTATAACAGATGCTCTAACTTCCATAGTCGATTTAAAAGATTTACGCAAGTCTCTCTGCCATCCAGGGGTGACACGAAAGTACCACTGGGTTCGTTGCAAGAATCTTCGCTTTTCCTTAGATGAAGTAAGAAAAGACACAAATTCTTGTCTAGTATGTAATGCGTTAAAGCTTAAGTTTGTAAAAAAAACTAGGAATACTTGTGAAAGCTACTTCCCCGTTTGAAAGGTTGAACCTGGACTTTAAAGGGCCTCTCGCTAATTTCTCATGAAACCGTTGTATCTTAACAGTAGTGGATAAGTTCTGCAGATTTCCATTTGCCATCCTTTGTAGTGACATTTCTGCAGCGACTGTAATATTGCATTTAAAGAACATTTTTTTCCGTTTTTGGAATGCCATCATTCATTCACTCTGACATAGGTCCTGCTTTCATGTCTCACGAGTTAAAAAGGTTTTTTTAAATATAATGGAATAGCCACGAGTCGCAAAACTCCTTACAATCCGGCAGGAAATGGACAGGTGGAACATTACAATTGAATAATCTGGAAAAGTATAAAACTTGCTTTTAGATCTAATAATATGAGGACTGAACAGTGGGAAGAAGTTGTACAACCAACTCTCTCCTGGTTGTGTACAGCTATCAATGCCACTCCCCACGAGCGAATGTTTTCTCACCCCCGGAGATTGCATAACAGCTGCTCCATCCCCACTTGGCTTACCAAGCCTCGTCCTGTACTGATGAAAAACCAGGTGTGTACGAACAAGTATGAGCCACTTGTCCAAGAGGTAGAACTAATTGAAGCTAACCCCGTATATGCTCATATAAAGCTTGCTGATGGAAGGGAGATAACTGTTTCCATTAGACATTTAGCTCCGAAAGGAGAAACTACCAAACCCGCTGACAACAAGGAGGATACAGAGGAAAGTATTCCAGTGGATGCTGGTGTGCAGCCAATAAACTCAGACTCACTTATCACTTCAGAAGACGTGACTGAAAAGAACTTGGACACTTTATCATTGCGTCCAGTTCTCCCCCAGGCAACCTCCTGCTTACTTAAAGAACTATGTCAGGGACTGAAATAATGTTACAGAAAAACTAAGGGGGGGGGGGCTGAATGTTATATTATTCTTATTTGTAATGTGCCAATACTTGATTTTGTTTTGTAGATTAACAACACACCTCGATGTTCTTGACAGTATTCGAATATCTGTCGTTTATGTTGTAGCCTCAAGTCATAGTTATTAAAAGCTAAGTTCGCTTTATCTCTTTGTTTAGATTTATTCGTAGTTCACTAGTCATTAATAGTTGCTATTTACGTATGGACAAAAAATATGCTTTTTAATGATAAAATTTAACATAGTTTTCTTTAGGCATATTAAATAAATCGGTCAATTACGAGTATAACTCGCGCTCAAAGGATTCCGTACACTGTAAAAAATGACCAATGTTTCTTAATTTATGAAAATATGCTATAACCACGAACGAAAATATAATATAATCTTCTGAGTTATCCGAAATTTCTAATAGCATGTTACATTGTCTTTTGAATACCCAGAAGCGAATAAATTTTCAAAATTTAAAGAATAATTTACAAAAACAAATTATTTTTAGCTGCCCGAATTTTTCAGAAACGTTTCCGAAGGGATTTTATAGTGTATTAATTAATGTCCTCAGCCTGGAATACCTGTTTTTCGAATGCTATCAATTGTGAAGTAAACATTTTCATGCTCAAAAAAATATTTAATAGACAAACATGCAAAATTAACAGCGTTAACAATAACATTAAAATTAAGATTATTTCTTTACTCTTTCATGTATAAATTAACTTATGCGGCTGAAAACGTGTACTTGAGAATGTATAACATTCGAAAAACAGGTATTCCAGCCTGAGGACACTAATTAATACACTATAAAAACCCTTCGGAAATGTTTCTGAAAAATTCGGGCAGCTAAAAATAATTTGTTTTTGTAAATTATTCTTTAAATTTTGAAAATGTATTCGTTTCTGGGGATTCAAAAGATAATGTAACATGCTATTTGAAATTTCGGATAACTCAGAAGATTATATTATATTTTCGTTCGTGGTTATAGCACATTTTCATAAAATAAGAAACACTGGTCATTTTTTACAGTGTACGTTAATTTTATTAATTACTATTTATTAATTAATACACTCTTACTACCCCTAATTTTTTCATAATGTTAGTTTCAGTAGATTCCGAAATAGAGTGGATGGAACATATTTTTACAGTGCATTTTCGACGATATCTCTGAAAATATAATACATAAAATTAAAACAAATATATTTTTGTGTTCGGTATTACGAGTTCTTTCACACGATACCCCGTATTATTTACAAAAATAAAACTTTTTTTTCGAGTAACTTGATTAACCCCCTAAATTTTTCCTAAACGTATTTGTGAATGGCTAATAACATGAAAATATGTGGGTAAAAAGGCTGTTTAATTTTCCCAAGTTTGAACTTGCCACGTCCCATAGTTTATGAGAAAAAGGTCTCTGACAGACGGACAGACAGACAGACACAGGAGGTATCTTATAATGGTTCCGCTTTTACTTTTTAAGTACGGAACCCTAAAAATAAAAGAATTGGGGATTAATTTCGAGATAAACTTCTAAAAGTTTATTTTTTTTTAAATTTACATAAAATGAAATAGAATGAAATATATTATTATTATTTTCGTAAATATATTCATTAAGAGGCTACTTCACTCACGCGAAAACACCCGTTCTCTAATGTTAATCCTGTGGGGGAAATATTTTAAAATATTTCGTTCGCATTTCAAAATTTTTAAATGTTTTTTTTTGCATTGGATAACTAAGGTCAATCTCTATGCAGGCACTTTTGTACTTTTTCGATTTTGATTACAAGTTTTTCATTAAGATACTTTCACTTTCGAAACCGGTTTCGAAAGTGAAAGTATCCCCAATAAAAAAAAACTGCAATCAAAATCGAAAATGTAAAAAAGTGAGCATAGAGCAAACAATCAACCTCAGCTGTCCAATGCCAAAAAAAAAAAAAAATTCTTTAAAAATGTTGAAATGCGCACGATGTATCTTAAAATATTTACCCCATAGGATTAACATTAGCAAACGGGTGTTTTCGCGTGAGTGAAGTAGCCTCTTAACTATGAAAAATTCAAATTGTGATTGTTATAAATTAAGATGATTAGAGCATTTAATAACTTCTAAGTTTATTACAAATACATATTAAGATAGAATATTACCTTACCAGATACTATGCACGTATGCATGTTTACTACATATACGATCTGCCGATGTGGCGTCTAGGTTAAAGTTACAGTTACCACAATTAGTTAGCTGTTGCCAATATAATTAATAATATAAATAATATATTACAGTACTTTCCCTTTAAGAAGTTTGAATGTCCAGATATTTATAAGTCCAGACGAAGAGGTTTCTTACGAGTATGTGGTGTGTTTCGACGAACAATTGTGACACTTTTATTTTCTTGTTAAACAGCTGGTGTATCGTTTGTGATATCATCTGACTGTTTCTCAGCATGTATGGTGGTTGGTATTTTCTCATTCCTTACACTAGCATCAGTTTCGGAGATTTCAGGATTACCTGGGATGGTAGAAGTATTCCTCTCCACTGGGCGAATTTCTGCTGGCCTTTCATCTGCATCAATCGTTTCAAAGATGTCAACATTACTGTGGCAACTCTGACTGACCAAATTATCGAGGTTTGTAGACTCTTGGTCATCTTTACTGTTCTCATGACGAAGCTGATCAACATGTGCAAGATGCATCTTGTTGTTGATGTTAACAACCCAAGTTTTATTACCTTGTGGGCTGATTAAAGTTCCTCTGCTCCATTCTTGGTTTTTATGGGAGCGAACCAAAACTTTTTCATCGGACATGAAACTTCTATTACTAGTATGGCTTCTGTCATAATATTTTTTCTGAGCACATTGGCTCTGTTCAACACGAGCCTGAGTGCTGGGATGTACAAGTGCTAATGGTGTGCGAATTGGTCTAGATAAAAACAATTCAGCAGGAGAAAGTCCAGTCGTAGAGTGCGATAGCTCATAAGAAAACGAGAAATTTTTCTGCTCAGTGAGATATGATCTGTAGCATCACTGTTCATTTTGTTTAACGCGTCTTTGAATGTCTGCACAGTTCTTTCGGCTAAGCCGTTAGATTGTGGATGGTACGTTGGAATGGGAGTATGTTTTATTCCGTTTGACTTCAAAAACCATTCAAATTCTTCTGATATTAGCTGAGGACCATTATCAGACACTAATTCTAATGCCAATCCATATCGTGAAAAAATCTGCTGCAGAGCTTCAATGGTGTGTGAAGAAGTCGTGGAAGGCATCCGCATGACCTCTAACCATTTAGAGTGGCTATCAACAAGTAAGAGATAGTTGTTCTTGTCTTTCTGTGCATAGTCAATATGCACTCTATCCCAAGGATGTTTAGACCAAGTCCATGGTTGAAGTGGTGTGCCAGGAGGAGAACGGCTATTCTTCTGACAAGCAGGACAGTATTTTGAAACTTTCTCAATGCCTTCATCCAATTTTGGCCACCATATATGGCTACTAGCTATGGCTTTTATCTTCGAAATTCCTGGGTGAGTATCATGCAGCTGATCCAGGAGTCCCTTCCTGAATTTTTCTGGTACAATGACTCGCATTCCCCACAGAAAACAATTATTATCAACTGACAGTTGATCTTCACGGTTAAAAAATGTCTTAAGTGCTTCATTGTTTATCTTCCATGGTCAACCATTTTGAACGTACTTCAGAGCTTGTCCTGAAACTGCGTCTTTGCGAATTGCTTTTGCAATTTCAATGCTGGTTACTGGTAAGTCTTCACTATATGATATTTTAAATATCTCTGATGATGTTTCCACTTCAGATTCAACAGGAGCACGTGATAAGGCATCAGCATTGCAGTGTTCTGAGTCTTTTTATACTCAATGTTGTAGTTGAAAGAAGATAACAGCACTGCCCATCTTTGAAGTCTAGCTGCTGCCATGGCAGGAACAGCTTTGTTAGGTGCAAAAATACTTATTAATGGCTGATGGTCTGTAACCAATGTAAATTTTCTACCAAAGAGATACTGCTGAAATTTCTTTATTCCAAAGATTATTGCCGCTGCTTCTTTCTCAATTTGCGAGTAATTTTGTTCAACTTTGGAAAGAGTTCTTGAGGCATAAGCAATTGGACGTTCATCATTGTCAATGATGTGGGATAAAACAACACCCAGACCCAAAGGCGAGGCATCACAGGATACTCTCAAAGGCAATCTGTCATCGTAATGCACTAAAATAGCATCTGATGTAAGAAGGTTTTTACACTTTTGAAAAGTTTCCTCACATTCTGATGACCACATCCAAGGAGTGTCCTTATGGAGTAATTTGTAAAGGGGAGCAAGCAGCATGGCAGAATTATGTATAAATTTTGAATAATAATTCAGGAGGCCCAAAAATGATTTTAGTTCCGTTACATTTGAAGGAGCATTTATTTTCTTAATGCATTGTACTTTCTCATCTGTAGGATGAATACCCTCGCTATCAATTACATGGCCTAAAAATTCCACACGTTTTTGTAAAAAACTACACTTTGATAGGTTGAGCTTAACATTGTACTCACTAAATCGCTGAAACACTTTTTCCAGAGTGCTTAGGTGCTCTTCATATGTGGCACCGGTAGTAAGGATATCATCTTGAAAACAAATCACTAATTCTATACCCTGAAGAATTTTTTCAATTGATGACTGAAAAATTGCTGATGCACTGTTTATGCCATATAATAATATTAAGGGGCGTACTAAACCAAGATGGGTATACAGAGTAAGATACTCTTGTGAAGATTCATCTAATTCAATCTGTTGATAAGCATGACGCAAATCTAATTCTGAAAAGTACTGTCCACCATTAAGAGTTGCAAATAAATCCTGTTGAGTTGGCAAAGGGTACTGATTTTGATAAATAAATTGGTTAACAGTAACTTTAAAGTCACCACACAACCGTACATCACCATTTTTCTTGGGAACAATCACAAGTGGAGTTGTCCAACAAGAATGTTGCACAAAGTCCCAAACACCTCTCTGCTTGGAATTTAGAATTTCTTCAGCAACTTTACTCTTTCAAGAATATGGCACTGGACGTGCTTTAAAAAACACAGGTTCAGTTTCCTGTTTCATTTTCAATGAAGCCTTTATATGTTTAATAGGTTCAGAACTTTCCTCAAAAAGTTTGCTATATTTGTTTGTCAATGCATTTATAGAATCAACTTTAACAGACATGTTCTCAAGTATTTTATGTACAAAGAAAATTTTGTGCCAATTTAACTTAAATTTTCTAATCCAATCCTTTCCAAATAAGGATGGTCGGTCACCTTTTACTACAATAGCTTGTAAATCACACACTTGATTTTCATACAAAACACTGACTGACACTTCCCCAGCTATTGCAATCGGTTGTTGATTATAATCTTTGAGTGTAACTGCTATACTTTTAGGCACTATGTGTGGTAAATTTTGTTTTAACCACGTTTCAGAAATTATACTAACATCTGCAGCAGTATCTAATTCCATATCTAGTAATTTGTTACAAATTTTAACTTGAACTATTTAGTTAGAATAATTAATTTATTCACATTTATGGAAAATAGATTATACTCTTCAGAATTACTCTGTTCACAATTAGCTGATACTTTTTTAGCAGAAGGATTAGCACTTTTATCTTTAGATTTACACACAGGTGAAATATGGCCAATCTTGTGGCAAGCATGGCATTTAGCAGTTTTATATTTACACTTGTTTGCATCGTGTGATGCACCACAGCGATAGCATTTCTGAGGATTATTTTTAACATTTTTATAGGACTTACTTTGATGTTTGCTCACTTTGTTGACATTGGAAAGTGCAGGTACTGTCACTTTGATGTTGCTGGCACCTTGCTCCGCCAATTCCATCACCAAGGCGATTTCACAAACATCCTCAAGCTTGAGATCCCTTTTCGCAAGCAAGCGTTTTTGAGTAGCTTGACAACGAATGCCGCAGACGAAACGATCCCGTAGAGCTTCCTGCAGAAATGTTCTAAAGTCACACGTGGATGCCAAACGCTTTAATTCTACTAAATACTCGGAAATACTTTCCCGATCGATTTGGTTCCTTAGATGAAAACGAAATCTTTCCGCAATTGTAATAGGAGCCGGGCGAAAATGGTCTTGCAGCTTCTTGATAATCACGTCATACGTTGAATCTTTCGGTAGTTGCGGAGTCAAGAAGTTGCGCAAAAGTTTGTATGTTTTAGGTCCCAATACTGATATCAACACAGGTACTCGCTTTGTTTCATCAAGATCATTTGCTAAAAAATATTGTTCTAGTCTCTCCACATAGAGAGAAAAATCCTCATTATTATCGTCAAATACGAACAATTGACCAACTAGGCCTAACTTCGACATGGTCGATACGATTTAGAAAACTATCTTAAAAATACGGTACAATTACTGTTCGTAAAAATACATCGTCGCCAATTTTATAAATTAAGATGATTAGATCATTTAATAACTTCTAAGTTTATTACAAATACATATTAAGATAGAATATTACCTTACCAGATACTATGCACGTATGCATGTTTACTACAGAGATACGATCTGCCGATGTGGCGTCTAGGTTAAAGTTACAGTTACCACAATTCGTTAGCTGTTGCCAATATAATTAATAATATAAATAATATATTACAGTGATCATTTGTTTTTCAACTTTCAAAAGCTTAACTTTTAGACAATTTAATTTTTCTATTTTGCTTGCTTTATAAATAAAATGAAAACTATATTAAATTTTTATCATTAAAAATCCTCTTTTTATTCTATAAGTAAATTCCAACTATCAATTACATTTGTATGGCTGAAAATTATTTTACACATTACAAAATTTTAAATGTTATCTACATTAATATATGAGCAAATGGTATTCTATATTCCTCATATTTTGATTACATTTGAAAAGAAATATTCGTTTTATTTATAATGCGAACAAAATTTAAGTGAATATAAGCTAAGTTTTAAAAAAATAACACTAAATTAAAATTTTATGAAAAATAATAATTATTTTCATTTTATTTACATTGAATACAATTTTAAAGTTATATGTTTTTTTTAAATGCGCCTAAAATACTGCTCGAGAAGATTTCCTTATATTAATTGCCAATAGATAGCGCCAAAACGATTGTATCTCGTGTTCTCGTGTCGCTCTTGTATGAGAATGAAAAAGTTGAAAATGCAACTTGCCTCTGTCGTGACTCGCGATTTCATGAAACATGCAACGTGTGTCGCGTCGCTTGACTCCTTGATGGGCAGCGCGCCTAATAGTCATTATTCTTATTTCGGCTGTTGGTATAATCATGTTTGGGCAAGGGCATGGTTAATAGATCGGTAGTAATTTATTTGCTAGAGCAATACTTTAAATCGATTATCCATGTGTCATGTAAGTTCTTGATTCTTTGAAATTTTATATCGGTGTGTTTCGTCTTAGAGTGATGCTTGTCGCTTTGAATATTCTTGATGCATGATTGATTGTCTGCACACATTGCTACAGACATTCTTTGTGGTTGATGTAATTCCTTTGAGACTAATTATCCGAAAAGTCTCTTGCACTGCATTGGCAGCTGAAACGTATTCAGCTTCTGCTGATGAAAGTGCAACTGAATTTTGTTTCTTGGTGATCTAAAGAATGGAAATGTCATAAAAGTTTAAATACATTTCTGCCGGTCGATTTTAAATCACTATGAGCAACATACCAATCTGCATCGGCGTAAGCTGTTAACATGAGCTCTTTCGATATTTTATCATGCTTTTAACCCTTTCCGGCACAGTAGTCCCACTCCGGGCACACCTAATTTTAATTCCAAACTTGCATTCGATACCAAGAATATTTAATAAAATTTTGTTTCTACAGCGAAAGCTTAAAATAAGGAGTTCTTACTTTCTAAAAAAAGTCGTTTGTAAATTCCTGTGTAAGTCAGTAATTTCTCATTTTATGAACAGACTTCGTCTGTGCCGGAAAGGGTTAAAGGCGTTCCAAACTTTTTTGTATGGATTTTCATTCTTGCAGCTAAGGATATTTATAGTCACCGAAATGTCGGGTTTTGTCACAGTTGTTAAATATAGCAATTCTTCCACGGTTTGCCTGTAATTTTTATTATACGGGAGTAAATTTTTATCATTGTATAATTTCAGATATCCTGGTTACCTGCTAGCATGGTTTACCAGGGTTTTGCATCCTTTAGGTTGAATTTTTCAACATTTTGTTTCATTGTTCTAAAGTGAAGTTTCCCCTTTTCTCCATCTCTATGCTTATTACCAAATAAAAGTTGTCCCAGACTTCGTATTCCGTTTTCACCTCTTGAGTTATATTACTTATGTCTGTCCCTGTTTTTTCCGACAATCAATAGATTGTTTACATAAAAAAATTATGTGTAATGTATTTTCTTCCTTTGAACATTTAAAGAGACATGGATAGGCAGTGTTTTGCACAAAAGGAGTTTTTTAAATGAATAACATATTTTAATGGTCCTGTAGTGATGATGACTTTAGTTAGCCGTGAAAAGTGATCTTGAGAATAAATAGTGGGAAATACATAATGCAGGTTCTTTTGGAAAAATAAAAATAATCCCTTTCTGGAAGAAAGATTGAGTTGAATGCATCTATGAATATTTCGAAGAACTTTTAATAACAAGCACAAGAACAGGAGCATAAAATAGGCGAGTGGGTGGTGCCTTAATGTTCGTACAATAGACTCACAATCTACATGTTTTCAGGCCGGCAATCAGAGAGGGAATGCTGATACACATACGCTGTAAATTTCTTCGTTTACATTTTTTTGGCATCATAAATTTGGCGAGAGTACATGCATCAGAAAATATCCGTTAATAGGAACATATGAATAACTGTTTGAACTTATAGCCAGACTAGCAATTTTTAACAAGATTAAACACCGCCAATAATTACGTTACTGAAGAATTTTCGCATCCCATGAGAAGTTCCTAGACAGACAAAATAAGGACTGCAGAACATCCTTTTATGATTCACAAAGAAACAGCTGCATAATGAAAAAGGCATAACGTACATGAAAGGAGCAGAGTTAAATTGGAGGCCGAAATATTTCTTTTAGTTTTTTGTTTTTATCTGATTTAAGCGTTTGATCGCACGTCAGAACTAAAGATGAGAATTTGCGTGGGAGCAGAAAAGCTGATCTAATTCTTTTATTTGTTCTGAATAAGAACGCATAGAGCTTAAATAAAATTTATCAAAACTTTAATAAATGAATTATAGAAAGGGAAATTTATTAAAGTAAAAAAATAGCTAATTTAAAACTATATGTGATTTCACATCACAGGTCCAGTATCTAACTGCATGTTTTAAGCTGTAGATGGCTTTGTTTTGCTTGCATATTTTGTTTTCTTTATCTGGCTTTATGCGTCCATCCGGTTGAGACATACAAACACCTTCGTCCAAGTTTCCGAGAAGGAATGCTAATTGTTTTTATGCCGATATGATTTATGTTGAGATTTTTGTAATCCTCGCATGCTAGGAATGATCTTAACGTTGTACATGTTATAACTGGGGCAAAGGTTTCGTCATAATCTGATGAGAATTTTTGTGAAGACACTTTTGTGAATGAGCTTGCTTTATATTTTTCTATCTCGCCGTTTGAATTATATTCAGCCTTAAATGTACACTTGCACCCTGTAAGTTTCTTCCAGAGTGGATGGGTGATTAATGCCCAAGTGTTATTTTTGTTCACCGCGTTTATCTGTCTTCTTCGGTAGTTTCAAGCCATTTAACTTTTTTATGTGGGTTTTTAATTTCTTCTAACTCCTCACAACCCTTGGGTTCTGTTATTCTATGGATGTTTGCCACGTAGGCGAATCTATGGGTGGTACCGCTTTATTGGTCCTTTCAGATCTTCTCGGCTGATCAGTTATCGTTACCCCATCATCAAAATCTTCATTTACGTCTACGTTTACCATCGCATGTTTATCTCTATTTCTGGTGAATTTACCCCTGCTTTCGGGGATTAGCATTGAGCGGTATTTTTATTTACTTCGTCTATAAAAGATCCAATCTTTCAATAAAGATTTAAGTTTTCTGTTTTTGAATTTGTGTATTCAATACATTTTATAGTGCGGGCTAGATTGTGGCTCTTTCCTTCAGTGTAAATTCTGTAGCTCTTTGATCTTTTATCGTACCCTAGGAATACCCCTTCTATTGCTTTGTTGGCTTATTTTCTCCGTTGAATTTTTTTTTATATGCGTAGACATTACAACCAGATACTTTGATGTGTGACAGCTCGGGTTTGTTATTCGCCAACAATTGATATGGTGTAATATGATTAGACTTTTAGGGGAGGCGGTTTTGAAGGTACACTGCCATGTCTACAGCCTCACCCCAAAATTTGTGGGGTAAATTTGCTTCACATAGCAAACAGCGTGGAATTTCAAGAAAGGTGCAATATTTACGTTCCGCAACTCCGTTCTGATATGGTCAACTCGGGACAGTCAATAGATATTGTATTTCCATTTCTGTTAGAAAGTTCTTAACTTATCATCTTGTGTATTCTCCGCCATTGTCAGATCTGAGCTCTGTAATTTTCGGCCACATTTGTTTTTTGTGATATACTCCTTCAATTTTGTTAGTACCTCGCACTTTTTAGATAGTAAGTATAGGTAGAGTAAATCTGTTAAAATCATCTATAATGGTAAGGAAATAGCTTTTTCCTCCAATAGTCTAGTTTTGTGTCGGATCGCATATGTTAGTATGCATTAGTTCTAGTACTCCTTTTGCCCTATCCTGAGTTTGTTTTGGGTACAGTGCATCAATCAATTTTGACTTAACCATTTTGACTTAATCCATGTGTGATGTGAAATCACATATAGTTTTAAATTAGCTATTTTTTTTACTTTAATAAATTTCCCTTTCTATAATTCATTTATTAAAGTTTTGATAAATTTTATTTAAGCTCTTTGCGTTCTTATTCAGAACAAATAAAATAATTAGATCAGCTTTTCTGCTCCCACGCAAATTCTCATCTTTAGTCCTGACGTGCGATCAAACGCTTAATTCAGATAAAAACAAAAACTAAAAGAAATATTTCGGCCTCCAAATTAACTCTATTCATTTTCACATTCGTTATTTTTTTTTCATTATGCAGTTGTTTCTTTCTGATTCATAAAAGGTTATTCAGCACTCCTTATTTTGTCTATCTAGGAACTTCTCATGGGATGCGAAAATTCTTCAGTAACGTAATTATTGGCGGTGTTTAATCTTGTTAAAAATTGCTAGTCTGGCTATAAGTTCAAACAGTTATCCATATGTTCCTATTAACGGATATTTTCTGATGCATGTACTCTCGCCAAATTTATGATGCCAGAAAAAATGTAAACGAAGAAATTTACAGCGTATGTGTATCAGCATTCCCTCTCTGATTGCCGGCCTGAAAACATGTAGATTGTGAGTCTATTGTACGAACATTAAGGCACCACCCACTCGCCTATTTTATGCTCCTGTTCTTGTGCTTGTTATTAAAAGTTCTTCGAAATCTTCATAGATGCATTCGACTCAATCTTTCTTCCAGAAAGGGATTATTTTTATTTTTCAAAAAGAACCTGCATCACGTATTTTCCACTATTTATTTTCAAGATCACTTTTCACGGCTAACTCAAGTCTACATCATTACACCATGGTTTCACATGTTGTGTCGTGGGTGCAATTTTCTAACTCTTGTCACGTTGAAAGTTTTTTTAAAATATTTCTTTAATGAAGTTGATATTTTTGTGCCCTAATCTCTTATGCCATAGCTCGATGCAATTTTACTACAGTGATGAGCAAGTTTTGTATAAATTTCATCTTTAGAATTATCTAAGATTATTTCATAGAGATTATTTTTTATTACTCTTTCTAGAAACGTTTTGCCGTTGTAAGTTAATTTAAAAATTTCATCTTCAAGTGTTAATTTACAACCGTTTTGGGTAGCCTTCGTCACCGACATTAAGTTTGATTCGATATCCAGTACATATAAAACATCCTACAGAGTTATGTTGTTAGTTTGTTCCTCTGATAGATTCGTTTTTATTTTAACGCTGTCTGACACATAAGAGTTTAAAAATTCCCATTAGCAATCGTGACGCAGCTTTGATCATTATTCTTCATGTCAATAAACAAGAATTTATCATTACAGATGTGGGAGGAACTGCCTCAATCTACTATCGAAATCTGTTTATATACGTTTTGAACGAGAAAAGACAAAATGATTATTCTCTAGTGTTCATTTTTTTCTTCTTTGAAAATAGAGGTGATTGGATTTCTCTTTAACTTGTATGTATTTTGCGAAGTGGGTTTATTCGTTTCAAAACAGAGTGATGAATTCCGTCTGTATTTTCCATTTTTTTAAATTTTCTTGGTGAAGTTGGAGTGTTTGTTTTTAAAATGCCAACATTCGGATTTTTCTAGATTTTTTTTTTATGTCAATAGGTGCAAAATTTGTTGTATCCAGGCTTTGTGTAGGTTTTTATTTCGTTCGTTTTATGTGCTATAATGGTGTTTTCATAAGTTTTTGGTTCTTCCGTGAAATTCGTGAGTGAGTTTTTCGTTATGAATTCTGAATTCAGTTCTTCTTCGAGGCTCGTTCTAAAGCAGTTATAATGGTGTCATAACTTGGGGCAGTGAGCGTAATAGAAACGCTGATAAATAAATGTCATGTATAGCTAGCTTTGAGCTTATCAGTGATCCCAAGGATTTTTATAATATAATTGATTATATCCCCCCCTCCCACCTTCTCCTAATTTTGTGCTGTAAAGCTTTCTCAGCAAGTATAATTTGATAGATAAATTTGGGCGTTCATGAATTTTTTTAAAACCTGCCAAGTTGTTCTGGCCATTGATTCATTTTTGGGTATACGATTTGTGTGTCGTCTATACATAATTTTTTAATGTCCTGGGCCTTTGATCTTTATTAGTCTAATCGTTAGTGCCTGGGTCAGGTGGATCATCGATTGTGTGATCATTTAGATCTTCCTTTATTAAGAGCAACTCCACTTTAAATACATCTCCATACAGAGTAATTATTTTTGTTTGGTTTTTCTATATTGCAGCTTTATTTTAAAGAAGCAATTTGTTATC
Organism: Maratus michaelseni; assembly: GCA_963931845.1. Taxonomy (NCBI): domain Eukaryota; kingdom Metazoa; phylum Arthropoda; class Arachnida; order Araneae; family Salticidae; genus Maratus; species Maratus michaelseni. Next base: position 207,342,696 of record OZ007586.1, on the reverse strand, counting down.
CACCTTCACTGAAAAAAATGAAGTTCTCAAAAATGAGTAAATTGATGTACTTATCTCGAATTGAATATGTTTGGATCAAAAATGAACCTATTCTTTCTCAATTTCGAAACATCACATGTTATTAAACTCAAACGAAACGATAATTTTGTACTTTGTAATGATTTATTTCATTCATTGCGGCATAAAAGATGTTCCTTCATAGGAAAAAAAATTGCAATATACCTTGGAAATAAGGGAATACTATTACATTTTTATTCCTCGGAAGGAACTATAACTTGTGCCTCCATTATAATGAATAAGGTTACATTGCGTTGTTGTTATGATTGCTACCAGGGCCGGTGCCAGGGGTGTAGCAGATGAGGTAGCCGCCTCAGGGCGCACCTCTAGAAGGGCGGCATTTGACTCGCATATATTGAACATATAATCCATTATATACGTCGAAACTTAATAAAAAAGAGAGAGAGAGACAGAAAAATATTTTTTTCTTATTTTAAAATAAAAATACGGTGTACATTCATATAATTAGTCAAAGAAGTTCCATATAATTACAGTGAAAGAATTCCGGTTACAATGTTTTAGTCCCCTTTAGTAAATTTTGTTCTCGGCGATTTTTGAATTATTAGTGCTTTATGATGAGGATTTTAGCGTTCTCTTGCGATTCGCGGTGACTTTTTGTAGCAAATTTTGTTCTCCACGATTTTTTAATTTTTAGCTATATTTAATGTGATTCTCAAAAGCGATTCTAAGATATTTTTCGGGTTCTGCTGCGATTTTTTGACATTCGTAAAAAGAATTCGGGTTAAAATTTTTAACTTAATTTTGTAAATTTTGTGCTCCATGATTTTTGAAGTTTGTGCGACTTTTAAGGCAATTTTTAGCATTTCCTTGCGTTCCGCGGCGATGTCTTCACATTCATGAAATAAATTCGGTTTCAAATATTTAGCCTAATGTATTACATTTTGTCTTCCGCGATTTTCAATGTGATTTTTAGCGTCTTTTCGTGCGATTTTTGACATTTGGAAAATTATTCCTTTTAAAATGTTTTAGCTAACTGTCGTAAAATTGATCCTCTGCGATTTTTTATTTTATAGCAATTTTTATGCGATTGCTAGCGTTTTTCGTTTTGTGGCGATTTTTCTACATTAGTAAAAGAATTCGATAGTAAAATTTTAGGCCAATATAGTAAATTTTGTCCTGTTTTCAATAAAGTTTATTAGGAATTCGTACAACGTTTTTTTTTTAAATTTTCTTTGTGATTTTTAGATTTTTTTCCCGTTTTGAGACGATTTGTTGACGTTGTTAAAAGGAAGTAAATTTTGTCTTCCTGTATTTGTGAATTTTAGCGATGTTTCGCGTTCCGCGGTGGTTTTTTGACAGTCGTAAGAGGTATTTGGCTTCAAACTTTTAGCGCAATGCAGTAAATTTTGTCCTCCGCAATTTCTAAAATTTTAATGTAATTTTCAACTCAATGTTTCGCATTTTTTGACATTTGTAAAAGGAATTCTGTTTCTATAATGTTTTAGTCCACTATTTAGTAAATTTTGTTCTTTGCATTTTTTTTTAATTTTTAGCGTTTTGCGGCGATTTTTTTACCTTCATAAACGGAATTCGGTTTTATATTTTTAGCCTTATGTATAGTAAATTTTGTTCTCCGCGATTTTTGGAGTTTCCCCTTGGAGTTTTTTTTTTGCGTTTCGCGTTGGTTGAATGTTTTTACATTCGTAAGAAAAATTCAGTTTCAAACTTTTAGCCTATCATAGTAAATTTTGTTCTCCGCGAAGTTTTTGTGATTTTTATTGCAATTTTCAATGCAATTTTTAGCATTTTTTGCGCTTTGCGGCGATTTTTTTTATATTCATGAAAAAAAAATCGATTTAGATCAAACATTTAGAGTTAGACCAATATGTTACATTTTATCTTCAGCGATTTTCAATGCGATTTTTAGTGTTTTTTGCATCAATTTTTGACTTTAGGAAAGATTTACTGTTAGAATGTTTAGAATGTATTAGCATTACAGTAGTAAATTTTGTCCTGCGATTTTTAATTTTAGAGAGTTTATTTTTGCGTTTCGATTTTTCCACATTATTAAATCTGTTTTAGCCCAATATTGTAAATTTTTTACTCACTTCAATAAAGTTTATTCGGAATTCGTTCAGCGATTTTTGAAGTTTTTGCGAAATCTTTGTTTTATTTTTATTGTTTTTTCACGTTTTGTGGCAATTTTTCGACATTCGCAAAAGAATGTTTTTAAATCTCTTATCCCAATATAGTAAAATTTGTTCTCTGCTATTTTTGTATGCAAATTTGGCGTTTTTCCGCGAATCTCTGCGATTTTCCCACTTTAATAAAAGGAATCTGCTATCAATCTTCTATCCCAGTATAGTAAATTTTTTCTGCTTTCAATAAAGTTCATTCGGAATTTTTTCATTTTTGGCAATTTTATATTACGATTTTTAGTTTTTTCTCGCTTCGTGCTAATTTTTTATGTGCCCGGGAAACGCCGGTCCGGTCCGGTCGAGTCAGTTAGTTAAATTATTCCAGCGAATGAAAATGCAATTATTTTTTAATATTAGGGTGATATAAAAAACGATTTTGAAAAAGAAAATTCAAGGCGAATTAGTATCGAATTACTTATTTCCCTATTGATAATTTTTGTAAATATTACTGATGTAAAATTAAATCTTCAAGTATACAATTTCAAATGATCATGTAATTTTCTGCTCAGATTATAATTTTTCTATTTAATTTCAACAATATAATGTGTTAGTATTTTTATCTATTTTTGGCCTGATAATGATTGCTTTATAATATTCATTTCCATATTATAATAAATGACTTCGCCAAAGAAAAATCAAAGAAAATTAGATCTTGAAGTTTTGCTTTATTTTTAATAATTATTTTATGTTAAATACTACTAATATGGGATTTTATTTTTGTGCATATTATTTCAAAAATATTTATAACTTGTTATAGATATATCATTATTTTGCTATTTGAAATTCTATACGAATGTTATGCGTAATTTGATTATTTTTAAATGTTTGACATATTTTGGCTTAATAATGTATATTTTAAACTTAGCTTCACCTGATGTAACTTTTCTGTTTCTAATATTCATAACGTAGATACAATAAACACATTTTCCAAAGGAAAAGCAAGGCGAATGAGATTTTGAAGCATTATTTTTTTTCTTGATATGATGCTTTCTTGTAAATATTACTAGAATATGATAACATTTTTATTCATATAATTTCAAGCTAACTGTTGTTACTTTTGCAAATTAGATGTAAAATTATAAGTATAAGATTAAATGTAAATTAATTTTATATATATTTATTTTCTTTTAAATAAATTATTTTTAGCATATTAATTTACTTATTCTGAAAAAAGTTTGAGAAGTGGTAAAAAAAACAATCACAACCTAGGGACAGCAAAATAATGCTCGCCTCAGGCAGTAAAATGTCTAGCGCCGGCCCTGATTGCTACGTACGTTCATATGCAGAACAGTCAGTCTGTGCGCTGAGTGATATGGATATTTGCGAAAAGAAAATATGATTCAAGGTTCCACTGACAACTTTAAAAGTAAGTGCTCTCTGTTCAATAATCTAATATTTAATACATTTTTTCTTATTTTATGTAATCATATGTGCCTTCTGTAAATATTAAATTATGTACAGTATTTTAAAATAATTTAAAAATGCTTGAAAACAATGCTCTTGTCCTAAAAATATTTGATTTGGGTATCTTGATAATAATTTTGCTATTTTTCCTAAATAAATAATCAATTAAATGTTTCTTGTTAATACTTTTGAGCGGGAAATAATTTTCAATATATTTGTACTTTAATAATCGGTAATAAATGGGGGGGGGGGGTGTCGGGCAGAGTCCCCTTGACAAGAAAAAATATTTTTCATAATATTTATTTTAGTTTTGAAAGTGTTTTATTAAATGTCTTCTAGCCAATGTTTTTACCTAATTTATGGTTTCTCACGTGTTACTAATCGGCCTTCTTAGACGCCATCTTGTTTTACTTCCTATTTTTATGACCAAGAGCATTGTTTTCAAGCACGTTTAAATTAATTTAAAATACTGTGCACAATTTAATATTTACATTAATTTAATATTTACAGAAAGTACAGCTTACTTCATAAAATAAAGTAAAAATTTATTGAATATATAACAGAGAGCACACAGAGTTCATATTTGAGTAGGTTATCCATGGGATAAAAAATGAGTACATAACGGTTCATATTTGAACATATCCATGGAGTCAAAAATGAGTATATGTGTTTCTAAGTTTTGAGAACATTTGGATCGGCGCTATTTTGAGTATGTGACGTATTTAAAATTGAGTACTTTTTCCTCAATTTTGAGAACCCATGTTTTTAAGTGTTATTATGAGACCCTTTATGCAAGTCATTTTAATTATAATTATCTGTGTCAATTATTATTATGAGTTTTGTTTGCTTATTTTACTTGTTTAACACTGATATTTATTCATTTTTAATGAGCGCATCTTCAGTAACATAATATATTGTTTAATTAATTGTTTAATATACTTCTTTTCAGTAAAAAGCATTATAATGTTCTTTGATGTTTAGGTAAAAAAAAATATCTCTTTTACCTTGTTTGATATCTTTTGCTATAAACATCCAAGAGTTCGGGCCATGGCGAACATATATTCCTTATTTAAGATACAAAGTCAGACCGAATAATCCTTAAGATAATGTTAAGCAATTAACTTCCTGCTCTGTTTATCCTTGAAATCAAATTAATGAGAGAGTGAATACATATATATTGTAATATACAGGATTCGCATTTAGAAATACGGAATAATTTTTCCATAAATATTATTAAAGGACGCATCTTGCACAACTAGATATTAAATTCACACTGATAAGAAAGAAAATGTGTACGCGTTTATAAAGTCAAAAGTTCCTAAAAGAGCTGGAATAGTTGGGGTTACAGCTTGATTTCAGATGTCTTCTGCGGTTTTGATATTCCTTTTTCACTGGGATCATTTATGTTTGATACAAAGTTCATTTAACCTCTTTGCGACGAGCGTCAAGTATACGTGCCACATAAGTGCTCAGAATTCTTGATTATTTCTACCAGTATTTTTTAATTGAAAAATTTTCCACATTTAATCAAAGCATTTCTCCGATTAAATTAGGCACAAATTTCTTTTTTGAAAAACCACTGACAAAAGATTAAAATTTTTAAAGGGCTATATTAGCGAAGAGTTTAAAACGTAACTTATTCAATTTTGATTTCCTTTTAATGTTGATTTGTCATTTACAAATTTTTAAAAGAGCGAAAATTCATTTATTAATAAAAGTGCTTGGCTATTAAATGAAAATATATGTAAAGACCAAAGAACTTACATTACATTGATCCAAAATGATATGTTCCCGGCAACAGAGATAAAAATTACGGATACATGAATCGTTTTCAGAAAAGAAAATTACGGATACATGAATCGTTTGCAGAAAAAGTAAAGAGGAGTTAAATACTAGAAGCTGAACATTCTACGGTAAAATATAAATAATGAATTCGAGAAAACGATCCATAAGCATGATAAAAATCTGATGATTTAAATAAAAGCATACAGAAATTTTATTTTTACTTCTTTCCTATAATACACTGTAAAAAACTGCAGAAAACTTTCCCGATACATCAGAAAAGCTGAACATTTTTTAATGTAAACTCGTAGTTATCCATGATTCTGAATTTTTTTTTCCTTTTCAAGGAATATTTGGAAAATACTAATCAGGACTCTCAGAAAACAACATGTTTTCGAGATTTAAAGAAATGTTTGAAATAAAAGGGACTATTTGTTACCCCTTAATTTTAGATAAGGTTTATCCCTTAATTACGTCACACAAGTTTCATGGTTTTTTTTACCCTCCCCTCCCCCTCCTTCCCGGATCCTACAGTTTATCACACGCTAGTGATTCCCTCTGCCCCTGTGTTCGCGTCACATTTTTTTGCTACTATTAATTTAGAGCTAATTTTATGCAAAAAATGTTATATACAACCAGTTACCCACTGATATAAAATAAAACCGTTAAGATCTTGTGTGTTTTACTTCGAGCTGTTGCAATTGAAATTTAATGAAAAATATGTCTAATACTACCTGAATAAAAATACGTATTTTTTAAAATGAAATTTATAATGCTGTTTACAATGATGGGTATCTAATTGAACTCATATTTTAGATATGACGTCACATCGTGTAAATCCATTCTACGCCCTCTGATACACTGTATCACTCATTGCAAATCCCCTGCCCTATCTTGAAGTGTAGCATAACTAATGGATGGCCCCCAAAGACATTTCTGTTGATTTCGCAAATCTATTGATTTCTGTGGTTTACGGTTTCTGAAGATAAAGAAAATCATACCAGAATCGTGGGTAGCTACTAGGTAGAATCTTCATAAACTTTTCTTTTACATCCGGACATGTGTTTACATTTGTTGAGAGCGAAAATTTTTTTAACTTTATTGCACACAGAAATAGTAGTTGCATATATGTGTTTTTATATTATAAGTTTTAAAATGTACATCACGAACATGTTAAAGAAAATCTTCAAATGAAGCGCACATCATAAAAATTAGAAATACACATACAAATGAACATTTACGATAGAGATAAATTTATAAAACCCCTAGTCTTTAAATATAAACCAGAATACTGCATGAAGAAAATAATTTTTGAATAGAAATGATATAATACAGTTTCAATCCATTGCGATTTTTTTAATATTTGTCAATTGAAATAAAAAATTACATAAAATAACGGTTATTTTTCTTCTTTTAGTATACAGTGTAAAACAAGATACACATGTGAGTAAATTTTCGTTATTATAAATAGCATGATTAATTTTAAAGCAACAGTGCGTGGAAACTGAAAATTCATCAATGTAGGAAAATCTAATTTAAAGTTTGAATTGGATCCAATTTAAATAAGCGTGACTTACATACAAATAGCTTATAATTCAGAATCTGATGTGAATTATAGAAAGCAGGCTTTTGTAGAATATTGAGAATGGTTTAAATATTCAGAATATGGGAAAGTGGAGTAAAACCGTATAGTTGGGTATTACCGGATATCTCAGTTTGGATACAATTTAAGCAGCCTCCGTAGCGGGTAATAGTTGAAATACTTAGCTTTATGCCAGACGGTGAAACGGTCACTACGCTATCTCCATACTGGCATATGTGTAGTTTCTGCGTTTAAAAGTTCATTTTATCATTTTTTTGTTTTACTTTTTTCTAGTTTTCAAAATTCTTAAATATGAACACATTCGCGGTTACTGAAACTTTTAGATAGCTTCCAATACAAAAAGCAAAAATCTACATATTGCAGCCGTCCGGAGGAAAACAATTCCGGAAAATTCTGTTTTTTTCACAGATTTTCTGGAATTTTCACGGATTATGACCCCCAATACCACCCGCCATTCAATTATTGATATATATATAGTAAAACCCGTTTAAGAATTTTTTGCTTAAGAAGGTTTCCCGTTTAAGAAGTTTATATTTTCTATTCCCACAATGTTATAACCCTTATAAAAAATTTAGTTTCAAATACTTTCCCGCATAAAAAGTTTTCGTTCCCTTCCAATTTTATTTTCAAAATACTATTTTCAAAACACGTTTATTTCGTCTTTTTGATTATTATTATTTTTTTACTGAAAAAGTTCTTTCTCATTATTCTTCGCTATTTAAAAATATCAATGTTTAGGACTAAAAACGATTTTGGTCATCTTTATTTCACCTTCACATCTGTTTTAGTCAAACAAATGTGTACCCAGGGGTACTTCTTTAAGTTCAACTGCTGCTTTCATTTATAATAGATTTCTTGCCACCCTCTTCCAGGACTGGAAAGAACCAAAGCTATGTTAGATTCATTCAATTCAAAGTTTTTTGTCAGTGTGAAGTGTATAACGTAAAATCTTCCTCGCTTGAAAATTCACGAACAAAAAACATTTTTTTTTTTCTCAAAATGTCGAGCAAGGCAATTGATAAGGAAAACCTTATCAATTTAAGACAAAATAAAAATTTCGAAAGAAGTTTATAGCAATTCGAACATAACAAGAGGTGAAATTGCAAAGAAGTTGAACATATCAGTGACTACTTTGAATAAAATTGTAACAAAACGAGATCTTATTTTAAACTCTTCTGATAAATGTAGAAATATGTATAAGTGAAAAAAGGAAAATATGAAGTTCTGGAAGCAAAGTTCTTAATTTGGTTCAAACAAGCTAGATCCACCAAATTCCTTATAAGCGGACCTGTTCTTAGAGAAAAGGCTGGGGAAATTGCCAAAAAAATGGAGATTGAATTTGCCCCTTTACATGGATGGATTGATAGAATGAAAAAAAGAGCTGCATTGAGTTATAATTCTGCAAAAGTTCAAAATAAAAGTGTCGATCCACAAGAAATCGAAGAATGGAAGAAAATATTACCAGATTTGATAACCGGCTATCATCCTAAAGACATTTTCAATATGGATGAGTGTGGACTTTTCTACAATCTTTTACCGGATAAAACATATGCATATAAAGGCGATTGTTTTAAGTGTGCAAATCTTTTTAAATGTCTTACGTAAAACTCAAGTTTATATAAATTACTAAATGTATTATTTTAATAATGTAAAAATAAAATCTTTCCTCAATATCAATACTTAAACTATTGATTTTTTAAAACATTCTTTGTTTTCTCGTTTATGAAGTTTTCATACTTAAGAAGTTTTTGCTTTTCCATTCTCTTGGGAAACTTCTTAAGCGGGATTTACTGTACATCTATATATTCATATACACTCACTGCCAAAAGTTAAGCACGCAGCGGTAAAATACGGAAAAATCGACAAGTACTGCTTAGATTGACACGAAATGCGGCAGGAGAGTAGCAAATATGTATATGCATGCATCAGAACAAAGAATTACATAAAAAGATGGAAACAATATTGAATTTTCATAAGTTATAAGATGAAGTCATATTTGAGTCATTAACAAAAACATGTTTAAAGCCAAAACATACAAACAAAACCGACATTAATAGGGTATGTGAGCACCCCTCACCTGTATACAAAGCTTACAGCGTGTGACCATGCTTCCCATGAGGTGATCAAGAAACGTAAGCGTCCAGTAATCGCCATTCCTCCTGTAGAACAGTTTGCAACTCTATGAGAGCAGCTGGAGGTGGGAAATGTGTATACACAGTGCGGTTGAGGGCATATCAAAGATTTTCAATGGGATTAAGGTAAGGCGAGTACGCCGGCCGCTCTATGTGGACGCGCATTATCATCCACTAAAACGAAAGTAGGACCAAGTACTGCAGCGTACAATCTCGCAGTGGAGTCTAGGACTTCATACCGATACCGGACAGCCGTCTTCGAACCCCGTATAAAGATGTGAAGGTCAGTGCAATGCCCCAATAAAATCCCTGCCCACACCATGATGTTTCCACCTCGGAATGCGTCATGTTCAGTGATGTTCTGGCGCCGATTGCATGCGCCTACTTCTCACCAGACCCTTACACGCTTGTTATCTGGTTGCAGGGCAAATCTCGACTCATCTGTGAACATAACTTTGCCCGAATCAGACACAGTACACAGTCCAATTGATATGTTTTCGACACACCTGTCATATTTCTTAAATTTAAGAAAACTGTTAAATTTAAGAAAATTGAGGACAAATGGGATCAAAAATACTTCTGGCGACAAGAGTGATAAAATGAGAAATATCCGCACAAATCTGAGACGTTTGGTCACCATACTTTAAATCCCAAAGGGGATGATAAAAAAAGTAAATCAAAAGTTATACATTTTAAAAGCACCTTGTATCTTTCTGGCCACACTGTATATATTTTAGTTTATGCATGTGACTATTTTAAAAACAATATTAACCCATAACTGGGGAGGTGAGAAAGTAAAACACAACAGGGGACTGTCTCAGAGACAGCATTTATTTATGAATCCAGTACATACCCTTATTTAAATATTATTTAAATGTTATTAAGATATTTAATTATTTAGGTTTTAAAAATGCATGAGTTCTTGTATCCTGTTTAAAAATAACTGTGAAAAACCATTTGTTCTGAGTGCAAAGAGAAAGAGCGAATAATAGTCAAATAACTCAATTAATTTAATATGAAAATGTGCAGATATGTATTTTGAACGTTTAATACGACAGAAAACATATGAGTTCTACCTTTGCCTTGCATGCTTCATTTGCCTTACAAGTTTCTGACCGCCGACTCAGAACTACTGTAATATATGGAGCTCAGTGTCAAGATCATAACATACGAGTTTTAAAAATACCTAATATTTGGATAAAAACAGGCCCAATGCAAATATAGAATGTTATTGTCTGTGGAAAGTTGTGAAAAAAGGTGGAGGATGTTGTGCGCACACCGACTCTATGTTATGGGTTCTGGCTTATTGCCAATATAGCTTCCCTAAAAGTGCTAAAAATTAAAAAAATGTAAGTATGAATATGTTCCAACACTTCAAAACTTTTCAATAGCAGTCTGTGGTTCGCAGACATCTGAGAGTAAGCAGCAGACTTACAGCCTGAATTCAGATTTTTTTTTATTCAAGAATAATTTTTGTAGCTACATGAGAGGAGGAATTTGCTGGACTAGATCTTCTTGTTTAGGTCATTAATAAACATAAACTCCCAAATCTTTTGGGGGTAAGATATTTCAATGCTCCGGAAGAGGAATGCCTCCATCGGACCACACTCTGAATTCATAACTGAGCAAGCCAAACATTTTTACCGAATACTTTTACCTCTTTGCCAGTTTGATTTAAATATGCATGCAGTTTCGCGTTATCATAGTAGCAATCTTGTAACCATAGCCCACTTATCAAGGAAAACTACTATATTGTCAGTGTTGAATTCAGACTTTTTTCTCTGGGAGGAATTTCTGTAACTCTGCTGGAGGAGGGATTTTGCTGGACTAGAACTTGTAGTCTAAACCATTAATAAGCATGAAACCCCAAATTTTTCTTGGGAGGATTTCAATGTTCCGAAGAGGGAATGCCCTCCTCGGGCAGCACTCTGTATTCATTTCTGCGTAAGCCAAACATTTTTACCGATTTATTTCTTCTCCTCAGTTTGCTTTAAATATGCATACAGTTTTCCGTTGTCATAGCAGCAATCTAGTACAGTTTGTTTATCAAGTAAAATGAAAGAAAAGTTTGTTTTTAATAAAAGTTCCCCATTAAAAAAAACAATATTTTCCATTTTTTTTTTATTTCCAAAATTTAAAAGAAAGATTTTATTTTTAAATTTCTGAAGAAAATAGAAGCTACGAATTTGCGAATTTCATTATTTAAATTTTCAGTTTTAAACAGTACGAAAAGTGTAGTTTTTCCCAAAATTAGAAAATAAATTTAGATTTAAAACAAAAATTATTAAAATCATAAACTTTATCTCTTTCTAAACGTGCAAGAATTTTTATTTTTTAAAAATTAGGATGCACGCCTGAGAAATTAAACTTGATTTGTTGTTAAGGGGTACTGAAAGTCGGTTCGCCTTAGTACATGTACCTAGCAGGATTTCTGCTTTTAATTCATAGAATATTTATCAAGCAATAATTGAGCATTGATTTTGAAAAATAATTTTTACCACCAATGTTGCCAACTTAACCTCTTTTTATGTTAAAAAAACTACCATCCTACCAAAATTTCTATATAGTATTTAGTTCTATTTAATGACAGAAATTTCGTGATTAAATAAAACAAAAACCACTGTACAGTAATTTTGGTAGGATGGTATTTTCTAAAAATGAATTGTGGCTAATTTGACAACACAGTCTACCACGGTTAATTTTTATTCAACAGTGAATCACTGCATGGTAAATCTCCAAAGTATCCAGATTCTTGCTCTGTAAGGAGAAAAGAAAATTAACAATGTCTTACATTATTAACTTTTAAAATCCCTAATAACTAACCTCTAGACACCCTGCATTAACACAGTCAACGGTTCATTCTTCTTGTGTAATCTGAAGATCTTTATTTAAATCTACGGGGGTAGGGTAGGCAAAGTTAAACTTAGCTTAAGTTTTCTCCTAATAAATCGTTTTCTATTCTTCGCCTTCATGAGTGCGCACTTACGTAATTCATTCCATAGCGTACATTAATTAAGATTGAAATATGACACGGTTAACTATAATTACTGTTCTTACTTTCTATACAATCAGGTAAACTCACATGTCCGATGATGCATTTTACGTAAATGAAAGATGCCATAATTATTGTGCAACTCATGATCTTTCAAGATTTTCGCAATGTTTTGCTATCTCTAAGGTTTGTTTTTTTATATATACACTGCATACTTCCTTTATTTCCTTGTACTAATTTTTAATAACTATAATAACGATTACACTGTAATTAATTCTGTATGCTTTATTATTAAGCAGTTCATCATATTTTTATCTAATGGAATTAATGTCAAATATATTAGGAAAGATGTAATTAAATAACATCCGTATAGATTACCTTTGCATCATAAAAATATAAAAAAATATATTTATGCGCTAACATTTTGAATGAAAACGTATATTGATGCAAAGTTTTTCATGTATTTTTAGGAAGCAATGAAAACAAACGAAGGCACCTTAAAAAATCTACTATACGAGATTCCCCTTTCTTTAAATAAAGTTAATTTGACCTTCAGTTAGCGTACTGGTCACAAATGCAAATATTAAGAGCCTATGATAGTAACTCGAAGTAACTCGCAAACTAATGTTAAACCAATGGCATCGGTCTTTTAAAATTTCTCGTTTTTATTTTAATATATTTATATGATTTTTTTTTCTTGGGATAACTGAGATCAATATTTAATAGAGTTTATTATCATGCGTGACGCAGGTGGGATGGCTGTGCAAGGTTTAAATTACTGTTCTATTGCCCTAATTCTTTGCGCACCAGTTGAAAAGTAAAGTTTTTCAAAAAAGGAAACACAGACTTAATTTTGTCTAAATAAACAATCAAATTCTTGAAATGTTAGCCGTCTAAAATGAATTGCATTGAATAAAAAAATATAATAAGTCGCACACTTAGATTTGGATATGTAAAACATTTTTGCTCTTAAAAATAGAAAGCCCTATTGGTTTACACATGTGCATTTAAAGAAATTTTTTGACAATTACGATTGGCTGGTTGTTTCCAACCGCGCAAATTATCGCATCCGGGACCTTATGGCATTTGTTGTTTAAAAGATGAGCGGTTTCAAATCAATTAATAAGAAGAAAACGGATGGTAAAAGATTGACGGTAGAGTTCCGTAAAAAGATAATAAAAAAAAGAAATAGTAGGTGTCTAATGAGGCAAATAAGCAGGAATTTGATTATTCCTGAATTAACAGTGCGTTATGTTTTGAAAACTTTCGTTGCAACCGGAGCTATACAGCTAAAAAACAGTCCTGGTCACCTATCAATAACAACGGCATGAGAAGATCGAATGTTGCGTCGAGTGGTAATGAACAGAAGTCCAGGAACGATGACAGTAGCCGCAACCCTATGGCAAGACAGCATAGGGCGACCAGTGACTCGTGAAATGGCTACAAAAATATTGAATAAAATGGGCTTCAAGTCTTGCAAAAGCAAACGTAAGCCTATGTTAACTTCTGCTTAAAAAGGAAACGTCTTCTGTGGGCTGTGGACCACTTAAAAGGGACAGATCAGCAATAGAAAAGTGTTATATGGTCGGATGAATCCCCATTTCCCGTTTTGTATGGAAATATTGGTCGTCGGGTCGTATGGCAAGCATATGAAGCTTTAAAGACAAAATGCGTCAAACAAGAGTGCAAGTTTCCGTCCTATGTTCAAATTTGTGGTATATTTTGGTTATTCTGGTGTCGGCCAAATGATGCCATATGACGGGACTATAATGCACAATGTTATCGGGACATTTTGCAGAATCAGTTGTTGCCTTCAATTCAACAACTTGGCTTTCAATCGGGTTATCTTTTTCAACAAGACTTATCCAAACTGCATACAGCTAGAAAATCAAACGCCTGGCTTCAACAAAATGGTATTTTTGTGATAGATTGGATTCCGAATTCACCGGACATCAATCCTATCGTGTATTTGTGGTGGTACTTAAAGAACGAAGTTCGAAAAATGAAAACACTTGAGAATCAGCAGTTGAAAAGAATTCTTCTTGAAGAATGGCAAAAAATTCTAATTTCAGAGTGTCAACGATTAGTTTCAACTATGCCGAGAAGAGTGAGAGATGTTTACGCTGCCAAAGGAGGACCAGCAAAGTGTTAAGACATACTCATTTCTTCTCATTTAAACTTGCGCAAAACATTAGGGATACAAAAAACTTGCAAGGAAATGGATTTCATTGGCCAAAAAGTTTGTGTCGTTAATTATTTTTTATTTAATTTCACCATGTAGAAGGAAAATGCATTATTTTTCATTAAAAACAATTTATTTAAAGTATTTTTAATTATTTTTTACTTTTATTGTTAAAAAAGCATAAACTAATGCGCGAAAAATTAGGCCCACAGGTAAGGTGTTTAATTTACACGAAAACGGAAATTCGCATATCATTCCTTGGCACAGAAGCTGAACATTTTGTCAATACATTCATAACATACTGTAATGTTGCTTTATAACGTAGGTGTCATTTATCGCCCATTTTAGGATGCCGTCCTTAGGCATTACCAGGAGGCTGTTTCATCAACTGATGCCTGGAGCCTTTTCTGCCCTCTCTCTCTCTTAAAATTCTTCTTGAATTCTTATTTTTTTCGGATATATGGCAAAAACTGGCGAATGTTAATACCTTTCTTTTCCACCTTTATTTTTCGTCATAATTATCAATCCCAATTCTTCTCGGTTTTCTTTTAAATGAGAAACGTATAAACGGCGCTCTACTGTATATATAAAAGAACATATGTTAGTGTCCAAAAGCTTAAATTTGAATTGACAGGTTTTCGTTTCAATCTCTAAACTAGATAATTTGTGAAGCACGGTGATTTAATTACAAGGAAAATACCCTAAAAATAGTACTTCATGATAGAATTTTATGTGCCTAAAAGATTTATACATTTAATTTAAAATCAAACACCTTTAATGTAAGGTTTTAAACTTAACTTCGCTTCTGTGATTGAAGTTTTTTCTTTTTTATTTCACGGCATGTTACTAGGAAATGTTTGTTCATAGGAATTTACATATTCTATCAAGTTAATCTACATCCTTGGAGTATTTAGAGAATATATTATCATGAGTAAATTTTCTCAAGCAATTGAATATTGATACAAGCGGCTCGTTAAAACTTTATCGAGCTCGAAAAATTAACAGCACTTAAAAGCCTTTTAATGCCTGTCCATGTGCTTATAAAAGGATGTTTTACAGTGCGTAATGAATAAAAACTTTTTTGTTAGAATGCTAAACAGAAGAATAAATGTAATTGTGTCGTTACATTGCTTATTCATAAAGAAAGTCGTAACAATAAGTATTTCTATTGTTAGAAACATCATATTACCGAACGTTAGAATAAAGAATTAACAAAAAGAAACTTTTCAAGTTAAATTAATGATAGAATACACACGGATATTTATGAATTTCATTAAAATTTCAGATAGCTTATTTGGCACTACATAAAAAATACTGTATAAAGAAAATCTTAATATTATTTTTTTTCTAGTATGTGTATTTCCTTTTTTTAATTGAAATTCTTTTCAGCAGGATTCAAAACAAAAGCGAAAATAATTTTGTAACTTTTTCAAAGTACTGTTACTACCTTTTCCCTTATTCTGAAAAGTGAAAGAAAAAATATGTTTATTGTAAGTTTTATTAATATCAACTATAAATTGAAATTTAGTCTACACGTCAAAATAGAAAATCTTTTAGTCTGTCGAAATTTATACATTAAAAAGTATTTTTCTCTTTCTTTCGTAGTATTTGAAACTTTTTAAACAAATGTATTAAATACAAAATTGTGTTTAAAATTCTTGCTTTGCCTAAGGTAATAAAATTCCAAACATTTTCCAAGTTAAAAGATTTAAAAAACATTTAAATTTTACTGTCACTGCTAAATATAAATTTGAAAACTCAATACTTAAAAAAATAATAAAAACCTGCGTCTGACAAAGCGTTAATTGCGTCCCCAGATTTAGGGGCGTTTGGTCACCTTAGCTTAATCAGTTGTTTATAATTTGAATGTTGTAGCTCTAAGAAGGAAAATGAAAATTGCTAAGTCAGTATGCACTATTATAGATTTAATTTTTATTAATTATTTTTATTATTTTTAACTTATTGCTTCAAAAGGGAAAAACTGGCTAATATTGTGAAAAAATATTAAAAAAGTCATTTTTAGTGTATCCCCTGTAGCATAACATACTACTGTCTTGATAAAAGACTGAGTTAAAAATGGCATGATATTTCACAAACGTTGAGATACTTATATTTTATAAATTCAGGATGCCTCAATGGGTGTCACTGATTTGTTTATTTACCAACTCTCCAGTGGGCTCAGTGAGTGTCAGTAGATTTTGTGTACATGCAAAAGAACTCAGTGAAACCTATTTACGGAGTCTGGTTATTTTTGTCGAAAAATTTCTTTTCTGCTAAAATGGACCTATATTTAATCGAAGACCATATTTCTTAGCCAAAACGTTTTTCTTTGTCAACAGAGACCTTTCGAAACATTCAGGAAGCACTCCAGAGTTTTTGAAAATAGGGCAAAGCTGTTGTCAAGCGAAGTTTTCACAATGAGGTGCATTACTGATGCCTACTATGAATTCTAGACGATAGCGGCTCGTAGCAAAAAATTGGAGTGGTTGCTGCTTCAGAAGAAGTTTTAGCCATTATTTTAATATCGTGTAAAAAAAAAAAAAAATACATTTCTCTAGAAAAATTCAATAACTATCATTTGAAATAACTTCTTCTTGACTTTATGATGGCCTTAAAAAAATAATAAAAGCTAAAGTTAAATAAATATCAACGAAAATACTGAAACATTTCTAGAAAGTCTGCCAAAACATATAAGTAATGAAAATTTATAAGTTTGAAAACTAATTTTAAACATCAACAATTAACGCAATAGGCAAACTCAACATGGGAGTATTTCTATGTCTAGTTTAATATACCTTTATTCTACGTAACAAACGTTGGACATTTTATTAGAAAAGTTTTAATACGATTTTCTTACAGAAAAATATATGCTAAATTTTGTAAAACAAAGTAAAAAAATTGAAAATTTTCTCTAATCTACTCTTAATAACTTTTCGTAATAGCATAAATTTCTCCGTAGCTCTAGCAGAAAAAAAAAATGATATCAGAACACTGAAAAACACAGTGCTTATCTCGCCCTAATAAGCTACTTTTCGTCGCGGATACGTGCGCACGCGCATAACAGTCAAACATAGTGTTACTGGAGTGGTAAAGCGCACAGTTCTATAAAAGGATTTTTGTATTTTTTCACGAACTACCGGATATTTAGTGACATCAAGCTTAAGGTTTATGTAATGTACATGTATAAAGAAAGAATTAAAGAGAAAAAGGCTCATTATATTGAATGGTATTGAAAATTTGGAATACAAAAAGCGAGTGCTGCCGTTCTACAGTGCCTACCCTCTAGCCGCCGCTGATACTGATTCAATATACATGGTTTCAGCTGGATGAATCTTTTTTACAAACATTCAACAAATGACGACCTCGACATAGTCAGATGACGCTAATACAGTCTTGTTAAGAAAAGTACTTCTCTGATCGCTTTGGTGAAGGACTTGCTTGCCTCCTCCTTCCCCCAAGAACCATGACTTATCTCACTCGACTTCTTCTTTTGGGTCCATGCGGGACCACGCTAGATCAACTATCATCATATCTGGCGTAGCCCAGTCATAAATTCACATAACCTCAACATCCCAGCGCACTAGTGAGAGCTGCGTAGTCAACCGGTTTGGAGGGGAAAGCAATTCCAGTGCGCACGTGATACATATTTCCTGTTTATATTAAAACTGTTTCAAGTCTCTCTTACTTTATTACCTTTTGAAATGAAATAATAAACTAATCCTTCCTCTTTTCATTTGCAAAAGAAAGAAAACCTAAAAAGGATCGAAACGGAATAATATTAGTTTTCAAATGAATAGAACCGTTTCTAAAATGTTAAATATTCAAATGTACAGAGCTGCTCTAAATTAACTATTTGACTTTTCTGAAATCCAACACTGCAAGTAAACGAAACTTTACTATAATTATTTACACGATGATTAAATTTTAAAACAAGTTTTCTGTATTACAGTTGGCAACATACAGTTATGTATGCTTCGCGTATTTCAATAGTGTTTTTTTGTGAAACGCGGCATTTTAGTGCATGCTTATGAAACATTTGCTGTGAATGAAACTTCTATCGATTTTAGCCTAAGTAGAAAAAGTGGTTTATTAACACTTTCCAACATTAGTTGAAAAATGTTTATGAATTCGGTCTGTCTGCCGTCTGCCTGTCTGTGCTCAACTCACGTAAATATACTCAGATTGTCATGTAATTGATATATGTTATTGAGGTTTACTATGGCATGTTTGGTATTGAAAATAAAGTGTGTGGCATCTATAGTTCATTTACAGGGACACTCAAAAGTATTCCGTTATATTACGGTCTATGGGAAAAATCGTTTGCGGTGTAATTTAATTATGTTACACTATTTCAAACATATTGAAATTGGTATATATCACTGAGGAGCGCGTTCATCGTTCATTGACAGGGATACACAAAATAATTCGGCTGCAGTAGTGTCTAGCAACAATAATACTCGAAGTGCATTTTCAGTTGTGGTACGCGTTTTTAAATTTTACTCATTTTTATATTACTTGGCATGTATAAATGTTGTAGGTCATATACAGGGCAACACAAAAAACATCGAATAGATTTCCGAATAAGAATCTAAATATTAATAATATTGACGGAAATTGGTGAATAGCTATTCTAAACTGTGCTATGCGTTTCCTAACTGAACTAAATTTTAGCATGTTATGTAGTATATCTACGAATCTATAGCTCAAATACCGGGCTGCACCAAAGAATTTGGATTTTTTTCCGCTAATTGATGGTAACTGATGAAATGGGGTTATGCGTTTTCCAAATTGTTTAGTCAGACAATTTTCAGAATTTGTATTTCGGAATTTTAAAATTTCAGAATTCGCATTTCAGTATTATATAGTATATTGTTTAGTACCGCAAAGTATTTAGTATTGCTCAGTATAATTAGTAAATTGTTTTCTCAGTTATTATATCATCAACATTCGAATTTTTGGAATTTGTGTTTCAGTACTACTTTTCTAATCTCACGGTGGTATTTGATTTGAGTTTATTCTATGATTATTTCATTTGCCATTATCGTATTTATTAATTGTTTATCGTTCAATAAGTGAGCTATTAGTATTGTTTTGTATTTATTGTCTTCCCTCAACTTTAATAATTATCTTGCAAGGCTTTGCCGCATAGTAAACAAACCTGCTGGACGGGGTTAGTTGAGCTTAAGCCGAAAGGTTGGCCTCCTCACCCGCTTTGACTTGACTTGTTTAGTTAGACATCAACTTTCATCTTATTAATCGGCAAAGTTTTGTTAAAGTATTCTGTGGAAGTGTTGGAAAGTGTTTCATAATCTATGCTTAATGGATGATTTTCCGTTCCTGTTTTTATTTATTTTTTTACTTTACTTTTATTTCTTTTTAGCACGATTCTTTATTTAATATCAACGCCGACAGAAAAAAATACAAGAAATTGAGGGGGGATAGATTTTTTTTTAGGGGAGGGGGAGTTTTAAGATAAGCCGATGCCTTATTATAATAAATACAATACTCTTAACCACAAATCTTATTTTTCTCTTATATTACTGTTTAATTTATTTTACTCACCTTATAAAAATTAATTTAATTTTAAGTATCAAAGATGAATAAAATTTAGATAAAGTTCAAAAGAGGTCCATGTCCCCTTTTGTCCACGTTCATGTAGGCGCATTTAATTATTCTAGAAGCATTTAAAACTATAAGAAAATTCAAAATTATAATATATTTCATTAATTTCTTGAACCTTTTCCCTAAATATTTTTAATAATTAAGAAAATGTTATGAAGTTTTAAATATATATTTTTAATTATTTACATTAGTTAATTTTCTGAAAATCTCGTAATCTGAAAATCTTGCAATTTGCATTAATTGGTTAGCACCGGAGTTGCTTTCGCATGCGAACTGGTTGGCTACGCAGTCTCTTGTCAAGTGGCGCTGGGACGTTGACTGCTTTTGAATTTGCAGCCTGGTCTATATTGCAGTTAAAGTTTACAGAAATTGACAAAAACCATAGTTCAGCTGAAAACAGCAATAACGTATGTGATACGGTTGGTTTAGTAGACCGACTCAAAAGGATTGTCAAGAACTTCTAGCACAGACTTTGTTTTGTATCCTCTTCAAGTGGCAAACTTTTTGAGAAACTCATTTCATAATTTCCTTTATTCTCATGTGTAAATCCTTAGAATTTGAAATAAAAAAGCTTTTCCGCTCAAAAATTATTTCATTTTCTTTTTATGGAGGCCCTGCGAAGCACCCAGTATGTAACGAATGTTACGACATCTTTTTCTTTTGTAGAACAGTTGCATAACTTTAAAAACACTTAAACTGAAGTAGTAATATTAGTAAATTATTTAAATTAAATTGGAAATATTTATGACTGAGAATAAATATTTTCCCTAATATTAACATTTAACATTTCCAATGGGAAGTCAATTGATGCAGTATTTCACCATTTAGGTTTATCACTAGAAATTCACCTGCACTTCTATAAGTTGAATGGTCATTAAATTAAAATTCTATGAGCTTTTTCGAAGAAGTTTTACATTACCCATAAGAAAAACGAATTATAAAATATTTCTCCTAGCTCAATTTTTTTTAAACTTAAAATATTTTTCATTACCTTTAGTTCTCTGGCTAAACTGTGCCTTGTATCAAGCTTCACTCTTATGTGAAATTTTAATATTAAATAATCTATGCATTTTATAAAATAATAATTGTAGCAAGCATTAATATTAAAACGCAAAAAAATATTACAATTTAAATAATAATCACAATATTAAAAATATGCATCGAAATGTCACTTATTTCGGTTGTTATCAATAACAAAATCCTATACTAACAATATTATTGATCAACAAGCTTACCTTCTTGATTACTTGTCCAGTTTTTTAAAAACAAATCTAATTTTTTTTTTAATTTTTCACTGATCTATATTATGACTTTTCTTACAAAAACTTTTGCTATCGAACTTTCATATTAATCGTTCTATCTGCTGACAAGATCTAGTAAAACAACATATGGCTAGTTTGTATCCTTGAAAATCCTGCACTATTAAAACTGACCTTCGGCACTTCATTAAATATACGATATATAGAGAGAGAATTGAAAGCAATGCAGAAAGAATTCTTGTCCGAACATCAATTCAAGATATCATTTTCTCCTGAATTCTAGATAGCCAATTTAATAGACGAGTGATTTCACAAGCAATAATCAGTTTTAGTTATATCTGCCATGTGCAGAGAGAAAAGAAGATAAATTTGGAGGAAAAGATTTGATTGCATAAATATATACGTAATACTTGCAAGAATTTAATTGAAATAGAATACAATATAATGCTCATAATTGACTATAAATGCGAAATACGGAAAAAAAGGTCAAACACGCTCAAACTTGAATTCTAATTGATAAGAGGAAAGAAAAGGGAAATGTGTCTATTTCATTCATGAAAAAAAAAATTAACATAATTTTAAAAGTTTGGTGGCAACACCATAATTTTATTAAATCAACAAGTAAAAATAGAAACTTAAAATGCCTAAATTGAAATTTCATGGATTTTGGATTAGTAGTTTATTATTCAAAATTGAACCAGTTAATGTCAAAGAGAAAGTTATTTTATATATTTCATCACTTTTTATTTTATTTCATACTTCTTAAAAATTGAAACATAAATATCATGCACATTTTAGATTAACATTGCTGTTTTCACATATTTACTCACAATATAACTACCAAAGCTCAGAATGTGAGAGGGCGGTAGATCATGGTGATTCTAATGGGAACTAAAAAAATATGTTTTTCTGTTTATGAATTTTTAATAACTGTATTGCTTAAAAATGGATATTTCAAACACAGTTTAGTGGCCCGCATATTTGATATAACTTGAAAATTCATTTCCTGCCATTTCAGTTGTGTTAAATATTCATAAACAACGTTATATTTAGAAATTTATATGTAAATAACTTTAAATGCGGAATAAATGACAGTTATATCTTTATTTTAACAGCTATAGAAGAATTTTCTTTCTACTTTCAAAATCTATTTCCTAATATTGACGCAGTTCCCAAACAAGTTTTAACTCATATTTATCATTTTTTTTCTTTAGCCAGAGCTGTGATTTTTTTAAAAAAATTATTACTATTTAGGGTAAATGTGGAACGACAAAAGAATAGAAAAAAAAATTCGAATGTCTTATTGTGAATTTAAAAGTTCGAACAAAAATAAATATTAAGACTTTACGTCAAGACAACAAAAGTTAGCAGAAATAATACAAAATTGTAAACAAGTAGTTTGGGTCAGAGCCGCAAACACTCTCTTTGTGACCTGGTGCGAAATACTTTATTTCTTATTCAACAGATCCCTTATTTATTGGTAGTGATAGCTAACCGTGTGGTGAGAAGCGCTTATTCGTCTTCGCGCTTGGTCAACACCAACTCAGCTTAATAGCGTGAGTGTTGGCTTAGTGCAGGGCTACACTACATACCGGGCTTGCTCATTCATTATGATGACGTCACAAAAGGTGGCTGACTAGGAGAAAAGACATACAGCGATTGGCACAAAACGATGGGCGCGTTGCTTTGGACCAATCGCTGGTCGCGGTCAGCCACCATTTGTGACGTTTTGAGAGTGAATGAGCAAGCCCGGTATCTAGTGTTGCCTTGCTTAGTGCTGGGGACCGCACTCACCTAACACCTTACCACCTTAGTGTGACTGGGTACTAGGCGCACCTTGCTTGGGTGCAATCAATTCTTTGCCTCTTAGAACTGGAATTTTCATTTGCTTTTTTTTTTTTTTTGGGGGGGGGGCGCTGTATTTTCTTTTTTTTATTCCCTTTTACTTTTTCTTTTATCGTAATGCGTATTAAGCGATAATTTCGTTTTTCAGAAGGAGTGAAAGCATTTTTATTATTTGATAAGAAGTATAAAGTCAGTACCATAAATAATCGATGCTTCCAAAATATTCTTTTTTTTTACATGAAATTTGCAATCGAAAGTGCCACGTTTTGGATTTCTCCACAATGTTTTTTCTTTACTTTCACCTATAAACTTTCATTCAATATGCTTCAGATTATATATATATATATATAACTCAGAGCTTGACATATTTCAAAATCCATAGTAAAAATAATAGTTTTATGTAGCAGTATTTTATATTTTCTGAAGATTTTGAAAGATTAATGTTATTCGATATCTCTCTCAAAAAGCAACAGATTATAACTCATAAATAATATCACTCACAGCTATCACGCATCATGTCTTGAAATATGATACTTTATATTCTAATATTTTTCAAAAAGATTGAGACGTTTGCAGGAATTGGCACTAAAATTTAAATTCTTCAATAACTTGAGTAACATGTATTAAATGGGTGACAACAATTGCGAAATCACATGTAAAACAGCTGACATTGATGTAAATTTTTCTTGGAAACTACGGAAGAAGTTTTCAATACTTTTTTATAGTTTTGGCAGTAAGTAAAAATAAATTGACATTTCGGCAAAAAGTAAAAATAAAAAAACGCAACAGTTATTTATGTTAAGTTTTAAAAAATCTAGATTTTTATTTTTTTTAAATTGCGTAATTATCGAAATTTTATTTTCACTAAGGGATACATCTCGTGGTTTCCGGGTTACAGAATATAGGTGAAAACCATTTTTTTTGTAAATGTTATAGATTTTTTTACATTTAATATATTTTTTAGATTGCGCACTAACAACAGCAAAAAAGCGTTTTTATATGAAAAATATCAATTATGTATTTAAATATAGTTTTGAAGTTTATTAAAAGTGATAATTTCATATTACCTGCATGACAGGAATTAATAGCCGAAGAAGTCGCCAAAGATTTCGCTACTTACAGCAACCTTTATGCTTTTGATAATTAAAAGTGGTTAAACGCGTAGTTTGATTACATTGTAGCGGCCATATTAAAATGTCCGCTGGTGTGGTAGAGCACGAGGAAATAAGTACAACTGTTTTAAAACCAAAAACTGGTTTATTAGCGCAATTAGCAGGGGGTTTGAGCGAGCTCCACGAAATTTTCCTAAAAGTTTAAATTAACTAAAGAGTTCCTGCTAACAGCTTGTAGCTTTAACAAAACTGAAACAATATAATTAAACCTTAACCTTTTAAATATATAAGCACGATCCAACACTCTTATCCTTCAAATTAAATAAGCACTGATGCAGGTTCAAATCAGCTTTACAACTGCATAAAACTCCAGTATAACATACTAAGGCCGATTATCAACCCTGAGACTCGATGCGAGGTCTCAAGGCTAAATCTAAATCTCAATCTCAATCTAAGTCGCAATATTCAACTTCCCAGGCCAAGTATACTCTAGCTCCCCTGAGCTCTAAACTCAAGTCAAAATTCGCTGCTTATATACTTCAGTGTCGATCGACCAGCTCCAGAAGGGGCCTCCGTGGCCGAGTGGTTAAGACGCCATCCGCTAATCGCTTGAGAGCGTAGGAGTCAGGTCGGCGGGTTCGACTCCCGCCAGCTCCATTGCACACAGTTTGTGGAGCTCCCGGATGTAACTCTCTGTAATTTAAATTTCCTTGCGGCTATCTCGTCCCTGTATATTGACGATGACTTATAAGCGGGCACTTGATGTCAAGCACACAAGTCAGATGTATGTTATCAATAAACAAACAAACAAAAAGCTCCAGAAAATTTGCATAATTGAAATTACACGGCGACTCACAATTTCAGGGATTCAGCTGTCCATCGAAAGTTAAAGAAAGATAGAGAGCCTTTATAACTTGTACGCACATAGTCGGTTAATGGACAAAACGATCTCATTCACACATTGCCTACTCACGGAGTAGTCAATACCTTACAACCCCTCCCGGAAATTGTGAAAGAAAAAGCGGTGGTTGAATGCAGACCATCGTCTTTTTCTTTTAAAAATTTCGAGTCAAAAAATGAACACAACATGTGACGGGTAAATTTAAATTTTGAATCCAAATGTAAATTTTGTACTTTTAACCCATCACGCAAAAACTGGTCAGATCGACGGCACTTTCATCATAACCTCCTGTAAATGTGCAGTATCATCAAGGCAACACTAGATACAGGGTTTGCTCATTCACTCTCAAAACGTCACAAATGGTGGCTGACCGCGACCAGCGATTGGTCCAAAGCAACGCGCCCATCGTTTTGTGCCAATCGCTGTATGTCTTTTCTCCTAGTCAGCCACCTTTTGTGACGTCATCATAATGAATGAGCAAGCCCGGTATGTAGTGTAGCCCTGGTATCATGCAGAAGAATCTCACAAAATTTTCCTCACAAAATTCACAGCTTGACAAAAAAAAATAAATACGCAACTTTACCTTCAAAATATCCATGAAGTGCCGAAACAAATTGTAAAGTAGAACCAGGGCTACACTACATACCGGGCTTGCTCATTCATTATGATGACGTCACAAAAGGTGGCTGACTAGGAGGAAAGACATACAGCGATTGGCACAAAACGATGGGCGCGTTGCTTTGGACCAATCGCTGGTCGCGGTCAGCCACCATTTGTGACGTTTTGAGAGTGAATGAGCAAGCCCGGTATCTAGTGTTGCCTTGGTAGAACGTCACTACAGAACTATCTGTCAAAGAAATAAAGTAGCGTTCCTAAAAATTCCCAAATTGCCAAAAACTCACATCCCCGAAATTCAATGTAGATGACTCGCTCAATTACAATGGTCACAAACTAACAGCTAACAGAGCTGTGAAAGTGAAACAATTTTCTTTTATAAAATATAAAGGTATAAATATACATTACAAATTTCTTCAAAACACAATTCTTCTTCTTGAGAACTAAAATATAAAAAAAACTTTTATAAATAGATTATCTGCTTCAAGATGGTTTACGTCCTGGAACAAACTTCATTATCTACATACATACAATTTTACGTCATAACTATGAAATCGAGGCTAACGAAAAAGAAAAGCTACCGCGGTGCTTTGCCCGTATCTTTTTTTACAGACCGCCAGAGTCACGTGATGCTCGAATGCACCAATGCAGGTGTTCGAAAAGAGCATCACGTCACTCTAGTCTGTAAAAAAAAGATAAGTGAAATGCACCGCGGTAGCCTGTCTTTTTCGTTAGCCTCGTATGAAATACACTAACAATATTCATAATTAACAACAACAGAACTAATAAGTAACTTCATAACTAATGTATAACGAACAACACTTAAAACTTCAGAACTAGTGCATAACCAACAACACTTTTAAAACTACATAACTTGCGAAAACCCAACATGCAACACTAAAGCGATAACGACCACGAACACGACCGAAGGGAGAAAGTTAGATTTGGTAACAATGTTAGTAAAGTGAAATAGAACACGCGTGTCAAGGGCAACTCTTGACCGCAAAACACGTGCACGCCTATCCGCGGCGCGTGTAAAAAACCCATAACACTAAATTCATATTTCAAATTCAACATATAGAAAAATCATACACATAATATACACATAATTTATACATAGAATATTCACAGAACACTTATAGAACAATTATACAAGCAATTTAACAATCTCTTGAACATGAAAGCAGTGAATCTCAAAAGATGTTCTCTGACATCATAACTTAAATTTTGACAAAAATTTTGAACAGAAGTTAAATCAAGGCAACACTAGATACCGGGCTTGCTCATTCACTCTCAAAACGTCACAAATGGTGGCTGACCACGACCAGCGATTGGTCCAAAGCAACGCGCCCATCGTTTTGTGCCAATCCAAGGCAACACTAGATACCGGGCTTGCTCATTCACTCTCAAAACGTCACAAATGGTGGCTGACCGCGACCAGCGATTGGTCCAAAGCAACGCGCCCATCGTTTTGTGCCAATCGCTGTATGTCTTTCCTCCTAGTCAGCCACCTTTTGTGACGTCATCATAATGAATGAGCAAGCCCGGTATGTAGTGTAGCCCTGGCCAATCGCTGTATGTCTTTCCTCCTAGTCAGCCACCTTTTGTGACGTCATCATAATGAATGAGCAAGCCCGGTATGTAGTGTAGCCCTGGTTAAATGCACAACTTGTGAAGCCGAGATACAAAAATCCAAACAACGGTCAAAAGGTAACTATAAACAGTTCAGCTGCTTTGCACCGTCCAATGAACTTGTTGACATTAATAAAGGTACTTTATAATGAGAGTAATAAAAATGGAACGTCGTCACCTGATTTTATAGTGAAGATGAACTGGAGCAGGGCTACACTACCAGGGCTACACTACATACCGGGCTTGCTCATTCATTATGATGACGTCACAAAAGGTGGCTGACTAGGAGGAAAGACATACAGCGATTGGCACAAAACGATGGGCGCGTTGCTTTGGACCAATCGCTGGTCGCGGTCAGCCACCATTTGTGACGTTTTGAGAGTGAATGAGCAAGCCCGGTATCTAGTGTTGCCTTGACACTACATACCGGGCTTGCTCATTCATTATGATGACGTCACAAAAGGTGGCTGACTAGGAGGAAAGACATACAGCGATTGGCACAAAACGATGGGCGCGTTGCTTTGGACCAATCGCTGGTCGCGGTCAGCCACCATTTGTGACGTTTTGAGAGTGAATGAGCAAGCCCGGTATCTAGTGTTGCCTTGCTGGAAGCTTATAGGCTCATAGAAGAACTCTGGCGGGGTCCCCAAAATCAGGGCTACACTACATACCGGGCTTGCTCATTCATTATGATGACGTCACAAAAGGTGGCTGACTAGGAGGAAAGACATACAGCGATTGGCACAAAACGATGGGCGCGTTGCTTTGGACCAATCGCTGGTCGCGGTCAGCCACCATTTGTGACGTTTTGAGAGTGAATGAGCACGCCCGGTATCTAGTGTTGCCTTGCCAAAATCCTTGGACGAAACTCCGTTCTGATTCAGACTGGTAAGGAGAGGCCACTGTCGCTTGTCGTGCCTGCAGCCGGGTGTTGTAACCATGGCGACGTCCGTTGGGAGGAGCTCGTGTAGTGTCCACTCGACGACTGCTCGTAGATTCCACTCGACGACTTCTAGGCGGGCTTACTGATTTGTCCATCTGATGATTGCTAGGCGGGCTTATTGAAGTGTCGACTCGACGATTTCTAGGCGGGTCTCGACGATGGTGCCGCTGGGCAAGATTGTCTCTAGGGTTGAAGAAAGTAGTATCGAAAGGCATTCGTTTCCGTGAGGCTCCCGACATCGATGTGGAGGGCAAGGTCCGCTTTCTGCCGATTCTCCTGCGCCGTTTGGTTGTAGAGGGGAGATAGTCCATGCCACGTTTTCGTGCGTCACTTTGGCACTGTCGATGTGATGACTTCTGAGATGGTTGACTATCGGTAGATTCGTCGAGATCTGTTGATGGATTGCCGTTCCGTCCTCTCTTGGCAGGAATGTCTGTCGATGACTTTGACAACCGTCTCTTGTGTTGTGGTCGATGTGACGTAGAAGGGTTCTGCATGAACTTCTTGTCTGGAGGCTTAGAACTACTTGTCGAGATCGAATGCGGGTGCTGTCTTTTGCCATATTTATGAACCAATTTAGGTAATGTCTGTTCAGCTGGCTGGTTAACCCTGTCTCGGTTAACTTGAGGAAATTTACGCTTCACCTCCGTGCGTATGTTATCACTATTATTAGAAGAATTATTTGCATAAGAATATTGACTGACGTAAGGAGAATGAGAGGTCTTTGACTGAGGCCAGGGCTACACTACATACCGGGCTTGCTCATTCATTATGATGACGTCACAAAAGGTGGCTGACTAGGAGGAAAGACATACAGCGATTGGCACAAAACGATGGGCGCGTTGCTTTGGACCAATCGCTGGTCGCGGTCAGCCACCATTTGTGACGTTTTGAGAGTGAATGAGCAAGCCCGGTATCTAGTGTTGCCTTGCTGAGGCATAGAGGATTCACCGTCTGACGTTTGAGAACCATTTGAGCTAGTGTCCCTAAACTTATAAACTCTGACCTGATCCAAGTTTACCGTGGTATGACAACCGTCAACATCAACAATTAAATTGTTGCCTTTAACTTCCAACACTTTATACGGTCCCTCAAACTTAGGTCCAAACTTAGCAACTCGTTTTTGCCGACTAGAACTTAACCAATGCTTTTCCAACAAAACAAAATCACCAACTCTAATCTCCAACTCTCTCCGACGCATATTATAATACAACGCTTGTTTTTTCTGAGCCTTTCCCATTTTTACCTGTGCTTCCTTAACCAACTTATCGATGTCCTGAATCATATATTCATTTTCATTACCTGAGATTCTAATTAACTGTTGAAATGGAATTATTATCTTACGACCCAAAAACAATTCTGCAGGGGTTTTTCCAGTGGATTCGTGAACTGCCGTACGCAAAGCATAGGCAAAATGCTGCAAGAATTGGTCCCAGTTTGAATGATGAGTGCCAATAAAGGAAGAAATCATTTGAATGAGGGTTCTATTGACCCTCTCAGCCATATTGGACTGTGGCCGGTATGGAACTGTAAAAGAATGAGATATCTCCAGCTGTGTGCACAATTCTTTAAAAATTTCGGATATAAAACAGGGACCGTGATCACTAATTACCTGGGATGGTGCACCATATTTCGAAATAAAACAGTTAAATAAAGCGTTAGCTACAATTTTTCCTGAAGCTTTTCTGAGGGGGACAAACTCAACCCATTTTCTAAAATAATCTACAATTACTAATACAAATCTATATCTATATCCGGTTAAGGGATAAGGACCAATTAAATCAACTCTGATACATTCTAGAGGAAAGGACTTTTTAATTGAAATTAGTTTGCCAGCTGGTCTTATATTTTTGTAATTATATTTTTGGCATGTGTCGCAGCTGGAGACATAAGCGCGCACTGCTTCCCGCATTTTAGGGAAGTAGCAGGAGTCACATAATCTGGCATACGTTTTTCTGACACCTAGGTGACCTGCTAATGGATTATCGTGAAACTCGTGCAAGATGGCCTTACGAAGAGAGGATGGAATATAAACTCTTAGCTCACCACGAGAATTTACCGTTTTGGAATAAAATAAAAGACCATCGATAATTGTGAAATTCCGGGACCAATTTTGGAACATATGCGCGTCCGCGCTTTATACCATGTCAGCATCCTGTAAATATTTATATAACTGACCAAATTCCTCATCCTTTTTCTGTTCCTCTATGAGTTGCTCTCTCGACTTCAAAACCAATGACGACAAAACACAAACCTGAACCTCCTCAGCTATTTCAACACCCTCCTGGGGATTCCTCGATAAAGCATCTGCTACTGCGTTTTCCTTTCCTGCCCTATGCTCAATTTCAATATTAAACTCAGCTAACTTTAGACACCATCGCACCATTCTCGAAGATAAACCTTTTCCGTGCGTTAACTTTGTTAAAGCAGAGTGAGCCGTAACCACTTTGACCGGGATCGTACAGAAGAAACATCTAAATTTGTTTAGAGCCCAAATTACAGCAAGACATTTGCGTTCGGTAATTGAATAGTTCAGTTCCGCTGCATTCAAAATTCGGGACGCAAAAGCTATGGGGCGACCTTTCTGAGCTGACATCGCACCAATTCCGACTGCGCTAGCGTCACAGTATAATTCAAATTGTGAAGCGTAATCGGGATGAGCTAAAACCGGTGAAGAAATTAAAGAATTCTTTAAATGTTCGAAAGCATTTTGAGCCGCTTTCGACCAAACAAATTTAACCCTCTTTCGTTTTAAAGCATATAGAGGTTCGCAAATCTCTGAAAAATGTGGTATAAATTTTTGAAACCAAGCCACCATACCCAAAAATGTTGCTACTTGTTTCGCATTCTTTGGAGGTGTCATTGCCACAATTGCATCTGTTTTTTGCTTGTCTGTTTGTATGCCCTCTTGTGTGATTCGAACGCCAAGATATTTTAACTCTTTACGAATAAATTTACATTTTTCTAATTTGACAGTGAGACCCGCGTTTCTGAGTAATGTGAATACTTTACGTAACAAATTTATGTGTTCTTCGAATGTTTCAGACATAACGATAATGTCATCCAGGTATACCAGAACTCCGAAACCAAGAAGGGGTTTCAGAATGATATCCATTGCCTTCTGGAACGTAGCTGGAGCCCCTGATAATCCAAAACTCATGCGTTTAAATGCGAAACACCCATTATGCGTTATAAATGCTGTTTTAAGTATGTGTTCCGGTTTCATGCCGATTTGAAAATAACCGGAGGTTAAATCGAGTGTGGACATGAATTTAGTACTTTGAATATTGCCTAGTATGTCATCTATTACAGGAATTGGATACTGTGGATATTGGGTTATTGAATTGAGTTTTCGATAATCTATAGCGAATCTCCAAGCCTCAGGATCCTCAATGCTTTTTCCATTGTTTTTCCGACATAATACTACTGGTGATGCGTATGGAGATTCAATGGGCATAATAATGTCGTCGCGGAGCATTTTGTGAATGTGATAATTAATGATTTTCTGTTTGACTTTATCGTAACGGTATGGTTTGCTTGCTACTGGCGCATGTGAACCGGTATTAATTTCATGCCAGGAAACGTGTGTCAACCCCGGTTTGTCTGAAAACACTTCCCTGAAGTCATGTAAAAACTTATTAAATTTGCTTATCTCTCCCTTTGTTAAACAAGATTCACTTAAATCAATTGAGAGTGATGAGGACTCGTTTGTACAAGTATTCTCATCATTATTAACCTCCAGTGTACGTGAAAAGAAATCTAGGCTCATCCCTCTGTCTTTCATAAAATCCACTCCAACAATACAATGGGCTTTTAATCCATCTAATACTAGAAATTGCCACTTAGTTTTAACTGACCTTATCTCCACATCTAAATCCACCAGACCTTTTATACTACATTGTATCCCTTGAGCCGACTGAACCACTAAATTAACATGCCGCAACCTTTTATACGAAAAATATTTCTTATACACTTCAAACGATATAAAACTTTTGTCCGCACCCGTATCCAGAACACTTTTTACCACTATACCACTCAAAACTATTAGCAACTCAGGTAATTCTACTGGGTTTTAACTACTACCGTATTTAAATTTATCACAGAAGGCTTTGAAGAGTTAACGTGTGACTGCTGACCTTCCGTGCAACAGCCACCTACCAGTTTAACCCCTGCTGACGATTTTTAATACCACAAGACTTTCCCACTGTCCGCTTAACGACATTTTCACCAACCACTAACTGTATAACCCTGGACGAGCTAGTCTGCCTTGGGTTAACCTCGTTCCTTCTATCCAAACCATTTCTATTGCGACTGCTCACCCCCTCATTTCTTCTGAAACCATTATTATAAGCTTGATCATTATTCCTTAAACCACCACTAGCTCTTTGAAAATTTTGCCTATCCCCATAATTAACTGGACCACGAACATTACGACCATTATATTCATTATCATAATTCCTGGACCTGTTAATAAACCTATCCCCCTCGTTGAATTCTCGTGTGGTTCTCTGTCTATGGTGATCCGCCTCATGTCGCGCTTCATACTTTATTAATAATTGATAGAGTTCAGCTGTATTCGCTGGGGCACGCAGTTCAATAAAGTCCTGGATTGATACTGAGAAAAGAGAAAGCAGAATATCAATCAGCTCCTGATGAGTAACGTCAAGTGCCAATTTCGTTTTTCAATTCGAGCTTTCTCAGAAAAAATCCGGACGCTTTTTCATAAATAGTCTGGCGTTTACAATAGAATTCACGTCTTAATTCCGCTGCATTACGCTCATTAGGAAAGGCTTTAGTTAACTCCGAGCATGTTTGCTCAAATCTTTTCGCGTCATCAGTCACCAAGAAACGTCCAATGTTCTCAAGTCAAAGCAAGGCTTCATCCTTTAGAGAGCATTTCAATACTAAATATTTGTTTTTATCTGGAATATCGTTAAAGGCAATATAATCGTTCAATTTATTTAAAAATTCTGTGACATCAGAATTTCCGGCAAAGTAAACTCTGGGGACTATCTCTCGTGGATGTGGGCCATCGTACAACCCGTGAAGTTGGGCGCCATTTGTAGCGGCCATATTAAAATGCCCGCTGGTGTGGTAGAGCACGAGGAAATAAGTACAACTGTTTTAAAACCAAAAACTGGTTTATTAGCGCAATTAGCAGGGGGTTTGAGCGAGCTCCACGAAATTTTCCTAAAAGTTTAAATTAACTAAAGAGTTCCTGCTAACAGCTTGTAGCTTTAACAAAACTGAAACAATATAATTAAACCTTAACCTTTTAAATATATAAGCACGATCCAACACTCTTATCCTTCAAATTAAATAAGCACTGATGCAGGTTCAAATCAGCTTTACAACTGCATAAAACTCCAGTATAACATACTAAGGCCGATTATCAACCCTGAGACTCGATGCGAGGTCTCAAGGCTAAATCTAAATCTCAATCTCAATCCAAGTCGCAATATTCAACTTCCCAGGCCAAGTATACTCTAGCTCCCCTGAGCTCTGAACTCAAGTCAAAATTCGCTGCTTATATACTTCAGTGTCGATCGACCAGCTCCAGAAAATTTGCATAATTGAAATTACACGGCGACTCACAATTTCAGGGATTCAGCTGTCCATCGAAAGTTAAAGAAAGATAGAGAGCCTTTATAACTTGTACGCACATAGTCGGTTAATGGACAAAACGATCTCATTCACACATTGCCTACTCACGGAGTAGTCAATACCTTACAACATGACTGTTAAATTTGTGTTTTATTTTAATTATTCTATTATTTTATTTATTTATTTATGAAGTTTTAATTTCGTTGGTTGAATATTAGTCGGAAACAAACTCTGAACTGTTTATATTATTTTAAGTGCAAACTGGTTAATATTTGTAATCGGGCTGTACGTGATGGCGACAGATTAAAAAAAAAAAACACATGCTTGAAAATTATTTTAAAAAACATACAGAATCAGTAAATTGGGATAAAGTTTTCAAACAACTTGCGTTTGAAATAATATTTTTTTTCCTTATTCGATGTTGTAAAAAATGAAATTGTGAATTTATTGCCGAACGATCACTTTATAGTTTAGCTTCTGCTATAACTATTAAAAAAAAGTATTGAATTTGTTTCAGTAGTTCTCGAGAAAAATTGCACCATTGTTAATTTTTCACATAATGATTTACTTATTTGTTATTACTTTTTTTTTTTTTTGCAAAGTCGCGTAACTGTTGTATTTTATATTTTTAATTTTTGCTTAAAGAGCAATTTATAGTTTAACTACTCGACAAAACTATTAAAAAAAAGTATTGAAATCTCTTTCGCAGATTTCAAGAAAGTGTACGTTAATGTCAGCTGTTTTACATTTAATTTTTCAACTATTGTCGCCCTCTTAAGGAGGGTTACATACGTTCTCAACTTTATTAAAATTGATTTTTTTGGCGGAAATTAAATCCTTACAGTGTGTAGAATTATGGGCAAAACATTTTTAATTGATATCTCAATTATTAAGAAAGATATGAGAAAATGTGAGCACACGCACGATCGATGAAACTGACCTCGCCGAAAATATTCTACTAAAGATTCTACCCCCTTTTAAATGAGCAGATTAAGGCACAGGAGAGTTCACAGTGTGGCGCAGAAAAAGCAAATTAAGTGTAAGTTGAAAAACAATATATATCAGTATATTTTTTTCTTCCAAAACTTTAAACGGGATTTTCTGGAAACAACATTTTTCAGCATGAGAAGCATGATAGCTTGAACATTTTTGCATAAAATTTGCGCTCATCTACTCATGATTAAATTGTCTAAAAGCTATCGAGCCATTTTTTGAAAATTTAATTTTTTTTTTATTTTTCCAATAAGTTTAAAGGTCAAAATTTAATTTTAGACGATAAGTGAATTTTTTTTTTCAAAATAGCGCAATTGTCTTATTTTTCAAAAATTCAAAAATTTGAGCCGATGGCCCTTAGCTACAACCTTATTTTACAAGAATAAACTGAGATTTTAATATTTTTTTTTGTTTCTTACAGGAAGTTAGGATGCTGCCCATCGAGGCCGGATATTTTTGTACAGGTCATCGCGGCTGTAGGTTTCCGATGCAATATGTGACTATTTAACAAAAAAAAAATTAAATACTTGAAGCTATAAAAAAACAACGTGGAATTATTAGTTTTGCAATTAATTGTACTCCCTTCCTAACAACAACAAAAAAAAAATTACAAAATATGTCAATTTTTCGCCGCCAACAACGTTAACCAATAAAAAAAGGTTACTTAATTTCTTTATTTTTATTTATCGAATCTTATTCTACCGATTGTTTAATTTTGTGAGCTAAATTGCAGTTTAAAAATAGCGGATTAAACAATAAATGTACAGTTTGTTAATTAAAATTATAAGCTCTTTGTTGATATTTTTTACATATTTCGTTTTCTCGATATAGGAGTGGCGAATTCTTCAGTATTGGAAAAAGTTTAACTTGGATCTAATTAATTCTAAATAGAATACAACGATACATTTTAAAACCTTTTCTCCCACTTTCCAGTATTCCCTCCAAATAAAAGCCATCTGTCAGAGTTGTTGGAGAATTGTTTATGAACTATTAAAATACTAATTTCTGGATTTTAGAAGAAAAAAAAAGAAGAAAGCTTATCTATTCTTTTTACTTCGTGAGCATGTCTCTGAAACTGAATGCGAATTAATGTTTGACATCACCTACATTCATTTGCTGGAGGAAGGCGGAGGCTAAAACGAAAACTCATCAAAATTCCATGTTCGCTTGAATAAATATCAAAAAGTTCATTTGGTTCAGTTTCTGTATAATCTAAATTATTATACTTATGGAAAATACTGAACTGTATTTTCATTTTTTAAAGTTCTATTAATATAAATGTGATTTTTTTTTATTACTAAGAAAAATACTTCGATTCATTGTGCACTAAAACCAAATTTCGGAGTTCTTCATCCTTTTTGATTGGTTTACTTGTTTCATAGTCACACGCTAAAAACTTGAAGAATTGATTCAAGAAACAGTTACTATTTTCAGTTTCTTTGTCCTGAGTTGGTGACTGAAAATTTCATGTAATTAAAAAAAATCTAAATAAATGTTACTAAAATATTTTAAGATCATTTATGGTCATTTTGAATGGTTACCTAAATATATTTTTAATTTAAAAACATGGAAAATTTTCAGATTTAATAAATTTGAATAATTAGGGGATCCCTGGAGCTCTCTATCTTACTGGATAACCATTATCACTATCACGTAACTACAGCTGAATTATAGATTTGTATTCAAACTGTGTAGAATAACTTTTGAGAAAATGTTTTCCAAAATGTGTACAAATTGCCTTCCCGTCATGAGTAATTTATTTAATACCAAAAGTGGATACATGTAAATAATAAATTTTCCACATTCGATTTGAAAACGTATTCCTAATAGGAAAGCAATATTGAAAATTTTTATTTGTGTTGGCTATAATATGGCCAATAGTGGCTATGTCTTTTTTATTGGCCAATTTTTGCATTAAGGGTATGCAACATTATTTCCACATTGAGGTGTTCACATTTGCCAATACTTGTATAATATTAACAAGAAATACTTTTCCATTTCATTGCCAAAATCTTTGCCAATATTTCTGTAATAATAGAAAGTCATTGAGAATACTTCCAAAGTGAACGCTTTATAAAACCAGCATTGGTATTTCACTGGAAGTATTTTCGATGAATGCAATATTTGGTTCCAATGTGATCAATATTGAGTTGCTTCTAGGGTATCATTTAAACTTTGCTTCGTATGTTGTCTTTCACATCGTTTTAAAAATTCATGAATTTCTTGGTGTTTCAATTTTCTGTTGTTAACTTGTTTTAAAATTTCTGAAGTAATTGTGAGTCAGATCCTATTAAAACAAATTAAAAAAAAAGTTTAAAGCAATCTTTTTTATAATTACTCTTATTATTATTATTATTATTTCATGCATCATAAAAATATTGAATTATTAAAGTCACAACAGAAACAAAAGGATAATTTGCGACGAAATACGCAGAATAAGCAACAAAATCTATTTTCCTTAATTTTTACAAAATTTGTTTAAATTTCTTTAATTTTGTTTAAACAGCGATTAATTTCACAAATGACTATAAGTTCTTAGAATATAAAAGATTTCAGAATCAAAACTCAAGTGCATTAAAACTGAAGAGCATTCATCCTATTATTGAGTGAATTATTTGAGATTATGTCAAAAATCACCTAACCGATATGTAAATAGTTAATAATGTTCGAAGAAAAAAATGATCGCAGAACACTAAAGGGAAAGTTCTATTCAAACATAAATTTTATGGCGTGTACATCGCAAACAACTCTTTCGTCATAAATTCTTACTGTTCAGTCGATTATTTAAATAGATGTTAAGCAATCGAAATAAAAATACAAAAGTGTGTCGCAAACTAGTATTGTATAGTAATCGAAGAGTGTTCGATACTATAAAAATCCATTCCCCAAAAAGTTGAACTGAAGTGATAAAAATTGAAATTATTAATCGATGCAATTATAATGGTTTAAGGCAATCATATTTTTATGTCATTTCGTTAAATAATGAAATTTCCTGCCAAGTTCTTTTTTTCTTTAAAAAAAAATATTATTTAATATAACCCACCTCCATTATTTTGGAGTATTATTTTATCTCAGAAATTAAAATTTTTCAAAAAGCTTAATTTTAGTATAATATGACTTAGGTATCATGAAAATAAAAGGGTGCAAATGACATAAAAATTTAAAAATTTAAAAATTTTCAAGTTTGCGCTTAAAATAAGAAGACAGTCTAAGACAGTTCCGAAAATAACTAATGTTTTTAGTTTTACAAAGTATAAACTCCCAAATAAAGCCTTTAAGTACATAAATAAACATTATCACGCATATGTACTGTGACTTTTTTTTCAGTTTTTATCAGATTTAATTTTAGGTGCATTTTTTATAAAATATTTTAAAGCTAGACTGTTGAAACTTCATATGCTTTTGTAACTGATCTCTTTCATTAAAACTTTCTAAAATTATGAATGTAACTAAACTATTAAAAAAGATATACTGGAATATTTCAATTTTTCTATGAGTTTATGAATGCTTCAGTAATTATTTTTTAAATGCAAGTTCTCCTTCTTGTTATAGAATGATATATTTTGAACATTTATGCAAGCTTAAAGAAATTATCTGCAATGTTTTTTTTTTAGAAAAGTGTATCTAACTTATCTATAGTTGTAGACATTTAGGCAGAAAGTAAAAATTGAAGTAACACTGAATATCAAATTATGTATATACCAAGTACTTTTCTGTTATATATAAATTAAAATACATGTATTTTAAGTGATATACTTTTTCCTTGGGTATTTCTTTATTAAAAAAATTACATGAATATAAATATCCTAAATCAGCTTATCTTGCACTCTCGAGTTGTTGCAGTTTAGCTAATTAAAAATATGAATGTCAGTTGTCAGGGCCGACTTACTGCATTTGGAAACCATTAAAAGTTAAAGTATATTTACTTATTTATTTTTCTAAAACTATTTAGTTGCGAAATAATGTAATATTTTTGTACTTTTTAAAATTGAATTTATTGATGTTGTTCTTTTATTCTTTTCGACCTACAGCAAAATTACCGCTAAATACATAAATTTTAAAAAGTATTCGATAGGAAATTCTAATATTTAATTTAATTCTGTGAATATTATTTTAAAGTTACTATGAACAATAACAACTCCAATAATAAAGGAGTTTTCGTTTTTGCCGTTCATTATGATTCACTGGATTCTAATAGTACTTTTAAAATTTTGAAGTTAAAAAAGAAAATATATGACGACTCAGAATCTTTTAATTCGGAACCTTGGACCCTGGTCCTACTGGCCAACTCGTAAAGATGGTACATTCTGCAAGTGTGGCAATGAAATAAAAAAAGTAGTGACATCTCTCTGTGTTATTCATAAGCGCAATGTTTCTATTTGGAACCAGAATACTGATAACTTTTAGTGGGCTAAGATAGCCAGTTGGCAAAGCATTGAGTTTTTGATAGAAAGATTGCAGGTTCGAGGCTCAATGACAACCAAATATTTCTGTGCACACTAATGGCATCTGATGCACATTAAATCCTCCATAGATGCAACGTCTTTCGTTGGAAGGTGGGAGAGAGGTACCGAGCCGAGATTTCCCCTCCCCTTTCTGTAAGAACTAGTATTGCAGGAAACGTTGTAGGCAAGTCAGTTTTCCGTCTCTGTGGTGCCCAGTCAATGCCCATCTGCCTTTCTGCGCACAGCGTCTTCGGGACCTGGTTTACTGCAATGGTCGGCAAGGAGGCATTACTAAAAACAAAAAAAGCACAATTTTCAATTCTCATTAAACTGTGGAAAATTAGAAATGAATTTCAAATGGCAAGAACGGAAGAAAAAGGTGGTTTAACCAGAAAGTTAAATGATATCATTCATCGCTCAAATAACTTTAATAAGCATTTCCATTCCTTTGTTTACATAATGAAATCCGAATTTGCATTATTTTACATTAAACGTTAAAAATAGATTCATATGGGGCAATTGCAATAACATGATAAAAGTGATACTTATCAATCAAAGGTTTAAGTATTATCAACCATGTTCTGCCATCTATGCATTGCGTAAAATACATAACCTTGTGCAGACCGCATATTAAACCTTTCAAGGGCAAAGTACTTCTTTTACTAAAATGTTGAAATATTTGAATGACACCAGATTTTACGAACAAATCTATTTGAAAATGATTAAAAGCTTTTCATTGCGAATATTACAAAAGTAAAATTTTATTAAAAATTTCTGGGTGCCACTTGGCAGTTTGGA
This sequence comes from Maratus michaelseni, assembly GCA_963931845.1. NCBI lineage: Eukaryota > Metazoa > Arthropoda > Arachnida > Araneae > Salticidae > Maratus > Maratus michaelseni. The sequence goes on along the minus strand of OZ007586.1, from coordinate 207,302,616 downwards.
ATTAAAATTAAGCGTTCGCGCCTTGCAAACACCGCCCTTGAAAGGGTTAAGTTCTGTTTCATGAGCAAGTACATGCTGGAGTTTAAATTACCCCACGTTTACTAAAGTATATGATTGTCAAATTTAGTGTGGAAAATGTAAGCACAATTAATTTAAAATTTCAATGTTAATTTTTAATTGATGCTACATTGTTTCATCCATTGTAATATTTAAAACTAGCCTTTACATTTATTTGACAAAGTACTCATAAACAAAATGTCAAATGTGTTGCATATTAATGTCAAACGATAAACAAAATTACATTTGCCTTAAGAATTACCGTCAGCGAGAAAATTGTAACAAATGTAAATTGTACAAATATGAAAAGGAATTTTGAGTAGAAAATTGCATAAAAGCAGATGAAACAACCAGAACAAGAAAAGGAAATCTATATATAAAAATTTAGATTCAGATAGTGGAAATACTGAAAATGAATCGGAAAGTATGAAATAATGCACTCAAAATTGTATACTATATCTTGGAGATGAAATTTATCAAAGGTATAGAGAAAGAAAATTATTCCAGTCAGCCGAATCTGGGTCTAAGCATTAATAAATAGATAATAACTAAATATTCATGAATAAAAAAACAGTAAATCTTTTGTGGTATTTATTTAAAACAAAATAGGGGTATCTGGAATGGAAAATTTGCACGACGCACAATGTAATGAAGTGTCTTTTTTTGTAGACCTTGACAAAACGGTTTTAAGTGTTTATCGAATCTGCTCACAATTTCGAATCACGGAATTTTTGATACTTTTATACAAAGTATTTATTTTACACATTTATAATTCAAAAATCTCCAATTTTATTTATTTTTAAGCAAAAAAGTATCTTTTTTTTAATGAAGTTGATGCACAAGCATGTTTTTTTTTTGGTACATGGACTTTCATTCAATCAAACATCGATAACTGTCAAAGTTGCACCTGGATGTAGATAAACTTGTTTCTCACTCCTCAAATTACTACTGAAGATGAATGTGCCAACGAATTTGTGGGATATAGTGAGATCTTTACTTTACAAGACGAAAATTTTGAAAATTAAACTAATCGTTGGGAACCACCGTAATACTTAACCATCATGGATATGCATAATATAAAATATGAAAATAAAACATGTGTAAACTATTTATAAAATGCATTGCAATTCGAATAAAATCCTGGTTTCATGACGTCATAAACTTTAAATGTTAAATGCCCTATTGCTGAATTGCGTAAGAGAAACATCCTTATAACTCTAAAATTGTTAATCATATTGACTAACAGTTTACTGCGTCGGATTAAGCGTATATTTACTAATTAAAATATATCTTTGAATTGAAATTTGAATGAAATACGGGGTCATGAAAAATCGAAGAGTGCGGCAAAATGTGATTACAAATATCTCAGCAACTAATTATCCGACCGACTTCATTCTTAATGCAAAATTTATGTTTTTTATTGTGTTTTACATTCACTACTTAAAAGAAAAAAATTCGAAAATTTTTATATACCTTTTATCAGAACGAATATTTCAAGAGCCCAAAAAAAATAGTTCCGGATAATCGAGGTTACTGAAATTCAATAAGCTTCTTAACATTATTACATACCAAATTTCAAGTCTCAATTTGTTCGAGAGATGGAGCGTTTACAGACACACAGACAGACGGACGGCAATTTTTTTTTTCTAAAAATATGTTTTTCGGAATCTCCAGTGTCTGAAACGTGTAAATCCGTCAAATTTTTTTTTTCGGTTTTCAAAACGATTACAAGATTTACCCTGTACTACGTATGATGGGTAAGTAAAAAATAAATAGATAAACAGTACGCAGGTATCAAAACCCAAATAATTAAAATAATAATAATAATAGACTTAGAGTATTGTCACACGACGAAGACACTTAATTTACAGCAATATGAAAAAATGGACTTATATAATAATTTTTTGTCATCAGTTACTCATTTTTGGTTTTCACCTTGTTTTTCCTACTTTTCCAATTCATTCCCTTCTAAAAACGGGTACTGGTACGTAAACTGGTTTCTCATGCTATGGGGCTTATAGAACAACTCTACATAGTTAGCAAACCTTAGGAAAATACATATAATTTTCACTTACGTCGTGGAAATTCGCCGTTTCGGCACACCGTGCGAGGCATAGTATTTGATTTCAAATTGAAGGAGCTCTCTTAATCAGTTCCAAATTTTCGCTGGAAAAATTGGTAATCGTTGAAAAAATAGACATGCCATTATGTTGTTTGATTATAATTTTAAAAACGTTGTAATTTCTTTAATTTACAGTACTTTAATATTACAGCATTCTAAGTTGATCCATCCATACAAAATTCCAATATTTTCATGGTTTTTTCTTTATCTTACTGAAAAAAGATCAAAATAATGCAGCAAAATGTCATTTTATTTCAGTTCTTTGATTTTACGCAGTACTATATTATTTAAAATTATAATTACATTTACACCATTCTTCTGGGTAACAGTTACAATACATTTACATGTTACTATAATTTATGTAAAATAGTTTATGAATATATTAAAATAATTTTATCTATTGTTTTAGTCTTTTATATGTACACGTTTTGTATTTTTGCTCAAATGTTAAATTTATAAAGTTAACGGCCAATTAATAAGGCAGTGTTAAACATTCAGTATTAATTACAGCACGCGCATTTTACCCCACTCAACCCTATGATAATTTACCTATAAAACTTTACTCTTACCAGAAAATCTTCTTTACAAATTTGCAATATCTGAAAGCTATTTCAGAGTGATAATTTCTATGTCCGCTTTATTTATATGATCTTTGACGAAATTTCAAGTAGAAGAAGAATCAATTTGACTACATTTCAAATAATATAACATGACTATAAAAGAGAATTTGGGAGCAGAAGATGGTTTATCACGTGAAATTGGCAATGTCTTACTTTAAGTATTGGAAGTTCTACTTTATTTAGACATCTCTGGCTATAATCATAAAATCTCACTCATTCAATTAAAAAGGAAGGGAGTTTCACTAGGATGGTTTTCTCCTCAATTTCTCTTTCATAAATATCTAATTCCTTTAAACATAAAGAGGTAAATTTGAAAGGTTTAAAATTGGTTTATACGATAAAGTTTATAGATCATAGATTTTCGTATCTTTAAGGTTTAAAAAATCAGTGTGAATTTTAATGGGAAGATGATTCCCAATTGCTTAATAATTTTGAGATGATATAATTTCTAATTTGTTGAAACTTTTCAGATATTGTTACAATGAATTATGCCCTATCATTGAGATTTTTTTATTCAATTTCTTATGCCACATTCAGTTTTACAGAGTATGAAACGCAATTCAAATTTCTGTGTAACAAGGCATTTAAAATGTGAATATATGAGAAAAGGAAAAATAATAGACAATGCAAGAAGATAGGTATAAAATGTTTTTATTAAAAAATACTGTGTAGAAAATCTGAATTACAGAAGGCATAATAGTAAAAATATACAAATATTTATATACATTTCACTATAAACATTGTATCTTATATGACATGCAATTATGTTACGTGAAAAATGATTTCATTACAGTAAAATACATATGTAAGCAGTGTTGTACAGGAGTTAACTCATTAATCCAAAACTCATGAGTTTGGTTTACTTTCTGTTAGTTTTGAGTTGAGTTTGATACATTTTTTAAGAGAAAGTGAGTTGAGTTAGACTAAAAAAATCCACGGGTTTGAGTAAAAAAATTACAACTCAAATTAATTCAATATTTTCTGAAAAGTTTTCTCGCCGTTAAAAACACATCAAATACATTATAAACATTCAGTAAAAAACATAAAATTTTAATTTTACATAATAATATTTGAATTTTATATATTAATATTTTAATTTTATATATTAATATTTTAATTTTATATATTAATATTTTAATTTTATATATTAGCATTTTTTTAATAAAAAATATTACATGTATTAGAAAATAATATAGCAAACACGTATATTTTCTTATAATGTCTTAAAACTATTTAACAAGCTTTTTTTGCTCTGGGCGATATGTATTTTCAATAGTCTTAAAATAAAAAAGGCATGATAACACTTAAACGAAAAAAAAATGTTCTTCTTTAATGTTTTTAATGGTAAATCTTTTTTTTTTTTTCAGAGAAAATTGCCCTGTGAATTTAACATTAAAAACTACTCAAGTAATTTAAGAATTTAAGATTAAATGACAGAAATTAATTATTTTAATTATCGTCAGCGAGGAAATTGTAATAAATGTAAAATGTACAAATATGATAAGGAATTTTGAGTAGAAAATTGCATAAAAGCAGATGAAACAATCAGAACGCGTACGCAGTTGTATTTCAAGTCTTGTTTAATACTAAATTAATTAAAACTACTCTGACCTCAATATAGTAAGTTCATAAAATTGAGAAAAATAACTTTCATGATTTTTTTTATATTTATTTATTTTTTGAATGACTCCTTAGTCAGTTTCACTCTTAAAAAAAAAAAAAAAAAAAAAAGAGTTTGAATTGAGATGATTCATTTAATAAGTTTTGAATTTCAGAGCGAACTTAACTCATTTTTCAGAAAATGAATTTGAGTTTTAATTAGTTCCCTTTTTTTGGTGAGTTTGTACAACACTGTACAAGAATGAGATATAAATCATCAATAAAAAACACACACAAAATCGAAACAACAAAATAAAGCAATAAAACATTGTTATTTTACATGTTGACATTACAATATGAACAGTAAATTATATACAAATATCATGGTAAAAATATTTTATTTCATTTTGAGATCGATAGGAACTATATCCACATGGATGAAAGTTTATAATTTTTCTTCAAGAGCAAACTAAATCGTGATACGCAAGTTTGAGCTGAATTTTTAAGGTTACTTTTATTTTCGTACAATGTGGTAGTTTTTACACATTTAAGTTATACTTTATAATGCATACTGTACAGCTCCTATAAATTCTTCAATTCAACGAAACGAATATTGATTTTCTATGTACTTTTTTATGCGATAATCAAAAACAAACAATAAAAAAAAAACATTTCTTATTTCTTTTTGGAAAAGAAGAAGAAATGTAAAATCAGTCTCTGGAATAGATCTTATTACTTCTGATTATCAAAACTGAAAGAAAACTACTTTTGTTCTATTTGCAAAACAACGTATGAATATACAAAAAAATGGAACGAATTTGTTTAAAGGATCAGTGAACGAGTATAACTTTGAAAGAAAGATATTCTTGAATAAAACAATCAATCTATTTTTGAGGAACTAATATCATGGTCTAGCGCAAAAATACTACTTCTTTTTGAATTCATAAATGGACGAGAAAAATAATTACGTATCAAACGTCCCGTAACGACAAAATTCAATTTGTCTTTCTTAAAGAAATATTTAAACAAATAATTAATTTGGCATGCTCGCAAAGAAGTAAAGATCAATTTCTGTAGCCATTTTCGTCGGATTAATCCTTCGTATGCATACTCATTAAAAATGATAAAAAAATTGCATGCTTAAAATTGTAACTAACAATTCTTGTGTAATAATGATATATAGCCATGAATAATAATCAGTCGTGGTACTGATTATTATTATACTGTATACATTGCGTTAACACATATTTAAAGATAAAATATAATTATCCTTTGATTTTTTTACAAGACAACTAACTGTGTATTCAAATTAGTAAATAATACATTAAGATACAGAAAGAAAATAATGTCATTCAAATAGAATTTTTTTTTTATTTCAAGTAATACATTAAATGAATTTAAAAGTAAAAATTAAGGTATATAAGTAATATATAATACAAAGCTTCTCGTGTGACTGAAATTACAAGCTACGAAAATATTCCAGTTACAAAAACATACATGGATTATTTACCTTCAATTTACTAGAAGTTTGTCATTGATTCATTTCCTTGTTTATTTATTGATTTATGAGGCCAAACTACGTTGTTTTATTCCTGTCATATAAACAAATAAGATATTAAATTATTACCTATAAATTATGCAATATATGCATCCGAAATCAATAAAGCAAAACTACCAATCTAAACTTCTCTAGCAATCAATATACGGTGAATTATATTAAAATATTGTATGGAAATAAATATTATGAGTTCATCTATAGGACAAGATCTTCCCTTTTTCTCCATATAATGAGTATAGAATACAAATGCATATCCGAGAACATCTACATTAATGGAATCAAGAAGAGTAAATTTTAACCGAATTTTTAAATCCACAGGTTGATCCTGTCAATATTTTAAAAAGGAGGGATGTACATTTGTCAGTGAACCTATCTGCCAAAATGTATTCCAGTAATAGTGCCTTTTGTTAGAATGATAGTAAAGAAAACACAAATTGGCATACTTCATTCTTATATTATTGTCTAAGTATAAGTTATTTCAGATTAATTTACAATGTTCCGCGAATTCATCCCTATAACTTAAATACTTTTGTAGGATGGAAATGGCTTCGGCTGTTTAATCAAATATTAAAATTATTTTGTGAAAGTTTTGTAAATATAAAATTGTAATTTGATTAATTAGAAATTCTGCCATTTTTTTTGCTACAAATATGTATTTTTTTATGAACTGGATTACACCTCTGTATATTCATTGAAATGAATATGTTGCACTGTAGTTTCAGTAATTTTTTTCGATAGTATGATTTACTAAACTTTAAGGGGGAACACCACGTTGACCACTTCAAAATTTCGCATATATATGCGTAAAGTACTTATTATGCGCACGGAAATCATATTTTATTAGTTAGAAATTGATACTGAAACGCAATTTTGGAGATTTAAGAACAAGAGTGTATCACAGTAACGAAAACTTTAAACGCCTTTTTCTCAGAACAGATTTTTCAAAAGTCGGTGGGGACTTCAGCTCCACCAGTTTTCAATCAATCAATGTGAATATTTGTGAAAATTAATAGTCACATATTTTATACTGGAATTTTATGTAGTATTTTTTCCTAAATAATAATATATTGCTTTTTTGTGTAACTTTAAGCATAGCTATCAATAGTTCATTTTCTTAAAGTCCAACCAGAAAGTTTTCTTAAGAAATAAGTACCACACAGAAACAACTCAGATTATTAAATAATTTTATTAAATCAATTTTATAAGTTTTTTGACTTAAAAAGAAAATGAAAACGGAAGGTTGGAAGCTACGCTTAGGTAACAAAATTTTTTGGTTGAAAATTTACATTTTTATTTGAATCTAAGTCATTTTACTAGAAATGCATATTTAAAACCCTCTAAGCGGTTTGCCCGTATTTTTTTCGTTTACTGAAAACAACTTAAATACACTGTTAAAAATTTGCAGCAAACTGTCCCGTTATTTGACCGTTTTCATAGAAAGTGGCTATATAACCGTAATTTAACTCTATTCTGACCATAATATGGGAGATAATATGGTCAGAATAGAGTTAAATTGCGGTTATGTAACCGTTTTCTATAAAAACGGTCAAATGACTAGACAGTTTGCTGCAAATTTTTAAGTGTAGGCTATAGAGAAAAATATTTTAAACAGAGTTGTATTTCAAGATATATGTAAGATAAAGAGATGTGAAGTGTATTTTAGGAACAAACTGTGAAAGAAAATTTAAGTTGACTATAGTTTTATGAGCATTTTTATGAAAATGGAAGAAAACCCTCAGACGCTCAGAGGGTTAAAAAAAAAAGTGCTTACAAATTTCACTAGCTTTTGAACTTAAAATATTACCTCACCCCCCCTTTTTTTCTAGGTCAAGCCTACGATGAGTTATTGTGTCCGTCGCTCGCTCCTGTCTTTTCGAAGCGCTCGTCAGCTGTCTTTTCGAAGCTTTCATCGGCTGTCAAGCCGCCATTTTTTAATATATCAACTCAAACACAATACAATTTTCGACTTTAATATGTGTATAATAAATTAGTGTAAATGGATTTTTATAAAACCTCGCATTTCTTTTTTTTAAAATACCGAAAATCCCTAAAATGTTAGGTCGTCAAAGTGGTGTTATCCCTTAATTTAAATTCATGATTAATAAAATATTAGTTAAATGTACTGCTTAAAGATGCGGTATGGAATTCAAGTAACCTAAAATTAACTTCCATTTGGCAGACTGCCTTAACTATGGTATTTTCGATATTAAAATATTCATATACCATTCAGCACATTTCGGTGGAATGAAACATGAGAATTAAATAGCACCATTATTATTCTAATAAATCTTGTATATATCTGATAAAATTCTCAATCCTGATTAAAACAACGTTACTACATTATTTTCAAAGTTAATTTAATTTTTATACTTAAATATAAACTTATTTTTCATGTCTTGAAATGTGAAAAAATACAAAGTATTAAACTAAAATAACTTTACCCATGATCTTAACTTGCTAAATCATTTTGCAATTTGCTATTTACAGTCTTGTTAAAATAGCAACAATAAATCATTTTCAAATATTAGATCACCCGTTAACTAATAAAATGTATGGTTTTATGTTTATATTTTAAATAAAATGCATATGACTGTACATTTATTTATGTAATACCCCACATAATTTGCATGAAATATTCTAAAAACAATTTAATCAGAAATGTTGCATACAAAAAATAAAAGTTTTCTTATTTAATCTGTTTAAGAAAAATGTTTAAAATATTATGACAAAACACACCAGTACTAAACAAAAAATTAAATTGTTTAAAGATTGATAATAATAAAAAAAAACATTTGTAAATCATTTAGTAAAATATTTATATTATGTTTCAGCATTTGCATATTGAAACTTAAAATTTTCAATTTTATTTCACTATCTTCAAATTGAAGTTTAATTTCAGTTTAATACTGTCTTGATAAATAATTCAGTCAATTATTGATAGTAAATTTTTACTTTATGCTCTGTCAAATAATAAAAGTTATGTATGAAATATTAAAAACAATTACATTTGGAAATTTCAATTATTTCGTATTAAAAAAATATGATAATTCAATAAATCTAATTTATCAAATGTCACATAATGTATATAATAGTTTTATTTTGTTGCTGTTTTTTTTCTTTTTAAAGTTAATCTTATTTTTAAAAAAATCAAGAGTACAAAACAAAAATATAAATTCTGAAATATGAAACATGAATCAGAAATTCTTGAAATTTGTTTAGCGAAATTCTTTAATTAATGTTTAAAAATTGCAAATTCCAATTTACATTCTAGCTAATCACCTCCTTCTTATATTATTCAAGCATTTCCAATTTAATTTATAATGCCTTTCAAAACATTTTGAGCTGTTTCGTAAACTCCCAAAGCTGTCATGCTAAGAAATATTAATTTTGTGAACATTAGTTAACTTGTACGAAAAAAGAATTTTAAACAGAAAATTAATTTAATGAATGCTATTTGGAACAATATTTCTTTTTTGTTGTAGCTTTACTAAAAATAATTTATATTTATCTGATGTAATCAGAAAAATTCAAACACTTATCAAAATATAAAATATCAGAAAATAAATAGACAAGTAATGTTCTGCAATCATTTAGCAACCTTTTTAGTTATATTTCATCATTTATACACCGTAGATTACTTTTAGTCTGTTGTTGTTTGACAAATTATTTAAACAATTGAAATTACAATTAAATATTGGAATTATAATTGCTGAAATTATGTTACCATGTTTCTCAAAAAATAAGACCTAATTGAAAAATGAGTCCTAAGAATATTTTTCCAGGATGCTCATATTATAAGTCCTACCCCAATCATTATTTAGACAATAAAAATACGCCTCATTAATATAGAGTATTTATACAAAGTGTCTTTATCCTGGAGTAAGAATATACAATCCTATTTTTTAAAAAAATTACAGAAAATAGCAGCACAGGACAGAACATCTGGACCTCCACCCAAGGAAAACCTGACTGGGTATAAAATCGGGGCCAGCCTTTGCATATCAACATGTCCAGCAAGACCCAGTTACAGGGCAGGACCCAGATAAAACATTGTGAGGAGAAAGAAAACAAGGTTTGTAGCTATTATAAAAGTGTACTTTGGTTAATTATAACAATTTCCTTTCGTTATTATTCTTTACATATTGTGTGTCAGTCATCTTCTATGTACATAAAAACAGAATTCGATGTATGAGTGAATGTTGTTCATTGTAAAGACTTTTTTTTTCTTTTTAAGTTCACAATGACTTTTAAAGGAATATCTCCTCTTGCTTTGTAGATATTTTAACACGTTCGTTTTTATCATTTTTTGATAAAATATTAGAATATTAGTTAGGTACTACTTGGTACATAAAAAAAAATTACTGGCCAAAAAATAAAAACTACGAATCTTGGATAAGTAGTACTAAAAAAGAAAAGATTTCAATAAATAACAATAATAAAGAAAGAAAAAAAAGAAGGCAGAGGTATAAATTGCAGGTACCCAAAATCCCCTTCCCCCCTTTTCTGTTTTATTCAATTTTATGCACTTAAAAAATACGCCATTATCATAGGTGGCAATATTTTATTCCTTTTGAAATAGTACCCGTTCGTAGTACCAGTGAATTAAAATATTAATAAAAATGATATCGTTTTACACAATCGTGTTAAAGTGTACAAGTTTATTAAATGGAAATGCGTGTTTTCTTTAAAACATCATATTCATTTTCACCGGTAGAAGCATTTCCTCTTTCTCTGTATAAAACAGTACGGTTTTAGATTATAAAAAATGAGAGATTAAGCTCCTTTTTGATCTACTCTCGGTAGCGAAGACATGAAAATTCAATTAAAAATTACATCATTTTGATGCAATCATAGGAAAACGCTCCTTTTTTTCTGAATGAAAATGTATATTTTCGCTTAAACCTTTTAAAAATGAAGGAAAAAAAGACATCTCTTGAAAAGAAGCCTTAATGTGCACTTTAGAGCAAATAATAATATATAAAACTAGGTCTTATTTTCGGAGAAGTGTGATAAATGTTATTTCTAAACATCTCAAATTAGTCATATTTGAAAATTTCAATGTAAACCTCGTTCTATGATCCGTAAATCTCAAACTAATTTCTTTAATTAATTACCTAGAAAGCAGCTGCTTTTAATTTGCATCGTTAAAAATTAATCAGTTTGTAGTAGTTCCATTCCTGTGATATTTATTCTAAAGTAAAAAAGAAATATATATATATATATATATATATATATATATATATATATTAGTTACTATCTTTGATACTTTAGTAGTGTAGATAAAAACCAGATAAAATAAAAAATAAAATGTGAAAATTAATTTGATTAAATAATGTGTAATGTGTACATATAGATATGTTTTATCTTTTCATCAGTATCTTTCATATTTATAGATATTTTTGATAAAAATGTAAATTATATAAACAGATACTGTAAAACATGAACATTTACATTAAATTATTCAAAAATTGAATATTGCCGTTAGTACATTAAGAAAATATATGTTTATTATAGAATTTTACTAACATCAATCTATGAATAATATTCATAATAATTTTATTATTATTATTATTATTATTATTATAACAAAAATAATACAGTGAATCTTTTAAATAATAGCACCAAAATTGTGCCTTTTTAAAATATCGGTATTGAGAACAAAATTAACAAAAACAAAATATTTGTAATTTTTTTTATGATATGGTTTTCGGCAATGAACCTTCAGCATATCAATTTTATCCTAGAAGCACAAATAAAACATAAAATATTAATTCTTTAAATTGTTTATAAATATGACATATATAATTGGTAAATAATAAAATATTAAAAATTGTATATTCAGTAAATATTTTGAATTAATCTCGAGATTGCAATGTATGCTCAAGAAAGTTTTCCAAGAAGAATGCCTGAAGCTTTACTGATCAGATATGCATTAAAAATTATCTACAAAATTCAAGATATCAAAAGTTTCTGAATAAATCATTTATAACTTGCAGCAGAAAAGCATTTTTTATGATGTACATTTTAATTCCGTATGAATGCACATAGGCTTCTCTTAAAGTAGTTTAGAATAAATTCTGTTATTTTTTTCTATTATCAAAGTAAACTTTGGGAAAAAACAGTTATTAGAAAAGTTTCACGAATATTAAAAACTTGAATAATTTTCATTTACATTCTTTTTACGTAAGATTTGTTGCTTTATGAATGTTTATGTATAGAATAAATGAGCATAACTAATAACAACACGTTTTCAGTTTTGCTTCAATGATGAGGATGTATCATAAAGTGAATTTTTAAGCAAAAGAGCTAAAGTAAGTGATTTAGTGAGCTCTGAAAATACGAAAATATGATGTTTCCATGAAAAATGAATATGTACAGTAAAAAGAAAACAACAAGCGATTCAAAATAACAACTTAATTAAACAATAGATCAAAATACAGGAAATCAAAAAGTGCGTAAAAACAGGAAAAAAAATAAGGAAAAGAAAAAAATACAGTTTACTAAGTAAGTTTTGTTAACCGCGTGCAACAATTTTTGGTACCTGTAAATAAATATACTAAAAGTTTGAAAATACGATGTTCATAATTGATTTAATATCCTATAAATTCTGAATGCGTACAACATGTGCATTTGATTAACACATTTCTGGTAAAAAATGTCAAGTTTCTATACAAATATTTTAATGATCAAGCTTTTTTTAAAAAAATAAGAAATCAGCATTAATATATTTATTTGTATTACTTAATCTTTAGATTTAAATAAATAATTTAATTTATTTTATTTTAATTCTTATACTTTACTTATTTATTATATATTTATGGATTTATATATATTCAAACTAACTATAAATCTGAAGCATGGTCTGAAAACTTCTTAAATTATTCAGGTGTGCCGACATTCGTAAAATATATATTAAAAAAAAAATAGAATTAACACGACCTGATTTACCACGGTCCCGTGTATTGGGTGTAATATTCAAAATAAAGAATTAATCTGTAAAACAGCAACTGGAACAAGCATTGCTTTTGAAGACGCAGGGTGTTTAAACTTACTTGCATCCGCAGTGGACAATGTTCCGCACTGTATCCTAGATTTGTACCACTATAAATTGAAATCCATGCACGGAATTTTACCAGTAGATACACAAAGAAAAGGGTTTCGAATATATGTTTTACCTAAAGTAACATTTGAAACAAAATGTTTGTTCAAAATTCTATTGTCAAGACGACGACTGTTCTAGTTGAAGGTGATGTCAACAATCATAGCTGTCGCATATAAGCGGCATCAAATCCTCCAAAACATCCATAGAATTCAATATATTTTTCTATAGTGACAGCATGATAAGTATTTACTGGTTCCTTAATTTTATGGCTCATATTATTTGGTACACATTGCTAGCTAAATGAGCCAAAAGATTGTACCGTATGCACCGATCATTACTGTTCTATGGCATCTGTGTGGGTTTTTTTCTGTCTTTGGCAAAATATGCTCTGTCAACAAAAACGTTCATACACATAGCTGCCAAATGCTAAGATGTTTCATGACTACTATTTCTGGATAGCTATCTTTGGTTTATTTAATCACAGAAATCTACGATTAAATAAGGAGGAGATTACTATTTGCAAATAGGGGTAACAAAAAAATCGTAGCAGTTGGCAGCTATGCATACAAGTTATAAGGCCATCTTATATTGATAGTTGAAGTCATTTCTTATTGCTGGCGCTATCAAACTTCTTTCTCTATCTTCAGATATGGTACCAGTTGATTTGTGTTTGTGAGTCTATTAATATGCTAGATTATATCGATTAAATCATGCAAAAATGTCAAAAATGAAAGACGCTATTTCTCGTGAGATTGCAAACATCTGTCGAAATACACTACACTTTGTACTTGAAGATTATATTGCCAGCAAACAATGTGTAATACATTTTCATGGAGAATATGTTAATAACTTTATACGCCTATATTAAGCAAAATAAACACACTGAAAGTATTTTCTTTCTTAGCTATTTTTAAACGTCAACAACACCTACTGTTGAAATACATTTGTTTTCCTATTAAGATGTAAAACCCTTACAGACAACGATTTCCTAGCCAGTCGTATCGCAATACGATTTTTTGTTATTTTTTTAAAGTTTTACGCACTTTTCGACAATTCTGTATTTTACTTAACAAGTAAAACAACTTTACATACATTTTGTAGCGCTTAGCGTTATACACAAAACAATTCTTTTTACTTTCTACTCGAAATCCTAAAATAAAAAGGATTTTGGCACTAAGGAACTTTCATAGCCATGACTCCAACAAGTTAATAAATACCATCAAAATTTGTTCAGACACTCATTGTACAATTAATAAAACTAGTTTTTTACAAGTAAATCGAGTTTTCATATTTTGCTCATGTTAGTTAAAGAAGCTATGGAAATGCGACGTCCAGTGATGAGATGCCTGAAGGTTATTGCAACAGATATCCTTTGACTTTCCTTATAAAATGTAAGGAAATAAGATGCAAAGAAGAAAACCATTAGCCATTCACAAACACTTCTGATACGATGAGGTTCCTAAATAACAAAGATTTAGTAAATTATCCTGTATTAAGTAGTAAAAAATATAAACAAGAGAATTTTTTTACGATAATTTGTCAACTTGAATGCAAGTATTCATAACTCTGAGCTTTAGTGACATTGTTGTACTTTTAATAACATTCTAGCATATGCAAGAGAAACAAGATATTAGGGTTTATTTCTAAATTGTTATGCAAAATTTATTTTCTTAGTTTAAAAAAAAATCGTTGTAAAACGAATCATATATTTGAAAATGTTTTTTAAGGACCTTTGTAGGTCAATAAATAAAACTTAATAAAAAAATAGTTTAAAATTTTACATGGTTTCTAGATATTATAAATTATATTTAATTAAAAATAGTTTATATACAAACATGTAAAACAATATAAGACAAAATTTCGTTCCTTTATGGACAAATTGGACCAAACTAAACCAAATGAGCAAACTGGCAGCATGAAGAGTCTAGCAGGATAATCATGTAAAATCAGCAAAGGGTATCGTATATATGTATATATATATTGATTATATTAATATTGGCACGGATCGCAATAGTATTCGCCGTTATTGTTGCGAATATCCAAATGGAAATCGCGCTGTAGGACGATTCTGTAGTGACTGGCAATTGTTTGATAACTCTACAATCCAGAATAATCGCCATCAATGAAAATAACATATAGACAGTCATCGATTCTTTCTCAAATTCTACAATCAATTGTTTAATCGAAAATTTAAAAATCGCAATTCCAAAACTTAGCGACTATTCAGACGCAATCGATCCTTTTTTGATTAGATGCATATTTCGATTGCATAAAAACTGCTGATCGCCTGCGTAATGTTATATAGAGAGGCCTGTTTTGATAATGTAGTGTATATAAATAGGTTAGGCTCGCATCACAAATTATTTTGCTTGCTATTGTACCTTATGATTTGTTTGTGCGTATATAAGATGTTAAGTACACGCTAGTTATTTTCTTCAACAGCGGATGCTGAGGAGCCCGTGTTTATTCCTGGAAAACTTGTTTATTTGGTTTATTCAAAAGAGTATTCCGAAACAGGAAACCGTTTTTTGAAAGGTTTTGTTATTTTTTGAGAATTACAACATATTCTTGATTGCTGTATTTGGTATCGTTATGCAGTTTTTTGATCAATTATTCCAATAATTAATCCTTATTATTCCAATGAATTGTATGCATAAGCAGTAAAGAAGGATCGTGATTACATGGAACATGGATCTATCCAAGACACTGCAAGAGAAATGTTAGTTGATTCCTTTAGTCGATTTTCTTTATCTTGAAGAAAAGTCTTTAATTTCAATAAAATAATTAGTTTATTTTAGAAAAAGTGTGATAAAAAAAATTATAATTAATTTTTTTAATTTAAGTATCATTTGGTTCTGAATTCTATAAATTTTTATTCGGTGACTGTATATTTATCAGAACCAAGTCTCAGCCTGTTGATTATGGAATCAAATTTTTTTAAAGTATTGTATGTTTCTACAAATGGAACTAGTGATCTCGCATATACTTATCCACTGATGTTTCAACAATTGCAACTAGTGATATCACGTATACTTACCCACTGATGTTTCAACACTTTAAATGGCTAGCACTTGTAAATGGATCAAATTGCTTAAAGGTGGGGTGAGAGAGATGGCGGTACATCAATCGAGTGCATCAAATGTGATTGCGAGTACATCTACTGTCGGTAGTGCATCCAGTGCATCTGTTTCCGAATCCTGGGATCGCGGGGTTGCAAGTTCGATTCCTGAGTGCGACAGCGATGATGACTTTGAGCCCTCGACTAAGCGTCCAAAGTGAACCTGCGTCTGTGATGCGAGTCGTGTGTGATGCTTCCACGCATCTAATTATAGAGAAAATGTGATCGTAGTGACGGGTGATTGCTCAATTATTCTACAATCGGAACAATTTGTTGTTGTTTGAAGTTTGACCGAAAAAAAGGTTACAGCCATACTGGAATTTTATGAAGCTGTTTATTTTTGCAGGAGATTGAGCCGATAGACCGTGTGTATGTGGCGTCATGCTTCAGCTGCTGATTTGTTTGGGTGACACTTGTGTTTTTGAAGCTGTTTATTTTCACATATCACAGCTTAGGTTAGATCATGGCCTGGTGAATCATGTAAAAAGTACTTTACAAAAAACCGTACTTTTGTTTAGCGATTTTTAGGGAAGGGACGGAAATTGTAACTATTTATCCTTTTGATTGAATAAATAGAGAGCTACACGGATCCGATTTTAAATTGTTTCTGCAGATTCGAACCGGCTTACATTTTATCTCTGTAGATTCCGGCCGGGCAGGGGGCCGACATTTTTTTTGTGTGAAAATAAGTGATAATGTACATTTACTTAACGAATGTTAGAAGTTTATTTTGGTTTTACTAAATGACAGAGATTTTTTTTTAATCTACCTTTTTTTCTTTATAGAGATTTAAAATTTTGATTTTATAACTATCTTTTCTTTATTTTAAACTGTGCTTTCTTTAAAATACTACTATTTCAGAAAAGTATTTTTCCTCTTATTTAATCGCAGAATTCCATCACTAAATAAAGCAGATAATACTATTAGGAAATAGTGAAATTCAAGCGTAAGTACTCGCACAAACTCTGTATTAATATTTGAGTCTTGATTTGAATGTACTGTTATAAGTAATCAACATTATTGTTATTCAGCATTCCACGGTTTGCGAACATAGCTGTAAAATGTACATTTTGCATAAAATATGTATGATATATTCTTTAAAATAATTTTTATTGTAGGATAAATTGGGTTAAAAAATATCATTTATTTTTTTTTAGAAATTGAGTCAGGTCGGGCCTTATTTCACTGATTTTTTCCCCCAGTCCAGGTCAGGCCACGAAATGCAAAAAATAAATGTGCTGTATCTGGGCCTGAAAATTTCCACCTGTAAAGTCCTCTATGAAGAAACTGCTTCGTATAACGCGTGCATAGTTGAACATACGTAGATGAACATAATTTAATGTGTGCATGAAGTATGAACATTATTGGCCTCATTAATCATTGAATATTAAAATTTTATCCTTAATCATAATATTAACATTTAAACATGCAGTTTAAATTAATAGTATAAAAAAATGTTATAATGAAGCTGAAAGAAGCGTGAAAATTATTCGTCATGTACGGGTTTCGTTATATCCTTACTGCATTAATAAATTTGCGAAAAATTTTAGACACATCTCAATTAACGCACGTGGCACATCTAAAAGTGTTGATTGTACATAAAAAGTTTCGACATTTCACATTTCACATTTGAGCTCCACCGTAATTGAAAATGCTTTGAGGTCTATAGCAACTATGGCTGTTGCCTCGAATGATCCATATTTATACTCAGAAACACAAGGTTTAGAACAATATATTATAACAAAAAATATATATATATTTATTTTCCAAAATGATTAAATTTTTAAAAATTATATTTCTTGTTATATTTTGAATAATATTATATAATATTAGTTATAAAAAACATCGTAACAATCACACGTATGACGGTTTCCAGTTAATCCCGAATTTTCCTTTAACACTAATAATCAGTTCACCACGTCAAATTTTGCAGAAATTACCGTATTTTTCGGTCTATAGTGCGCGGCTCAAAAAATTCATTTTAGACCCAGAAATTGTATTTGATAAAATACTACTTTATTGAACTTGGAATACATTTGACTTCAATTAGTAAATAAAGTTTCTGGGTCTAAACTGAATTATTTGAGCTGCGGATTATGCGCCAAAAAATACGGTACTTAAAATTGTAATTTGTTTACAACCGACTCCAGATAGGTAGGATATCTAGATATGATTCTGAGATATACATTATACACTATACATTATGTTTCAGGCAACTAAAATACCTTGGGAATAAGCGTGTTTCTCAGTTCGCCTCTTTCTCAATAGAAAGATAAATAAGAGCTTCTACAATGGTTACAAAAGTAATAAGATGTGTTGAAATTATCACCTGAAATTCATTGTCGTACTTTGAAAAGTAAAATCAAAGTAGATTCGAGCAAATAATTGTTTTAATAAAAACAGTTCGATAGTTACAGTCAATCATTAATAATTTCTTATTATTTTTAAAATATTTAAAGATGTGTCTTTTATTTAAGTATTAAAATGGAAAAAAAATGGCCTTAGAACATCTAGAGGTTAGTTTCGACCCCTTCCCCCCCCCTCATGGACGCTCTTGGATATTAATAGCATATCATCGATTCAGCTTCTCACTTGGAAAGAAGCCCGAGTCAACTCTCGAAAGTCGTTTAAACAATCGAAAACCATCGAGACATTCAAACAATCCAGACAATCGATTATAAATATCGGAATCTCCCATTGCTGTCCACATGTTGCCACTATAGTCTACTTTTTATCACATGGACGAAAAATATTCCGAATTTTACGTCCGTCCGAAGTATTAGAAAGAATATTTGAAACGGGAAATGTTCCTGTGGTTATCCAAGAAAATAGTGAGGGCGATTAATATTTGTAACTAATTTAAAAATTGTATGTAAAACATTCACTTCAATACAAATAGTATTATAATAAATATAATCTATTCCTCATTTTATTCTTTATTTACCTCAACTACTTCTTATAAAAATATCAATTGCAAGAGAAAAACACTTTTTCACAAGAATGAAGGAGATTTGTACTATACTAAAGGAGGGAGGGCGGGGGATTCAACTTAATTTTTGTACTAAGTGAGTGTCCCACCAATTTTTTTCCAATGAAGTTTATGTATTTTATAGTATTCGATGAGTATTACAACATGTATTTTTTCAGTGATTGTATCTCAAATAAAAATATAAAAACAATTTAAATTATTATTTTCAATCAATTTTTGACATGGATGTAATTAATCGAAAAATGTTGAAAAACATATATAATATACTACAAAACCGCTGGTTTCATCTCTCTAACGTGATTAGTAAACAAGATATTAAAAATAAAAATAATACTCTTGTATGCAATATTTTCACATATCTCTCCAAGTCATGTTGAAGTACGGAGCCTATCCTCTTTAATAAAAAGGTATGTGTTGCTGACGACTGGGATTTTCGCTAATCGTGGCCACAGATTAATCTCGGAAAATAAAACATTTGAAATTACTGAAAAAATTAATAGCTCGAAAAGTATTTCTCACAAAATTGTTAGACAAACTGCGTTAGAAAGGTAAAAAAATTTATTTTTCTTGATATAAATTTCAAATCTAATGATTATGCCGTTTTTCAAATATTGAATTTCAAAAATTACCAAAATTTACGATGGAGTACCGTAGCGAAATCTTCACGCATAAAAAGATAATGATAACGGCATTGTGTCCTGACGTATATATACTGACTATAGCACGAGTCACAAATTATAGTAGCCTTATTATTCTGTTAAAATATAAAATTTAATTATGATGTCTCGAGTGCATGATTTTTATTTAATTCTCGACGAGTACCATATTTTTGTCCACCTCAGTGAGGCATATCAATTTCATTATATTTGAAGTATTGTAAATTGTAACTTTATTTAAACTCAATTTGAATCCAACGGAAATGATTTTTCCCCATAGACACCATAATTTAACACAATTATTCATTTTTTTATGCTGACCTATTCCATAATAAAGTCTACAGAGAATTGGCCTAATTTGTCCTTAACAGCACAAATTTTGTCTGACACATTAAAAATGTAATAACGCAATAGCGTTCGTATCGTTTTCAGAAATGCAGAAGGACATTCCAAGTAAAGATCCATAGGGTTTTAAAATACAAGGTCAAATTCAAAGTCAATATTTCACTTGATTAAAGGTGCGTTAAGAGAAATTGACCAGCGTAGCGGGCGTAGCTTGCTAGTACACGCATAAAATGTGTTCATATATCGAAGTAATAAAATGCCAAAAGTTTCAGTATAGGTTCCTATAGGGTGTCACACTTTGCCATACTTATCCTGCTAGACGTTTCAGGGTGTCAAAGGTGTGTTATCCTTATAAAATCGGCTACTTGATGTAGCAAAATTTACTTTCACCGTCTAATGTCAATTATTGACAAACAGGTATTTACTGTAAAAGCTCTTTGACTCTTTAATCTTGAATAACTGCTTGGGCTCTAATATATCAAATTACCGCCATTTAGGTACTTTACTATTTGCGATTTCTAGCTATTTTCACATTTGTTCAATTTTTTTTTATCAGGGGGACAAATTTTGAAAATCATTTTTTTTATTTTTCACATACACCTAATACTTACTTTTAAAGGTTTTGCAGTGATATCAGACTGCAAGTAAATATCTGAGGAACTGGGAAACTTGTCCTGAGAAACGCTACTCAATGAAGCTAAAATTAGTTAAGAAAAACTGTGTCTACTTTCTAACAAGTTAAATTATTATTAAAAATAGAAAAAAAACATATATAAAAGAACTTGTTACTACAATTCATAATAAAACAAACAATGAAATAAAATAAATGCCCTTCTTATTAAGAATTCATACATGCTAGGGATTAGAAAGTTTCAACTGTTTTGAAAGTATTGTACACATTGAAATTCAATTGCTTCTAAATCAGTTGTTTTTAAAAAGAGTATAGCTATTTAAAGTAATACAGGTGGCATTGTGTATACAAAGAAAATATATATAAAGGAAATATTCAGTATGTTAGTAATTTTTTTTTTACTGTGGGCGGTTATTATTGTATATCATTAATGCTAACCGTTTAACTATTGTGATGGTTTACGATTTATGTTAGACTTTGGGATAAAACTGCATTGCTATAACATAATTTTCATTAAATATTTTAGAACGCGGTTTGGAATCGGTTGTTTTCCGTATTATTCATATTAGTAAAATTTTAATGAACATAAGGACTTTTATAAAGACAAATTTTGATATTATTGAGTTAGGTAAGCAAGTTTTGTTTCATATTTTCCTTATTTTCAACATATGCCTCATGGAATTGCCTATAAAGGTTTTTTAAGGATATCAAACTACAAGTAACTATTTGAAGAATGAATAAAACTGTCCCGAGAAATTCTAATCAGTAAAGTATAAATTAGCCAAGAAAAATCATGGCTACCTGAACTTCTAATTTAAATTACGACTTTTTTTTTATTATTTTGTCTATCACTATTCCTGAACAATAATCTTCGTGGTAGATTTCTACTAATCTTCGAGATAATTATTATTATTTAGAAAGACTGGAACGCAAAATATTGGGCTGTATCAAAAGTATTTTCGTTTATAGAATGCTTTTATACCAAGTCTGGCGCTGGCACTTTATAACCCCTATTGTTCAACTTAAAATGTTATTTAAGAGAATACATGTTCCTCTATATCGTATAATAATCATACAGGCTTCTTTCTTTCATGTTTAGGTTAGGTAAAGAATGATACAAATGTCAAGATTTTATGTATCTTAAGGCACGATTTTAAACTAGGTCATAAAACCAATGAAGCTCGCGTCAAAACTCGTGCAGTTGCTAGGTCAGGACAAGAGTAGTATCCGGACAGTTCAATACAAATTGAAATGTTTTAAAGTAGGGAATCACAGCCTTGAAATCAAACACAGAAGTGACAGGTGATTTTTGACCAGTTTGAGAGAAAAAAGAGAATCCTTTCTTCACTATAAATTTTGATGCTAAAAATTGACAAAACTACACATTCAAACATTAACAATTGTTGAATGTGTAGTTTTGTTCATTTTTAGCATCAAAATTTATTGAGAAGAATGGACTCTCCTTTTTTTACTCTTAAACTGGTCAAAATTCACCTGTCAACTCTGGGTTTGATTTCAAGGCTGAGATCCCCTTCTTTAAAACGTTTGGTTTGTTTTAAACTGTCTGGACATTACTCTTGTCCTGTCCTCTAACTGCACGAGTTTTGAGGCCAGCTTCATTGGTTTTAAGGCCTAGTTTAAAATCATGCCTTAAGATGCATAAAATCTCAACATTTGTATCACTCTTTACCTAACCTAAAAATGAAAGAAAGAAGCCTGTATGATTATACAATATTAGAGAGACAGGTATTCTCTTAAATAACATTTTAAGTTCAACAATAGGGGTGATAAAGTGACAGCTACAAGATTTGGTATAAAAACATTCAAAAAGCGAAAATACTTTTGATACAGCCTATTAGTAAAAAATAGTCGCAAGTGGCAGCACTGTACTGGCATATTTAACTAAGGCAAATAATTAAAGAGAACTAAACGAATTCCAAAGTAATGAACAGTGGAAGTCATGCAAATATCTTATTAGTAAATTTTATTTTTATTTTCAGAAAAAAAAATTGCTAACTTCTAATTTTAAAAGATGGTTGAAGATATTGTTTCATAAATCCATAAAGGTCTAAATAAAGGATATCGTTAATCTACATTAAGTTTTAGTCGGGAAGGAAGCCTATTTACTTACTCTGCCTAAGTGAAAGTCTTAGAATGGTTAAATTATTCCTAGTAAAAATTTATATGCCCGAAAATTAATTATTCTTTAAATTAATCTAATGATGACATTTCTAAAAGCATTTCACAAACGATCAAGGCATATAATACTTGACTTAATCATAAATTTATAATTAGATCTCATACCGCGTTGAAGTTGGTGATATTCTCACTATCTAAATAGTGCTCTTGAAATGATGTTTTGTTTTATAGAATAAAAATTAATGATTACGGTGAAACCCTCAGTTACTGACACCTAACCAGTAACTGACACTTGAGCAAAAATCTAACACAAATAAGCATTTTGTTGTAAAATTCTGCAAAACAAAGTCATCTAGTGGTAAATGAGACACTTATTTTTATTTTGGAGTCAATTTATTCACCACTAGAGGACCAAGAACAAATTCAATGAGGAAGAAACTTTTGAGAATACAATAAGTACTATTTTCAAGCAACCATCTTATTTCTAAAATTAAGGAAGTGTTTTCTAATCTATTTGTAATGCAACCATCCTAAACTTTTTTCTTAAATTTATACTTGTAGCAATTAGTTTAGAGATGCATATGGTATATTAGGGCCATCATTTAGGGTTTATAGTTATTTAATATTGCTTAATGGGGATGCCAGTTATTGGTTCCTAGAATTTCATTTCACCAGTCTCTGACAAAGATTTTAACCTTTTAAATTAAAGTGTCAGTCACTGGTTCATTTTGTGTCAGTTATTGGTGTTCCAAAATAGTGATGGTGTCAGTTACGGAAGTTTTTGACTATATTTATGAATAAATTAATTTTTAATAATAAAATGTACAATTTTTCAAAGTTTTGACAACAATATTTTTTAATGTATACTATCCTTTTAAAAGAAAGGTAAGTATAAAACAGATTTAAATTTTTGTAATAGTGATTTGAACAAGAAAGAATCCTTAAAGTGTCAGTTACTGGGGGGTTCACCCTATATCTAGCATTAAATTTTACTTGTTATTATGAAATTTTGTTGAACCGACAAACTTTGATTTATTCATATGGAAATTTCGTTGATCTAAATAAAATTTTATTAATTAAAAACAAATAAATAAATAGGATGTGTCATTTGAGCAGAGTTAAACACACAAACACAAGCACACACACACACAAACACAAGCACACACACACACAAATTTATTTTATATTGATCCAATGTATATTATTTTACACATAGATGGTAATGTCACCTGTCCGGTTATTTAAAATGCTGGGGTTAAAAAACCATTTTTATTCTAATGTACTGAAAAATCTCCTCAATTTCTCACATGCTTTTATATTTTTCTCAGGGTAAAATATGGTAATTATTTGTTTACCTGATTTGATTTATCCTTTTCATTCTAATGAAAGAAAACACTAAAATAGAAAAAGGTTTGAAACCTTATTCTTCATAAATCTCGTAAATCTCTCCTAAATACTTTAGAAGACTTATTAATCCTAAACCTCACAGAAAGATCAAGCCATAATCACATGGATTTCATATGCTTAACAATACAAAGAAAAAGGATACATGTAGCGAAACAAATGGCGCAGAGAAGAAATATTGTGAATCTCAGGATAACAGTTCTTGCATTTCCTTCATAGAAAAAAAGAGATAAACATGTCTGAAACAGCAAGTAAAGTGCCCCGAAGAAAAATGCGAAAAAAGATCCCATAATGTGAGGTAGAAACATAGATGATTCCTAGAATAAAAGACAAAGTTTTGTATCGTAATATTTAAAAATCAAAATAAAATAATTTTAAATCAATAAAAATCTAACCAAACAAACTCTATCCATCTTTCTTAAGTGTATATTAAATTACTGATTTTTTTTTTACAGTACATTTACTTGGGTTATTTTGTTTTTTCCATATATTGGGAAGCTAACTGGAAGAATATATATTTTTTTAACAATTGCTGCATTTGTATAAATAAATGTTATTTACGTTGGCATTTATTTGCATCAGCAATATTAATTATTAACACTTGGATTATGTTAGACTTTAAGACGATATTATCTTTCTACAGTGTGCCCGCTAAAGTCCGTTGTCACCCCAATAATTTCTGAACGGCAAGAGCTATAGTCATAAAAGTGGGGTCTAGGTATAGTAAAGTTGTTATGCGCTACGCAAGAAAACCACTTACAGCGCCACCTGGTGGCTAAATTTGGAGTTAAAGTTTTTATTTCAAAAACGGTACGAGATACGGGAAAAATGTCAATTACAAAGTTGTTCTGGATCATCGATTTATTACAAAAAAAATTCTTGCTCACAAAACTGATACAAATGAAAAGCACAAAGCGCTGATGTGTTTGATCGCGTTGTACAAAACTGCACTTATCGGAAATGAGGTTCATCTATCAGGCTCATCTATACTCAAAATGGTGTCCTTCAGCAACAATACACATCTGGACACGGGATTGTGCTTCCCGCTGCACATTGTACAGCATGGCAGGTGACACGCTGGCACAAGCATCCGTAATATGGTTTCGAAGTTCCTGCAATGTTGGTGGAGGGGTTGCATACTCTCGCTGTTTTATGTATCCCCACCATTTATACAAAATGGAAAAAAATTACTTTTTCACGGTATGTGATATTAAAATTTATTTATGTAAAGAGGAATACTGTATATCTACTGACAATTGAAACTCTGGAGTGTGACCTTTTCTCTTTTCTTCCGCATTATGTCGCGTTAGAATTTTGGGAGTTTCGAACCAAATAAATATGCATTTTACGCCTTCTACTTTTAACATTACTTTACGGAAGGTATCTTCTCTTACTAAATTGATGATGCTGAACAACTTTGTAATTGACTTTTTCCCCGTATCTCTAGCTGTTTTTTAAATAAGAACGCTAACTCCAAATTTAGCCACCCGGTGGCGCTGTAAGCAGTTTCCTTGCGTAGCGCATGGCAACTTTACTATATCTAGACCCCACTTTTATGACTATAGCTCTTGCCTTTCAGAAATTATTGGGGTGACAACGGACTTTAGCGGGCACGCTGTATAATTCTTATAAGGACTGTGTGTTTACAGTGCCCTAGTTTTAAATATTTTAAAATATAAACATTAAATAATGTTAAAATATAAATTTATTTGAAGCCATTATTTTTGAAGAATATATTCTGAATATATTGAGAATCACGTCCATAATGTGAGTCAAATAATGCCAATTTTTTTATTATTATAATAGAAAATAAAATATTGTAAGACATCGGTCATTTATGGCCGTATTTTCTAAACTGGAATGCGTTTGAGGAGGGCATATAATAAAAAAGTGTCCGAAACTAACCGAAACCGTTTCATGTTATCAAGCATGAAAAAAATCTCGAAAATTTTACAGAGTAATCCGACTGCATCATGAAGAATCGAACTCACGAATTTCGGCTCTAAGCGTTTTATGACTAAAGAAACCGAGCAAGCAGATCATAGGATTGAATGGAAAAGATAACACGAAATATATTATAAAACACTAGCTGACCCGCACGGCGTTGCCCGGGCCTGTTATAATAAATTAAAAAAAAATCAAGTTTTTATTATTTTATATCTTTAACCCGATTTTGTATGAAATTATATTTTTAAATGAAAAATTCACGAAAAAATATTGATATTTAGTGATAAAAGCGCTCATTTTCTTGTTTTTACTTACCCATCATACGTGGTATAGGGTAAGTCTTGTAATCCTTTTGAAAATCGAAAAAAAAGGTTTGACGGATTTACACGTTTCAGACACTGAAGATTCCGAAAAACATATTTTTAGAAATTGAATTTTGCCGTCCGTCTGTCTGTGTGTGTGTCTGTAAACGCTCTATCTCCTGAACAAATTGCGATAGGGATTTGAAATTTGGTATGTACTTAGTATGTCATAATGGGAAGAAACTTATTGAATTTCAGTAACCTCGATTATCCGGAACTATTTTTTTCGGAAATATTCATTCTGTTAAAAGGTATATGAAAATTTTCGAAATAATGAAGTCGATCGGATAATGAGTTGCCGAGAAATTTGTAATCCTATTTTCCACACTCTTCGATTTTTCATGACCCTGTATTTTATTCAAATTTCAATTCAAAGTTATATTTTAATTGGAAATGAGACTCTCAATCCGACGCAGTAAACCGTTAGTTAATATGGTTAACAATTTTGAAGTTATGAGGAAGTTTCGTTTACGCAATTCAGTAATACAGCATTTAAAGTTTATGACGTCATCGAGTCACGATTTTATTCGAATTGCAATGCATTTTATAAATAGTTTACACATGTTTTATTTTCATATTTTATATGAAAATATTTATGCATATCCATGATGGGTATTACGGTGGACCCAACGACTAGCTTTACATAGGGTCATTTCATAGTTTTAAAATAGAAAGTTCTTTTTGTCCGAACTCTTTGAAATGTTTATTGGTTATAAATAAAACGGTTTTACAGCCCGTGTTAAAATTTTGTGAAAAAATATTGTTATCTAGTTGTAAAAGAAATGTTTTCTTCTTGCTTTTTTGTTTGTTTGTTCGTTTTCGCGTCGGTTCCTTTAACATAGCAATAAAAAAATACTTCTCATCGTCCGAACTCCCTGAAATTTCAATCGGTTATAAATATAACTCTATCCAAGCTCTCTTTAAAATTTTGCGAAAAATGTGCATATTTAGTAGTGAAAACATGAGTTCTTAAAAAAAATCTCTCAACGCAATGGCCATATTACGCCTCTATCCGTTTTCAATCAACCCTTTTCAATCCCCCTAGGCTAAACAGGTGAGGGCTAAAAAGGTTTCCCATTTATGAGGGGAGAAGACTAAAGAAAAACCGTTGAAGCATGCGCAATGAGACCATTTTTGTGTAGAAAAAAGAATGTGGAATTTGACAAAATGCGAATTTTGCTTTAAATATATGGATGATAAAACGAAGTGAAAATTTACCCGAGAGTGTTAAATCATCCAGAGAAGCGTGATAATTATACATACATACATACATACATATATACATATAATAAATTTATGTACATATATTAGGAGCTTTAATCAATGTTCACAGGTACTATAAACTGAAAAAAAAACCAGACGTTTCTTAATCTACGAAAATATAATAAAACAACGAATGAAAATATACAATATCCTCTTCCGAGGTACTAACGATTCCGAAAAGTGTTCTTTATCTTTAGAAACCTCAGAAACCAATATATTTTTGAGATTTAAAAACCATTTATAAAAACAGTTTCTTTTGCTGCCACTGATTTTATGGAAACGTTTACGAGTAGTTTTTATAGTCTATTAATCCGTTTTCTCAACCTGGTATTTAGGTTTTTCGGATGCTATCAAGTCACGAGTAAACATTTTTATGTTCAACAAACATGGTTTACAAACAAACATGATAAATATAATAACTGAAGTTATGCAATACGCCCGAGAAATAGTAAATCTGATTTTTAAATACATGAATTTTATTCACATTGCTTACAAGGCGTAAAAAAAGCAGAGTGAAAAAGAATACAGGCCAGTGTTCGAACCATACAGAACAGATAGGGCTGGAGAGAGCTTTGGTAATCTTTAAATGTCTACAACATAACAATCATGTGATATTTTCTTTCCTTTTCTTGTATTATTTTCATTGACTATTTGAAATTATGAAATTTGGCATCTGATTTTATTGCCAAGGGCTATCATATGTTTGCGAAAGAAAAATATACAAATTACAGTACCGCTAAATTAAAGTGAAAAGTTTCTTTTACTATTTTAAAACAAATTTTAAGCTGCTTTGTTTTCTTTCGTTTATAATTTTGCACTTGTTTATTCCATAGTTTCATTTGGTATATTTTTAATTTATATTGTTGATAAAGGGTACTCTCTGAAATTGTTTTTACTTGAGCATGCCATCTATAAATTATGAAATGCAAATGATAAACACGTTTTTAATATTATTTCGTTCCTTTTTTCCCCTGAATTCTACAAAAAGGGGTTTTTCTTTACTTTTATATATTAAATATTCCATCTGTTACAGCTAGTGCAGTCATCAACACATATATTTGCTAAATATAATTTGGAAAACAATATGGTGAAAAATGACTAAATAATTGAATCTAACTGTTGTTTAATTAATTGTATTTATATAGCTCACGTATTTAAATGAGGCTTATATTGACATGAGTATATGTATAAATACATAACGCACATTTATTTTCAACAAATTATTACATCATTTTTGTAAAGTTTTTGCTCTTCACATGCGTAATCTGGATATACTATTGACTATTTTTATAATTTATAAAAATATTGACTATTTTTATAATTTATAAAAATATTGACTATTTTTATAATTTTTCTCGACCTACAACATTTTTGAATTTGCAAAGCAAGCGATGACGCGCCAAATCTGGAAGCCTTTACATGAGTAGGACTGGTCATGTTGGTGCCACTTTTCAAGGGAATTCTCTACGGAAAGCGCACTTCATCCCTATCTCTTCTCTATGGTTCGAACCTGGGTCATTGTTTCAACGCACCAACGTTCTACCAACTGAGCTTCCCGGACGATACCCAGCCTGGCACCTCTCACTCTTATATGTTAGTAAGGCTGCAACCGCAGCGCAAAGTGGAATGACTTTTTCGCTCTGTTGGTTTAACGCCTTGTAAGCAATGTGAATAAAATTCACGTAATTAAAATTGAAACATTATAAATTAACATAATTCACATTAGCGTTAAAATTAATATTATTTTGTTACTCTTGCATATATAAATTCAAATATACATTTGAAAATGCCTAATTCAGAATTAATAACATCCTAAAAAACAGTATTCTGGTCTGAGAAAACTGATTAATACACTATATAAACTATTCGGAAACGTTTCCAAAACTCTGTGGCAACAAAATAAACACTGTTTTTATTAAAGGATTCTTTTAAAACTCTAAAATATATTGGTTTCTTATTAGGTTTCTAATGATAAAGTGCAGTTTACGGAATCGTGGGTAACTCGGAAGAGGTTATTGCATATTTTCATTCTTGGTTATATTATATTTTTGTAAAATACAAAATATATATATTTTTTACAGCGTAGTCTGGGTAGAGTGACTGTGTAAGGTGTTTAGTGTTTTCTTTGCAGGAGAACGATAAGTCGGTTCCCTTTCCCTTCAAAAATACGTATCCTTAAGAAATCTCGCCTATTACAACATAGCCAAATCTGGTCGTTGTTTAACAAATTCTACTCCTTTCTCCCTCTGTCATAAATGAATATTCTGCACTAACCGAACTCGGGATTCCGTTAGTAACTTCGAAAAATTTGAAGATATTGCAATGAAAATTTGAGGAGATGGATCTTGCTTTGTGTGAAATGTGAAAATATTAACACAAATATTAGAAATCTCTACTATCCGCACCCACTCAGCACAATCTCAGCGCTTTATATTTTGGAATGTGTTAGTCAAGGCAAACGGTGTCATTGATTGAATTACTGTACCTTTCCAGCACCTTTACTGATGTTATCACATTTAAAACAAAGATATCTAATCATACATTTGTCTCTTCAAATTTTTATTACAATATATCAATATCTTCACTTTTTTTAAAGTTATTACCATAAATCTGACTTAGGCTAGAGTTGAACACCTTGCATTTTTGACTGAATAAGTAGATTGATACTCCATATTCATATGTTATTATTGCTTAATGTGACGCGTATCCCTAAACATTTTATGAATGTAAAGAGGAAAAAAAAATAAAATTTTGAAATTCTCACTAAACCAACTTCAAAATTATTGTAGATATTTACGTGATTTGTAACATTTTTATGCATAATTCGCTGACAGCAAAGATGTTTATGTTTGCTTTGGGCAGAAATCACTCAAACACAAACAGCGAAAATGGTGATTTTTCTGGAGTACTTCTAACATTTCTAACTGAGAGTACTTCTAAACATTTTTTGTGAAAAAAAGCCCTGATTATACGCAATAACTATATGATATTATATATATATATATATTTCCCATTAAAACTATCACGTATTGAATGTCTATTAAAACATCATTGAAATTATTATGAAACTCTGTTGATACAATATTTTTTAGGAACGATTTTTATATTTATTTGTGTAAATGAGCAGAATGTAGATAAAAGTCCTTTTTATGTCTCATGTATCAGGTGATCATATTTTTTAAATACTGCAGTAAATTACTCGCTTATTAAAATACTAACTTATGAAACTTACTATTACCCGCTTATTAAGCTTACTATTAAACTTACTATTACTTTTTCGTAAAACGATTGCGCAAAATGTTTTTTTTTAAATAAAAAGTCATTTCTTCTAAGTTTTACGAAAAACATTTCTAATTATATTAGGAATCAATAATTTTAATACATTTAGTCCCAACTGATTTGTTTTTATTATGACATATTTTAAATATTAAATGAGTCTGAATATAAACGACGATAAATAGTCACTAAAGAAAAAAATCTTTATCTTAACCAATGAAAGAATAAAAAAAAAATTTTTTGTTATGTAATTCTATCTCTTGGAGTGAAATCTAATTTTCGATTTGCCATATTTAAGATTAGAGGAGGCAAAGATCATTTTATTATGTAATCAGCATTGTATCAATGAATTTACAATAAAAATATGTTTTTTGGTATAACAACAGCAAGATAGGCATGACACAATGACGCAAAATTTTAACTGATGGCGAAATCACATTAAAATTCATCTGACATAAAATGAAGGAGTTAAATTTATCTTTAGAATATATAAAAATAATAATATTTTAAAAATGGTTATAAGCTTTAAAATTGAGTAAAGATTACAAAAAAAAATCGTATTAAAATACTGCATATTTTTTTATCTGGATACGTAGTTTTTAAAAAGATACATTGGTTGATAAATTTCTCAAATTTATTAATGAATGTTATTATATTTTCGGAAGAAATTCAGATTTTGGTTTATGTATGAAGTTTTATTTGGCACTTAAAGAAACCATATATATACACAATATTCAAATATATACATAAATCATAAAATTAGCAATAGTTTCAACAACGGTTTGATCTGCATAATTTTATTATGTAATCAGTAAAAAATAAATTAAAGGAAATCTAAGGAATATTACAGCTATTTTTTGCAAATTGTATTATGTTTACTTATAGAAACACAACTACTGGTTAGTGTACATGCTTTCAAATATAATTGAAGAATTAAATAATGAAACTTTGTATCAATGACCATAAAAACAAAACAACACACAGGACGCGTTTCGAGTAGGAAATTTTTTTAATTCCTATTATACAGCCCGTCACAAGCCAAAGCAAACACGTGTCCATAAGGGGACAAGGTCACAAATGAACAAAAGGGCAAAGAGGGAGCTTACAAAGAATGCGACAGGTGGCGCTAGCTGAAAGGAAAGCACCAATCATAGAGGAGCGCAAACGGAAGAGAAAAGTGTAGCAAAAATTGAAAGTGAAATTTAAAGAGAGAGACAGAATAAATAAAAGCATCAACAGAAATACATTAAAAATAAATAAATAAATATATAAAGAATATATATATATATATATATATATATATATATATATATATATATATATATATATATATATATATATATATATATATATAATAAAAAAATAAATAAATAAAATAAAAAAATTACAAATGTAATTTCCAAGCTGAAGAGAGAAAAGGAGATGATGAGAGATCATTGACAATATTATCGGAGTTTTAAAAATAAAAAATGTTTCGTGAAAATCCAAGTGAGTGGGAGGGACAGGTGAAGAAATTATTCTGTCCATGGAGAAATTGAAACAGTGACAAGAAGTCCAACAATGAAAGGCAATCAAAGGTTTGGAAAATTCTTGATTAGATATATACCTCTGATGCTCGCTTAATCTGAACTTTAGTGCTCTCTTAGTTTGACCAATATAATCTAAATTACAAGAACGAGGAATAAAATACACGCCCCAGTGGTTTTCAGTAGGAATAGGATATATCAGAGGAGATAATTTTATTTTATTAAAAGGTTTGAAGATAACTTTAAAATTGAAACGAGAAAAGATTTTGGAATTTTTCAAACAGAGAGGAGAATAAAATAGCAGAATGATAGAGTTAAAATTAACAAGATAACTAGAGTCCGAAACATGACGTTTAAGATTGTTGAATTTATTCAGAGCCATATCAATCAAAGTTAATTAATTTCGTTATTCAGAGCAGAAGCTGCTCTGAATAACGAAATTAATTATTTCAATTCTCTCGCCTTTGCTCGTGGTTATAATCTTGCTAATATTAACTCTATCTTTCTGCCATTTTTTTCTCCTCTCTGTTTGAAAATTTGCAAAATCCTTTCTTGTTTCAATTTTAAAGTTATCTTCAAACCTATTAATAAAATAAAATTCTCTTCTCTGCTCTGCTCTGCTCTGCTCTGAATAACGAAATTAATTATCTCAAATATCTTGTCTTTGCTCGTGATTATAATCCCTCTTTGCTTGATAAAGCTCTGAATAAATTCAACAATCCTAAATGTCCTGTTTCGTTCACTAATAATCCTGCAAATATTAACTCTATCGTTCTGCCATGTTATTCCCCTCTCTGTTTGAAAAATTGCAAAATCCTTTCTCGTTTCAATTTTAAAGTTATCTTCAAACCTATTAATAAAATAAAATTATCTTCTCTGAAAGATCCTATTCCTACTGAGAACTAGTGGGGATTGTATTTTATTCCTTGTTCTTGTAATTTAGGTTATATTGGTCAAATTAACAGAGCATTAAAGTTCAGATTAAACGAGCATCAGAGGTATATATCTAATCAAGAAGTTTCCAAATCTTCGATTGCCTCTCATTGTTGGACTTCAAGTCACTGTTTCAATTTCTGCATGGCCAGAATAATTTCGTCACCTGTCTCTTCCACTTACTTGGATTTTTACGAAGCATTTTTTATTTCTAAAAATGCCGATAATCTTGTCAATGATCTCTCATTGTGTCATTTTTTCTTTTCATCTTGGAAATTACTTTTGTTATTGTTTTTGTCTTTTTTAATTTTATTTATTTATTTTTATTTATTTTTATATATTTATTTATTATATATATATATATATATATTTATTTATTTATTTTTAATGTACTTCTTTTGATGTTGTTATTCATTCTCTCTCTTTATTTTTCACTTTCATTTTAGCTACACTTTTCTCTTCCGTATGCGTTCCTCTATGATTGGTGTTTCCCCTTCAACTAGCACCACCTGTCGCATTCTTTGTAAGCTCCCTTTTTGCCCTTCTGTTCCTTTGTGACTTTGTCCCCTTACGGACACGTGTTTGCTTTGGCTGATGACGGGCTGGTAAAAATTTCCACCTCGAAACGCATCCTGTGTGCTGTTTTATTTTTATGGTGAATGATACAAATTTTCATTATTTAATTGCGATTTATCGCCAGTTTGTCGATGCTGTTTCATCTTTAATTGAAGAATGCCGAGAGAGAGAGTGTGTTCGATCTTAAAGTGTCCAAGTATGAGGTCTTTATACAGAACACATGACCAATCCTTCCATGAGCCATTATTTCGATGGCAATATAGTTGTTTCAGGAAAAATAGATTTTTTTTGCATTAATTATTGTTGCTATTTTTTTCACTGTATCTTAATTCACTTGTTGTCAGTAGCAATTAAAACTCGTAAAATGACGATTTTTAGGTTTTATTGTGCAAAACTATTCAATTTTGAATATATAAACAACATCTAGATTTTAGATTCAATAATAATGTAATTATTTGTACTCAAAATAGTAACTTGAAATATTAATATAGAAACTCTACGGAAACCCTAAATTTCAGAAGCAAAACAAGTCAAGTGACAATTTCCCAACTGTTATCTATATATTTCTGTTTAGATAATAATGCTTAAAGACGCATGTAAGCAGACGAACATTTTCCAAAGTTATGTCGAAGTTATCTTTAACAAATTTTGATAAAAAATGTTGACCCATTGTTTCTAGTTTTATTTTTTTATTGCCTATTGCAAATCTTTTGACTCTATATGTATTAAACAAATTTAAAATTAAATTAGCTCATTTTTTTAAAAAATATATTAACAAACTATACTGATTTATGTTTCTTAAATATAAAAATTTAAAAGTTTTATATTTGAGCACTAATATTCATATCTTCTCTGGTGATACTGAGATCACAATGACAGTTATCATCAATATGGGCCTCCGTTTTTATTTTTTATTTATTTTTTGTCATGTACCCTGAATTTGTTTTTAGGGGCGGTAATTTGCTAGTCCAGGATACACTTAGCTGAACAATACTTAGACTTAAATAAACAATGTTCCTGTTTAACGCTCACGAAGATAATCTGATTTGAATCCCATTGAACATGTATAACACTCGTATTCACCATCTACCTCAACTGTCGGTTAGCAAGAAAACCTCGGTGGAACACTCAAATGGTATTCACTATTAACCTGAATGGACACAATCGAGACTGAAGTGCAATCAGATTAATTCTGAATACTATTTGAGCTTTCGACAAGGTTTTCGTACTTAATCGGCAGTTGAGGTAAATAGTGAATACGAGCGTTAGTCATACTTGGAATATAATTAATATGAAAAAGAAGATTAAGATGATTAAATGATGATTAAGATACTTAAATATAAAATGTTTTAGAAATGAACAAGTATTACCTGTCATATAATCGGTGCATTACTTTATATATAAAAAAATCAAAATGACTACCTTTTGAACAGTTCGAAAAGATGCATGCCACAAATCGCATTCGTAAGACGACTTCAACTTGTAAAAATGCTTATAAAACTATAAATACAGTACCTGGAGTATAAGGACAACAGTTCTTCTAACAAAGTGAAATAATTTACTTTTTTAGATGTCTTATACTATTTCTTTCAAAAATAATGAATGCGTTTAAAGGCGGATGGTGTAAGTAACTAACATTGAAAATTTCAGTTAAGCGTATGGAAAGTATCTAGACATATCAATCTACACGTAGAAGTATCGGTATAAGTCCTTCGTATAATATCGGCTTCACGATATTTGACTGTAAGTAGCATTTGAAAATAATTCACTACATAAGTATGTGTGTACCTTAAAATCCTTGTTTTCGAGCATCTAAAAAATGTGACTTACACCACTTTGCTTTAAACGCCTCAATTATTTCAGTGTACTTACCATTTGTTCATCTTCATTTTTTGGCATTGAGACGCGGAACGAAGCTACAACAAGAAGACCCGCAAACGATATGAAGCCTGAAGTAAGACCTAATTTGTTCAGTACATTCAGCCTCCAGTTTTTTGCTTCATTTTGGCTTGATACGTGTACATAGCGTATACTTGCCATAACAGAGCCTAGAATAATGGAAAACGAAGTAATTAAAAAAATCATTGAAGAAATTACTTAAATAGAGAATAGTTGAAATCTTGTTGCTACTATTTTTTATAAACAGAAAAAATAACGAATTCAATTATGTATAATTTTGTAATGTCAACAAAGCTAATTTACAAAATTCTCTCCCCAAAAAGACAAAAATAGCTACATGTTATTATTGCATCAGCATGTTAACATATGAGTTTAATGTGCTAGTTCAATGTTACAATAGCATAAATACTAAATTATATTACTCATTTAGAATTCCAGTTGTATAAAAGTTCTTAATTTAACGTCTTAAATTTTCCAACTTTACTCAATTTTTTGCTATGTTGTTTAATTTAAATGAAATTTATTGTCTATCAGATATTTTGTAATTTTATGAATTCTTGCTTCTTATTTTGTCATGATGTAAGAAGCTCATACATGTGCGTGTGTGTTTAGTCTTCGATGAGGAAAAAATCGTAATTGATTGTAACTTAAACTATACAGACATTAAAAATGATGCACAATATTTGTGGGAAAATATTCTGCTGCTTCACTTTATTAGCAGAATAATTACCATTGACTGAAAACAAATTATATTTAAAACTTTTGAACCACAGTAATTTCTCTGCTAATATGGGAAATAAAAATAACAATGCAGGATTTGCATTTGTTAAATGAGTTATTCTATCGAATGTAGCAGCCGATGTGTTCATTTTCTTGTTATATCGCTACTACTTTTAATTTATATATCTGTAAATATCGTAGTAAATATTATATTATTATGATTAATTAATATCATAGTACCATTGCATTTATAAAACCTTAAGAGTTTTAAAAATAAAAATGCTTATTTTATATGTAAAACTGATATAGGGAATTTTCAAAATACATCGTATAAATTGTTTTTAGGAATGATGTCATTCCACAGAGTTTCGACAAATTTTATTTATTTATTTATTTATTTATGTATTTGGTTGCAGCACCATTTTTGATTTTTCACATACTTTGTATGTGTAAATCTACATAGAGAAAAAGTTATCCATTTGCAAAACTTTTCTATTTTAAAAATCTTTTAAATTAGAGGTAGTCGAAAACTAGGATTTTAGAAAATTCAAAGATGTATAAAAGCTTTCATATTTTCTGAACTAGTAAGAGATAAAAAATTAAAAAGTTCTAAATTCTACACACTTTTTTTGGTTAGATAATGTAATTGTAGGATTTATGTGTATTTTGTTAAATTGGGTACTTTAAAATATACTGAAACATTAGTCAAAATGCCAGTTTTTGAATAATGTATCTCCTGAAAGGAAAAAAGATAACAGTATGCATTTAATATATGTGTGTTAGTACTTCCTCCGAACATGTCCAGAAAATAATACAGGCTGCTATCTCTTTACCCTCCTGAATTATAACAATTTAAATGTCGAAAATTTCAGAAATCAGTTTTTTCAACAGCTTGTAACTCAAAAAGTGGAAGTGGTATTCATATACGATTTGGTAAAGAAGGTCCCCTCATACTGTTTGTAATATGTAAGTTGTTTTCTTTTTTCCTACTGGTCGATTAAGTACTGAGTCTTGAAAATGGAGAAATGAGGGCCAGCCACGAATAAAAAAGAACATTTAGAAAACAGAAACATTTTAATGAGTAATTTTTCTGGGTTTAGTTGAAAAACTATTTCTGGAAATCACTGTACTTTTCACTAACTAAACCCAGAAAAAATATTTAATGAAATTTTTCTTGTTTCTAAATGTTTGTTATGGTCTTGTCGCCTTTTGCGGTCACCCTAGTACTTCTCCTGGCCTTGTGACCTTAGTCTTATGGTATTTGCTGCCACCACCGGTATTAGACTGATACCGGACACGTTGTGAAAAGAAGTTCTCACATAAATAACCAACTGATAATTTATTGATTAAATTATCATGAAAAAAAAAATGTTACAGTGATAGTCATTATTGGTCAATACAGGTTATTAACACTTGCCGTATGCGACTGTCGAATGACAATCTCCCTGATCGCACGTTTTATGTCTTTATGCACCACTCTTACACACCGTTCCGTCTAGGCTGCTAGTAATTCACCCTTGACCAAGCTGTCCGATGCACGTTCTCTTTGCAATTCTACACACTCCTCTGCACTCTTGGCTCTATACGTCTACCCTCTACTCTCTCCCAGTACACTGCCTGTACCTACTCACTACGCTGCACACCAGCGACTCTGGCGTCTACACTCTCCGTTGCACATCAACGAGTCTCGTCCTACACTCTCCGCGGTACACCAGTGACTGACCCGTCTCCCACTATTCACGCCACTCTCCAAATCAATGGGACTGTGATTCTTATTTCACGGAGTTTCCATACCTGTAGCAACATTTCTTCTCGAACACTCCACAGCTCTATTATCCTCTGAACCCCAGTTCGATAGGAATAAGGAATCCAGTGCTCATATTATCCCTTTTCCAAAGCCAGATTAGTCACTTTCACAATGATCTCGTGAACATTCCCAAAATATATAATCGGATCAGGGAAATTCCATTGTCAATCACATACGGAAATTTTACAGAAAAAGAAAAAATATATATAAGAATACAGTAATATATAACAACGATTAAATATAATTAGTTAAATTAATTAGAAATATACAATATAGGTTCTATTAAAGTAAGAAACCTGACAATGTTCCTTTATTTTTGGTTGGCTGTCATTTCTCCAATTTCAAGACTCCGTATTTCATAGACCAGTTGTAAAAACAGAAAACAACTTCCAGATTTGAGACAGTATACAGAGAGGTTCTTCCAAACCGAATCGCATATAAATACATTGTCCCTCTTTTGAGTTACAAACTGTCAAATATGTGGATTTTTGAAAAATTTCAACATTTAAATTGTTATAATTTAAGGAGAGAAAAGAAATAACAGCCTGCCTTTTTTTCTGGACATGTTCGGAGATAGTAATAACACATAAAAATGCATACTGTTATCACTTTTCTTTTCATGAGGCATAATTTTTCAAAAAAACTGGCATTTTGACTAATATTTCAGTATATTTTAAAGTACCCAATTTAAAAATATGTAGATAAATCCTACAATTACATGATATAATATAACAAATAATGCAGATTATTTCAGATCTTTCTGAAATTTTCGTTTATCTCTCTTAGTTCAGAAATTATGCAAGAGTTTATAAATCTTTGAATTTTGTAAAATCACAGTTTTCTACCTCCTCTAATTAAAAATATTTCTAAGATAGAATTTTTGTGCAAACGGATTTTAACTTCTTTTCTACATACAGTTCCACATATATAAAGAATGGGAAAAATAAAAAAATAGTGCGTCAACCCATGTTTGTCGAAATTTTTGGAATGACCCAAAGAGGGGTGTCTTCAAAAAGTATGTATTTAATTTAATGTTTATATTATTTATGTTATCAATTTGATTCAAAATTATATAAAATTTCTTATTAATTCTGTATTTAAAATAAAGAACAATTGCACAATAAAGAAAATGATCAAACATGTAGACGAAAATAAAATCTGTTAATTTATCTTAGAAGTAGAAGCTAATTTGCTAAATCTAAAAATTAATTATTAGTTAAGTTATTTCATATTTAATTGCATAAGTTAGCAGGAGTATCGACATTAAAAAAAACGCAAATTCCAATATCGTAGCTTTTAATAAATTGCCTTATAACCTCACTAATATAAATAACGCAATGTAATGTTATATATTTTTATGACTAACTTAATAAATGAAATTGCTTCTAGACAAATGAAAAAGAATATCGAAAAATTAATGCATTTTCTTAATACTATATTTCTTATCCTTTCGTTTAGGGACTTTTTTCCCGCACATTGTTTTTCCGTTTTTATAAATGTTGTAGAATTGAATATTACTTCGTGATAAAATTAATTTTTCGAAAGATATTAATGAAATAGATAATGAAATTTGTAATAATTGTATTTAAGAAAAAAATATATATATTAAGATTTTCCAAATTATTTGGAGTTAATGATATTTAATAAATCCGGTAAATATTCATAATTCTTGAAAAAAAATAGTTACAATTTCCTGAAAAAGAAAACATTGTTTTATTGTAATTCTTATTCGTAAAAGATTTTAAAATCGTTTATAAAAGTAGATTCACTTCAGAATCAATATAATGCTTAACAAAATAAATCTCTGTTCGTTAATATCGTCGTTTTTTTTAAATTTGTGATATATACTTACTTGATGAGGATGGGAAATAAATACGATAAAGGTTCTTTTTATAAATTGTATTTTTTTCTTAGAGCAAATGAGTAATTCTGACACAAAAAGAACGAGCTATCATCTGTACATCTATCACCCATTTATACGCATGTAGATTTTTTTTTTTTATGCTGCTCTCAAAAATATTTTTTTTCCTATACAACCTGAAACTTTCTTACACATTCATGGACTCAGTTTCGAACGAAAAACCATGCATCTGGCAGGCATGATTATTGAAGTGATTTGGAATGAAATACCATTTTTTTTTCCTTAAATCCAATATATCTTGACTGATAAGCGATTTCTCTCTCATGACAACTTTCCTCGGTCTGTTGCGTCTAGAAAGTTGGTTCAAAACATCAACTTTGACAGCGTTTTATGATGAAATGCTTTTGTAAAAAAAAAAAAAAAAAAAAAAAGAATGGAATACGCAATTTGATTTTATAGTTTCTAAATGTGAACACAAGTAAATTTTATGCGTTTACGATGAAAAAGAATTCAGGAATGTGTCAGAAAGTAGCCAATATGAGTTTGATACCAGTATTAATTGAAGAAATTCTGCACAGAAAGTACAATACGCTAGGTCCAAGTAGAGTATCCTACACCAGTCATCCTTCATTACTCTCGCAATATGTTATCATGTGTTCTCTTGATAAAATAAATCACTTTTAAGGCTTGCATGTTGAACATTTGAAGTCTTTAAAGCAAAAACTCACTTCTGTGTATTTGGTGTCATTTACTTCTAAAAGGCAGAAATTAAGTTTACCACCTAATGTTATTTTATTTCGAAACGTTTGCGCTCTTAAATTTTTAATTGATTTAAGATACACTTTACTTAATTAACCATGATATCAATTAATTAGCATTACCAGGTTTTCGTTAAAGTTAATAAATTTTCATACAATTTTGAATCCCACTGCTTCAAGTATATGTAATCACATTCTCAGGTCACGTTGAGTTAAACCCACAAAATTTAGCTTCAAGCTTCTCATGTTAGTGTAAAACAGACATTTTATTCTCATATTTTGTTGATGACTAAGGCCCTTTGGTGAATTTAGGAAGGATGCCTTTGCAAAGATCCAACGAAAAAAATCTTTATTTTACTTTAAGCTGTTGTCAGATCACTTCATTTTCTTAATTCGATAATTTAGTTTCGATTAATCTTTTAGATACATTTGTAAAATCATTTTCATTCCTACATGCATAAAAAGAGTTTAATTATTCTCGTACAGATCCGAAAGATTTCACCTATTCCATTTTCTATGAATGCGATATGTAGTTTATTATACTCAATAGTTATCCGATCACAAATATTTGTGATTTTCGCATATGAAAAATCTATTTAAAATACCAATTTTGATAATATTTCATTTAAAAAATGTTCCAATTTTACAGTAAAATAAGAAATGCTGCTCAGTTCTCTTCAACCTTGGTAAAAGTATGTGATAATTTCAAACGCGTAGCGATAAAAATGATTTCGTTTTTGCAGCGGTATATAATGACTTCGAATCTAATAACAGCTTCCAGACGAAATGAACTGCAGTTTGATCGATCAAAATTGCTCCAGAAATATAAAGTATTTTTGGATTTTTGAAGCAATAAAACACATTAAGTATTTCCCTGTATAGCTTGTGCGAGAATCTATGTATTTGTGAGTCTCAGAGGACGTTCAGTTTGGCTTTGTTGCTTTTCTCAAATCTAAATTCGAAATTTCTTACACATTCACAAAGTAAATTTTAATCTTAGACGAAAGAAATCAGCAGATGCTCCTAATCAGACACTGTGAAAGTGAATACCGTTTTCCATATTTCGATAAAGGCAAAGGATTTTTCAGAAAATGCTGTCAAACTTATCGTTTTGAACCAAATTTCCGGCTGCTACAGCCTGGGACAGTTCGTCATGAGGCAGTAAGCGATTAGACGTCAATATGTAACGCGTTTATCAAAGAATAAAAAACGTTATTCGATTCCAAATCACTTCAAATGTATTCTTTTATATATAATAATGAATCTGTGAATGTGTGAAAAAATTTCGCGCTATTGAGTGTGGGGGGGGGGGGATATTTTTTGAGAACTGTCTCTATTTAAAAACCCACATATTTAAGGATGCCACTAGATCCAATCGAAATAAAAGCTGTAGATCCTGAAACCTGAAACATATCACGGTTGCACACGTTTCACATCTT
Organism: Maratus michaelseni; assembly: GCA_963931845.1. NCBI lineage: Eukaryota > Metazoa > Arthropoda > Arachnida > Araneae > Salticidae > Maratus > Maratus michaelseni. The sequence continues at coordinate 207,259,909 of OZ007586.1, read as the reverse complement.
TTTTATGATTTGTAAAAAATTAGGTCACTTCCTAATTACATATTAGAAATGTCCTCTATATTTCAATAAATTAATGTAAAAGTACATGATATGAAATTTTATTATGGAATTTGCGTGGGTTTACATTTTAATGCACTAAAGAGTTCTAAACTGTGATTTTTTTTATTATACTTACCAACTAAAGCTGTAATGTAGAGAGCAATGCTGAAAAGGCCGTTTTGTGATTCTGTTATTTTTTCATGGCTAGGAATATATAACAAAAGAAAAATCTTTTTATTCTGAGATCACGCTATATAATATTGCTTTAAGGACAATAAGAATTATTAATATATTCAGAAGGCAGTAGTAAGCAACTTCACTGAAGAATAAAGAATGGTAAAACATTTTTATATCTTGAAAAAAAAATGCATGGAAATATAAGATTTTATTTGCGGATCTGAATGATACAAACATACTCGAAGATTTTAGAGCTGTGATGCCAAACTTGTATAAATATCATGTGAATAGTTATAAAATTGTGATATATTTAATAGAAAAAATTGTCTTTGAGGAAACTCCATATTGTGTGCGAAACAATTTTTGAATCGTGATTATAAAAATACAATATCAATATCATCACAAAAAAAAAAAAAAAAACTAGTCTTTGTAATTTAAGAATAAAATCAAACTTCGCTCAAATTTACTTTGCATCAGACATTGCAGCTTAAATGAAGTTTGGATTTTTATTTACCAAGAATTTCGAAAGATCAGTTTTCGTAAGTATAAATTTAAAAAAAGGAATAATTTGTAAGAAATAATGTAGCTTTCTATCAACATGTGTCTTGAATCTCTAAGATACATACGGCTATATTCAGATGTGCAAATGACCTCAAATTTCGAGAACGCAGTTATTGTTTAAAAATCAAAACTTCAGGTTTTCAATTTAAAAAGCTTATTGAGTTTTAAAATGTTGATAAATTTATGAAGTTTTTTAAAAAAGAGTATTTTATATTTCAGTTTCACCTTATTGAGTTTAATTTTGTAGTATCATTTAATTTAAATTTTATACTGCTTCTTTCTTCGTTTTTCACACATATGATTTCATTTTAACTATATATATACAGGGTGGTTCAGAACTATATGTCAAAAATGTAAAGGCAAGTAGAAGGGACCTAAATAAGCAGATTTCGTATAAGAATGTGGGTGCGAAAATACAGCGTTGAGGCAGTAGAAGGATCTGTTGAGGTCGGCGGATGAAAGCATTTCGTGAATCGTCATTTCCCGCATTGATTTCGAGCGACATCCATCGTTACACCAATGCGGAGCTTGCCGACATGTATTTCATGTATGAGTCTGCGCAAGGAAATGAAGCGGCTGCTCAAAGGATGTACATGGAACTATTTCCGGATAGGAATCTGCGGGATCGCTGAACATTTGAACATCTTTATCGGGTGTTGTCCACGAGTGGATCGTTTTATACTTCCAGGCGTAATACGGGTACTGGAAGATATCGCAGAATTCTTCCAGTAGAAGAAGAAATATTACGCACAGTAGAGGATAGTCCTTCGACAGACTCGAGAGTCGTTGTACGTGCGCATCCTTTGAGCAGCCGTTCAATTTCCTTGTGCATGAAATGCATGTCGGAAAGCTTCGCATTGGTGTAACGATGCATGTTGCTCGAAATCAATGCGGGAAATGACGATTCAAGCCAGCGAAATTCTTTCATCCGCCGAACTCAACAGCGCCATCTACTGCCTCAAAGCTGGAATTCCGCACCCACATTGCTATACGAAACCTGCTTATTTAGGTCCTCTCTACCTGCCTTTACATATTTTATATATAGTTCTGAACCACCGTGTATATGTATAAACTGAAATAAATCACGAATACAACGCTAAACAAGTTTTGTCGAAAATTTCCAAATGATTCAGAATATTATTTCTCTCTATATATATATTATATGTAGACTATATCATACATGTGTAGTGAAACGAGGCGTATTCAGATTCTACTAATTTAGAACTAATGACAAGAATTTTTTAAACAGTGACAGGTTTAACAGAATTAATAGAGAAAAAAGGAATTATTTAAGACTACAATATAATTCCCTTAAAGCACATATAATTAGTTCTAATGCTTATAAATGCACTCATTAAGAGACGGAGAAAATCCTCTGTAAAAATATAGGAGAAAATAGAGTACTTTGTTTGAAAAAAAAATCTTTTAATTTACGTGACTTTTCCATTACTAAGGAAGCATTTTCTTTTTAAGGATTTGGTTAAATTATACTGTAGTTTCAGAAAAATACAAAATTTTGACGAAAATTCATAATTAAAAGGAAACAACTTTTAAAAAATTTACATAAATGTTGATATATTTTTAAAACTTAAAATTAGATTTAAAAAAGGAATTCTACATATTTTTTTAAGTCAGTACAATGAATTCAAAACCTAAAAGCGAAAAATTCATTGATACACGGCTATCCTTTCAACTAAAAAATCCACGAATAAATAACACAAATAAGATATTTTTCTTTAAATTATTTACAATAGTTAGATATAAAAATAAAAATTTTAAACTTTTAAGGATTTTTAGATTTAAAATGAGATTTTTAATACAAAGGTACCCATAAAAAGTAAACAAAAATCTGAAATGTAAAAAAAAAAAAAACATATTTACTTCAAAAACATACATATGTCATAAGAAAGTTAATCATAATGAAAACACGAAGAAGACAAAAAAGGCAATTAAAGCATTTGATTATACGTCTAGACATGCAGAAGTAGACATATTCAAGATGAATCTTTCATTCTAGACAGAGACACTCTTCCACCTAAACAGTGAATAAGAAGAATACTTAATTGCACACATTCAAAAATCTCCTTCATTCATGTAAACATATATTTCACAAAACATTTGACTTAGAAAAACAACGCAATTAAGGTGACTACGTATCTCACTCCCATTAATCATCCTGAAGGTAGACAAGACATTCAAATACACTTTGACTTTCTTAAGGTTTCTTATTTAATCATTATTTTTAAAAAGAGAAATGATGCATCATTATTTTCTTTTAATCATTTGGGTTTCACAAACAAAGTTAACAAGGGTATTTATTCAAAATAAAAATGAGGAAAAATCTTATCAGTTTCATATAAAAGAATTTAAAATGATGTACAAGGAAGTCATTTTGTGGACTTTTATAATTAGCCTATCATATTTTAAAGGGAAAGTTTTAAAATTATTTTGAAAATAAAAGTATTTTAAATATGCGACTTATAAGTAAGTGAAATCAACTTAGTTAACTAGATATTAAAATAAAAAGTGATTCATTCTTATAATTATTTCTTCTTTTGCTTACCTTTCTTTTATTGCCTTTTCTTTTGCATGTATTATTTAAAGATTAATTTAACCAAAAAAAACTCAATTTTTCTGACTTTTTTTATACCGCTAACCAGGCCCCTACCTTCCGGGCATGAGTGCCTAGCTTGGCGAGTTAGTACCTGGACGCGGGGCGATATTCGCCTGATCACAGCATGGCTGTGATCCACCTGACAAGAGCCTTGTTGGCATCGCTGCAGTGCTCTCTAGTGGTCTGCCAGAGTTTTCTTTGTTTGCCGGTTAATGGTTTCTATTTAACATTGTTGAATTGGCTGATTTAAAAAAAATTAGAAAAGAGAAAGGAATCGATCTCGTAATTTAGAGCCTTGATCAGGTGATGAGACCTTCACCTGTCTACGCACCTCCAGAGGTATAATTCACAGGGAACTTGGAGGACTTTGCGCCTAAGACGGATTTTATATGTACCAGGATCCATTAGTGTACATGGCTTCGCATCAGCTATAGTTATTTTATACAATATCTTCTGAAAATACTTGTTTTGTTTATAAGATTGTCACTGGTGTTTTTATCACCGTTCTTGTGACATTGCCTGTTTCTTGGTTTTCATTATTTGAGTTTGGCCATTTATTTTGGAGCAAAATACTTTCTAGTTGAATAGCAAATACTTTCTGACTTTCTAGTTAAATACCAAATTTGTGAGGTGTTTTCCTGTTAAAGACAAAAGGGGTTCGTGACAAGGTGAGGGCTGAAGTCGGTGTGAGACAATGAGGCAATCGCCTGGTTTCGAAATCATATCAGGGACAGGTATCGACTCCTATATAAAAACACAGGACTATCTGACTTGAAATGGACGATAAAGCCTAGGATGGCTAAATGGCTACCATTAGCCCTGGTCATAGTCTACACATCGATTTAAAACAGTTATTTCAACGACGATTTTCAACGTCATACTAAATGTATGATGTTGAAAAAATTAAATAAAACTTTATCTTGCTTTCTTATCAACATATAAGAAGTCTTTTATACTGGACTGATGCTTTTGGTGACATGAAACTGGATTATTAGTAGATATAGATAAAAATTACATAATAATACTATTCGATGTTTTTAAGAGTTATCGAACTAAATAAAATGGAGTGACGTGATTTAGAATTTTTTAAAGAATTTTTTATACATAAAATATTTCATGTCTCCGAGTCACATCGTCTTCAAAGAGGGCACTTCACCAATGATAATTTCGAAAAAAAAATTGTTTACCTGTAAATCTATCTTGCTTTTCCTCTGGAATTAATTAAGATTATTCTTTGAAAATAGCTAATATTTCATTGATTTACTCGTGAATGATTTTTGACAGTGATATCACAGGCGTGTTTTATGAAAAGTTATTTGTTATAACATTTTCTATATTAGTAATTTCAAATAACAGAAAAAAAACTAATACTTTGAAAACTTTGTAAATGCAGTAAACGAATATTTTATTACAAGAACTCAGTAATCAAAAACTGTTTATCAAGAAAAGTTTCGCAATTACGTTTAATTAGTATGACGAGCTACTTTCTGTTTAGAAATTTTTGCCGATCATAAAACCATCATATTAAAAGGATTAATTTCATTCTTTTTCAAGAAATAAACAAAAGTAAATAGTTATGAGAAGTTCAAATATATAATGAGCATTATCACACACCTCAAGTTTAAAATTAAAAATTGTGTAACAATCGGTTAAAAGAATAATATTTTTGTGAATATTATTTAAAAAAAAACTTTTCGGAAACAGAATTGCAATGTTGCTGACATTTTTCGCTTTAAAAATTTCAAATATTTTTTAATCATTAATATTTAATACTGACATTTGTTTTATTTTGATGTAACAGAAACGACAAAGTTATTTTACGAAATTGCAACATTTTTCAAAATTTTATTTTAAACATTTATCAATTCACTTCAAAAAATTACCAACTATACTTGATTTTTATAGTTAAACCTTGAATGTTTTACTAATGAGATGAAAGAGATAGTTCTTCTAAATCAAGGCAAATTGAAGTAACCTAATCTGTTATAGCATTGATAAATAACGTTAAGCTTTTTATAGCATAAAAGGAACTATACAAGTTTTGTTATTTCAACAACTTTTAATTAATCACTTCATTAATAATACTTTTAACCTCAAAGAAAAAAAATAAAACTAAATACTTGACTTGCTTGATAAGTCTTTGATCACAGATAACATTCATTCACATTCAGCACCAACACAGTCATTAAGAAGTAGTTTGTTAATTAACTTTCCTACCTGATGAGTGGCAATAATGGTTTTATACTTCCATTTAGCAATGCTACTGTGTAAGGCAACAGAATTGCGACAATGATAAGGAATGAGAACAGCAATGCGAATTTACCACTGTGTCTCCAACCAAATTGCATGACTCGAGTATGAATCGTGAAATCTAAGAAGAAAACGGAAATTTACAGTATTAGGAATACAATTTTAATTTTAAGGATGCGACAACAGTAGTTGTGAAGTCTCCAACAAAACAGCCAACATTGATTTTTCTTTTTCTTAAGAACTGCTGAAACGATTTCAATTCCGTTTTTTAATAGTTTTGACATTATCTAAACTATAATTTGATCGTTCAGAAATAAATAAAAATAAAAAATACACAAATTATGCAATTTCGCAAATAAAATAAATATAGGTAAATGAAGGATGCACAAATGAAGGACACGTACTCCATAATCTATAGAAAACACGTTGTAGTACACCTGAGTCATCCTTTTCAATTTCATCATGTTTGAAGTATTATAACACCATTAAAATGCATCACAAATGATTTCCCCCGATAGATCATATAATGGAATGAAATTCTTTGGACGTCCCAATAAACAACCTGTAAATTCTACTTATTCATATCAATCTCATTATGTTTGAAAGATCGTAAGATCAATAAAATGCACCTTAGCTATTTCCCCCAATAGACCACAATGTAACTACACACTTCATTTTCAATAGCAAACATTTTATAGTAAACCTTATAAATGTATACAAATTACATGATAATCCGAGTATATTTGCGAGAGTTAGAGTACAGGCAGACGGACAGACAGACAAACTGAAGTCATAAACATTTTACAACTATGTCGGAAGAATTAAAAACAGGATTGAAATCGTTTCATTAGTTCCAGAGAAAAAAGTGCATTAATATTCGCTGTTTTACATGTAATTTCCCAACTGTTGTCAGTCCCTTAACACAAAACACTCTTTATTGTTAACAATTGTAATGTATTTACAAAAAAAAAAAAAAAAAAAAAAACCTAACATTTATTAGAAAAAAAAACAGACTGTATTCTGGTAATATAAAAAATACTTTTCACTGACAGTGCTTTGAAGATTAAAAATAAACTCCTACCTCATTAAGATGTTTTTTCTCGTTTTCATTATTTTGTAGCTATGTTACTGCAACTTACATTCTTTTCTATCTCGGGGTGATTAAAGTTAAAGAAATAATTGGAATTTTTTTTGTAAAAGGGTGTCTTATTTTATTCTATATTGTAAATGTAACTAAAAGAAATGTAGTATTCTAAAAAGGCATTTTTTTTTAAAGCTTAAAATAAAAAGAATTCAAGAACCTCTCTCCACAATTTGAATCTCTCTAATTTCTAGTACATGAAGAAAAAAATATTTTTTCTTCGAAAGTTTCTATTTTTTCTTTATTTTTGGAGTTAGACATATAAATTTCTAATAAAGTATTTTCTTTTTATACTTTTATAAATTTTGCACGAAATTTTTCAAAATAAACAAATATATATATATATTTTCTTTTAACTAATATATATTTCCAAAAAAAAATTTATAAGTAGGCTTATAGTTTCGTTACATATAAATGTAAAATGAATGTGACTAAAATATAAACTGACTTTGTTTCCCGTTTTACTTTTCTTCGTCATATTTAAACTTGCAGAATACTTGTTTTTAAATAACCATAATCTGAATCTCGTGTTGATGCACTTGGATTCGAAGAAAGACACTAGTAGAGAAAAGTGGCCTAATATCGCATACCATTTTACAAGTTACTTCTTGAAACCAGAATTTCCAACATTTAATGTAACTTTGTCTATATACTCTGCACTTATTTTTGTACCATAATATTATTTTAAATATACGATTAGTTCATGACATTCTTATTAATAAATGATTATTTATAAGTCAAATCAAGTACAACAGTAAAAGAAAAAGTCAATAAAAGCCAAAGAAGTTCACCTCTTTATCAGCTTTATACAAAATCATAATTGCTCTTCTCCATGTAGTTTTGACTGTCTTTTCTTCAAATATTGTTTACTTGCTCTTCAATTATTATTTTCCAATAAACTTTAAAAAAAAAAAATCTCAGGTACGATATCCGATTTTACCCCAAGAGAATGAGGGTTGCAAAGTAAATCATAAAATTGCCCTATAAAAACTAGCAACAGTTTTAATGTGGGAAATGAGTCCTTATTACATATGCTAAACACAATAATATAAAAAGTTTTAATAATTTTTTTAAATATGTTCCTATTTAAGAATTTTGAAATCTAACAAACAGTGAAACTAAAAATAACAAAATAAAATTTCCAAAACAGAAACTATAAAATGCGAATACTACACAAATGAAGATGTTGTAATAGCTGCTTCTTCTTTTTGCCTAGAGATAAGTAAGAATAGATAATCATTAGCCGCTACATGACAGCTCAAATTGAGTCTAACTAATGTATCTGGTTTCACCGGACTATACGGTTTTACCCCAGTAAGTAGAACACACTGTAGGGTCCATGAGCTGGAGCCACATTGGTTTGCACAATCTGTGACGTCTCAAGCACCAAACGTCCAGCACTTCCTGTATATTGTCGTTCATTCACACTCCTCTCTTATTTATTTGTTATTAGTGTTATTTTTTACGTTGGTATCATTATTTTGTACCTTATTCTATTTATTAATATTTGTAAGTAGTTTTTAATAAATAAAAATAATTAGTGGTGCCTTTCTGTGCTATTTCTGATTATACCAATCATACCAGACATTCTAGAGTCCAATGGAAGTTCAGTTGGAATTCCATTTCATCGATTTCCAGTAAATAACGTAGTGCGAAAACAATGGTTGCAAGCGTGCAAAAGAACTAAAAATTTTTGCATTAATAATGCGAGAGTCTCTTCAATTCACTTTGAAGAAGCATATTTTAAAAGGGATTTAAAAGAATAACTGCTTGCTTTGAATCATATACCGGTCCCCCATTTAAAAATATCCAGCTTTTCATCAGGTATTGAAAATACTAGAAGAGGAGGGCCACATGAAAAGCAAGGTACCAGAAAAGTAATAAACCTCTTGTTATATAAAAAGAAGTATGATAAGCAAGGTAAAAACAATCATGATTTATTTTCTCTCTTCTCAGAACAAGAATATAGTCATACATCTGTGGAAAAAAACATCAGATAATTGAATTAGATTCAATTTAAAAAAATCATCAGTTTAAAAGAATTGAATAAAAGGATTTTGTGCGAAATAGAAAATCTGAAATTAGAAAATTCTCATTAATTTTTAAAATACAGTATGAGTCCCAGTTTTCAACTGCGTAACATCAAATTATTTTGAAAGGTAAATGGGGTACTAGGAACAAAGAAGATATCTCAAGAGCCATAGTCTTAAGATGCATATCAAAAAAGCTTTTAATTATGTAAAACAGAAGCAAATATACCCTTTGCTTAGTGAAACTACACTAAATCGCCCTTTTCATGACGGAATTACAAGGATTTATAGATCTCAATCTGCATGGATTGAAAGTTCAAGGAATAATTTTCACAGATATGGGAAAAAGATGTTGTACTATGCTTCGATGAGATGAAAGTGAAAGCTGATCTATCCTACAACCCTGAACAAGTAAAAAATATAGGATCCAATTCCACTGTGTAAGTTGTGGTGGTACGTGGACTGATAGTAAAATGGAAGCAACCTACATATTATTGACAGGTTTCTGAGTGCGGGCGTTTGTAAGTGAGATGAGACCTTTAAATCAGAAACTGATATCAGAATTAGGAATCAAGCCAGAATTAGGAATCTGCAAGGAATCAAGCCAGGCTGTACAGGTTTAAAACCCCCTTCTTGTGATGACAGAAATATCCGGTCAACTTGTCATGTTCCACTTAAAATTCTGAAGAGTCATTTGATAGATAAAGGCTGTCAACTAGCAGATTAGAAAGCGGTTGAGAAAAAAATTTCAACAGTTTATTGAAAAGCAAAAAGACGGCGATCTTAATGCAAATAAAATTAACAATGATCGTGTTTTACTAACTAATACAGAGAGACATACAAGAAAATCTACTGAATTACTGTCACTTTAGCATCTGTCATTGAATATGTTCTGTGCCAGGAAACAGCCATGTGTCAGAAATTATAACGAAAAGTGAATGATGAATTCCATGTCCTAAACTCTAGAGTACCTCATCACCACAACAATGAACCCAAAAATGCATATGGTATAAATTTGAATAAGCAGTATATAGATTTAAAAAGCTTATATGACTTATGCGCATCTATTCTCGCCATCGGAAAAAATGCTACCATTCCATAAAGGTTTTTTAATTTCAATTCGTAGTCTTCAAGGGCTGAATGCAAAATTAGAAGCTAGGGATTATTCATATCTCATGTCTGCAATGTGCTATCAAGAGAATTTAATTTTTTTCTTTTGTACGAGGTTTTGGCAAATTTTATGACCACCCTTTAGCAACAGCTGTCAGCCAAACAATAAAGTTTCCACTTCTGAGTCGCAGCTGAAAAACCCTCACTACCTAGGGAATTGTTCTGAGGAAAAGATGACCATATTAAGTACCGACATCGTATTAAATTTAGAGAATGAAAATCCTAATGAACTTGATGAACAATCTACAGTATGCACTCTGAAAGACAACATGTCAGGAGAAGATGAATTATTATTATATGTTTACCGTATTATATGTAATCGAAAGCTAATAATAATGAAAGTCACATTTATCCGTTATCAGGAGAAATTCATGATTTAATAAAAAAATGCTGGCAAGATACATAAGCTTAAGGAATAAAAAAAAATCCTCCAAAAATAATCGAATATGGTAATCTAACAAAACAGTTAAGTTACTAACTCTATTATGAGTTGACTGAAAGACTGGCTCTCTACTCTTTCAAGAGGATTCTTAAAGGAATCGACAACTAAATGACTTTGATTTGTTTTTCAAATGAAGGAGGACTTTAAAAAGTTCCACTGTAATGATTTGATAAAAGAATGGTGCGTGATGAGAAAATTAACAAATATTTTAAAAGACTTACTTTCCGAAATATGCGACTTTGCAATATCATGTTATGTTCGTGTAAATTTTTTTATTAGAATAAAATCGCTCAATGAAAAAAGATCAATAAAGAGACATTATAATTCACCTCATGTGGTTAATCAAGGAAAAGAAAAATCTAAGAAGTTAGGTCAATTTCAATACTAATTCATTATGGTGAGTGCCAAATTTTTAATTAATGAGTTAATAGCAGACATTTCTTTTATAATCTTCAGGCATGTAATTTAGAACAACAGAAAAGAAAAGTTTTTAATTTTTCAAGTATAATTTATATCGTGATTTTTATGCATTTTAAAGTATTTATATTTATATGCTCTGTAAAAAGACTCTAAAATTCTGAAAATTTTCAATAATTTTATAATTTAATTTTCTTGAAATTTTGTTTTAATGTATGCATAAAAAATGCTAGTAGTTTTTAAAATTAACTAAAAAATTTATTACTCGTGTTTTAAAAAAAATTTACACGGTATATATTTTAAAAAATATTTATGAATTCGAAAAAAATCCCAAGTATTTATTTTTTAAATATTTTTCCTACATTTATCTAAAGTCGTTCTGAAAATACGAACTTTGAAAAACATTATTATACCAATTTTATGTTTCTTGAACATTAAATCATGATTTCGAAAATATATAAATATATAAGTTATGATAACATATAAACCTATGAATGTATAAAATATATAATATTTGAAAATATACAACATAACTGTAAGTGCACTTTTATCAAAATATTAGGAATTCGAGCAAAAATAAGGGGAAGTATTTTGAATTCAACCGAAATTGCAAAAAAATATTTGGAAAAGATTATATCTAAAATATTAAAGTACAACAGAAAAGGTAAGAAAACTTTTGCTTTTCATGCAGACGTGTTTAAATAAAATATTGATAACTGCAGCGAAAGTCAATACTTCCAAAGAACCAAACGTAAACAGAAGATAGACCCTTTAAATATTTCTAAAAATTAAAGACATACAAATATAAATTTGAAAAATGTTCAGTTTGTAGATGTTCCAAGTGTCACTAACCTCAGTAATATCCTATACAGGATATTAAATAAATATATAACACATGAAAGTGAACGATTTATACAATGGGAAAAGTGCGCTACACTAAACTAAACTGTTAGTACCAGACGTGCGATAGGGGAAAACAGAAGGTGCGCTTGACCCTACCGTGTGTTCTACTTGCCGTGGTTCTACCCTACTTTCCCCTATTTACGTTAATATACATTTTTTAACCCCTTACTTGTGTCTCCCAAACACAGTTCGAGGAACTCAAAATTGCTCAATTTATGATTATTCAAATGCAGTTTTTTTTTGTGCAATGATGAAGGCTGAATTCAATTCCTTTTCCTTTCAAATACACGTTTAAATACACAATTCTCTATTTTCTTATTATTGTAAATATACTTGTGAGGGGGAAACCCAGCGACAGAACTAAAGGATTATTTATCATCAACATCAAATCCAGTTTTGAAAAATGATGCAGTATTTAGAATAAGGTCTAACGTTTCTCGATCATGTGTTTGGAATGTAATAAATAGGACAAAAACGTATAAGTCACAGAATTAGCCCCTGCTAAATTAAGGATATAGTTTTTTGATTGGATTGCCACAACTCGTTTCTCTTTTTGGAAAAATCACATCATGTAACAAACCATTAATAATTTTACTAAAATAACACTCACAATGGCGCAAAGGAGAAAAAAAAACAATTGTTGTTATACTGTCAGATTACACATACTTAAAAAAAATGAAAACAATATTTATTTTCGACTAAATATTTTTTAATCAACTTTTTCAGACAAACTAAAAATTAAATTATTTAAAAATAATGGTAAATGAATATTAAATTGCGCACAGCTCGTACTCGTGCTTACGATGTAAATACAAAGTTTAAACAAAGAATTTCAATTAAAAAAAGTATTTACTATTGTTTTAATTGAAAAGTCAGCTTAGTTTCTTTTATACCACTATTGTAGAGCATAATCAGGACTATAAACGCATTTTAAATCAATAGCAAAAAATGTAAAGTGGAAGCAGTTTTTTTTCTGTATTCTTTACAGTTACTTTTCAAGAGGTGGGCGAAGTGTAAAAAAAAACAAAAAAAAAAAAACAAAAACAGAAAAAACAAACTATACAACTTATTTAAAAGTTCTCTAGATGTTATAAAAATAAAAATAAAATTTTAAATAAACTTTAGGAAAAATATTTTTGCAATCCTTTCTGAATTGTTTGCTTGATAACCATGATATTCTAACAAGAATACAAGAGAATAATATGAAATTTTCGTCGAATATCTGTTCTAAAACACAAACTTGCATCGCAAAGTTATGTAAGAATATGTTAATGATCGATCTTTTGTAAACACATTTTAAGTTACTGCTCCATACATCGATAAAATAATCAATATTTCCGGAGAAAAAGGAAAAAAAAATAAAGTTATGAAATACAAAGTGTGAGACATTTTCTTTTACAGTTTTGACACATTCTTCAGAGACAAAACAGGCTTAAATAAAAGAACAAAGCAGTATTCATTAATTAATAAGAATTTTACTTGATGCCAAGATAAAACAAAATGTAAAAGTATAGGAAAAACAAGGAAGCATTTGTTGACAGCCCAAATGTTTTTTTAAGTGTTTCTCAACACCCCACCTTCCTTTCTTCCCACTTTTTCTCAGAAGGATTTTCAATTGGGTGGGGGGAAATTATAAGTTACAACTGTGAGACGTATTGTAGGTCATTTTTTATGGGATGTTTTAAAGTAAAATGTCTTGGAAATGAATTAACAATTAAAAAATGTATTGAAAAAAGTTGCCAACACATAAAACAGTAGAAAGAAACAAAGAGATTATATACACGGCTGTGTGTAATACATTATATCAATAAATCATATCCTTCCTGAAAGTCAGTCTCCAAACTTTTTTTATGATAGTAGTATTATTGGGATTGTTCTTGTTATGTTTTTATTTATTGGCAGGGACGGATAATAGTTTGGAGCAAATCAAGCGATTATCTTTAAGTTTATTACATGAAAATACTTACGAGTAAATGGTTTCTTTGGTAATTCAAATCTAATGTGAGGCACTGACGCACTTCTAAATTTTTCCATCGTTGGGATGACCATTATACTGGAACTAAAAAAATATATAAAAATGAAAAAAGTAAGAAAGTAAACATAAATTTTTATCTCAGTAGAACTTTTCAAAATGCCGAAAATTAAAACTATGTTGAATCCAAATAAATATCTTAAATGTAATTACCTTTTACAGTGAAATTGCTTGATCCACTTAAAAAAAGAAAAAATAAATAAATAAATAAAGGAAGAAAGGTTTTGAATAAATGGAAAGAAATCTGTCAGGAAAAATAAATTATTTCTTAGAATTATTTGAGCTATTAGAACGAGGATTCTATATTTTACTTTTATTAAGGGACATAAAATTTTGCTCTTTTTTATTTAAATATATTTTCCTTTTTTTTTCTTGAAATGTAATTCTTTTTATAAACTTTTTCATTTTTGAGTACAGAAAAGAATAAATACTAATTTGTTTTTGAATGTACAAAAATATTTATTTTGTAAGTGAAATTGTCTTTTATTATGAGTACCTTTTACTGTAAGAAACATATTTTCAAACTTTTCATTCAAAACTAAAACTCCCAAAGACAATTTAACGACTATATAACTGAAAAACATTGTACAAAATGTCTCAAATTTATCTGTCATAGAAATTTAAATATATCAATTTAAATATGCCAAATGATGATGTTTGAAGAACGTAATCGCCATAACCACAAACAGTTCAACATAAAAAGCGTTATACATTTTGATATAATTATCATATTTGCATGTGGTTTTCCTTATTTTATTCTGAAAGCTATAGAAATTTGTTAAACTAAAAAAAGAAATAGAGATGACAAGAGATTATTTATTGATATATGTCCTAAGCCAATTTTTAGTTAACCCGGGAGCACCTGCATATGGTATGACCAACCCTCGGTGCGTATAATTTTTACATTTTTCATCCCTATTTTACGAAAAGTAATTAATCTTCAACTTATTTTACGACAGAATTTATAACAAATGTCTCCGATTAAATAAAGCGACGATAATTATTTGGATGTAGTGGTGGCAAAATAAAAACTCTACGCATTCTGAGCGTGTGCGGACGAAAAATGTTAAACAATAAAAACTCTCGACGTAATAATAATAAAAGTTTAAAAACAATGTTTCATACTTTATTGAAGTAAAAATTTTAATTTTAAACTTTTCCTATTTTTAATGTATTACATTCAGGGCTGGCTTTCTGTATAGATTGCCTCGGGTGCAAGAAAAGTTTTGGTACGATAAATTACTTTCGACGACGGTTAAAAAAATTCTTTTAGATTCGTTAGATGTTCCCAATCCTATAAACGGAATGGGGGGAGTGGGAGGGGGGGGGGTGAGACTGGATAATCATTTTTAGATGTCCTATTTTTGTTTAAGAGCTAAAATAAAAGGATTTTAATATCGTTAAGAGCTTCAAAAGCAAGGAGGGCGGGTGCATAGAAATATATAGCATTCATAGAAATCATGCATAGAAATATAGTCAAACCTGCTGAAACAGAACAGCAAAAACTGACAAGGTTCCGATTTAGACATGTTTTTATCTTAGCAGTTGAAATTGTACATTATACATTTATCTGTGACCAAGGACTTTTTCCATTATAGGCGAATTCCGTTTTCACATAGTTTACTGTACTTGCACAAAGAAATGAAGTTTCGAGTTAAATAAAGTAGCGTTTACCTATATAGTAACAGCTGTGAAAACAGAACCTGTCTCTAAATGTTCTCTACACCCTGCCTCAAACGAAAAAATTTCATGGTACGAGATCACGATACACTTACACCTGCTAAGATGAAATCGAAAAGGACTTAAAAAAATTCGCTTTAGACGTGTTTCCGTCTTACCAGACATAAATAAATTGTATTCCTTTTTAGAGGACCATAATTTGTTTTCTGTTTGAGAGAGGATTCCGTTATAGACAGGTTCTATTTTAGTAGATTTTATTGTTTCCTTTAAAACTTTTAAAGGTTATTTGCTCTACAGTACATCTCTGGAAAGCATAGATGTAATATGATAAAGCTTCTGAAAATGGAGCCTGTCTACATTGAAATCATATCTCAAAATCCCACGTTTCCCACGAAAAGAAACCCATACAGTTATGCCTGCTAAAATAGAAATATGTCTAAAGGCAGAATTTTTAGGCCCTTTGCGATTCTTCTTGGCATGTTTTACTGTATTAACTAGATAAAGCATATAACTTCTTCAAGAGAGAACGTCAATGGGAGAAATTGTTGCCATCACTTATGGGAAAAGATGAGTTTGTATGGATATAGTATCGGCGCATTTATAACAGTTTGACGCATCTTAATTTTGTTAATTTTAGAATTTTATACCTATGAATATCATCCATTGCATCATCTCTGCTGGCTGAAATTGAAATAACCATGATAGACTGTGTCGGACACTGCCGCAGTTATTTTCATGAAAAGGTCAATCGCATGTATTATAGTAAGGTGAAATTAAATCATTAGTTTTTAATCGTTTCATTCATTTACAACGTACATTTATTGAATACAGAGTAGTGGTATGAGAATAAGGATACATATGGGTATGAAATTATTTGAATACCTCTTGCAAATGTCAAATTTATACAAGTTTCCCTTGTGTGGTTGGTTTGTTCAAATCATTCACTAGTTCAAAAATTTCTGTAGGTATGCACATAAGAGTTCTAATTTTTCTTTCCTATCGTTGAAACCGACCATCAATACGAGCGGTATGACACTGTCATATTTTTTATGGTTACATACATGTGTCAAATTTTGGGTTCCCTGCGCCATTTTAGGTACGACAAGTGGCTCCAATGGGTCTGGGTTGACCGCCATTGCACTCTATATCTCATCATCAAAGAAATTCACGTCCATACTACACCCAGGCTCGTCAGATGACTCCTGAGTTGTCCGAGCACACTTAAGTTGCCTATACTTGCGGTAGTACCGAGCGTTGATTTTGGGTTCGGGCCCAGCGATTTCGGTGTCATTATGTTTGGAAATTTATTCTTTATTAATTAGTGCCCAATTTTTGTAATTTTGGTTGAACTTTGCCCTCATATATTGCAACATTTTATGAAGAACTTTTTCAAATTTGCATCCTCGTATCTTTTGAATTTTTGAAATACAGATTTGGAACCCCAGATTAGTTGTAACACACACACACCCCTCTATATAAAAACACTTGGTACACACGGCGCAGATAATTAGTCTTAGAGGATATGATCCCGTTTATGGACACGTGTCGAATCCGGAAAGTCAAAAATCATGGGTCAACTTTACGCACGGAGCTCGCGACGTCCGGCTCCCACGAATGTCGGAGTGGTATTCGCAAACACTTTTAATCTTCCTCTTTAAAACAAGTCCAAGGTGTTGGAACTATATCTATTTTTAGCCGAGCTATTGAAGTTTAAAATTACTTCTACAGAAACTGTCGCTCATTTGAGCACGATTACTTCTCCACACCCGTCATCGATTTTAAAGACATTTTTACGTCAAATAGTAACTTTATTGTTTGACTCATATTTTGTGGATTTTTATAAAACATTACATTGCCACTTGTAAAATGCCTGCACAGATAAAACTTTGCTTTGTCTTTTGCTATAAATCATGCTGATGCGGATGGTCATTTGAACTGTAAGAAGTTTGCGTTAATTAGCTAGCAAGGAATAGAAGAGTGGTGTCCAGAAGGTTGTTGCAGAATTCTTCCATACAAAAAACTTTGACACAAATTTCTTTATCCACACGCAATTCCTCATTAAGGTAACAGCAAACGAAGTAGTATAACTCCCTTCATGACAATCCTGGAAAATATTTCAGGATATTAATATTCCTTTCGTGATTGCAAACTTTTATATCTCGATTCATTGATCGTATTTTGAAGAACAGAAGCATCTTGAAAAATTTCAGCTTTCTACTTCCAAAAAATGTTAATCCAATAAAAATAAAATTGTTACAAATCTTAAAATTTTTTATGGTGACAGGATGTCGGAATCAACTATTGAGGCTTAATATTTTTGGTATATACTACCAACATTTTTGGTATATACTTTGGTATCAAATATGGCAAATCATGAAAAGCAAAAACTTCAACAACAGAGAAACCCAAAAGAATTATGGTTATTTTTAAACGATTGTCACAATTTTTTTTTCTGAACATCAAACATTTGTTGCCTATGTTTGCTACATTACCAGTTTTTGCAACCGAAGTTGAAAGACCTTTTCTTGTTTAAAATGAATAAAACTTATATCAGATACCCCATGGGGAATGAGAGCCATAGCGCTGTGGGGGTTGATAGTTATTTTCACTCAGTATTCAGTATCCATTACCACAAAAGAAGTTTCAATTTCAAGAAGTGAAAAAAGAAAATTGCTGTTAAAAGCTTAACTATTTGATCATAACTTTAATGTAAGTAAATGTTCATATCGTATGGAATTTGCTTTTAAAGAGTATCTTATCAATATGGGATGCGATTTTTCAATCACAGTAATTATAGACTATTTTTCATTTAAAAATATTAACTTCATTTTATTATTCGATGCAATAAAAGAAACTGGTCTTTATTTTATTCAAGCTTTTCTTTTAAATGAATAAATTGCTAAGGCAGTACCTAAATTCTTAAATTTTTTTGAAATACTTCTGTTACACACATTTACGTGCACACACATGTATAGTAAAACCTCTGAAGATGGATTAGCAAGGGACCTGAAAAAAAATTTCATTTCAGACAAGTTTTCGTCTAAACAGATATAATGCAATGGTGTTCTTTTTGTAACTCTTTTGGCCGGAGTCTGCAGAAAAAAGTCCCGATTCGGAAAGAAAGAACACCATGCCCGACCCTTCCTGAGTCTCATAGAAGAAAATTTGCCCGATCGCGGCAATCGGGTTTGAACGGGGTTGGGATTTGGGCCAGTCCCGGACCCGTGCATAGTTCTAGTCGGACATAAGCACTGTTTTATTTAGAAGGCCACTGAATTGACGATAATTGGAGGACTACTTTGAACAAACGATTTTTTTCTTCTTTCTCTTCCTTTCGTATATTTTTTCTTAGTTTTGTTTATCGTTTTAATGATGAAGTTAGTGTTAAGTGAAAAGCTCAGTGGATGAAGTTGCTATGTAACAAAAATTAAATTTCGAGAAAATTGAAGTGAAAGGTTTTTTTTTGATAATTTTTATTTATTTTCTTTTTGATAGCATATGTTTGAAATGTTAACAAGTGATACTAAACTCTCCCTGAAAACTTATTAACATTTATTTTTTCACATATTAAAAATTATTAATTTGTTAAATTATTATTTGTTTAAATAATTTAAATAATTAAATATTAATAAATAATGTCTCAGATCTTCATGACTAATAAGAATCTTATTATTTTAGATTTTCAGTTTTACCATATCATGGATTATCTCATAACACAGTCATCAATAAAATGAAACAATTTTTGAGAAAATGATCTAACATAACATGTTTTTAAGAGCCTACACTAGTCATGCGAAGAAATGCGCAAACTAATGTTATGTCTATAGGAAGTTTATTTTCAAATTTCTCGTTCGCATTTTAATATTTTAAAATGATTTTTATTGCTTAGGATAGCTGAGGTCCATCTCTAACGTTGTTAGTTTTTACTTTTTTGATTTTGGTTCCAGTTGTTTTTATATAAGGGTACTTTCACTTTTAGAACTGGTTCCAACCAATTCCAAAATTGAAAATGGCCGCTTGACGTTAGCTTGAACGTTCCTTCCCGTGACTGGTGTAGGCTCTTAAACTAAAATTCTTCAATTATCCCCCGCAATCCTTAGAGATCTTCCGCGAATCTGTAGGTTTTTATCTTTTCTTTTTTGCTTTGTTTAATGTTACTAATAAAAGCTTTATTTTTATACACTAATTCTGCTAATTCCTTCCCGTGACTAGTGTAGGCTCTTAAACTAAAATTCTTCAATTATCCCCCGCAATCCTTAGAGATCTTCCGCGAATCTGTAGGTTTTTATCTTTTCTTTTTTGCTTTGTTTAATGTTACTAATAAAAGCTTTACTTTTATACACTAATTCTGCTAACAATTATTCTGATCCAAAGACGGGGCAAAATATGAGACTAGGTCTAAGAATCTCTTTCAAGAACTGGAATTTATAATTTTGTTTTTTAAATAATAAAGTGTTTCGACAGTCTGAAATACTTTTTGTTCTTTTCTGAGAAATTGAATATCCATTACGTAATCTCTAATTTATTTTGCAGCGCCTTATTAAAAATCTGGGATCAATGGCAATGGCAAAAACATAAAATACATTGTAACATTGTATTGAAATATTACATATATTCATCATAAGAGGCGAAATGTACAGCTATAGCCGTGGTGGTAAAATATGATCTAACGACTCTTTCGATTAAACTTAATTTTCATTATATCGATTATGTTATTCTGTATCTTAAAATGAAGGCAAGGTATAAAATAAGTTTAATTGTTTTTAATTTCCACTGAAAGTTTTTTTCAGCATACATGGCAAGCAATAATTTCATCAACAAACGAAATTTGATTCCTCGGTCGGAGTAGAACCCTGTCGTTTATCGAGGCTCATATTGAAAGACTTGTTACTTTGTTTTGGGGGTTTTAATATGTACCTGCAATTCCTAAGGGTTTTTGACAGAGGAACCAAATAAAAATTTTAATTTCTTAACTTTCATAAATTTTTTTTTCACATAAATGACTTTTTAATTAGATTTAAGAGATAAGAGATAAGATAAGAAAGAATTTTGCAGTTGGATGTATGCCTCTGAAACTTAACGGTTTAGGAATTTAATTAAGAATTAATTTAGGAATTTAACGATTGGATAGCGATAAGACAGGACACCCGGTATATACATGACAGGATAAACAACAAAAATATACAGGGAGTCCTTTCTTATCGCTGACCAATAAGTAATTTCTCATCCGTTAGATTTAGAAGTATGGGTGCAATTGCAAAAACACTTCAAATGTTGTTTTTATCAAAAGCTTCTTCTTCAAAATACTAATTTTTTTTTAAAGTTACGAAATTTAAAATTTTATGCCATCCCCGGCTTCTATCCGTTATATTTATTAAAACTTTCTCCATGCTCAAAAAATTAAAGGGTAAAATTCCCATTCTTCTACGACCAATATTTACGGAGTTATGAAATTTTGAATTCTATGCATTTTTTGCGTTTTCTGGCGTTAAGTTTTTTTCGTATTTATTAAATTCGTTCAATGTGTTCAGTTATACATAACATTCAAAATATCATAACTCGGTAAGTTTTCGACGTACAAAAATGGAATTTTTATTTTCTAAATAATACGGGTCCCAGGGACCGTATAAAAAGTTCAATTTTGTCTCTTTTTTAAAAATAACAATTTTGACGTTAATGGATTTTTATATGATAAAGAAAAATATTTGAAACATTTTTACAATCGGAACTATGCCAGTAAAATTAACAGTTTAGGAATTAGCTATTGGTCAACCATAAAAGGAAACAACCTGTATCACACCTTTTATAACTGGCATTCAGCCAACTTTAGAAACTGATTTGTATTCAAAGGCTTCGCAATTACGTTTCAGAAATATCAATAAAAGAATAATTTAATTGAAACTTAACCACTGAAATTATACAGGTTATTTGGAACTTACCCAAGAAAAAGTAATGAAAATGAATTGTTAAAATCAATTGGGAGAGGCATTATACACAGAAAAATAATTCCTTCGATATTTTTTTACGATTTACTAATTCTTTGTTTTCAAGAATTTTTTTTACAAATTATTAAGATGATTATTTGTAGATTTTGCTTTTAAAAAATGGATACTGTAAGCCAGCATCTCCCAACCATTCAGTTTCCGCACAGCGCTTTATTAGTCCAGGGAAGACGTTTTCGCGTGCCAGAAGACCGATTGTCACCACTTTTTCGGGAAATATTCTTCAATTTACTTAATGAAACAAATTCTCAGATTACAAAAGGCGAAGAAAACTATTCAGGAGAAGTGGTAGCAATTGGATTTCTGGAACGAGCGTTCGCCGTCCCTATTTTAATCATTATCCAATGTTCGACAGGCAGGATTAACCTCTGAAGCTAGGATAAGCAAAATTTCATTTTGGAACCCCCTTTCTTCGCTGGAAAAGCTTTCTAAATTCTACTAGCACGGAAACTCATCAATGTTCTACATATATCATTCCCGGAAGTGGTTTAGCCGAGTTCACATATATGTCATTAAACAACCTTTTTTTTTATGTTCCCTGTATATACAAAATAGCGTATATTTGTGTTATATATAGTTGTATGTTGAGTTACCCGGGTGGTTTCTAACAATCAAATCAGGTGCTATATGATTGGTTTGTAGCATAGTAATCAAATTTAGATTTCCTTGTTAAATAAATTTCATGAAGTAATGTGTATTTTCTCTTACATTAAGCAAACTTTTCGCTCCGAAGAAAAAAAAATTAAAATGCAATGTAAAAAAAATAGAGGGGAATTGGAAGCCCAATTTTGCTGTCATTTTTGGGCCCCTCTTAAATTTGAGAGAGGAAGCTCGTGCTTCATATGCCTTTTGAGCAATCAGTCCCTGATGTTCAGAGTTACCAATGCATAATAATGAGTAACATAAATATGTGTGTGCATGTGTCTGTAGTGGATATCATTAATAATTGTTAAGATACTTAAGGATAAAATATGAAACGCTGTAACAATTTTTTACTTGCAGCTTTGTAAAGTTTTAGATAATTCAACAAAAATATCAGATTGTAAAATTTATGTGAGGAAATTAATCTTAATAATAGATATACGACGTGATTCCTGATTCCAGATTTTACTCAGAAAATTAAGTTCCGAGGTTCATCAGAAGATTTTGATTGCAGATTTGTTAAACAATCATATAATTGTGTTGGAAAATCTATCTGCATGTTGAATAGGTGTTGATATTCCCTTCGTTCTAGTTGTACAGTCTCGAACTAACGAACTTCGACTCCAAATTCTTCTTCTACAAGAAAGCGTGTATAAAGTTTAGCATAAATAAAGTTTTAAACATTAAATGATTGATAAACTAACACATAAATCATTTTTTGAAACATGTTAATCATAATACGTTATATTATTACATTATCATTACATTCACGTAAAACTATTTACTTATCATGAGTAACATAAAATAACTGGTTTATTCCTGTACTGTCAAAGTCTTCAGAGATTGATAACATTTCTGACTTTTAAGATATTTAAAAAACACACGTGCTACTAATTGCATAAAAGAAATGATGAAACGCACTCAAGAAACCAATGATAAAACCTAAACAAATTGTATTATAATTATGTTTTGAAAAATATTTATAATTATTCACAATAAAGGATCATTTATTTTCCAATGATGTTTATTCTTTGTGGAAAAACTTGTGGTATCTAATCTAAAGATGCGGCAAAACTGGTGCGGACGATGTCCTCGTACCAGGCGCTGACAGGCACTTCAGTTATGATAAACCACTGCATCAATATTCGATAGAAAAACAAACACTTACTTCTGATATTTATCACAGATGCAAATCATTACTTTTTGAATAACATTTACAGATTTTTCTATTCCATTCATAGAACATTTAAAGATTTCACCGTAAAAAATTTTGAAGAATTTTTAACAATCTGATATGTTGGAAAGGGTGTCATAATTTATGCGTGACCCTAAGATTCTTGTGGTCACTAACGTTCGTATTCACCATCTAACTCAACTCGCGGTTAAGCTCAAGAGCGTTGGTCGACCACTCAAATGGTAGCCATCATTAACCTGATTGGACCTGTTTGCAGGCGAAGTCCAATCAAGTTAATAGTGAATAATATTTGAGCGTTAGGCCGAGCAATTCGTGCTTAACCGTGAGTCGCGGTAGTTGGTGAATATGATCGTTAGTTTTGGTTGGGAAGGAGGGACTATTATATGTCTTTTGTTCAAAACACCGAAAAAAGTGAGTATCGTAAAGATATATCTAAATGTCTAGTTTAAAATTATTTGAATTCAACGAAAGTTTTGCAGGATTTTATTGCGTAAAGTGTAAGCATAGACGGCTTCAGGACCTGATTATCCAAAAGGCACGTGAAGCACGAGCTTCTTCTCTAATATTTAAAATGTCACCAAAAATGACTGTAAAATGGGGCCTCTAATTCCCATTTTTAATTTTTTTTGTTGCGTTTTTAATTATTTTAAAGAGAAAAGTTTGCTTAAGGGTCCACTCCCCTCACATGAAAAGACCCCGCTTGCTAATGTTAATCCTATGGGACATTATTTTTCTAATATCTCGTTTGCATTTCAATATCTTTAAACGATTTTTCTTACATTGGATAGCTGAGATTAATCTGTATTTTCGTCGTTGATTTTTTTTTTCAATTTTCCTTGCGGGTTTTTTTTTACGAAGATACTTTTACTTTCTGAACCGGTTTCGAAAGTGAAAGTATCTTCGTAAAAAAATCCACAAAGAAAATCGATAAAGTAATCAACGGCGGAATTAGAGATTGATCTCAGCTATCCAATGCAAAAAAAATCGCTTAAAATTATTGAAATGCAAACGAGATATTAGAAAAATAATGCCCCATAGGTTTAACATTAGAGAGCGTATCTTTTGGCGTTAGGAGAGCGAACCCTTAATGCAAGAAAAAAATTCACGCACTACTTCAGGAAAAGTTATCTAACCGAGATATCCGAATGTGATCAGTAAGCTGTCAACCAGTTATATGACATACTGGTGTGTTAATTATAGACAACTCCGGTAACTGAACACACAACAACCATATATCATAGGTGCCGACTTAACGGGGACGACAGGAAAAACAGACAAACTTCCACCACTAATTATAAAATGTTATTTTTGTCTTAATTATAACAGTGATTAAATAGAAAAAAACTATTTAAAATTAGTGGTAGCAGTATGTCTGATTGCTATTTCAACCCTGTGAATTCGAAGCCTATGATATATACTACAAATATACTCTATCTAAAGTACATATAGGGCACATAAAAAATCTGTTTAATAAAAGATATTTGAACTCCACTAAGGGAATAATATTTATAGTATTAATGAATTTTCATGTATTTAAAATTTGTAAAAAAAAACTCTTCCGGAATGAAACCCTTCCCCTCATCAAATGATACTGTACTTCCCCTATCTTCAGAGGTTAATCATGCCCAGGATGGGATTATTAGTTATGACGAGATTTTTGCTCCTCTACGAATTATTACTTCTGAGAGAAATATTTTATGCATTTTCTGCCTCTTAGGTTTTGTGCTTTAGGTGGTCACTTAGCCTTACTACCTTAGACAGCAGTGTAAAAAATGTCAGGATTTACAACGTTTTGATTGGAAGGGATTGTGTGATGTCTAAATGCAATTTTTACTCAACAAATATTAAAAACATTATAAAACTTGCTTCTATGTATGTTTTCTACGTTTTATGATACAAAAATTCAAGAATTATTAAAATAATTAAATGTATGAGAGTTAGCATGAATAAAGTTTTGAACATTAATAAATTGATAAATTATCACATAAATTTTTCCTCAACTTAGTAATCAATTGTTTATTATCAAATGCTATATTATTACATTATCATTATATTTACGTAAAACTATTCCCTTATCACGAGTAACATAAAATGCTAGAGACAAAAAGTAAATTAAAAACAGAGTTTAATCTTTATAAACTATAAATATAACCACTTTATATATAAAAAAAAATGTCCTTTTTGATGAATCACCATTCTAGAATGATTTTTTTTTCAATTCTTAATGAAAATAATTTACTTCCTTAAATTTACTTTTAGTATCAAGGGAAAAAATTAATCACACTTTGTTTCAAAGAAATAAAATATTGTTTCTTTGAGTGTGTTTTTAATTTCTGCTGTCTTAATAATGATAAACCGTTACTAAAGGCATTAATCTTAGAGTAGATTTAACAAATTCTACACAGAAGTATGAATTTATCCACAAATTCTTAAAAGGAATTTCACATACCTTGGCAGAAAACTATTCCCTTTCACTTTCTGCACTGCTTATCTAATGAGCCGGGGTATCCGATATGTAGCTTCGCCCGAACAACGTCTGAAATTCAAAAGAACTGTCGGGTGGCTCGGAACTAACTTAGTGAGAGCTCTGGAGAAAATGTTGTGGCCTAATTTAGACCGCTAAGTGGCCTTCCTAAGCTTTCACGAGACGTATCAAAGGTCGTACAGTTCAATTATCCACCCAAGGTTAATGTGAAAGTTCGACGAACGTACAATAAAGCTTTTTTATTCTCTCAAATTTGATGCTTGAAACTAAAAACACCCAACAAAAACAAGAAGCCCAATAACAGTATGCAAATATTTGCTAGAGGATATGTTTTTAATCTAGTGTTTATGAAATGATAACTTACGAATTCCTTTCGGCGATATTGATATCCATGTTTTTATTTGAATATGATTTCAAGTCATATGTTATTTACTTTTTTTGCTAACTGCAAATTTCATTGTCGTTGTTGTATTATTGGTTCTTATATGTCAGTATATGCACGTATATGTGTTTAAGTGACGTCTGAAAAAGGAAAAAAAATCTAGAGATAATTATTTGGCGTTAATTACTTTTGCATGGATTATTCTAGAATGGTGAGGAATAATTGGATGAAAATTATTTAAATCAAATAACAGATAAAATAACACTTTTGCATATTGTCGTGCTAACATGGAAATGATATACTCAAAAGGCACGTAGTAACTGTTCTGCGGTTAAGAATCTTTCTCCATAGCTCTTCAAAATAACCAAATTAAAACTAAAGTACATTTAGAAATAAGTTAGAAAAACACTTTATTTTATTTATATTATCTGTATCTGTTAAATACAGATAAATAAATTAAAACCTTTTAAATTTATTTCGAAAAGTAATTAGAAGGCTAGTCTTGTACCCGTTTTTAATTCAGGGCTAATTACAAATGGGTGTTCGAAAAGCTCGAAGTTTCGAGTGGACATAGTTCATTTAAGATATCACTATTAGAGCTTTGGGGTTTATTTTTTTATTTTTTATTTTTTAAGTTTAGAAAATAACGCTATAATTATTATTTATTTAAAAGCAGATAAAAAATTTACTCCCTCTTCGAGTGTCTACCTATTCAAAAATTATATCTAATTGAATGTTTCGCACACTCTTTTTTTTGTTAAAAAAATTATATGTAATTTTAGTAAGAAGAATTTTATTTGTACTCTGTTCAGCCATTTATCAAGGATTACATTTGCTTTTGCATTTTCTGAATGTTCCATAAGTGCGTTAACATCTCAAAAATTCATAAAATCATTGTCCTATCAAATGGGGGCGGGAATTGTGGACACCACTATTTTCGAAAAAAAAAAAAAGGTGAAATAATACTCGTAAATAAAATTCCGGTTCCTAAATACTCATATCCATAACCTTCACTACAGAATGCCCAACAGCAAGAAAGTGGAAGGAATCGGTATAATTGAATGCGGTTTCAAAAAAATATCTTCTAAAGTGCGAGACTTTTTTAAGTGTGATAGAAAATTTAGTACCAATATTTACCAATAGAGGGCACTGCCCGAATTAAAATCAGAGAATTTTGTTGTAAAATCCATTTATTTCCATTCTGGTAAAACTTTTAAATCTTATAAAGCTCCAAATGCTGAATGTGCCAAAAAAATTACAAGGAATTACGTCTTTTCGTAATTAAGGTATTAAAAAAAACATTCGTTATTAAATATTTTGCATCTATCTAGATATGCTGCATGTTTCAGTTTAAGATACACCGCAATGCAAAAATATACACACCCCTTAAAATTTGACAATTCTGAAAAACTAGTCGTTGGGGGCCACCGTAATACTTACCCATCAATGGATATGCATAATATAAAATATGAAAATAAAACATGTGTAAACTATTTATAAAATGCATTGCAATTCGAATAAAATCGTGGGTTGATGACGTCATAAACATTAAATGCTCTATTACTCCAAAATTGATAATCATATTAACTAACGGTTTACTGCATCGGATTAAGCGTCTCATTTCCAATTAAAATATATCTTTCAATTGAAATTTGAATGAAATTACAGGGTCAGGAAAAAATCGAAGAGTGTGGAAAATATGATTACAAATATCTCGGCAACTAATTATCCGATCTACTTCATCCTTCTTTATGCAAAATTTATGTTTTTCTATATTGTCTTTTATATTTCCTCCTTAAAATAAACAATTTCGAAAAATTTTATATACCTTTTATCAGAACGAATATTTCGAGAGTTCGGAAAAAATAGTTCCGGATAATCGAAGTTACTGAAATTCAATAAGCTTCTTCCCATTATTACATACTAAGTTCACACCAAATTTCAAGTCGGGAGATAGAGCGTTTACAGACACACAGACGGACGGCAAATTTTTTTTTTCTAAAAATATGTTTTTGGAATCTCCAGTGTCTGAAACATGTATATCCGTCAAATTTTTTTTTCGATTTTCAAAATGATAACAAGATTTATGCTATACTACGTATGATGGGTAAGTAATATGTTGACTTTTGTGAAAAGAGAAAGACTTTAGATGAATGTAAGCGGTAATTGGAACAATACAAAAGGGAAAAAATGCATATTTAATTAATTACATAGGAAAAAATACAGAAAAATGTGGTTTCTTGCCAATGCAAAAGTATACATACCCAGCATAAAAAGAAATAGATTAATACTTGTTTTTGTAATTACAAAAGGAAACTAATAATTACAAGGACGTCCGTGACGTCGAATAATGTCATAAATCTGGGATGGCATGCATTCAATAAGATTTATCAACATAGGTTTATCAGTTTAATCTCTGGCTTTAAATATTGATTCACGGAGCTCATTTTTGCTTTCATATTGTTTGTTGTGGGCATAGGTTTTGCGAACTAAAACTCCCCACAGTTCCTCGATAGGATTGTAATCTGGGTAACAAAGTGGACCATTTAAAACATGAACTTTTTGTTGTTTCAACCATTGTGGTGCTGAAAAGTGAACTTTACTTTTCTTAATTGCCGGAGATACGGGATAAGGTGGTCTTACAATATCTCTGTTGCTACTCAATATTATCCCTTTTACTTACTCGTCATACGTAGTACAGGGTAAGTCTTGTAATCGTCTTAAATATCGAAAGAAAAATTTGACGCATTTACATGTTTCAGACACAGGAGATTCCGAAAAACATATTTTTATAAAAAAAAACATTTGCCGTCCGTCTGTGTGTCTGTGTGTCTGTGTGTCTGTAAACGCTCTATCTCCCGAACAAATTGAGATAGAGACTTGAAATTTGGTATGTACTTAGTATGTAATAATGGGAAGAAGTTTATTGAATTTCAGTAACCTCGATTATCAGGAAATGTTTTTTTTTTTGGACTCTCGAAATATTCGTTCTGATAAAAGGTATATGAAAATTTTCGAAATTGTTTATTTTAAGGAGTGAATATAAAAGATAATTAAAAAACCTCAATTTTGGATAAAGAAAGAAGTCGATCGGATAATGAGTGGCCGAGATACTTGTAATCCTATTTTCCACACACTTCAATTTTTCATCACCCTGTATTTCATCCACATTTCACTTCAAAGATATATTTCAATTGGAAATGAGACGCTTAATCCGACGCAGTAAAACGTTAGTTAATATGATTAACAATTTTGGAATTATAATGATGTTTCTTTTACGCAATTCAGTAATAGAGCATTTAAAGTTTATGACGTCATCAAGCCACGATTTTATTCGAATTGCAATGCATTTTATAAGTAGTTTACACATGTTTAATTTTCATATTTTATATAATACATATCCATGATGGGTAAGTATTATGGTGGCCCCCAACGACTAGTTTGATGTTGTGAAAACCAGCTGAAGCTTACCACGAGCAATGAATTCTCCACATACCATTAAACTACCTCCTGCACAGTTTCTTTTTAAAAAAGTACCTTTGTTCCTTTCTTAAATCTCGCCAGTAATATGGAAATCCACCAGGTCAATTTCTTTTAGTCACTAAAAATAATCTGAAACATAAAGGATTCATTTGCAACTTTTTTTTACCCTTAATTCGCGAAAAATGGGGAGCATTCACTGCTCGTGGTGAGCTTCAACTTTGCCTTCATAACATCAAAAAAGGATAATATTGATACTAACAGATCCCTACGGTACAATGTTTAAAAGTGGCCATGTGAAAGTTACATTTAAGTCGGTAAAAAATAAAAATGTGTGTCCATGTGGCTTAATGTCTGTGGTGAATATCACCTTATTGTCAATGACCTTTTATAAACAAGGTCGACATTGTGTCAAAGTTTTATTTTATTTAAAAACACATAGAAAGACAATGTACAACATATAAATACAAAATGATACAGCGGGGGAAGGTGACTTAAGTGACCTGGCGTCCTTGTGAATCCTGTGGGACCCTGCCGACATGCTCCGCATAGACGTCCCGGCTATAGGCAATAGTTTCGCTTACGATGATCTTCTTCATCAGCCGGGCATATCTTCTAGAGCAGAGCTTCTTGACGGCATTATCATTTGCCGGGTCCCACGAGCCGAGTGCACCGACGACAATGGTTTCTACACCTGCAGTTTTGCCGTTGACGGACATTTCTTTAGCCAGCTGATCATATTTATCCATCTTCAATTTCCTGGCAGCGTCAAAGGCAGCCAGCCCATTGTCAAACGGGCACACGACGTCAAGTATAAGAATTTCTTTAGAGTTTTGGATCACCAGGTCCGGACGAAGATCTTGTGTGCCAACCACACGATTCTCTCCCACGATGGTCCACCTATCTGATAACGCCCTCTTCAGCCTCTCAACAATGGCATCATGCCGCTTCTTATATAAGGTACTATAGACCATGCAATGGTCGAGAACGTGTGGAAAAGTTTCAATATAGCTGCACTTCCGGCACTGCTTGTTCACCCGGACTGGTCTCGTGCGGCTGGGCTTATTATAACCATTCAAACCGAAAAGCGCCAGGCGCGCACGGTGTACAAACCTCCAGTCTATGAAGCGGGTAAAACTGCCGTCTTGGTAAAAATGGGTACTTTCTTTGGTCGCGGCATAACAAGCGTTGGTTTTGCCTTGATGTGGGCGAAGTTCTCTCAGCGAGGCGGTACACTTTTTCCGTTGGTTACTTCTTAATTTGTGGAATACAATGTTCCTTTTACTAATAGACTCCTCACCAGCATAGTCTCCACTTCTTTATTCTCACTAATTCGCCATTTAATCTGTAGATGATCTGATGCAATTCTATCGCGGGTCCACTGAGACTTGTACCGGTTTCTCGTCCTCTCTGCTGGTACTTTATTTAGGAAGTCTTGCTGGTTTTCAACTCTGGTGGACTGGTAGCGGTAATCTGCATCATCACCAAGACCACCTAATTGCAAGACCACCTTATCCCGTATCTCCGGCGACTAAGGTAAGTAAAGTTCACTTTTCAGAACGAGAATGCCTCAGTACATAGCAGTCGCATTATATGTGATTGGTTGAAGCAACAAAACAGTTAATGTTTTGAATTGGCCACCTTGTTCTCCAGATTGCAATCCTATGGAGAACCTGTGGAGAAATTTAGTTCGCAAATTCGATGCAAACAACAAACAATATGAAAGCAAAGACCAGCTCCGTAAATCAATATTTAAGGCCTGAGATGAATTGACAAACCTACGTTGATAAATATTATTGAAAGCATGCCATCCCGTATTTATGACATCATCCGACGTCACGGACGTCACTGTAAATGTTAGTTTCCGTTTGTAACCACAAAAACAAACATTAATGTATTTTTTAATGCTGGATATGTATACTTTTTTGCA
Source organism: Maratus michaelseni (assembly GCA_963931845.1). NCBI lineage: Eukaryota > Metazoa > Arthropoda > Arachnida > Araneae > Salticidae > Maratus > Maratus michaelseni. The sequence goes on along the minus strand of OZ007586.1, from coordinate 207,228,337 downwards.
TTGGCAAGAAACCATATTTTCTGTATTTTTTTTTCCTATGCTATTAATTAAATATGCATTTTCCCACTTTTGTATTGTTTCAATTAACATTTGCATCCATCTAACATCTTTCTCTTTTCAGAAAAGCCAATACATTTTTCCGAATTGTCAAATTCTAAGAGGTATGTATATTTTTCCATTGCAGTGTAGTTTCACTTGCCTACAAAGGGCAATTCTTTGTAGTGTAACTCTCTGTGCAAAATTATTTTTTCTGACAACAGAAGGTAGTACAGAACAGTCTGCACATAACCCTCTAATTGGAAACGCATTTGTCCTCACACTGTGTTTTTATGCGGTAATTGCACACTCAGTCATACATTTTGAAGAACAATAATAAAATGTACACAGCTTCTACATATATTTTGCTTCGTAAGAAAGCTGGTACACAGCTCATAAAATTTAAAGGTATGTGTGAGCGTATATTTCAAAATTACTTGTATAATATATAAATATAGTAAATGCTGTATGAAAAAGCACAAATGCATCATAATATTTTTACTCATTTATTGACCATATTTTCTTTATAAATGTACCTAAAAAATGTGTATATGAACTTGTTAAAATATGTCAACGAAAATTCGTTAAAACGTAAATGCATATGGATGCATGATTCATTAGATTGATGCATATTCATTAGATTCAAAACTGTTTAGCTTTTAAGAAATTTTAGCACTTTTTTTTCATATGACATCGATATTATAAAGCAAAAAATGTCCGTAAGAATATCACCGACGTCATATTCATGGTGATAACACCTAGTTAATAAATTTCGTTTTAACTGCAATTTTTTAAAAACTTTTAAAGATTGCAAATTTTAAATTTTTACACCGACAAATAGTGAAAAAAGTATTCTTTAAGATGCAATTTGTGTGAAAACTGTATCTCAATTTACAAATTTTTTAGATATTTAAAATAAATTTTAAGCACTTTAAAAAAAAAAATTATCTCTATTTTGTTTACCTCGATTACAAAATATTAATTCATTTTCGCTTAAAACAATATAAATAGTTCAACATTTGTTTCCGGCTAATATTCCATTACAAAATTAAAACTTCAATCAATAAATAGACAAAATAATAAAATAACATAAATGAAACTCAAAATCAGCAGACTACGTGCTTAAGCCACTCAAATTATCAGAATTAAAAAGGCTGTTGTAAGTAGTGTAAGTAGAGAAATCTTTGGCAATTTCTTTGCCTATTAACTTCTGACACACCACTAATACAAAAGTACCGCTTTTAATAAATTTTAAAATTTTATTTTAAAACTTTATTGATATTTTTCATGTAAAAATGCTTTTTGTTGTTGTTAGTTGGAAAAAAAATATATATATTAAATGTGAAAAATCTATTACAGTTTTCAATAATAAAAAAAAAACTTACTTTTCAGCTATGTTCCTTAATCCTGGAAGCACGGGTTGTATCCTCTAGTTTGTGTAAAGAAAAAACATTAAGAAATGTTCAATTTCTGAATTCAACGTAGAAATACCTAATGTGGCAGTAGAAATGGAATTATGTTTCCTTGCTAATAGTATTTTTCACCTTCAACTGAGGATTTAACCATCACGCTCACGATTTTTTTTCTCACGAATTATTTTTTGTATTTACATAATTAAAATACTAATCAAGTTTGTCAGAAAAAAAATTTCATGCCGTATCTCAGACTTAGATATTGAAGATATGTCTCGCAAAATAAAATTTAATTAAATAAAAAATAATTTTAAAATACTGTATTATATCATTTAATCTAAGGGCACCATATAAGGTTCAGGTGAGCGAGAGGGTAAAAAGTTAGTTCGCAGATTATGAAATAACATAGCATCCATATGCATCTGTAGCTATTCGAAAAAAATCATTAAATTAAGGAAGTTATTTCAAGTATCAAAATATAAAACTTTTAGAAACTTAAATGCTTTTTATGTGAAATTCTACACACTCTTGAAGAAGAAAGAAAAAGAATATGAAAAGTACAGTGACTTCACATTTATACGTGTAGTACGGTAATTATTTTTTGTATAGAATTTGTAGTACAAAATTTATTAATTTCTTGTATATTTTTATTATAAAATTTGTAGAATATAAATAAATTCATATGCGCAAAGAACTGGATGCATTGTCGTCTGTAGACAGTAATTGCTGGAAGTCCGTGTATAGTTTTGTTATAGGTTTCTTACCCGAATTAAATTTTAGATTAATATGTGTAATCAGTGGCGATTCGTGACTGGCTAAATGCATGTCTGCCAAATTTATTCTTTTCTTACCACTATATTTTAAAATAAATATTTGCCTTATTTATTGACAGAAAGTTCTGCCATTTCTTTAAAAAAAAGTAGTACGAAAAGAATAAATCGTTCAAGTATGTATTTAGTGCCCCAAAAATTGTCAGCCACGAGCCGCCACTGTGTGTATTGTGTATAAAAATCTGTAGATAATATACACAGCTGTTCCGAAGAATTCGAATACATTTTTGTCTGTTGGCGGAAATTGCTGAAGGTAATTTTTCAACTGTGTTAGGCGATTTAAAACTAAATTAAATACAGATTACTATCTAGTACGTATATATAAAAATCTGTTGAACATACACACGGCTCCATAAAAAAAAAAAAAAAAAAAAATTGACTATCTTTCCGACCATGGACGGTAATTGCTGAATTGGGTTTTCAAACGTGTTATGCATTTTCTTAATTGTTTACTTAGATATCTTCTTTCATCTTATTAAACGTTGAAGTTTCATTACAATATACTGGAAATATTGAAAGTGTTTCATATTCTATGCTTGAGGCATGGTTTTTCTTTCTTGTTTCTTGTTTATTTTTCCTTTTACTTGTTGTTTCTTTTCTCTGTCCGGATTCCTTTACATAATAACTGATGATAATCCGTGTTTTAAACTGCTCGAAATGTTTAGGAGAGCAATCAAAGAAGTAGAGAAAGCCATGCAATATAAACATATTGGCATAAAATAAAAAGTACATATATATTTAAACGCAATACAGAAAATTAGTTTTAAAAAAATCATATTTGGAAATTTTAATGCTTTAGAATAAACATAAAAAGAAGCTCCAAAGCAGCAATTTGAATACCAGTAAAAGATAAGTAAATGTAGCTTGAAGGTGGTGAAGATTATTCCCTCGATCATTTACCGTATTTTCCGGCCTTTTAATCCACAGATGAAAGGATTATACGGCCGGACAGAAAGGATAATATGCAAGCTGATAAACAAAGCCATTCAATTGTTTGGTTAGATGTATTTTTGATCGAAATTGGAAGTCTCTATTTCCCCCCCCCCATTCAAAATTGTTGATTTTTAAATGCTTTTTTGCGATTTCTCCTCACTGTGTGTCATTAAAGTCAACACCATGTATTCAAAGCCTTCGTCTGAGGTAGCCTGGTCATACGCAGTCAAAACTGCAGTCTGAAGATCCCGGATGAACAAAATGTCTAGACCGTCAACGATGGTTGGCACGCCTAGAAAGCCGAGAGGCTGGTCTGTTTTGATAAATCCACTTTACGACGCCATGGTCACAATGTGACTTGACTTCGAAAATCATCCAGTTGGTAGTGTGCGAGGCACAGAATTGGATCAACAAGACGTCTATCCATCCCTCTCCCTGCAGACAGCAAAAGGAAGAGAAAGTACTCGGATCTTTCACGATTTCGTTGTTTACGTTCGAAGCGAAGATTATCAGAGATCGTTTTCTTGGAGCCGTAGGCCGTTGCGCCTAAATCGCAGACATTGCATTGAAATCACCAACCAAGATGACATTGTCACTCGAATACGCATTTAATAGCGCGTTCAGCTGCTCGTGAACAAAGTGTCTTCGGAATGTGCGCAGAAGCAAATAGCCACCAGCACATCCTCGCCCAATCACGTGCAGCGAATGGCCACTACATTAGTGTGTTTTACGACCGTTCAAAAATATATCTATGAGTTTATCCAGATGGCCTCCCTAGAACGAGTACTTGCCTTGTACATCTGCGTTCATCCCGAAGACGTTTATAGAATGAAACACGCGAGTGCATATGGTTCGTTAAGAGAAACACTGTCTACTCCCTCGAAATATGAATCGTGGGCGACTTTGTTTGCCACTGGCAATTGAGATGTAGGAACTTTATGTTACTACGCATATTTGAATCTCATTAATTGCTCCAACTCCTGTTTATAGACAGTGCACCCCTAAGAACCTGAGACGTGGTTTGTTGGCAATTTCTTGCTGTCCGGTCTCGTAACATGATTTGCTTACAATTCGGGCAAGTAGGCTCGCCAGAGGAGGATGGGACCGCTATCCCTGAGCATCAACAAGCCCAAGTTTCCACTTTTACTATTCACAATAGGTTAATTACTGCTACTGATCCCAGCCTTTCACTCATCCACTTGGTCATGTTACACGAGACCCGCCGAGATCACACCGCGGCAAGGTGTGGATGCGGGGTGAATCAGCTGCCCTGAAAAGGGCGCTTTGCTTTTTCGAGCGAGTTTTAATTCACGTAAAATTGAATCACTCGTTAACTTTTGTGACTTCTCAAGAACTGAGTTTTGAAAATGAATTCCGGACAATTCTTTTCAAATAGTTCTTACTAGCACAGGTGGGAACCACGAGTTTGCTCAATAGCGGGGCGTGGTTCCTTTAATCTTAGAAAAGAACTATCTTAGTAAAGATCTATAGTCTATTTTAGTAAGTGTAAGTATTTAATATTTGTAAAAAAAACTTCATTACCTCGATTATTGAAGATTTCTTCAGTAGCACACAGATTGCGCAATTAAATATAAACCGCCAGTTCCCAATCTAACATAACAGAGATACTACAGCTTTATAATTTTTAATAAACACAGAAGAATGGACATAATTTGTACTGCACTACAACAATAAACACTGTTTTACATTGATGACAAAAATGGTTAACTAACTAGTATAAGTTCGATAGTTTTTAAAGTATGAAACAGAGAACTAAGATAAATTCACTTCAGTTCATCGTAGAGTTTATTCATTGATGACGCTCCACGTGAAAAAAGAGGTTAAATGTTTTTATTCAGGAAACATAATATCCAACAGAATCAGCTCATATTGTGTCCAATTTTATACGCAGTAGTTCATCTTCTTCAAGCCGTACGTTGTGTTGAGATTAAAAGGAAAACAAACCATTCGCCAACATGTACCGAGGAACTTTAAACAAACCTATTTTGGACGATTTGGTTTGACACCGTTCGTTTTGTTCTCAAAAGGAACACACGCTGCAGATAGATGTGTAGCATTGTGTGATCTGTTACCATCACATATCTGTCGTTAACTGCTGTAGTAAAACGCTGATGATCTTGAACTGCCCCATGTCATACATTACGTATTCATTGGAATCGAGTTCACACCATTTATATGACACAACGTGCTACTCGAACAGATTCGGCTACATTCCTCTTGTTCGGCTACCAGTCAGTTCGGCTACCAGTCGATTATTCGCCAAGCTCTGGATTTCGATAAATTACGTTGTTGTGTATTAGTAAAACAATTTAAAAGTAATATGTTCTTTTCATATTTTGTTTTCCATTATCATAATTTTTGTGTGCCACGAAATTTTAATCATGGGTGTAAGTGTGCCTGCAGCGAGGTAAAAAAGGTTGAGAAACACTGCGGTAGAATATTGTTGTTTCAATTTATATTAGTTATGAATAGATTTATTTGCATAATTTCTTTTAAAAGATATGCGTCCTTTTTATTAGCAGCGTAATTTGAGCTAGAGCTGGTAACTTTTTTAGTAAACACTCGCAGATTCTAATACTCTCAACCGTCAGATAAACCATTTTAACAGATTGTTAAATCTAATCTAAACACTAACAAAATCTATTCTAACCAGTGATCGAAAAAATGAATTTTTTGGATATGTTTTTCTAAAACGAAGGAAAATGACTCAGGGATATTAAAGTTAAAAGTTTTGATAAGGGATTCGGATATACTAAGTATAACAAGATGTGTCTGTTGATGATTTTTTAGAACGATCTTTTATTCATATTTACATAAAAGATCAATCAGTCTTTACCTCCATGTTAATTAAAGGGATAGCATAAAATATTTCATTAAGGGAAAAAGGTGAATATTTTATAAGTGAACCTATTAAGCTTTTATCAGTCAAAAATTAATTAGAATTTCACTTTATTTTTATTACCTTAATAAACTTTCAGTAGAACATTGAATTATTCGCATTTAAGGTGATCAATATAAAAAAAACAAAACGTTGTTTCTGGAAAGTGTTTTTCTTTAGGAATGATTTTTATGCATAATTTACTTGGATCAAGAATAATAATTTGAAATTTTACTGTCGCGTTTTTAAGAAATTCAATACTGAACTTTATATTTTTCCATGTTGATTTAAAAAAATAACTTTAATTCTAGTTCGTTCAAATTATTGTATAACATTTGAATAATAGTATGATAAAAGCGACAGATACTTATATCTGTATATATATCTGTTATATATACTTATATATAAATGTTTGATTTGACCCTAAAATTATATTTATTTGCTTATCTTAAAAAAATTGTCATATTTTCTACTTCAGAGTTTTTAAATTATTTGACTCTTATATTTTCTGGAAAATTTATATATCTTCTTATTTTTACTATATCTTAAAACTATTTAAGATAATGTTCGAACAGTTTTCGTATATATATGAGTTTGTTAATTAAAAAATCGATATGTGGTATCAAATGAAATTTGAGATTCAGGACGAAAAAAAAGTGTTACTGATTGTCTAGCAGAACTCGTACCTATGCCATTCCACTTTCATTACCATCATATTTTTTTATATTGAGAGTTGCATATTTGTCTAGGTTTAGATTATACATTAATAAAAGTTTTAGTAATATTTACTAAAGATTGCGATTTTTGTCAACGTGTTAAAATTTGGAAAGTCTATGATTGAATTATGGATAGGGGGTTAACAGAAATCATACCTACACCAGTTACAAGAATTAAAATTAACACTGATGATAGATCATAAATTCTAACATCCCCGTTTCTTAAATTATAATCATAAAACGGACAAATGTACCTGTGCAGAAGTTATGATATCATTCTCCAACAGAGCTGATGTTGCTGAAAATCATTCCAGGTTTCATAAATGGAATAGGTTATGAATGGAAAATAACACGTTTTCAATCATAGTGCGATAGTATGCAAGAGCATAGTATGCTCTTTTAAAACCGATATGATATACACATTTATCATATGTATACATATTTGGCCATTTTACAGGTGTTGTAAAAAAATCATTCCCCAAAACAATTATCTATTTCATCACTTGCACTATGACGCACTGTTTAACATACGTCTCTAGAAAAATGTCCCAGTTTTACTTAAAGCATTTTTTCCTCCATATCTTATTTTATTAACTTTCCAAATCTCTGTTGTTACACCTTTCAACATTTTTAACTTTCTTGATTTCCTCTTCTTTGAAAATTTCGAGTTTTAGTCATCTTTTTCAAGGAAAAAAAATAATCCGATTACATAATTAGCTTTATGAATAAAACCCACTGAAAACACCTTTGATTTTGCTCTGTGATCTCTTTTGTAGAAGTTCTTGAGCATTGCTCAGGAAGAATAATTAAATAAGCTTCATTACTGAATAACTTCTTGCATTTCAAATGTCAAATACTAGATTTTGGAAGAAATGCTGACATTTAATTTTTTCACCGAGTTTATTATTATCCTTTCTTGAGCTTTCAGTTATATTTGGAATGTATAATGAAATTATCCTGCACAGATATTTTGATATTAGTTAAATTCGGGCGTCTTTTATTATTAGATAAAAATATCTGATTAAAGAATTTAAGCATTTTTTAGGTTCTTTGATTTGGTTTATATATTTATCTTCTTTTTCACCATTTTATTTTCATAAAATTTGCATTAATGATAAAATTTTGTTTTACATTTTCTTTGTAACAATAAAAGCATTCATCTAAAATAATGTTCAGAATTATAAGTGCGTATAATATGACAAGGCAAACAATTTGTATAGGAAAAAATGGCCACAATTCACTTATTCAAACAAATTTACAGGAGGTCTCACAACAACGAACGACAAGGAACCCGAAATTTTGTTCACAAATATACGGGAAGTGTGTGTACTATCGCACCCATTTTGAAATTTTTATAAAATTTGGCTTGACTGCATAACAAATTTAAACTAATTGACGGTATGGGTTCATAAAACATTATAATAAAACATTTTTCGCTTATAATGTGTTTTCCAATAAAAGAAACCTTTTATTTTTTTGCAAATAAATATGCAAAATGTCTTAGTAACAACTTTCAAAAAGTGTTCCTAATATCGCACGCCCCGTGCAATATTAGGAACACAATAAAATTCACTCTTTTCAAATTTTTTTGTAATAAATATGAGAACGTTACTAACTAAGAACCTTTTTGCTCAGCCAAGAAATTAATTGTCTGTAAAAACTTCATAAAGTTTTCCTTGGACCGTACTGCCTGAATTGCTTTAATCATATTCTCTTCTTTTCACAGCTCCCCCCCCCCTTTTTTGGACTCACCTGAAAAAAAAATCAATGATATAAAAAATTAATACTAATATCGCACAGTGCGGTACTTGGAATAGTTAATGGGTGCGGTATTAGGAACATATAAACAAAAATATAAATGGCCGCCATTTGACAACTTCAAGGAAATAATATCAAAACATAAAAAAATCAAAATTTGGATCAATAACAAAATTTCCATAATAATTCAAAACTATTATTATTTACCTTTGTATATTTATAATTTTCTAAGGTCCTCTGCCGGCTATTCCTGTTTAGTTCTGTGCGAACGGATCATTTGAGACGACAGCCCTGCTGCTATAGGTCTCAAAGCCTACCCCCCTTCAAAGTTCAAAGTTCAATTTTCTGAAGATAACGTTAAAAAATATTTTTTAATTAAAAAAAACAATAAAATCGCCACTACTTGGAACAACACTTCCCTGCGGTAACAGATATGACACTAGACCAGCAGGTACTTCACTTAGAAATCTTGGGGTGCGATATTAGGCACACTTTCCCTAACAATAATGAAAATACTTTATCAAAATCTTCAAATTATTTTCTGTAAAATTTGATAAAATCCCAAGAACTGCTGATTTGGCCATCATCCACGTACAAACAGCACTGAGATAGACGCTTCAAATTTTGGAAAGAACCAGACAGTACATATAATGTCACTGACAGAAGTACATTGAATAGCTACATAATTGTATGACATTTCACGGAACGCAAAGTTATGGTGTTGAAAATTTCGCTATAAAATTTTCTTTATTATTGCAGCTATTTAAAAAAAATCCTGGTTCTGCGTTGTGCGAGGCACCCTGTATTTTTTAATTAAAAAGTGGAACGTTGTCAATTTTAAAATCTCACTTGCAACCAATGGTTAAAGTGTCCTTTACGAATGAATTTTCCACCAAGCCTTTTCATATATTACTCCAGCACGTTAATGGTATTATTTTTCAAACAAATGGACATATGTTTGTAAAATAAAAATTAATTACCTAAGTTATATATTCTAATACGAGCAAATCTTGTGGGTGGTTATATATATATATATATATATATATATATATGCAAAATTATCTTAAAAACGGCTCTAACGATTTTGACGAAATTTCGTATCCTACCGTTTTGGGGCACCAGAAAACCATTGGGCTAGGTCACATGCTCGAGAAAATTCGATTAGTGGGTCATTTTGGGTCATTTTGGGTCATGGTCTAGCTAATTGTATCTAAAAAACGGTTCAAACGATTTTGACGAAATTTTTGTATCCGACCATTTTCGGGCATGAGAAGTCAATTGGGCTGGGTCGCATGTTCGAGAACTTTCGATTAGTGGGTCAGTTTTGGGTCAACGCGGGTCAAATTAATTTTATCTAAAAACCGGCTCTAACGATTTTGATTAAATTTTGTGTCCTACGAGTTTCGAGCACGATAAAAGCATTGGGCTAGGTCGCATGTCCGAGAAAATTCGATTAGTGGGTCATTTCTGGGTCATTGTGGGTCAAGATCTAAAAAGCGGCTCAATTTACACTAAATTTTGCATCCAATGGTTTTCGGGCACGAGAAGACTGTTGGGCTAGGTCACATGTTCGAGAAAATTCAATTAGTGGGTCATTTTGGGTCATATTGGGTCATGGTCTAGCTAATTGTATCTAAAAACGGTTCAAACGATTTTGACGAAATTTTGTATCCGACCATTTTCGGGCATGAGAAGTCAATTGGGCTGGGTCACATGTTCGAGAACTTTCGATTTGTAGGTCATTTTTGGGTCAACGCAGGTCAAATTAATTTTATCTAAAAAACGGCTCTAACGATTTTGATTAAATTTTGTGTCCTACGAGTTTCGAGCACGATAAAAGCGTTGGTCTAGGTCGCATGTCCGAGAAAATTCGATTAGTGAGTCATTTCTGGGTCATTGTGGGTCAAGATCTAAAAAGCGGCTCAATTTACACTAAATTTTGCATCCAATGGTTTCCGGACACGAGAAGACTGTTGGGCTAGGTCACATGTTCGAGAAAATTCAATTAGTGGGTCATTTTGGGTCATTTTGGGTCATGGTCAAGCTAATTGTATCTAAAAAACGGTCCAAACGATTTTGACAAAATTTTGTATCCGACTATTTTCGGGCACGAGAAGACTATTGGGCTGGGTCACATGTTCGAGAACTTTCGATTAGGGGGTCATTTTTGGATCAAAGCGGGTCAAATTAATTTTATCTAAAAAACGGCTCTAACGATTTTGATTAAATTTTGTATTTTACGAGTTTCGGGCACGCGAAAATCATTAGACTAGGTCACATGTTCGAGAAAATTCGATTAGTGGGTCATTTCTGGGTCATTGTGGGTCAATATCTAAAAAGCGGCTCAATTTACACTAAATTTTTCATCCTATGGTTTTCCGGCCGAGAAGACTGTTGGGCTAAGTCACATGTTCGAGAAAATTCAATTAGTGGGTCATTTTGGTCATGGGTCATGATATTTGAACTCAAATTTAATTTTGACCGAGCATAGCTCGGTCTTCCCTGCTCGTAGTCATTAAATGCGACATTAAGGGGCTACTTCACTCAGACGAAAACACCCGCTCACTAATGTTAATCCTATGGAGGAAATTTTTGAAGATATCTCGTTCGCATTTCAATATTTTTAAAGGATTTTTTTTTTGCATTGGATAGCTGAGGTCAATCTCTATGCACGCTCCTTTCTACTTTTTCGATTTTGATTACAAGTTTTTTTTATTAAGATACTTTCACTTTCGAAACCGGTTTTGAAAGTGAAAGTATCCTCAATAAAAAAAACTGCAACAAAAATCGAAAAGGTAGAACGGAGCGTGCATAGAGATTGACCTCAGCTATCCAATGCAAAAAAATCATTTAAAAATATTGAAATGCGAACGAGATATCTTCAAAAATTTCCTCCATAGGATTAACATTATAGCGAGTGGGTGTTTTCGTCTGAGTGAAGTAGCCCCTTAAGGGCAAAATCGGAAAAGCTTCTTCACATGCCTAAAAAAATTGTTATAATGTTAATAATATTTTATGTATATTAAAACGAATGCACAGATTTGTATATTTTTAGAATACCAGCATTTATTAATATAATCAGTGGTTTTCCATGATTTAGAAATCGTTATTTTTAAATATGATTGTTTTTAAATATTTAAATCGGAATATTTTAAATTATGAATTTCTTATAAATTATTTTCTTTACTGAAAACTTTTTCGTGCGAAAAGTGACACATTTTATTTCAAAACAGGCTGTATGTACGTAGGAAATGCTTGTTTCATGTCGATAATAATTCATAGAGCAAATAATTTATATATAATAATAATTTATGGAATAAATTATGCGTAGAGTATAGATTATGAAACATTTCCCAACACATTCAGAATATTTTAACAAAACTTCACTGTTTAGTTAGGTGAAAGATGATATCTAAGTAAACAATTTGAAAAACGCATAACACGTTTGAAAACCCGGATTTCGCATTTGCCATCTGGACACTACAATTTAATGGATAAAAATGTTATAAACAATTTTTAATCCAAATTTTTGCTCATATGCACCAGTTCTTTTTCCCTGTTGTTTACAATTTTTTATAATACTTTTATGCAGTAGATTCATAATTTTGCACGTAATTTTATTTCTTATTGTCAGTATTCATACTTTGCACAGTATCACTCTATTTTTAACATATTTTTGCCTAATATATTTTTATTTTCACTTGAATAAAGGAAAACACTTGCTTATATTCAACTTTTATCTATATATGCATAATTATTGTTTATATATATACATTTGTATTTGTTTATATTTACTTTCCAATTTAAACTAGTTTTTGTTGTCATATTATATTTCTATATTAATGTTTATTATGATAAACATTTTTGAAGTAAAGCTAGCTAAAATCAAAGAAATCTGCAGATATGTATGAGAATTGCTAGCATTGAAGATTTTGATAATTGTGCACACATACATGTATATACATATGTATGAAAAAATATAGGCCTCCGTCAATTATGACGAGTATTATTGAAATGATAATTATGATATTGTTCTGTATTTTTAAATGCTGCAGCTGTTTGGATAAAAAAAAATGAAACAGAACATTTGTATGATTTAAAAAAAAATCATTTTAGGTACCTTTGCACGCATACTGAAGGTGCAAGATTTTGAAAACAAGTACTTGTATATATTTTTATTTCTATATGTTTATTTGTATTTTTGTTTTATTGTGTACTTTTGGGTGGTCTCCAAGTGTAATTGCGTACTGAACTTTTTGCAGGTACGTATAACAGTTTGTACCGATGTACATTGAGTCAGCGTCATTTTTTTTCATTTTGTCGAAGGGGAGAATATGTATATGATATAGAATCATTTATACATATCTTTATTCTAAATTATTATCTTCCTAACTTAATTTTTAATATATTAATTAATATTCTCTTCGCTAAAATATCTCTTATTCTAAAACCTCAAATGTTACTTCCTTTTCTCATATGAAAGACTATCTTTACTAAATGCAGCATGTACGTTATAAATCTATTTTAATTCCAATGCGGTTATAACAGATGTAATGTTATGTGTTCTGGACATTCATTGACAGCTGCTTGGGCGCCCAACCTTTTTCTGTTCATAAACAAATTGTGCAAGTAATGTAATTTCCCAGATACAAAGTAACGCTTTCCTTTGACTAAAATTCCTTTCCCACCGGGTTGCCCGCATGTGCCTCTAAAATTCACAAAAGTTACGGTTTCGCCAAATGTGGTAGCCTTTTCATTACATCCTCCCAAAACAATTACATTAATTATCCTTAACGTACATAAATTCTTTTGCGCGTCTGCGGTTTCTTGGCTCAATGTATTATCGAATCGTGGCGAGACAATCTACTGCCCAAACGGCAGATCACTCCTAGCTCTTGATCTGTCAACAACTGTTTTCTAAGCCTCTAACACCCGAGACCACCCCGTTCTTAAATCTTATGCTTGCTATATATCAATAAATAACTTCAGCTGATATGTTTTCGTCTTCATTGGATATTCCCGTTTTTGCCTTCCTATGGATTCGAACTATGGGGTATTTGTTACAACGTAAATGTACAAATGTACGGTCACAAATTATATCCGAATTCATGCGTTATGCATTAAAATATTTCAGCCATCTTCATCATAAGGTGTCTACTCGAATACTTTTGTGTAGCCCTGTATTTATGGAATTTATGCACAGCAAGCTTTATGCTAAAAATTAATTAAATTTAAAAACGCATATCATAATTGAAAACACACTTCTAGCAAATATTGCTCATACATAATACTGTAACCGAATGCTTTTGTGTGTCCCTGTTAAATGAACCATAAATACCATATTCTACAGTAAGCATCTTTCAGTGAACCTTAGTGATGTATATAAATTTCAATACGTTTGGAATAGTGTAAAATTAAATACATTGCAAACAATTTTTCTCCATAGACCAAAATGTAACGGAATTTTTTTGAACGCCCTGTAAACGAAATATTATTGCTACACACTTCATTTTCAATACCAAACATGACATAGTAAGCCTCAATAACACATATCAATTACATGAAAATCCAAGTATATTTGCGCTAGTCTTAGCACGGCCAGACAGACTTCCAGACAAGTCGGATTCATAAACACTTTTCAAGTATGTTGGAAAGTGTTAAAAAGAGAAAATTCTAAATTTGATCGTACACCATCCCATTAAACAAAACTCAAAAATCAGCTGTTTGAGTTTGTGTTTGACCAAAATTTTTGTTTGGATTTTTATGTAATATATCCAAGCAAAAATTGAGAATGATAATATATTTATTTTTGGATCTTTAAAAATAAAAAATATGTAAAATTAATTGAACTTTAGAGGATCAAATATTTTAATAATTGTACGTCCAAAACGTTTGGTCCAAATGACTTAAAATTTGATATGGGTATAGCTTACAACGCAGATTAAAAATATTTTGTCAAAATAAGATGTTGCCAATACAAATTTAAAGGTTAGTTGAAATTTTAATATGTAGACTGTTTCTAGAGCCTAATCCATGCATAAAATTTAATAGTAGACGTTAATTCCTATCAGTTGGCAGTAGTACCATTTTTATGCGATGATTTGTAACAGAATTATTGAGTGGGAAAAGATAGAGGTTTTTCTACTTATACTGTACAATATTATAAGACAATGTGCAGAAAAATGATAAGAATTATAACAGTAATTTTTTATTTATTTTTTTATTGTATTATTTTTGCTGATTTTTAGGTCGGAAACACATATTTATCTTTTAGTAGATAAAATGTAAATTTTTTTATACCAATTGTTTTTTCACGCATTCTTCGAGAGCGTATCTTGTATCTAATCATCTAAAAATAGAATTTCTTGTAATAATTTTTGAAGAGTAATACAGAAAAAGTTTTGATTATTATTCCCAGTGATGTAAAATGTCCGGGTATTTATTTTTAAGGGTATATACCCGGGTAAGTACCCATTTTGGGTATTTTCCTGGGTATTTATTCTTCATTTGCATATAGCTTTGAAAAAGCCTTATATTGCTATTAGGTATAATGGAGTAGTGTACAATAAAATAAAATTTAGACCTTTAGACTTCTTATAACGCTTAAATTTTAAAGGATTTCAACATATTACATTTAAATTATAATTAAGAATATAAAAAAGCTAATGTATTTATTGAAAAGAATTCTAAAAGATACTTTTTATTAAATTATATTACAGGTACACTTAATATGTGCAACACCACTTTAGCTAATGTATTAGTGCTAAGTAGGTTACTCCAATTAAGGGGACATATCCTCTAATCCTTCTTACGAGACTTTTCTTTTCCAGATACTCTTTTTCTTTGCAAATAACTTCATACGTCATAATGTGAGTGCTATCTAATTTCATATGATGCCTTTCTTACGAGACTTTTCTTTTCCAGATACTCCTTTTCTTTGCAAATAACTTCATACGTCATAAGGTGAGTGCTATCTAATTTCATATGATGCCTTTCTTACGAGACTTTTCTTTTCCAGATACTCCTTTTCTTTGCAAATAACTTCATACGTCATAATGTGAGTGCTATCTAATTTCATATGATGCCTTTCTTACGAGACTTTTCTTTTCCAGATACTCCTTTTCTTTGCAAATAACTTCATACGTCATAAGGTGAGTGCTATCTAATTTCATATGATGCCTAATTTCACAAATAAAGGTTAACTCTCAAGTAAATCTAACGGTTTCAAGGTGCAATCCCGCCGCCCTCCTCCTCCCAAAAAGGGAGAGAACATCCACATGCATTTGAATCACCAAATTGTCCCATAAAAAATAAAATAGCCATTAAATTAGGAATTATGTATTATTTCAATTTACATTTAAAAAGGTTTATTGATCGACTTCATATTGAAAATGTTCAAATCTCTGAAATTTTCCATACGAACGCCTAATTTTGACATAATATTTGGATTTATCGTTAACTTTTACCTTTGTATACCAAACGTGAAGTCATTCAGTCAAGTACTTTAGGAATAATGAAGATTTAAAATTTGGAACTTCTATTGTTAAATCCATTTTTAATCGTTGCAAAACAGATTGCAATGTGGGTAGTTTTTTAACCCTTCTAGTACCAGGTTTTAAATTTTGATGAGCGTTCTTAATTTTGCATGATTTGAACCAGAAATTAAATTCTATTAAATGTAGCTTCTTTCTACGAAATGTATATGTGATTTTATTTATTAAGTTTAGTAATTTTTTTTTTCTGGTTCGAACCGTAAAAAACTTCAAAATAGAAAATAATGGGGTCAAATAAGACACCAATGGTACTTAGGAGGGTTAAGGGGGTAGAATACCTTTGAACATATCGAAAAAGCAAAAAAAATATCACTATGTTCCAAGCTTCAAAACTTGTGTAATAATTCAAAAATAAAAATCAAACTTCATTTAAATATAAAGCTCATATTTAAATATATATTTAAATATATATATACTTGTAAATTGATAAGTAAATATTGAAAAGATAAGTTTAAAAATATATACGATAATAAGAGAAAAAAATCATAACAGGTCTTGCGCGCTCAGTGTTACGAAGAAACTATGCATGGCAATCAAATGAAATTTTCACCACATTCAGTTCTGTATTATCTACAACTTAAAACCAGGAAAAGGTAAGTTTTTTTTTTTTTTTTTTTTTTTTGTACTTTGAAAATATTTTTAAAAATTTTTAAATTTTTATTCTTTTAAATTATTAAATTATTTTTTTAATTTAGTCAATATTCTTTACAATTATTCTGGTTTTAGTATAAAGGTTTTAGTATTATGTATTTATTATCACCAAAATTTCCTCTGCATATTTTCAGATATTATCATGAGCGCAAGACGTGTTATGTTTTTTTTCTCCTATTATCATATATATTTTTAAACTTATCATTTCAATATTTATTTATGAATGTACAAGTATATATATATTTTTAAATATAATCTTTATATTTAAATGAAGTTTGATTTTTATTTTTGACTTATTATACAAGTTTTGAAGCTTGGAACATAGTGATATTTTTTGCTTTTTCGACGTTTTCAAAGGTATCCTACCCCCTTAAGCATAACACTAGAACTATTTTGCGGATTAAGTTATAAATAATTCACATATTTCAAGCCTTTAGAAATTGTTTTTTGTTAAAACAATCATAGGTTGAAATTCATATTTTTTTTGGAAATAAATTAAACTTTAAAAAAAAAAAAAAAAAAAAAAAATGTATATATATATATACAGGGTGTCCCAAAAAGGAGTACCCATTTTTAAAAATGAATAAGAAACAAACGAATAGAGTTATTAAAAGAATTCTTGCAGGAAACGGATATGTGAAGTATGTGAAGTCTGGAATTTTATTTAGAGTATTTTGTTATGTTAGTTCAAATTCTTACCGACAGATGGCGTTGCCGCTACCGCATTCATTAGCAATAGTTGAAAATTAAATGACAATATTTTCAATATGTCCTCCATTCATCACAATAACATGCCGGAGTCTTAGAATGAAATTAGCACACAACTTCTGCAACGTCTGTACGGAAATGGCTGCACACTCTTGAGCGATTAATCGCTGGAGCTCAGCTAGCGAAGTGGGATTTTGGCAGTAAACTACATCCTTCAGATGGCCCCAAAGAAAAAAATCACACGGATTTAAATCTGGTGAGTAAGGTGGCCAATTCATACCCTTGCCGGTTAATTTCGGGTAATTTTCGGTGCTGTAGCGCCATCTATCGGTCAGATTTTGAACTATCATAAGAAAGTGTTCTAAGCAAAATTCCAGACTTCACACATCCGTTTCCTGCAAGAATTTTTTTAATAACTCTATTCGTTTGTTTCTTATTCATTTTTAAAAATAGGTACTCCTTTTTGGGACACCCTGTATATATATATGTGTGTGTGTGTATGTGTATATGAATTATAACCTATGATTTTTTTTAAACATCATAGAAATCGATTTCTAGAAGCATGAATTATAATAATATAAAATTCTACCAAATGGTTCTTGAATTATGCTTGAAAAAAACTATCCACATTGCAATCTGTTTTGCAACGAATACAAATGGATTACTTAAGATATTAACCCAAGTACACAATGACTTCGGAGTAGTTCTTGTAGTTTGGTAAAAGTTCTGAACGAACACGTTAAGGAGAGGTTTGCTATCTTTGACAAAAAAAAAAAAAAAAAAAAAAAAAAAAAAAGCATGTTTCTTTGGGAGTTTTTCTGTTAAACTGGACTAATGATATCAACTAAGGGTTTTTTCACTATATTTTTTGACAGTTAGACAAGCTTCACGAAATTTTCCAATCGGAATTACTTGAAACATTGCTTCATACACTGAGAAAAATGACAATTTTAAATCTGAGTAAATCGATGTTTTCATTTTGTTATGAAAATTTTTGTTTAAAATATGACGACTCAATGCTTTCAATTCTAAAAAACCAGAAATACTCAGAATATTGAAAAATGGACATACTCAAAACTGAAAACATAGAGGTACACTCTAAAAACGACATTTTCAAAACTCAGCAAAAAATACTCAAATCTGAGTATGTCGCATAGTCAAAATGGCTCCGAATCAAAATTACTCAAGTTTGAAACATGTATATACTCATTTCTGAAAACATGCACACACTCAAGACTAAAACATCATGTGCTCATATGTATGTCCATGTTTCAAAAATGAGTATGAACTGACTTTTAAGTGCTCATTTTTGAGTATTTTCATGTTTCAAAAAGGAGTTTAAACTGATTCTAATCATTTTTGAGCATGTCCATGTTTCAAAAATGAGTATGAACTGACCCCTATGTGCGCAGTTTTGAGTATGTCCATGTTTCAATATTCTCAGTATGCCTGGTATTTCAGAATTGAAAGCATTGGGTCGTCATATTTGAAACAAAAAGTTTCATAACCAAATGAAAACATCGATTTACTCAGTTTTGAAAGTGTCATTTTTCTCCGTGAGACGGAGAGTATCAGCCGTGCTAATTGGGTGGTCATTTTTCTTCCGACTCAGTCATGAGAAACCTATTTCTGAGTTAGATTCTAAAAGAGTATGATATTCTTTAGAGCTTATACCAACAATGTGCATTATTTTAAATAATTAATTGTTTTTTTTTTTATATAAATCACTAAACTTAAAAATAAACCCTAAAACGTACTTTTTTAATTACTTTTTTAATTTCCATTTTGTCAGTTATAAATTTTTAAAACTATATGTTTCTATAAGCTCCATAGAATATCATAATCTTTCAGATTCTAAATTCAAAAATTGGTTTCATATAATTGAATCGTGAGGAAAATGACCACCCGTTTGGAGGTGCACGGAACATAGTCTCCGTCAAATGAAGCAAAGTTTCAAATATATCAGATTGGAAACATTCATAGAGCTTCTCTAAACATCAATAAATATAGCGCAAAAATTCCTGAGTTGATATTTGTATCCTATTTTAAGAAATAGAATCCCCAAAACACGCTTTATTTTAGTCAGAAATATTAAATCTCCTCTTTAGAAACCGAAAAACTAACTGAAACAGAAAGTAATGTTATAACTTTTCGTTACAAAGGATTAAACAAGAAGTACAAAATTCTATCAAAAATATTTTATTTGACAATAAAAAACATATTATAACATGTTTTACACAACAAAGAAATTAAACGAAACTGTACGAAACATAGCATATATTTATTAAAACACTTATTAGAAGGTGGATAATCTTTCCTTTCTTAATTTTTCTCTGTAATACTGACTAACTTGGCTGGAATGCATTAAATATCATATAATACAACAAACTAATAAATACCAAACATAAATTATTCAAAATGATTTCTAAGTCAAAATGCTATAAAAATTGTTCTGAGGTGCTGAGGAAAATTATTAATGACATCTTTGATTACATTTTTGTTATTTCGTCGTGTCCATTGAATGAAGTGTGAACAGGCATTTGCACGCTGTCGATACTCAGTACAGTTATAGGTTTTGGAATCACCTTCAGCTTCAATTTCATATGCTTGAATTCTCTGTAGAAAGTTGCTATAAACAAGATACTGAAGAATGTAAAAGCCCATTCAGATAAAGAGCTGATGATGTAAAAAAAGCTATACTGTAAGAAAAGAAAAATAAACATGGTTGAAATCTCTTAAATAAAAGCACATATCTAAACTTTTTATTTTATATTGTATTAAAATTGCAAAGAAAATTAAAATTACTTAACAGTATATTTTCTTTGTTTTAAATGATTTCCATAAGTTTTTCACACTGGATTTACTAACAATTATTAATAATTTACTCTCAAACATATAGTACACGTATTCCTCAATACTATTTAAAATATAAATTTCGTATATATAATGCTTTTATTTTAAGAAGAATATTATTTTTAGTCTTTAATGTTTACTTGTTCAATTCAGATATAATTTTCAGATTCTATAATACTATTTTAACAATGTTTGCACGAGTTACGGATTATTAAATCACGTCTTTTAGGGTGCAATATCAATTTAACTAATGCAAAATCTATTTCATAAATAACCATGTAAACATTTTTGTACTGGCAGAAGTAAAAATGATTAGCAAAATGCAAAGTAGAATTGTTAAAAATTTAAAAGCAAAGTGTCACTATTTAAAAGCCAGATCTAAAACAGTTCTTGTAAAAAATATATTCTGGGTAAATATGAAGTCAAGTGGTCAAGTCTTAAGCATTTTGTGGAAAAATTCAACATCAAAGTAAAACATTGTAATTATTTGTAATAAAATATGACTGAAGTAGATACGAAACATTAATGCATCCAGAGGGGGATGGGACTAAAAATACCACTATTTTGTATACAATTTTTTTTTTAATTTAATCACAGATTTCTGCTATTAAATGCGACAATTCAATACAAAAATAATTATATCCCTACCCCTCCCCGCTTCCTGTAGTTGCTCCAATGATACTCAATGACGAAGCAAAATATAAGATTAAATATTAAAGTTCGGTGTTGAAAAAACTTAGTCGTTCACTTAAATCGTCCATTAGCATGTAAAAGATGCAAAAAATATTTTATTAATTGCATTTCATGCTTATTTTAAATGTTTCAATACACATGATAAAACATATCAAATATAATGTAACGAGTTGATGCATATTGTTACGCATCAAGCAAACATTTTCGAGAAGAATAAGATAAATAAAATTATTAAAATCGAAATTTTATAAAGATTACATAATAAAATATTTTTTTCTCACTCTTTCATTCACTACAGATTTTAAAAACATCATTTCATTGATAAGGTCTTATTTATACGGTCATAACATAAGTAAGAGTAACGGCCTCATGATTTCTAATTTTAAAAGCAGGTGCTTTTTTTGTATTTGGCAAAACAAAACTTTGGCAACCAGTTTCTATTTGAAGCAGTAAGTCTTCTAAAAACCATTTTTATATAGTTCTTTTTAATGTTATACTAGTGGCGCTTCATACTGTTCATAAAAATAAGAAAGTAGGAAATATTATGGGAAAGGAGAAAAATAGACGAGAGAGGGCGTAGACCTTTTTCTTTTAAATATTTATCTCATTTTCAGTTGGAAACTTTTGGCTCACTACCGAGTAAAAAAAAAAAAAGTCATGAAAGTCTGAGATATGTAAAAAAAAAAAAAAAAAAAAAAAAAGGAAAAGTTATACTTAACTCGTGATCAGGAGGATAAGGAAAACACAGAACTAGCGTGTGTGTAACCAATTTTAACAAATGGAAAACTTTATGAATGCTGTATTCTTAAATTAAATCAAAAGAATTTTTTTAATGGTAAAATAGTAAATTCCATTTAACTTTTAAGAGATAGGTAAGACGGCTAGAAGTGTATGATATTTTGTGCCATTAAGAAATAATGACTTAAATATTACTTATAAAGTTTTTGGTAGGTATTGCCAAAAATGTATAAAGTAGTTTCGAGAATTTTGATAAAGACGTTCGTGATTTACACTATTTTGTTTCCAATTATCTTTCACTGAATAAGATGTAGATATCGTAGATGAAACAGAATTTCATAGCAGCGCTCATAAAGAAAATCGATAACTTCAGTTTTACCTGTCTGACTGAGTTATTAAATTATAATTACTTATTGTTGTAAAAATATAAGAAGTAAAATCAAAATCTGAAATATCCAAGTTTCTTTTTATTTTCTATTTCTTAATTTTTTAAAGTTTTCCATAGATGTTTAAAAAATTAAAAATGTATTATGATTTATATTTATGCATTATGTCCAAAACAATTCCTGTCTTGAAACATTCGAGATATTTTCCGTATTGCAGTACAATATGACAATCATAACGGAGATAACTTATACTACTGTTTAAGCAAGAGTTCTCAAAACTTAATAATCTTCAGGGAATGAGTGGTATTAAAATATTTACTTCGAATGCTTTTCTTTTATTTCCTGGACAAGTAGAAGATGGCATTTCGAAGGTATTAAGATAATCTTTAAATGTCATTTAATATATATAGGATTATTACTAATAAAAACTACTACTAATGTACAGAACAAAATCAAATGTGTTGAATATCTCATAAAAATAACTCATCTCCTTACAATATCGCTTTAATAATTAAATTAAAGCAACTGGAATATGTTTAGACAATAAAGCTGCTATAATACGGAAATATTTAAACAGTTTCATATTTCAATAAGGTGAGAAATATTTCACTTAAACAAACAAAAGTACTTCGCAATTAGTTTTCAAACACTCCAAAAATATTTACTAAGTGTTGCAAATTTTGACCTTAAAAGTTAGGAAACATGACAAATGGCTCAGTGACGTAGATATAATGCTGAAATTAACTCATTTGTTTGTCGAAAAAAAAGATCGTAAATACTAGGGAGTACAAAAAAGTTTCGTGGTTAACATCAAAACAAAAGCCGGTCTTGAAGACGCTCGAGGCTCATCCATGTTTCAAGATGTGAAGTTTCGAATTCATTCCTTTTCGTTGTAATTTCCTTTCAGAGCACGTGAGGTGAATAAAATAACAACAAGGTCGTTTGATGAAACTTTCCGCCTTTACTTGGAACGCCCCAAAAGTATATTATCATTTCTGAAAGATTTTTTTCTTTGTTGGTTGAAACAAACACGTGAATATATTTTTCATTCAGGGCGTAACATCCAAAATTTAGATATTTAATCTCGAAAAAATTGTTAGATTCAGTCATTTTACTCCCTGTACATTTCAGTTTTTCCAAAAGTCACTAAAAATAATAAATCTTAAAGCACAGACAGAAGCACGATGTGTTTTTCACTGAAATGTCAGAAAGCAATGGGAGTTGTTTTATTAATAATAATTTGATTTCCAGATAAATTTAATTTGCCACCAACAATTGGCGTTTCAGTTGTGTCAGCAGTTTGTAGAGTGGCAAAGAACAGTTTGCACCGCAATTTAGATTACAAATGTTTACTTTGACCGATGTTTTTAATGAGATAACGGTAAGATAATCTGCAGACCATCGAAAGGGATTTCTGCTTTAATTTCTCTCAAATGGAGGCTTAATTTCATTTTTTGGAACACTATAGTGCTAACTGCCGGTGGCAAAAGCAGCTATTCTGGCACTAACTTTCTTTTTGTTATGAAAAAAATCCCATATTTTCCATGTATTTTTGTGTAAACCATATCGTGATAGTGTTTATATTTTCGAATTATTTATTTTTGGTTGATTTATTTTGGGGCTTTTGAATCACCTTTTTATATAATTCAAGAAGTCAACAATTTAATAGTACAAATAACTAATATTTTTATTACCAGTAACTGCTAGAACACTGGAACGCGTCTAATTGATTATATATATACATATATATATGATTACTGTGGGTCACGGTTGACTCTATTTGTTCGTTGTTGTTGTTGTTTAGTATCGGTTTTCCGTTATTGAATATCTTATTGCCAATATATCCAGTTTTTTTTATAAGAATGTGCAATATTTCTTTGTAATATTTTTAGCCCAATAGAAAATCGAAAGCCAAGTCTCTTCACTCGAGAAAATTGTTCAAACCATTGCGCTATTGAGGCACTCAGTTGTTGACAACCTTTTTCTGAATATTGCGATAGTTCTTAAACTTTTTTCCTCTTTTATTTATGCTAACTTTATAAAATATTTCCTTTCCATTATTTCTTGATAATTATAACTTTTTTAAAGCTTTAGCATCACGAAAATCGGATATAACGTCAATTATACTAATATATTTTTTAATAAGATACATAATATTTATAGACAATATTTTTACCCACTATCAGGTTCAATTTATTCCAGGTTTTAGGGTAAAAAAAAATGTTGATTTCTTTAAATGTTTCCTTTTTTATATATTTTAAACGTGATAGAACTACTGGTCTATTGTTTCTAATAAAAATGTTAAAATAATCATTTAAAAATAAATAAAAACATGTGGGTAAAGTTGACTTCTCTAGGCTTCACTGCTCGAGTCCAGCTACTAAAGAGCCGGTAAGATGTTTAAAAAGTATTCAGTTAATTTATATTTTTAACTAGGTTATCTGAATCTTTTTGAATGTATGACTGCAAATCATTTCGCGATTGTGGTATTAAAATGCAGTTTTCATTTAAAAATAATCTTAGCTAAATTAAACCAGAGGAATTTCCATGTGTTAAAAGAAGTTTTAACTAATTGAACAAACTTGCAAAATTTATTTGAAGTACGCAATTAAAGTACTTTACATAAATAGAATATTGAGATTTATACATGCAAAAACATCTGTTATATGATTTAATATTCTAACAAAAATGTTCTCTAAGTCTACATCCAAAGCAATTTTTATGACCATTTAATTAATGCAGACAAACCTATGAAAAAATTTTACTACACAAATAAATTCCTATACATTAATAGAATCTTGAAAACTTAACTGCATACGCAAAAATATTATTTATATCATTTTATATTATTTTAACAAAAATGTTCATGTAAAGAACATATTTAAAATATAATATTACATAAGGTTTTTTTTTTTTAAATTCTCCCCATAAAAACCCTCGTATCAAAATTTTTATCATGTGCAATTTATTATCGCAACATGCTACGAAACCTATTGCGAGCATTAGAAATTCAACATTTGAAGATGGGCAGTACATGTAATAGAAGTACTTGATGCAATCCAAAACTATCGTAAAACTATCAAATAGGCATATTCCGAACCAGAAATTTTATTTAGAAAACTGCAACAGATTCCTTTGTGATACATATTTGATTTACCTTATTAAGCAAAATTTCTGGTTCAAAACAGGTTTATTTGATCCTCGTATTAGTATAAATTCATTCTGGAAACTACTGTGTCGCACCACGTAACCTCAGACTATATCTCAAAGTCTGCATTCAGAGCATTTTTTATGATCCTTAGCTAAATTAACTACGACTTACGCGCAAAAACATTTAATATTGTTCTAACTAAAATGATCATATCAAGAAGATATTTAAAATACATCAGCAATATTACATAAAATATTTTTTTTATATTATCTCAATAAAAATCTTCGTATCCAAATTTTTATGAAGTGCAATTTATATTCGTAGCATATGATACGAAACTTATTGCGAGCATTAAAAATTCAACATTTAAAGATGGATTACATGTGATAGAAATAACTCGCCAGAATATATTTTCAAAGTCTGCATTCAGAGCATTTTTTATTATCCTTTTATGTAAAGCAGACAAAAGAGCTCGTTTAAAAAGCCTTTGCATGGATTGAAATGAAAAAATGAATATTTTATAGCTATCGATCAAAAGAATCTCCGTCTCTTTATCTGGAGAGTTCTTTTGTCTTTATGGGAAAAAAAATAATTTTTCTCAAAGAATAAAAGTTCTCATAAATTGGGCAAAAATTCTTATGAAACTCTGCAGGTATCAAATTAAAGAGTAGTTTTAAATGACATACATGGTTATTGTTTTACTTTAAATCTTTCTTTTAAAATCTACATTTCAAAAAACCCCTTTTCCCTTGAGAAGAAAGAAAAGTCCGAAGAGTTAGCGAACTATAACAGAAAGTTTATTTATGTGGTACTTGGATTTCTGACTTTTTCTAAACATTTGAAGAACATGTAAGGAGATTAAATGAGAAATAGTTAAATGTAATTTTTAAACAATGCTAGAATTTTTCTCTTTTGTGGTTGGATAATATTTTTTATTCTTTTTCAAATCAGTGTGTAAAAATGAATTTTAATTTCGAATGAAATGAAAAAGTTTCGCTGTTATAAGAGTCTTATTGCATTATAAATTCTTTATTTAGATTATCTTGTGCATGTGTTTAATTTAATATTCTTCTAGAAAAAAATTTCATGTCAAGTCGATATTTAAAATACATTAGCGATACATTTGCGTTACATAAATTATTTTTTATATTCTCGCAATAAAAATCTTTGTATCAAAATTTTTATCGAGTGCAAATTATTATCGAAGCATATGCTACGGAATTTATTGCGAGCATTAAAAATTCAACATTTAAAGATGGATACAACATGAGCTAGAAATAACTCAACTGCATATAATTTCAAATTTTGCATTCGGAGCATTTTTTTATGATCCTTTTATGTAAAACAGACAAAAGAGCTCGTTTAAAAAGCCTTTGCATGGATTGAAATGAAAAATTGAATATTTTATAGCTATTGATCAAAAGAATCCCTGTCTCTTTATCTGGAGAGTTTTTTTTTGTCTTTGTGGGGAAAAATATAATACTTCTGAAAGAATAAAAGTTATCATAAATTGGGCAAAAATTCTTATGAAACTTTTCAGGTATTAAATTAAAGAAGAGTTTTAAATGTCATACATGTTTATTGTTTTACTTTAAATATTTCTTTGAATTTCTGCATTTCAAAAAAACCTCTTTTCCCTAGAGAAGTCGTAAGAGTTGGCAAATTATAACAGAAAGTTTATGTATGTGGTACTTTTATTTCTGACTTTTTTAAACATTTGAAGAATGTAAGGAGATTAAATGAGAAATAGTTGAATTTAACTTTTAAACAACGTAGATATTTTCCTTTTTATGGTTGGATATTCAAATGCGTGTGTAAAAAGGACTTTTAATTTTTGATAAAATGAAAAAAATCCACTTGATGTTATTAGAGTCATATTCCACTATAATTTTTTTTATTTAGATTGCTTAATGCATGTATTTAATATTTATTAATAATTGAAATACAAGATAATTTAGATTGAATAAAAAAATAATAGTCACAGTGTATATCTTAGCTATACTTTTTCTCTTCCTTTAAATGTGAACATTGATCAAAAGTAAAGTGACTACCTAATTAGTGATCGTGCTTGTGAAATGGGCTTAAAATTAAATAAATAAAAGGTTATAAAATTAAAAAGTTATGTGTTTTAGAAACAAAAATTTTATGACTCTTTCTTTCGGGATCACAAAAAGTCAGAGTTCAGTGATTTTATAGATAAAAAGCAATCCTATAACATAAGGCGGTTGTACCTGTAATGACCGATGAATAGAATAATATAAACATTGATCCCAAAACCAGACGCCTATTTGAAGAATTCCTATAAATTTACGAATTATTGTTTTGCCTTCTTTCTTTTATGCTTTACATTTAAATTTATCCTTTCGGGTTTGGTGTCCTAATATTAGTACAACCTCTTTTACACTGCTTCTAATGAATAATATTTATGAAGTTTTTCCAGAGAACTCTGCGTTTTATCAAACTGACTTCTACTTAAACCTTGTGTTTCATTTTTTTCCCTTAAAAATGGGTGATACATGTCTAAAAATATTCATTCAAGATTCATGTCTCTGTGGTTCCACGAGCACGTGCTACCAGTAAGTCACTTTTGTTTATACTCATTATTAATATTATAAATGGTTTTTAGTATTATTTGAATTTACTGACTTTCAGAAGGTTACTTCAACTAATGTTTGATGCTGTTTTCTGTCTTAAAAAAAAGGATTGCGATTTATAACTTAATGATATTTGAATATGTTTTATAATAGTCGGGCATTGGTACTTAAAAAAGTAATTTTAACTGAGCACATTATATTACAATGGTCGTTGGGTCGTTTGGGTCTAATTACACGTAACAATTATTTTGGAATAATTTTATTACTTGACAGAATTAATTGTTGTACGCTGATATGTAGATTATCTATTTCTATCGTTTGCTCGGATAAAATATGATTAACACAAATGTTGTTGGAAAGAATTATTTACCTAATTATTTCTTTTCGGAAGTTACTTCCTATTTCTATTCTGCAGTTGGAACACGAAAAGAACACTTATTATTGAATTGAGGAATGAAAGCATAAAGAATTCAGATGTTCAATTTGTATATTCAGAAGATCAGTTGTGTTCCGAAGTTGATTATTGTAAAATTGAAAATGAAACCAATTCTGATAGCAGGCTATCATGATTTGCTGCAGATTACTATATTCTGGAAGACGAAAAATAAAAAAGAAGGCCTGCAAAAAAGTACTTTTTTAGCGAATTTTGTGATGAAAGATTAGATATACTTCGGCCTTGTTTAGTAAAACAGTAAGAGGAACTTCCTAAAGTAAAGAAGTTCAAAATTAAGTAGAAAAACACAGAATTTAAGACTTCAGATACGGTATTTCAATCTCCTACTTCTGATTTTGAGGACATATCTTCGGATACCATTGTAATATTTTTCGAATTACTTTCCCCTTGTACTTTTTATTCCTGAATTATCTGAAAAAACTTACACGTATAGCATATAGACCAAAGTAAAAGGCCTGAACACGAATGAAGGTGAAATAAAAAAGTGCTTTGCACCCCACTTACTATTGAAGATATTGTCGTTTCCACGACAGCAAATATCTCGGAAACCAAATATTTCCGTAAAGTTAGTTGGCGATTCAGATGTTGCACCTTGCTTCTTCCAACGTGCGACACAGATGTAAATTAGAAGGGTGCAAGATTAAAATTTACCTTTTTGCGAAACGTGCAAAGTTTACTTATATTTCCAAGATTAAAGAAATTGTTTTAAATAATTTCATACTGGATAGATATACAAATAACAAGTTTTACATGTATTTATACTTTAGTGTAATGACCTCAGATAGCTTTATGTAATGCTCAATGAAGCTTTATTAAGTCATATATCATATAAAATCTTACAAAGTTTTATGCATTTGACGCTATTGTATTAATAATAAATCCTAAGAAAAAGTCAAAATTTTCTTTAAAACCCCCCTGACCTATTAATAGTACACAATGTAATATTAAAACTCTTAGTCTAACTGCAATAAAACTTGGTGTAAGCCTTTTGGAAGAAGGAATGAGGAGAAAATGAAGGCGATTTGAGGAGAAAAAAAATCTAACTAAAAATAAACTTCGGACCTTAAAGAATTATTTTGTAACTGCTCTTTACAAAACGTCTTTCAACAAGATTCGTTCTTTGGTCAATCAAAAATAACGACCACACCAGGGTGCGCAGGGGTACGTATTTATGAGTACCCCTATTTCCGACTTTTAATCTTTTCCTTAGTTAATCGTGGAATTCTGTGATTAAATAAGGAAAATATTACTATTGAAGATAGTGTTACTCAAAACTGAGCTTTCCGACTATTAATCTACTCCTTAGTTAATCGTGAAATTCTGTGATTATATAAGAAGAATATTGCTATTGAAAATAGTGGTACTCAAAAATGAGCTTTCTGACTATTAATCTTCTCCTTAGTTAATCGTGGAATTCTGTGATTAAATAAGGATAATATTACTATTGAAAATAATGGTACTCAAAAGTGAGCACCTCTAATCAACCTAAAAGTCTGCAGTCAATAAGATAATATTTTTTTTTACTTCAATTATCAAGCATTGTTACTTTAATTATCAGGGAATATTTTTAAACAAACTTTTAATAAATAAATAGGAAAATTCAGCATAATGATTTTTTAATATTTATTACATATTTATATTTGCGTAACATCGAAATATTTTAAAGTTAAAATTTAAGTAAAAGTTTAAATAATCTTAAATTCAATATTTTAAAATATTATTGAATATATGTATAAATTTTATATCGCTGTTCGGATATGCATAGACATATTTGGTATGGTGATGAAATATGTCTAGAATATTTAATCGATGTTGGAGCATAGATTTGCAAGATAGAATGCTTCATCTGTAAGTCTAGAATTTGATATGTAAAAGATCAATAGCTTATATTTATGAAGCATTCAAAATGAATACTTCATAACATACGAAAGATTCGAAACAGAAAGTGAAATATATCACAAAAACAACGCAGACTTTGATTATGAAAGCGAAAAGTCAAAGGTAACTTCCTTTTATTTTTAATTTAAGATTTAGAAAATATATATTTATGTTTTGTTGCTTTCCTTCGTCGATTCTTGAACTTTCCGTTTTAGATATATCTATTGCACACCCTTGGTAATTATGTCGTAAAAGCATTATCCTCTACATTTATTAAGGAAAAAAATATTATATTGTATTATTACTTTTAAAATTATGTAATTTTTGTCTTATTCTTCATTGTTCTCCCCAATTATACAACTATTAATATCATGGAGAATTTAAATTACAGTGTGTAGCTTGAAAACAAGCTGCACGTTAATTTATAGTCATTATATGCAATGTCATAGGTATAATACCGGTCTTCAATTATTTGAAATAAAACAAAAATGTTATTACCTCTTTGGATTCCAAGTTGATTTCTCCAGTTTCATCATCTATTACACGAGGAATCATTTCTCTCATTGCAGCATAAAACGGTAAACAAGCTATACCAAGTTAAAGTAATTTTATGAATAAACAGAGCTTTGATGTTTGAACAGAGTAACGTTAATGATGCTTTGTTTCACTCGAGAGATGTGGGAAAAGATAATTATTATCATTTATAAATCTGTTTGTTCTGAACAGTATAACTAAAAATAAATTATTAAATTCAAACAAACCGTACTTTTTCCAGACCCTTCAACATAAATTCCAGAAATTTTTTAAGAGGTTTTTGGATTAAAAAAAATATTTTTCATTATTTATCTTATATTAACAAGACATCTTTCAAGAAGTATTTTGTACCAAGATATCAATAAATATTTTTTTAATTAAAAAATAAATCTGCTAATCAGTTTTTAAATTAAAATGCTCCACGCATGCCATTTTTCAAAATATTTGCTCCATATTTTCATATTATTACATAAAAGTATTTTATTTAAAAAATCGTGCATCCACTTTTTAATAGCAGAAAGTATAAAAAAATAAATAAACTGAAACGAAACTGTATTTTTATTAAATTTTCGCATTTGATATACTTTATTACTAGTTTGAGGATATTGATAAACAAACATTTTAAACTAGATGCACAGACTTACTGTAGTATGTATCAAGATTGTCCTTTACACATATTGTGAGTTTTGAACAATCTTAAAAAAACATGGAGCATTTTAACGATACATAGACTGTGAAAAAAAAACTTAAAAAATGCATTTGGATTGCATTATGGTATATTATTTCCATTACTTAACTTTAAGATGTATTAAAACACACTTTCTGCCAAGGATATGCCAGTATACTTTTATTTTTTAAATTTTAACGAGTTAATAACACAAAAACAAAACATCGTGTTTTTGGTCGTTTTTTGCTCATTTTAAAGTCCACCGGTCCTCTACTTAAATTAAATCAGAAGAGTAAATTGAGATTTAGTATGGAAAGAAAAATAATTAGACTATTTACTATGGCTACGATACGTTTGACATCCCTAAAAAAGGCAAAAGCTTTCACCTTGAAATAATCGTAATCAGCGAATGTAGTTTATATTCTAATAGACACTATGCGTTAAAAATGTTTTTCTTTTTTGTAATACATTATTTGCATTTGATAATACAATATCTTAATATGACTTTATATTTGATTTTCGAACTAATTAAAGTTAATAAAAAAAATGTTATCAAATTTAAATATGTGTTTTATGAAATACAAATTGTTGAATAAAGAACATTTGATGGAAGTGCTTAAATAATTCATTTATGATTTTTTTTTTTGAGTGGCCGTTTTCTAAGTTCGTTAAAATGAATTATATTTTTAATAAAATAATTAAAATATTAAAATAATTGTTAATAGCTAACAACCGCAATATTGCATTTCTTCTTCTTCTTTTTTATTTCTTTTTAATTGGCATTAAAACCACAGAAAAATTTCTTTTTAGACTCTGAACTCCAGTTATAGATATTTGTAGAAATATTTGGAAGCACTATCCAATAAAGAATCAAATAACCATAAAAATGAGAAACAATATCTCTTTAATCGAACACCTATCAATGCCTCTATACCATTTTACTTTTTTTCAAATATTGAAAATTTATTTCATTTCATTTCATTTATTAATTCCATTTAATTTTTATATTGCCATGAATGGTATCTTTCATCAACACTGAAAGAATCCTCATGTTTGCCCAATAACATTGTGTGTTTCATAGAAAAATGAGTGCATTTTAAATCTTGAGGTAAAAGAATCGGCGAATCAAATTTAAGAAAGTAAAAGTCATGAATGAAAATACAATAAGATCTAAAGATCAAATAATCAAAAAGCAGAGAATTTAATTTAAACTGCTTTGTTCTAGCCCCTTTGAGACAAGCAATTACTGAATAATCTCAAATTTGCGTTTTGTTTTCTCTTTGTCGAAATGCTGTTTTATTGTCTGTCTCACGAAAATGCTGTGATTATCTGTTAAAGGAAAGTAAGTTTGGTTGGTAATTAAAGAAGATACATTGTCATTCATTACTGTCAGAAATCAACTTTTTAAATCTTATGTGACAGTATATTGACGTGCAGAAGTAAGTCTAATAAGAGTGGTTCTTATACCGTTATGAGATCTAAACATATATGTCTATCATAGCTGCTAACAGTCCGATTTATTTCACGTGAAATAAACATATTTCAACAAGAAATTTTATTTAATGAATGAAAAATATAACTTACATAGAAGGAACGCAACATTTTATTAAAAATATTTTTCTGGTTTATGTATATCTGTTTTAAAAAATCGGAAGGTTACAGCTATGGTGTATAATTCGTCGAAAAACGACACAGCTGCCAAACCGTCCAATTTTTGAATATCCTTATTTTCGAATAGGAATAGACTTTTTTAATGAAAGAAATTTGCAATTCAATAAGACGAAGATTACTATTTGTAAATAGTGAACAAATAACCCAACTCATAAATAACCCCAAAATTGGAAGGTTTGGCAGCTATGAAACAATATATTGTACTCCCCGCATTGTGCGCAGCTGACGGTTTTCTGATTCTGACATAGCCTTCAAATGCATTTTTTCTCATTAGTATAATTTGTGGGACATTTCAGCTCGACGTATTAATAATTACACTGGTGACATTATCTATGTGGTCTCTTC
Source organism: Maratus michaelseni (assembly GCA_963931845.1). Classification (NCBI taxonomy): domain Eukaryota; kingdom Metazoa; phylum Arthropoda; class Arachnida; order Araneae; family Salticidae; genus Maratus; species Maratus michaelseni. The sequence goes on along the minus strand of OZ007586.1, from coordinate 207,194,877 downwards.
ATTAAATATATGTTCGCCTAACCAGATCTATTACTGTCAACGCCGCACCAGGAAACCACGCCTTAGTGTAATAATGAAAATAACTAAGTAAGCAGCAATCGAAAGAGGATAGTGAAATGTGTTTTTGAGACATAAATCATTTGCCCTCGTCTGTCCGTTATCGATATCTAAACTCTTAAAGTTTGCTAATTTATTTATTTAATTTAGGGAGAAAAGGCGTGGTTCTGATTCAGAAATTTTAATAACCAGATTAATATAAAATACAAAACATATTTAGATATATAATTGTAAAAATTAAAACAACTTGTAAAAAAAAAAAAAATGCTATTGACAAATATGGTACTGTACCAACAAAATGATTGGTGCATAGAAAATCGTCGCACAAAGAAAATCTCAAGAACTTAAATCTAGTGCAATGATTACAATAGTCAACGTCCTGCGAAAAACAAAATTGCAAGGGCTTTCAAATGGAAATGGCCGTGTTTGCACTAACCCAGACTTGTACGAAGAATAGCGAATCATGTCGGAGTATTGTGACGCACTAAACTGGAAATGAATTTGATGATGTTATTAAGTTGAAAAATAATGACTCCTCCTTCCATCTTATTAAATAAATAAATTACCAACTTTTAAGACTTTATATCTCGATAGCAAGAAGACGAGGGCAAATGATTTATGCGTCAAAAAATACGTTTCACTATGCTCTTTCGATTGCTGCTTATTTAGACTTTTTTCATTATTAAACTAAAGGCGCGGTTCCCTGGTCAGATTATGCTCGAGAAAAAAAAGCCAATTTCTGGATCAATTCAAGCTGCTATCTGTAGATTCACAAGTATACTTTACACAAACCTGTATTTACCCTGTACAAAAGCTATTTATTTGTACAGGGGCTTTCCAGCACATTTTAACATAACTTTCGTAAGGATTAATTACCCTACGATAACAGGGATTTTTTTTTTAATTGCTGAAAGTTTTGAAACAGAATTTTTGATACACTGCATGGAATTCGTATAGCATTTAGTAGACTACAAAGCTCTATCGATTTCATGTGATACATAACATTTGAAAATATTTAGATTAAATACGTGTTTCACATTATGCATTCATAAAATTACGCATATTTACAACTGTTTTTAAAAAATACACTGTTAAAAAAATGAGATGATACAGTAAGTTTTTTTTTTTTGAAAAAGCGGTATAATCGGATTATTTCTTAAGAACATGTGAAAAGAGAAATAATAATGCAAACGTTCCACATTTTCAAACGTCTGATAATGCATTTTTTTTTCTGTGACGTCAAAAATCACGCATTAGCGGTGTCAAATGAAATTTGGCTTTCAATTTATTTAACCTTTTACCGGCGCGCTTAACTTTTTTGCACGAGTGGGCGCTTGAAGTATTTTTTGCGGAAAGTAGTTAACGCTATTAAGAATGCCAGATTTTTCTTAACAATAATAAGAGCCTTGCTAGATGAACAATTATACATAACAGTTATAAAATGTGAATTTTAATTTTGGGGCCATTTGTAAGAAATGAAGTTTCGGTTGATTGGTGTTTATTACGCCGATTACTTGCGAAAGGGATATAGGCTGAAGAGAGAATTGCTCTCCGTGGGGATCTTTCTACGGGAACCTAACCCGTATTTACGCAGCGTTATGCAGATTTGAACTAAACCACGGACAACTCCAATTGGTTAATCCAGCGAGCGTGACATGGGTTCGAACCCAACACATCCCGGCTACTAATTTCGAGAGCAGAACCTGTCACCGCTGTTGGGTGAACAGAGTTTCAGAAAAATCACTTTTGTTGTAAAAATTGCGTCAGCGTGCTCACTGGAAGATTAAAGAAAGAGATGAAAATAAATAATAGACATCCGTTGACAGCTTCGTATCGGCGAGAGTGATGTCTGAAGGAAGTCATTTACCTGAATCAGAAGTCTGGGGAATCATTAGTTAATTAGAAGGAGGACAAACAGAATTCAAGGCATTGAAAGCCATGGAAGTATCACAAAATGTGATAACCAGTACTTGGAATCAAATTTTGGAGACTGAAAATGCATACCGAAAAACAGGCCAAGGTTGTAGACGAGCAACAACGCCAAATGAGGACCAATATTTAAGACTGACGGCAACGAGTTACCGAAATATGAATTCCATTCTCCTCCAACAATATCTTTGATCGGTTACTGGCATCACAGTTTTGTACCAAATTGTCCAAAGCCAACTCCTCACTGTAGGTCGGTATGATCGTAGACCCATAAAACATGTTTCATTAAAAGTGCATCACCACCACCGTACTGACCGCAGAGAGCGAGCAAGAGAGCATATCATTTAGAAGAAACATGGAGCCCCGATAATAGGTGCATTTTTATATGAATGGAACAGGGAGTTTTTACTGATTAATCATATCAATGGTTTGGTCAGAATGTTCACCGAACATGAACCCAGTAGAATATGTTTGGAACATTCTAGGAAAACAAGTTGATGCCCGCCTATTGCCCCCATCACAACTGGAAAGCGCTCTTCTGAAGCTGGTTACTCGACAGCCGTAAAGAGTTCTGGAGGTGTAAGACAGAATAATCCCAGTTTCTCGATGATAACTCGATAAAATCTATGTCTCACAGGTGAACAAAGTTTCTGTTCGTCAAGGAAAACTATATTCCCTATTAAAATGGATTTTCTGTGAAGAAATTAAATATTTTTATTTGTGTTTTTCATAAGCAGAAATTGTATAAAAAATTTTGTATAAAAAACACAATAAAATGCATTTTGTCCCCACTCAGCTATGTGTTACTTTATTTCATATAGCTCACCACGTCTGTGGGTAATGTATCATCTATCAAAACTCTTAATTTATCTGCAATATATTTCCAAAACCTCAAGATTATATTTTTAGCTGCGTAGATATCTGCTTCCAATATTGTTTCACTCTTTAAACTAAATAGAGGACCACAGAGAAAGTGGTATTTATGCGAACGGAAAAAATATTGGAAACTTTTCAGTTTCTAACCACGGAAAAGAGAGGATTCAAGGCCACTATGATGTAGTTCATTACATTTTGCTTCAAGTCATTCATTGATTTCTGTAGAAGTTTATTAAATTTTCAATCAGTTATGTTATCCGAGAATCATTTTTATACGGGTGTGGTGAATACATAACATGCGCTATCCTTTCTTCATACCGTACTTCGGCATTAGAAGTTTCAGAAATTTCTCGCTACAGTGTTCTATGTAGCCGAGAAGTTATGTGTATCCTTTGCTTCCTAATTGTAACTTAGCAATATTGGCCTTGTTTAATCATATTTGGGCACTAAGTATTTAAGTTAATAGAAACATATCCAGTTTGAATAAATTTCTGTGTAAAACGACGAACAGCAAAAGTTACGCTGCCAAGTAGCAGCTCCTATCTGAAGGTGAGGTCTTTTAGATGTTTTGTTTTGTTCAGATGGTTTTAAATGCGTGCGAACTAACTACTATACGTATTTAAATTATAAAGTCAAATATTGAAAAAAGACTTCGTTCTAGAAACTTAAAAGCTCTAGTAACTTTACTCGAGATGAAAATGGGCGACTTCGAAGCGTTTTCGCTCCTGACCTGAAACGAATCTGGGATTTTTTGCTTTTGAATTAAGCATTATTATCTCATTATTCAGCTACTGACTTTTCTTTTTGAATCTTCGGTGATTTTCATCCTCTTCTGCTTTTTTTAAGATTTACAAGCCATTAATTTTGCCTTCTCTGCCCAGTAAATTCGACTTACAGGCGCCACTATAACTTTGAAGTATTTCTAACGAGTATTCACAATGTATATTCAATCCGCGCATCATATTTACCCTGTACATTAATACACACTATATTGTAATTAATACTACTATACATCAATATACATAATGCATGTTGTTATTAATATATATATCATATTCATCAGATATATTAATTACAAACAATTGATTTGTCTGCAAGAACATCTGCAAGATTTTTTGTATAAACATTCATCATCGCAAGTTCCCTTACTTTTTTCCTTACAGCCAATGTTACGTACCTTTACATACATTATACGCACTTTTATCATTCCAAATGCACGTTTCTCTTTTCTATGTTTATTTTTCTTTTGTTCAAAATGGTTCTTTTCTTCCCTATATATCACAGTTGAGAATTAAAACAAATTCACAATGATTAGGATTTACACAATAACATGTGAATTGTTAATTGATTTCGAGGAGTAAGCATGCTATGATTGATAAGCTCTTTTTCTCCGAAGGATGAGTGAAGGTTACAAAATTTAGCTAGCACGCCATCTTAGACGATTGTTCATGAAAATTAATCAAAGTTTTTTTTAAAATATAAATTACAATTAATGAAGTCAGTTACCTCTAACAAATACTCACTTGAAATTTTTTTACTTAGCATCATAATGTATGTATTGAATCTGAAATAATCAAAATTATATTCCTTACTGATAGTCTATCGAAAAAAATTGAAATTGGTTCTACGCAGGTTATTTTATTTTTTCATTTAGTAAGACAACTTTTATTAGATCACATGTCATTAAAGCCTTTAATTTCATTGAATAAAAGCGCCTTTTCTTTACATAAATGTTTTATAAGATGAAACATTGTTTAGCAAAGCTACGGCTATCCTTGACCAACCCATTCTTGTCATTCATAAACTTTACCTGAATGGCATCATCATAAAACATAGAAGTCAACCAATAGTGTCCGTGATGCAAAAAAAAAAAAAAAAAAAAGAAGTCTTAACTTCAGTTTTCATTTTTGGACTCTCCTACAGACAATTGATGCAATATATGTTCTGAATTACAGAAACGGATATTAATAGATGACATAACATGGGTACTATATTGCAGTCCTCAACTTTTAATATTAGAATAATTAACCAATACTTACAATTGTTTGGTACTGAACCAGTCAAAACTGAACCTAAATAAAATAGTAAAATCAAAACACTCTAAAACAAGATAAATGTTTTTTGATCTAGCAAGAAGGTTTACAAAATGTAATATAACCTCTTCCGAATTACCCATAATTCCGAAATATGTAACTTTATCCTCAAAATCAAATAGATACGGGATTGAGAAAATTGATTAATACACTGTAAAAACCATTCGAAAATGTTTCTGAAAATTATGGGGAGAAAAAAAAACTTTGTTTCAAAAATGCTTCTTTAAATTTCGGAAGTATATTGGTTTCTGATGTTTCTGAAGAGAACGAAACAGTTATTGGAATCGTGAGCGATTCGAAAGCGGTTATTATATTTACGTAAAACTTCTTGCTAGATAAAAAAAATAGTTTTGTTATTTTGCAGTATAATTACTCAGTGCATCTTTTCGGCATTCACTGCACTTTATAAATCAAGGGCCGCAGATATACCAGTAAGTTTGTAAATAATTCTTCCCTTTATTTAATCGAAGCATTTGATTTAACTTTCTGAGATTAAATACGGCGAATATTACTCAAAAATATTACTAGTATGTCTGTAGCCGCAATTGAGTTGTTCGAACCCCCTGTTATAGATAATGTGAAATATGTTACTCTTGTAACTAATGTAATTCTAGTGACTCGTATTTAAAATTTTGCTATTTTACACAATGTTTTACTTTTTATCTAAGCTTCTAGCTATTAAATTCTCAATATGCAAAAAAAGGTACTCTTCATGCTGGTAATTCGTTAGAATTTAAACCTACGTCACATTCTTGAGATACGAAAAGTTTTTAAGAGTATTTGTATATTCACAATGCATTTAAAAATCGTTTTTAAACATTAATAAGTTTTAAGAGGGGAACAAGCAATGAACCTGTTTCTCTATTCAATACCTAAGGAATAAAATGTTTCTTCTAATTTACAAATAGCTATTTCAAAATCTTGACGTTATACTTCTATAATATGATTTATCACATGAATCTTTGTTGAATGAATTTGTGTATCTAAAACATATTTGGCGATAAATCAATTCAATACTTCTAATGACACTAAATACACCCAAGAATGAATTAGACGTAAGTAGTCACATAGAATGTTTGATAACTTAATGATGATACAAAATGATAAAAGTTTAAGAACATTTGTATAAATCAATAACAGACGAATAAACAGCTCTATTAATATGCAATCAATTGGGATAGTTTTGCATCTCATGCAAAGTTTTAAGCAGTGTTTCTAAGTATGTGACACACTTCCGTATCGATAGAAAACTCAAAGAGCAGAGGGATTCGAGAAACATTGCCATGATCAAATCGTAAGTTTTGAGCTATAAGCAATATAGTTAATATTCACAAATGTGGCACAGAAAAAAGTGTACCATAGAAAATGTAAAGTATGTAAATTAAAAATTTATTAAATTATTAAGTTTATTTTCAAGCGAACAAATTTGATGTAGAAAATTTAAATTGAATTAAAAGAAATATCGCAAAGTAGAGTAACTAATGAGATTTTTCGAATTCTGGCTGATAAGCTGGTAGTATTATAAATCAAACTGAAAATATTGTGATATGACAAGATTTTACTTTAAAACTTGGAATAGCATTTAAAGGCAGAAAATAAATCCTCTTGAAACTGTCAGAAACAGATTATGACTGCAAAATAATAAAACTGTAAAAGCGTGAAATACGTTGATGAAAATACATTTGTTCAGCACTTTTAGATAATATATTTCAGAAAAATCGAAGGATTAAACTTTGTTTATTTAAAGTAAAGTTAAAATTTAAAAAGTGAAAGGATAGACTATAGTTTGAGGAAGAGTGCTTAGAATATTCCTGGTAACAGTTTTTAAAAACATAACCTAAAAAGAGAAATGAATACTGATGATAATATAGCTAAGGTTATTAATTTTAAAGTTAGTGTTCAATAAAGCGAATAGATAAATTTATAAAAAAAAGTGTTTTCACTACTAACTATATTAGTAAATATATCCAAATAATCTCCTACATGTAATTACGTTTTCTCGTAAAATTATCAGTTAATGAACTTCGTTTAAAGAGAGCTGTAAAAACAATTTAAAGAAAAATTTTGTAGAAACGGAAAACTTATTAGAACTTTTATTAGAACCTATAAACGAATTATTAATAAAAACTATTTTCAGTACGAAACGTAACATTATTATTAAAAGACGAAGTTGGAGATTGTTTTACATATTTTTAAGAGTATGTGTTTTTTTTAAAAATGATAATGATTATGATGATAACAAAGCTTAAGAATACATTAATTAGCTTTCTGTTTCCAAAGAATAATACTAAACACGGCTGAAGAAAACAAAATAATGTATGTTTAACGTTAATTTATTGTATCTTTAGTAATTAAATATCTAATTGCGCTTTACAAAAAAAAATGACATTATGCATACGTTATAATGAATATTCGATAACCGCTCAAAATAGAATGTGAGGAATGTAAATTGAGATTCAGAAAAATGTACCTACCTGTGGATTTTTTGTTCTTGTTGTTTTCGTAATTTATGGTTATAAAAACATTTCATTTTAATATTCAAAACTAAATCAGAAAGTTACCACATTTACTCGTGTATAATGTGCACTCTGTTTTTGATTAAAAAAATAGTAAATATGAAAGGATAAAAATAAATCCTTTTTTAAAATTCAAAATTAAGTTTAAAGTTAAAAAATTCCCAGCTCCTTTTCGAACTTTAAATCTTCTATTCAAAAACTCTTCTTGCCCCTGTTAAGTTTATTTTACAGATTAGCACTTATTACTTTCGAACCTCAATTTCTATCTAACCATTTGACAAAGAATGCTGGGTTTATGCTTCTTTCAGGCGTTTGTGGTTTGCGGCATCCAGGTCTTGGCCAAGTCTTGTTGTCGTCATAATTCCCCATACATCCATCAAGAGCTACTTTATCAATTAAAGTAACTTACCCTCCCAGATTGACACCTTCGCCCTCTACTGGAAAATATCCTAAATGCTTAATAAAACTGGCATGCAATCTATCAAGAGCGGAGATTTTACAGATTTCAGAGTTCTGTAAAAGCCACGACCTTGTAGATCTTATAAAATTAACGTAAATGGCTCGCGGGGCGTCCGATCGAACACGGGCAGATGATGTACGATGAAACACTTCAATAAATGAGTTCGATCCGTAAATAGGCCCCGAGTCCAAATTATTTCTCTCAAAGTGTCTCCGACGTATTCGTTACATATATACTGTATAATGCACACCATACTATTTTAAAAGCAGAAAATTTGAAATAAATTATGTAGACATCCTGACTCATTTTTTTTTCTTTAACTAAAACTATCGTTCATTCACGTATATTTATGCCTCCTATTAAAATCAAATAAGATTTCTGCAATGAGTATTTAACTCTCTTCAGAAATTTTGTTTTAAAATATTTATCGAGACCGGAAACCGTTACCTATCGATACCATTCATAAATACACAAACTACGGTACACAAGAGTACAATTAATTCGTTTATTTGAGGGGGTCGGGGCAAGAGAGTTCTAAGCCACATTTGTAAACTTCTGACATATATCAAGTTGAAAGTTATGTCAAGTACCTTAAATTAAAATATATAACATAAGATTTTTTGCTAATTTCTTAGTAGTGTTTTAGATATTCTGAATAACAATATGGCATTACTTTAAGGATATTATTATTACGTCCTTTGTAAATTAGCCGGTAGAAAAAGTACAGAAACATCTGGGGCAAAAAAGAAACCTGGGACACTTGCTGCCACTCAGTGACATTAGAAACAGTTACTTTCTACTTCTATATTCGCATAATTTTATCGCGAAATTCATGTGTTGTATTCAGTGACTTAGTGAAAACAAGCGTGGTTACATATAGAAACAAGTTGGAATTTGTACGTCAAAAGTGACAAATGAGGTGCGTTCGTACTATAACTAGTTTTATAAATATTCAGATCTTGGTGCAGAGATCATTCAGAGCTGTTTCACTCTTATGCAAAAATGCATTAATACAAAATTTATTTTATGTGCAGATTTTCATATTATAGATATTAATTTTATTTTATGAAATTAAGATTCAATACACTTTTACAAACAATTAATTACAATTCTTTTACATTAAAATTATACTATGCGCAAATATACAATACAAGACAATGTAAAAAAGTCATCGTTACTGTTTCACTGAAAAAATTAATCATATCGTCTGTTATAATATGATTAATTTCCGTAATAAAATAAGCACATTTTAAGTTGACAGCATTTTATCTTTTGTTGACATTTACTGAAAATTTCAATGGGAAACTTAACCCTAGCTTTGAAAATTTCTTAACTTGAAATCGATATTTAGACTTTTTCCCTTTAATATCTATTTCTTCGGAACACCTATCCAAAAAACTGTCGGTAGATTATATGATTGCTATTATTATACAATTTTAATATACAAATTCGGTTTTTAAATTCAGTAATGCGAAAATAATATGACTCCATCTTAAATAGGACGTAATCACCATGGTAACCAAGAATCATTACATATCATTAGATATCATTGAATTAATTACGTATCATAGGATTTAATAGAATAAAAAAAACTTTTATTAATATCTTTTAAAGTTTTGATTAGATTTTCATAAAATTTGAAATAACTCGACAAAATTCTGCAACGATTATATATATTAAATTTCAAACCATTCGGTTGGGTAGTTTTTGCGCTGTTACATGCGGACAGACGGACGCACTAGACGACGACTATAGGTGCTACGTATTTACAATAATTTCGAATGCACATAAAATCTGTGGGTGATGGTGTATGTTACAGCCGATTACCAGCTTGGGGCATATAGGCCGATGGGAATTGACCTCCATAGGTGTCTTTATAAGGGAGACTAACCCGTATGTACGCAGCGTTTATGCAGGTGCGAAGAAAATAAATCCCTGACGGTTCGGCCTACAGGCACAGGAAGATTTCGAAGACGCAGACCGTGGAGCACCTGTTTATTGGGAATTGCAGAAGAAAGACCTATTTACCATGATGTGGCAGTTTGGACTATCCACTTCGAAATATACCTCTACCTGTAGGCGGAGCCAGCAGGGATTTTTTTTTTTTTACCGTAAGAGTTGGTCCTATTAAAAACATGTCAGTATAAAAGTTGTAGATAATATTAAGAAGATTTATAATAAATTCAAGCGGATTTGATATTTTGGGAAGTGACGAAGTTAGGAATTTTTTTTTCTGAAACCCCTATTCCCCCCCCCCCTTCCTTGGGGGCATTTTCAATGAAATCAAAAATCTGTCATACATAAATTTTTGGCCCTTTTCCTAGAAGTAATAAAAACTTTAAACGGATTCGATACGTATCATAATGGGGGGGTTTCTGTTTTCACTAAAAGCCCCCCTCCCATTTCCCCCCCCCTGGTTTGATTTTGCCCATTAACGAACTTGACCAAGATTGTATGCCCCTTGATTTTATGTATCAGTTTGGAAGAGATTTGTGCAGAATTATTGCAGTTATCGTGTCCATAAAAAAGTGACATAGATAGATATAATAAAGTTTTGAACTGGAGGTGGTTTTGTGTTCTGGGAGTCATGATCGGCGTAGATGTGCAAAATTTTTTCAAAAATTCCAACTTAGGGGAGAATGTAATAGGTAGTATTTCTTACGAAATCTATCTAAAAGGGAAACTTGGAACGCATAGGCCGACGAGCGCGTCATTTACTCGAATCCAACATCTGAAATCTACCAGGATTTTAGAGATGATCTTCACTTAACGTATTAGGATAAATAACAATTTTATTGCTTCGCAATTTATTATTTAGTAATAGATTAACGGAAAATCCATCTTAATTTTGGAACACACTATCTGCAAAGTATTGCAAAGTATTAAAAAAAAAAGCTTAAAATAGTATTTCAGAAATGCATATTTAAATTTCAATAAAAATTAAATTACCGGAATTTGTTTTCTATCTTAATAAAACTAATAAAAGGGGAAAATGTACTTTCGCTGAAAAATGTCCTATTTTAAACATTTGAAAGTGTCAAAATGAAAATGAATCACAAAAGAAACCATAATTACAATCCAAATTCCACTCTTTCAAGCCAATGAACTGATAGTAATAATATCAGCTGTCCATCCAATTTCACAAGTGAAAGATTTTCTTCTCTATCTCATTCAGCGCAAAACAGATCGCAGAAATAATTCTATTGCTTGCATAGCTACATCTGATTGGATCCAAACAGCTGATAACGCATAGATTGTCATTTTGTTCCCAATAATCGCTATTGTAGATTTTATTATTGCACCTGATCTCGTTCAGTGCAAAGAAAAAGTTCTTTTCAACGCTCACAGCGATATAACTGAAAAAAATCCCTGACGACTCGGTGTACAAGCACAGGTAGATCTCGAAGATGCAGACCGTGTGGCGCCTGTTTATTGGGAATTGCAGAAGAAATGAACTTTTTGCCACAATGTGGCAGTTGGTACCACCTACTTCGAAATCTACCTGTGTTTGTAGGCGGAGCTGGCAAGGCTTTTTTGTGTTTTATTATTTATTTATTTATTTGCAGTAGGAGTTGATCCCATGAAAAACTTGTCAGTATAAAATTTGTAGATAATATTAAGACGATTTATAATAAATTTAAGCGGATTTGATATCTTGGGAATTGGCGAAGTTATGGATTTTTTTTCTTCTTAAACCCGTATTTTTACCCCCTTGAGACCATTTTTAATGATATCAAAAATCTGTCATACATAAATTTTCGGCTCTTTTCCTAGACTTAATAATAACTTTAAACGGATTCGATATGTGTCATAAGAAGTTATAGTTTTTTTCTGTTTTTACAAAAAGCCCCCCCCCCCCTCCTCGGCTGATTTTGCCCATTAACGAACTGCGAACGAACTTTTATGCCCCTTGATTTTATGTATCAGTTTGGAAAAGATTTGTGTAGAATTATGAGAGTTATCGTATCCATAAAAAAGTGATATAGATAGATAAATAGATAGATAGATAGTTTTGAACTGGGAGTGGTTTTGGGTTCTAGGAGTCATAATCAGCGTAGATCTGCAAAAATGTTTCAGAAATTCCAACATAGGGAAGAATGTAATAGGTAGTATTTCTTACGAAATCTACCTAAAATTTGCAATACGCTGGTGTATTTTTATGGTTTTTGAATGTTAAGAAGAAAGATGTCCTTTGGTAAAGTATATGCGAAGATGGGAAGATGCGTTTTAATTTCGTTTTCTTTGCAAGTTTTGGAAAATAGCAACGTTCGTCTTTGGTCTCAGATGGTATGACTAGACTGTTGCTGGTGTAGTTTCTTTGGCGGGCGGCGGTTTCTTTGAATTTGAATGTTTAAAAAGCATATCCCTATATACTCATGGAGTTAGATGATTTTTATTTTAATTTTGAGGTTAGAATTTTTTCAACCATGCATTTTTATTTTATTTTATTTTATTTTATTTCATTTACTTTTTGTAATTACTGCTGTTGTAGAAAATGAGAGTTAGAAAATATTTTTTTTCTGTGATCATATTTTTCCGAAGTAAAAACGAAATAAAGCATCGCCTGATTTGTGCGAATATTTAATTTTAATACAATTGTATTTAATTTGAAATACATATTGAAAATATCATGCAATGGTAATTTTTACAGTAAATGCAAATATTAAAAGTTAAAACGACGATATTTTTATAAATGTTCATTCATCCGATTTCCAAAAGTGACAGTTTTTATCAATAAGTTATTATCTTTAAACTAAAAATGTCAAAAAGATTTTACTATGGAACTTTAAATCATTTATAATTAATTATATGTTTGTATTTCATAATGGTATTGGAAGCATTCTGTTAATATTCTGATCGATTAAAGTTTACTGTTAACCATATATCTCGCTAGCAATGGAATTACTAGGCATATGAATTTATATTAGAGGTGGGATTGGATGTGGGGAATATTAGAATGGGAGAATGATCGAATCTGAAATATGAAAATTTGCTTCCGTAAAGCGGAAGTTCAATGTTGCGTTATTACCACTGTATATTAAAAATATTTTTAAGAAGCAAAAAACTGATATTCTCGGAAGTTTATTTTCTAGTCACACGTAAATTTTAATTTTGCGTTTTCAATTCAAGACGTTTTAAAATTTTAATACTTCATAAAAGATAGAAAATGCAAAATAGTACTAAAAATTCTAAAAAATGTCCTTCAAGTATAAAACAAAATCCTATCTTTTTTTAAATGTCTGTCACATATCAAAAATGCCTCAAAAGAGAAAAATTTGCAAAATTCACCACCTACCGAAAGTAAAAAAAAAAAAAAGGTTATTGTAATCTATTACTTAGCTGGTTGTGGAATGAGAGAACTTATTCATAGAAAGTAAATATTTATCAGTAAATATACTACAGCTTTGAGAGCAGAACTTCTCAGCCGCTGATGGGGGCAAAAAAAAAGTTTTGAAATATTCCGTGTATAAAGCGCATCCTACATTTTAGGACTAAAATTTTTGGGGAAATGCGCATTATACACGAGTAAATACGCTACTAAAAAATTTAAATGAGATAGTGTGATATATAAAAATAAATGCATAATGTGGCCGAAAACTAATATAATAAATAAATAAATTGATTAATTAATTTGACTTGATAGATGTATTTATGGACACAAGTACCATACAAACGTAATTCACATTAAATATCCAAATATATATGTATGGAGATTTAAATGAATATCGTTTCTTCATGCCAAAGTTTCAGTTCGGAATATATTGGTAGCTTTTTTAAATATATTGTATTTTTCTGTAAGTGTGAATGTGAAACAAACATGCTCATCTATGTAATTTAACCGATTGTTAAAAAGAAACTGAAACGTTACTCTACGGATATTTATAACATAATTATTAAAACGTCAATTCAAGATGTTTTCTGGCAGTAAATATCAAATGATACTATAAAAATGGATTATTAATTTGATAATGAAATTTTTATGACAGTTCAAACAAATATCCATACCATTATCACCCTAAAATGATGAATGTCTCAATGAAATACTTTTAAAGGTGGTCGTCCTGTATTCAGGTTAGGTCTGAATAAACTGCACATTTGTGATTTTTCACCTTAGTGAAAAGTGTGACACGATGATATTCTGTAAGGAAATCAAACAGGAGTAATATTATACACCTTACAAACTTATTTATGTACTTTATAAACTAAACTTTGAATTTCTAGCATTTGTTTAATTTGTTTGTCTTATACACTGCTATATTAGAAACAGCTGACTAATAACAACTACGATATGGGGAGGGCATGATTTCAACAGGTTTATGGACGTGTTTAGAAGGCATGACATCTTAAACATATGCTAGAAATTAACTTAAATCAGTAACAGACACTGATGTAGGATGACGTGCTTGCACATTCTTTTCAAGAGTATCCCAATGGTGGTGAAAGGGAATAAAATCCGATATTCTTTATGGATGTTTCAGTAAAAAGATTTCATTGTAATCTTTTTACTGGACCTGAGACTGTTTTGGACCATACACTGTAAAACATTGCACAAAAGCTGCCTTAATATAACATAAACGTTTGCGAAAATTCAATGCTACCTCGTCGTTATTCGGGATTTTGGAAGATTTTCTTCTGTATTCATAAACGATTTCCAGAAATGCAAATCATAAACTTAAAAAAACAAAGGATTTCCCAGGTTTACAGTAAATATTGTAAAATAAAAGTCCCCTTTGCTACCTCCTAACTGCGGAAACGACGTCTTTTTTAAATCTGGAAACCTATTGCATTTTGAGGTTTCTGATTGTTTCTTCTACTGAAGGTTTCCTTAAAAGAAATATTTCTTCCATATTAGGAGATATTTCAATATTTTTTAAACTGTAAATTTCCTTTTAGTTTTATATTTTTCTCTTCATGAACCAGTAAGCTTCTAGCACACTAGTCTTTTTCAATTTTTGCGATGCAAATGGGAGCAAGGTTTGTTAAAATGACTCAACAGCTTAATCAAAGTCACCAGCAATCGATATTTTCAAAACGAAAAGGAAATTCAATACGAAAATAGTACATTCATATAAATTAGAAGTGATAATTCTATGCCAAATTAGCTTTTGATATACGATATGAAATGCATCTTTCTACCAAGTATTAAAATGAATATTGAGTCATAAGCATAAAAACAGGTTTCGGTAGCCATGTAATGCGAACTTTATATTCGAAACTCTTATTGCAAATCAAAATATTGATTTTTCTTAATTTGCTATGACATATTTTGAACATCTCAAAAATTATTCTAAAGAAATAAAAAAGCTGTTTCTATCTAACCACAATTAGTTTTCTCGTAATCTTTTCTATTACGTTTGAATCAAACATTCCTTTCGAAATAGATGAGTGTGTAATGTTTTAGGTGGGTGATTTTCTTAGATGAAAGTGAATTTTTTTTTTAATTAAGTCTTTCCTAGAGGCATTATATTCAGAACTGCATGGCCAAAAATGCCCCATAGGTCATTCTCTGTCAATATTTCTTCTAACAGCTGCTCAGTAAAATCATTAAATTACCATTTATTATATTTGTACGTAGGTATTTGTGAGTATTTCAATGATTCTTTTTGCCAGTTTCTAAACTTCTCAATTTCATTACAATGCCTAATGTCATCGAAGTTCCAAATTTAAAATTTTCACTTGCGATAATATTCTAAACTCGTGTATTTATATCGCTTTAAAAATATATTTGCTGATTTGGTGCTTTGTAGTGCGAAACATTTGTAACTTATACCTCTTTCATCGTAGAAATTAATCTATAATTTTCCCAAATTACCGAGGTTTGACGGTTGAAAGTTTATCTGTTTATTATTAATTTACAATGCTTTTGAATAAAACAAAATTAATAACAATAATTTTAAGTTATGGTATCGTTGTTAGTTTTGAGCCCAAATTTCTGATTCATAAAATATTGTTTTCTACAAATACAGTTTCTTACTAAATTAACTTCAAGTATCAGGGCGCTGAAAATAGAAAGGAAATACATGTTTTTATGAAAAAAAAAACTATTTTCCGTTTCAAAATACCCAAGTGTCTGGAAAATGTTGAGCATCATAAATGAAGGTGTAGAAATTAGCTATGTTCAGTGCTTATTCTTCGTCACCCGATTATTACGAAAGAAAAAAAATAATCTAATAACACGTGTTCGCGCGCGCGTGCAGTAGATTCAATCAGTGGTAAAATGAAAAAAGTCGGACTCCAGTAGGATCCCCTAAGATCTGTCCCAAACATAAGTATAGTTGATGTGTATATGATTTTAAAATATTCATTTTATGAGTCAAAGGTCATCAAACACTCCATTCAATATATTTCTTCCCACAAACTTCTATGGGATTGCTTAAACTTGAGTAGATTAAAATTTATCGCTGAATAAAATATCTTTTTCCCTTGCCTAAAAGAAAGATATTTTCCTTCTTAACGTAAAATTAAATTTATACAAGCAAAGGATACAAGTCCAATTAGTGATGACGACGCACATTGCTAATGTCGCATGGATGAAGACATTCTTCGTCGATTTTTTCCTCTGTGCGTAGGTGAGGAAAGCTTGAATCAGACAATAAACGGTGTACAATGTTATCAAAAGTGTAGTGCACACAAAATGAGGAATAACTACAGAGTTTACCTGAAACAGAAAAAATATTTATGAATTTTAATGAAATTAAAATCGAATGGCATGAATAACATTACGTGAAAATTCTATATACACAGACACATATATTTATATATTCCAATGTATTCTATATTTAAAAAGAACAACATATTTACCAGATTTCATCTAAATTAAATGCTTATTATAGTTATGAAATAAAGATATGCTTACTATATGAAGCATCTCTTGGAAACTATTAAAATATTTAGCCAGTTTAATTAAATTGTATAACATTCTTCTCCGATTGCTTAGGCAGAAAGGATTTGCAGTTCGGATTCAATCTGTTACATTTTCACTTAAATTGTAAATTGCTAAAATACACTGTAAACTAATGATTATACACAAGATGTTAAAAAATCTTCAGAAAACTTTAAAAAGGGATTAGCTCTTTAAAATAAAGATATTTTGGATAATATCGCATAAAGCCAAGTCAAACACATAGGCAAAAATACAATTATTACATTTATAACGAAGAAAGGTTTTATTTATAATTTTTACAACTATTTTAACTTTCTTCTGAAAACGTTATTTTCTTAGTAAATTGAATAAAAATATTTTAAACAAAAATTTTATATTAATATTCATAGGTCATCTTCCACCTTATTAAGATTAGTATAATCTTATCATTACTTGGTTCTTAATTTTTTTTTAGGGTTAATTTCATTAATAATATTGTAACAGATACAAATACACAAGGTTTTGTTTTATAACGTCATACTTATTTAGGTTACGATATGAAACTTGAAGTAAATATCTCAAAAAAGCTATATGCATGTGAATTAAAAACTTATTTTTATCCAATAAGTGTTATTTACATTTTAAATAAAGTACGGAGGATACATGCAATTCATCACCACTTCTACTGCATTCAGACTATTTAAAAATTAACGACAAACGACAATGTGAAAATTCACGGCTAACAACTGAAATTAAAAAGAGGTGTCTCCTTCCTCTGAATATTTGCATTAGATAAGGAATGATACTATGCTTTGTAAATTATTGCACAAAATTTTATTGTAACGCAAGATACTGCAACAGTAGTTCAAACAGAATTTTTGAAAAAAAAAATATTTTATTTATAATGAAAATTAACTTGCATATGAAGGAATTTTGAGAGAAAAGAAATACATTATTGATTAAATAATATATCTATCACATTCACAAAATAAATGGAGGTGCTAATACAGGAAATTAGGTGTAACATGTAACGGTAGTATATCTCTGTTCAATATATTTTTTTCCTATCACAAATCATTACTCTTCATCAGATATATATTTTTAATGTGTTCTATTATGTAAAACCTTTAAAAGACATTAAATATATTACGTCAAAAATTAACTACCATGTACAGAAAAATTAATTTTTTTCTAGAATCACCCATTTGGAATGATTTTTTTTTTAGAATATAAAGATACAAGTACCAACTGCAATACAACAGTAGCAGCATTGACGAAGTCTACCATAAGCGTGTATTATAATGATATTAAAGTGGCTTTCGCTCTCTTCAGAATTTGACTTTTCCCAAAACGGTTTAATTCACGACACACTGAGAAAGAATACATGCATTTAATTAAGTAGGTAACCACCGATGAGGGTACGCTGAATGCAATCAAAATTAATATGAAGTACTTGGTAAATTTGTTTGTGTTCAAAATGCTGTTCCATTTACCTACTAGCTGACCCACCCGGTGTTGCCCGGTCCCTAAATAATAACTTTAAATATAACTAAAATAAGTGTTACATTCCAACATTTGTCTTCAGGAGAGATGTTTGCAGCTCTGGGGGAACACTGTGGAGTTCCGGAGGAGGGGGAAAGGGAATTGTACTTCTAGATCATCAATAAGCATAAAATCCCAACTCACCTTTTTTGGCACTAAAGAGGGTTACTTGAAAAACCAACGCTGGAGTTTGTTCCTTACTTTTTTCGCTGCATTTCAGAGAAAAAATCGATCGCAATAGTTTCTTTAATAATTAATATTAAAAACAGTGTTTAATGTTCTTTTAATTTTTTAAAAATTGATTCGCGAATGTCGTGAATTTGGATTGCTTTTATGAGTGAGTCAAAATCTCCGGCGAACTTGGAAAATCAGGGAAATATGCGAGTCTTTCCGTTCAATATAAAATAACGAAAATTCCAAAAATTGAACCCCAGGTGCATTCTTCATATATCGAGAAACAAATTTGCAGACCTCTGCATGCGATAGATTTTGCTAATAAACAAAGAGACACACACGCAGAGAGAGGCGGAAACTGTCTTTTATTAACATAGTTGTTAAATAGCGCCAAGTATTATCCCAATTGCTCTTATGCATATTGCCATACACAAACTCTTATGCACATGCATTTAATTTGAGAAGCTGCCAAAGGTAAATTGTCCATCTGGATTCCAGTCTTCCTCCAGAAGTTCTTTCAGTAAATTAGTCATTGCTACCAACAAATGTAAACTAGGATGCCTCTACATGAGAGTGGTGACATATTCACAAAGAATATGCTCAGACTGTGCTCGGAGAAACTTTTTTCCAAACTATGTCAAACCCGCATTGCAGAACTTGGCGATAATCACCTGGACAAGTTCAATTAGACGACTGAGGCAAATTAACAAACAATAGCTTAGCGATAAGGACAAATGCACCAAGATTGTTTTTGTCCGAATTTGTGCGTTCTTGTGCGTTCGTTTTTATCCAAAACTGCATCAGCCATTCAAATTTTATAACCCATATGTCGCCACTCTCATACAAAAGGCACCCTACTGTGTACATAGTGACATCTCGACCCATTCGTTACTTAATCTGCAGCTATGAAAATCAACAATCTCGAAGTCCTATTACACGACATTTTAAACTCCTTGAAGAGCGGTGAGGTATTTTTTATACCACTTAGTTGTAAATGTCATTTGTACCAGAATTAGTGAACAAAATTTTATTTCTATAACTTTGGTGAATAAAATCTGTAAAATTGCATTTCTTTATTTTCAAATAACTTTCTTGGGAAAATTCTGGCGTGAATTTATCCGTACAGAAAACCAATTACTTTCCCCTAAATGGGTTAAAGAACACTATTAGATCGCTTTATTCATGTTTGCAACATTCACTCTTTCGGAATGATAACCAATGTTAGCGCAAATGATATAATAAACGCTGCTACTACCACCAGCTTTGTTTCACGATTATCTATTTTTTTTTATATATATACAAACACTAGTAATTAAGAGTTTTTTACTGTTTTATTTTACGTACATGTCCTTAACTGTTTCATAAGTACCATTTAAAATATTATTTTATTTTATTTTTTAATATTGGTTAATATTTTATAAAAGACTTTTATCCCAATGCTCATTAAATTATTGGTGACTAGTAAAGGACAAATTTTAGCAAAAAACAACAAGACAAAAATCTACAATATACTTAAATTTAATTACTTGCTATACGATAGTTCATGAAAAGTTATTTTAATTTTCCTTACAAAATAATCCGCAAGAAGAGATAAGGTTCACTTACGTGACAAGAATATATAATGACCGAATACAAGGTCGGGGTTTAAAGTTGGAAAAAATGTCCATGCATTAGCATTCCTTGATCTTCCTGCATAAGATTATTCATAAAAAATGTTTCTATGTATTGTACGTCGATTTCCAAATAAACCAGTTGGAAAACAGCCATTGATTTCAAAACTGTAAAGAAACATTCGAAGTTTCATCTGAAATTCTAAATGAATTTTGTTTTCTTACGACAAAAGAAATGATTATTCTTAAATGGATTATGATGCAAAATTCTATTTAACATGGAAATTGCCAGTGAATTCATATATTTAAGCTTATTTTCCTGTAGAAAAAATTAGCGATATCTTTTACTTTTTTTTTATATTTCTAATTTTTCTATAAATAATTATATCCGTGTAAAAACTAAACTAGTGAATAATACATGTGATTCGATTATAATTGCGACTAAGAAAATCTGAAAAAAAATTTCCATCCAAGTAAAATTGTTCAATTAATTCAATATATCCGATTTTCCGTAGTAATGTAAATCCTTTTATCTAGAAGACGATGTTTTATTCTTGAAAAATAAATTAGTGAGCAAGACATTGTGGAGTAAGGATTATTTTACGAATTTAAACTATTATTACCTTTTTTTTTATTATTATTCCTTTTATATATTTTATTTGAAATTGTCTAAAAATGTACCGAATAATCCACAGATTAAAAGAAGTCCCCCAAAACTTTTTTAACTGTATAAATTTAATTTTGTAAGCAGTATTGAAGAACTTCGCAGTCTTGACAACATTAATAAACTTAGAAGGAATCCATTAATTTATTATTTTAATTTTTGAAAGTCATAAAAACTTTTTTTCGCTAATTATAAAGAATACTAATATCTTTTAACTATTTTTGATGCTTGGAAGGCAAGAATAATTGAAGTGGGATTGATTATTTGCTTCATTTATCTTTTTCCTTCTTTATTACTATTTTAAAATCACCGTAGTATAACTACTGAAACAGAAAATTGCGTAACATAACATAAACACGTATTGTTGAATTAAGGAATTTTCTCCTGAAGATATTTTGCGTACATTTTGTATATTTCTTAATTAAAACTGCAGAAATAAAAAAAGACATTTCCAGGAAATGATTCTTTAATCTTATAGAATGATATTATTAACTAGAGGAGCCTTTTATTCAGCAGCATTCTGCTACGGAGATGTTTTTAAAAAATTTGCTTTTAAAAATTAGAATGCTAGAACTACGTATTTCCTAGCATAATATTCGCTTCCATGTATTTTATGCATTTTCTACTTTACAATGAAATTTTCAGTAAAACAAAAATTTCTTCTTATTTTTCCATCCAGAATGCGAGATAATTTGATAACAAAATTAAGTTCAGATATGTGAATCGAAAGAATGGTTCTCTATTTTTTCCCGTTTTCAACTATTTCCAAGACCACCAAGAACGTGTTAAAGTGTTACTATAGTCGATGATCTATAATGGTCGGCAATGCAATCCATTAATTCTTTCTGTAGAAAATTAGACAGCTTCAGACGAATCTGGAAAACAATGTGATTTATAAATGTGTATTTCTCAAATAAATTTGCTTGGAATTTCCAATTATTTATCGGCATATTTTAAATTTAAAATTGTTCAAGGGAAAACAGTAACAGAGTCTTCA
Organism: Maratus michaelseni; assembly: GCA_963931845.1. Taxonomy (NCBI): domain Eukaryota; kingdom Metazoa; phylum Arthropoda; class Arachnida; order Araneae; family Salticidae; genus Maratus; species Maratus michaelseni. The sequence goes on along the minus strand of OZ007586.1, from coordinate 207,173,096 downwards.
AAAGAAAGGGAAAAAATTGTGTGGTTTAAAATGTTTTACCACTTAGTAAAATAACACGAAATTTAATCTTAGTGTTCCACTAGAAAGAAAAAAGCTTTGCTGATATTTAAGCTATATATTTTTTTCATTATCTAACTTATAAAATTATTATTATTACATTGTCTTGAATAACCTAAAAGGATAGTTTTCATTCAGTTTCAAAGTCCCACTTTTAAATAAAAATAAAGTTATAATGTGTTTTATTTATTACTAGTTCATTCATTATGTTTCTCTCATTTCTTCATGTATATTTACCTTAAAAGTGCTATATCTTTTATTACTCGACTTTTTAATTCAAGAAACATGAACATGAATCAGTGTTCTTAAAAACCTTGGGGCATTTTTTGTATCCCATAATTTAATGCGAGAAAACGGTTAGAGAAAATGGTTACTTTATTATGTTATGGAGCATTTTCATTGGTCAAAATAGAGATATTCTATAAAAGTGGTGGAGTGACTATGCAGCAAAATCTGAAGATTTTTTTACAGTGTAAATAATTAGACTTACGAATCCATGACATGCTCATTATCTTAATAAGGGTTAGATTTACAGCTTTTTAAACTATATCTAAACAAAACTAGCTTGAACAGTCCAGTTCATATTATAACTTATAAAGATCCGAAGCATAAAAGTAACAAGTATATTCTTTTTTTATTATTAAATCGTAATATTTAACCTCTTACTACTTGTAGTAGCAGTATAAAGATAATTTGTAGTACTCGAAGTAGTTCTAGGCAATACGTCAAAAGAATTAGTTAAATACACAAAATTGGTTTAAAAACTGAATTTGTAGGTATAATATCATTAAAATGGTAACATTTATTTAAAAATTTTCGAAAACTTCATCTCTGCATTTTAAATAATCTTTCACCGACTATGATAATCACAGCCATAAAACCTTATTTTATCTAGAAAAATTGATAAATCCCAAATAAATGCGTCAAATGTTAGAAAACTGAAATATTTTTTGATAGTTTCAAATATCAAGCCAAAAATATCGGAATTTTATAAACCGTTAATAAAAGCCATATATTCTAAAACAGATGTTTTACTAAACGTTTTAAATCGCAATTAGCTTCTATTGCATTAAAAACTTAAAATATATTGCGTTAGAACGATAATTTCTATATTCCAAGTTTAGGTAGGAATTCGACCGTAGTGTTATCTTGATTAAATACTCCTCTTTTCAAAATAAACAACAAAGAATGATAGTGGCAATTAGTATTGTGATAGCAAAAACATATCTCTAATTGCTTCGACAAAGAAATTTTCATTTCAGACAATCTAGCAAACAACAATAAACCCAGAAAAAAAATATGGTAAATGTACGTACGTGACTATTAAAATACTTTAGGGATTCTAAAAGATAGTTTAAGCGATAACTGTAAAAGAAAAAGGGCTGTTCTTTTTTATATTTCTAGTGATGAAAGTAATTTTTGTATCATTATACAGAATGTTTAAAAATAGATGAAGGAACTTTAAGAGGTGGTAAAGCACATTACAAGATTTTTTTTTTTTTTTTACAGGAAACCAGGGTCACAATCTTTTTATTCATTCAAAATACAGGGTGCCCCATTCGGATCCAAACCCAGATTTTCGTTTATAACTTTAACGGTAATGAAGATACTTTAACAAAATGTTGAACAGATTTATCTTGCTTTGTGTGAAATGCGATGACATTACAAAAAGTGCTGGAAGTGCATCGTGATTCGACCAGTGACATCGAATGTACTGTGAAATAGACTACGAAATATGGAGCGTCTAATTCAGAGTTGTTTAGATGCGGATGATAGCCACTTACATCCCTTCTCTTGGCAGTCTCTTTTTTTACATTTTACACAAAGCGAAATAAGTCTGCTGAAAATACTGTTAATATATGATCATTATTCCTAAATATGAACAAAAAATCAGAAATCCGATTGCAATAAAACATTCTATATTTTTCACAGCATAAATAGATTTCGACCCTGCTTTTCTGTACAAAAAATTGTTTTGTGTGGTGTCCTCTTTTACTTCTTAAAGTTTATTTAATCACATTCTATTGAAAAATGTAATCCCGAACTTTCATTCTTAATACTTTACGATGGTGGGGATTTAGTCTTTTGGAAACCTAGTCTGTATAAATAAACAAGAAAGATTAATCATGCGTCAAGAATAGATTATGAAACACTTTCCAACACATTCAGAATACTGTAACGAAACTTCACCGTACAATAATGTGAAAGATGATTTTTAAGTAAACAATTTAGAAACGAATAACATATTTGAAAACACAATTTCAGCAATTGCCATCTATAGTCAGAAAAGTATCCGAAATATTTTGTGCAACTCTGTATATGATCTATATATTTGTATATGTACTACACAGTGTGCTAAAATTTAGTTCGTTTAGAAAACGTATACCACAGTTGAAAATTCCCCTTCAGCAATTTCCGTCATTAAACGGAAATGTCGAATTATTTTGTGCAGCTCTGTACATGATCTATAGAATTTATGTACCCCAAGTAATATGCAGAACTTTAGTTAAACTTTAAAACGCATATCACAACTTAAACGCACGTCCAGCAATTCTTGCTCATAGACAGTACTGTTATAGTATTCATTTCCGTGTCACTGTAAGTGAATGTAAAATGCCATATTCCACAGCAAGCATCTTTTTAGTGTACCTAAAATAGTGTAACATCATTAAAATATACTTAAAATTATTTCCCCTTTAGACCATAATGTAACGGAATTCTTTTGAGAATCCCTGTAAATGAACTATAAATGCTACAAACTTCAAATTCAACAGGAAACATACAATAGTAAACTTCAATACCATATATCAATTACACGGCAATCTGAGTATATTTGCACGAGTTAGAGGACGGCCAGATGACCAGACAAACCGAAGTCATAAACACTTTTTAACTAGGTTGGAAATCGTTAACAACATCTAATTTTGTTGAGTAACGGTATTGATTAAATCGTGTTTTCTACATTATTTCCCCATAGTAGCTGAGTATTGATCAGCTACAATGGGAAATAATTGGCGAAAGAGGATTGTCCCTGGCTGTTTGGAAGATGGATAATTTTGATTTTCTGGAGTATTGGGGTGTTTTCTTAAAAGGTATATTGAACAGAAGCTAGACTCCCATAACGGGACTCAGTATCTGAAAAAATATGAAGTGGGTCAAAAATACCTGACATATTTTTAATTTCAATAAAAAATCAAGTAAGTAGTGTATAAGAGTGTGGTTCGGACGACAATACTTCTCATTATTGAGAGTTTTATTTAAATAATAATAAAAAATAAAATACTTCCAAAATTTACCCATAGATGGCACTTTAATTTCAAAGCTTAAAAAATGCATCTAAAACTCAAAATAAGCATTTATATACTATTTATTTTGCACAATCGACTACCATATTTAAACTTGTACTTCCTTTTAATTAGAATCACATCTAAACGATACTCAATTTCATTCCACACGGTGAAATATGGTACAAGATTGTACAAAATAAATGGTCTGTAGCTTATTATCTTACACTTTTAGTGCCTTTTCTGCAACTTTGAAGATATTTCGGCTATGGGCAAATTTTAGAACTAATTTATTTTAATTTGTTTAAATAAAATTTTCAATCAAGAGAGGCAACCGCACTATCCAACGCCAATTCTTGGATTTTTTTTATTAAATTTTAAAATATGTTAAGGATTTTGCATATACTCTGTAATCTATATATTTAAAACGCTAAGTTTTTTCTTTCGACAATCCGTGAGAACAAACTACTGCATCAAATTACATCATTCTTTTTTTAAATGAAAGATGTTTGGACACAGATTTGTTATCGTGCATTCGTTTGTTCGAAAATTTAATTAATTAGCCGTAATTTTCAATTAAACTTTTACATCTGCTAATGACGTCATACTCCGTTAACGCCCACTGTTGCGAGATACAGAGTTTATTCTCTAAGCTCTGTGGTTCCGAGGATAAAAGAGGAATAATAAATATTAAAAGCACGTGGCTTTTAGGCCGAATTTTTTAATTTGCAAGTTAAATTTCGGTAAAAATATTTATCCGCGTGTTTTATAAGCGAATAAAAATTCATATTTATTCTGACGTCACGGGAATATTGTCCATTGGGTTTATTTTATCATTATACATTATAACTTTCTTGATGCCATTTTTTCATTAGCATTAAATACAAAATATATTTTTATTTGTTAACATGGTGTTTAAGCATAAAAGTAACGTATACAAAGGAAAATACGTAAAGTTTGCGCTGGTGAAAATGATGTTATGCTTAGCTTGAAATGCATTTTAACATTGATAAAAGTAAAAAGAAAAATTTATATGATTGTGTCAACATGACGTATTTTTAACTGATTTTTCAATTTTTTATTTTAAAGATTAGAACTGGAGCCTTTATTGGTTGCTTCATCTTGATTGCATACCTTGATTACATGTTACCAATTACTTTTTTTATTTTAAATTATAGATTAGAAAACTTCATATTTTTTTTTTTTTTTTAAATCACAGAAGTAAAGGATTTCAGGAAATTTAAGATTATTAAAAATAATGTTATGGTAGAAAAAAACTTGAAATAATGATTGAATTTTTAGGTAGAATAGACAATGTAAGACTAATATTTCATAGGAATTATTTTGGTAGATTTATTATAAATCATTTAACAGTTCCTTATTAGCGCAAAGTCCTATTTCTTTCACTGTGAATTCCTCTTTCGATGTCAAAAAAATGGTTTTCTACTTTTGGTCGCCAGCCAAAATACAGTGGCAATTTTTTAGAAATGTACAACGGTTGTCACAACAAACGACGCTTTAGCTTTCGCTTTTTCGCACGAGCTTATCGCGTTAGCTTTCATCGCGCTTACATCACTTCTAAGTACCACAAATTTCTATTTTTTACTACATTTGACTACATTTTACAATTTCAATTCTTACATCATCAATTAGAAAAAAAAAATAGCTTTCGAATGAAATTTATTTGAAAACTGCCGCTTAATTTAACGACTTTTTAAATAATTTTCAAGCATGAAAAGTTTTTTAATTCTATCTTATCAGTGACCACCAGTTTGCTTCAATAATGTAAAATAGCCCCTGGGAAAGTTGCCACAATTGAAAATAGATTTCCCTAACCATCATAAAAAGTGAATAATAATAATAATAATAAAAACAGTGATAAATCATAAGATCAGATTATCCATAAGATAGAGCATTTTGGCGCTAAACGAAAATCTGTCAAAAAAAAATAAAAAAATAACTTTAGTTTATGTTGAACATAAAATTGATATGCTGAATTCGTTGATGTATATGTTCCAGCAAATATCAGAATATGCTAGAAATTGCATTTTTTTTTTTTTTTTTTTTTTTATCCATTTGCCAATTGTATTAGAGGGAAAATATCCCCGACTATGATGGAAAAGGAATAATAATCCTGATTATGTAAAGGAACCGAAAAAACCATACAAACAAATTACACTTGAAAACTTAGCTTAAAATAATGGATGCGTTTTAGAGGATATGGATTTGTAGCGAACAATGATTAAAGAGGACATTTTAAAACTTTTAATTTAAACATTTTAAAACTTTTTTAACATCGAATTTCGATGGTGCTGTTGGGCAGATACAATGCTCATGCGCATAGGAGCTCATTCGGTTGCATTATCACAGGGGGAAGGGGGGGGGGGAGAGATGTGTGCTTTATTTACTATGTTCTTTTATTTGCTGAATATAAATAGAAATATACTGAATATGAATAGTAGGAATAGTCTATTTGTATGATTCTTCATAGGTCCATGAATTTTTTTTGCCGTGGGGAATATGGCGATAATGTCACAGTTGTTTACGGATTGTTTGTTTCAAGTTTGCATCGGAAATAGTACTGTATTTGACTGGGGAAAAAACATTTAAAATATAATATTTGAAAGACTGTTTCATACGCATCCCTTCTTAAATAATAAAGAAGTTTATTTTACTGATATTGTTATAGTAATTTTTTTTCGTCAAGTTTTGACGGGTTCCATCTAGTTAATATGAAATTTGTAAAATATAGGCAGTAAGGTAAAGTCAATAAATATCAAAAAGTAATTATTCAATGAGAAGATGTATTTCCTCTTGATTTGAAAACCTCATATGTTTGCTACAATTTTTAAAATGCCTTCTCCTATGTATTTTATATTTTCTCCAATTTTTTTGTATATGTTGTAAAGACATTACAACAGTATGTTAGTAATACAGTAATACAGTATCAACAAACGGATTTCGTTTAAGGTGTCAGGTACATTTAAATGACCAAAATTTCAAGCTGTTTTATTTAATTCTATTAAAATTTAATTAATTTGTAATATTCCAATCAAAAGTATACATTAAAAAAAACAAAAAGTTATGCTAAAAATAGCTTCAGCTGCCATCATATACACTGTAATAAATACTCACTTTATTGAAAATGTTTATTTTGCGGCTTGGGTACACAAGTTAGCATTGCTTAAATATGTACATAGTTTAAAAAATCTACTCAAAAGAAGAACTTGAAGCTAATTCTCTTTTAATTACACTAGTTAAGTCCATCAAGTCCATGAAAAAAATACAGGGTTATCGGAATTATATATATGATTTTATATTAAACAGAAAATATTAGAAAATTTATAATCGATGCTTTGCATAGTTTTTATTTTCTAAAAAATATGTAATTTTAATTCGGTATAAAATTCAGTTTATATGTATTTATATGTCTGTGATCTAATGATATGAATCAAAATGTTATATGTCATTACTTATTCAATGTTCATTCAATATTACGAATAACCAAAGGATCCACCCCGGGATTCTCGGGTTATAGAACGTACTGGCCAGTGTACAGAACATAGATTAAAACCACTTTTATAAAAAAAAACTGCAAGATAAATTTTACATTTAATATATTTTTCTATCTTGTCCACTAACAACACCAAAAGGCATTTTATATTAAAAATATATATTATATATCCGAATATAGTTCTAAAATTTATTAGAAGCGTACATCATATTACCGCATGACAGAGGTTAATAAACCGAAGAAATCGCGAAAATTTTTGCTACTTACAGCAGCTTTTTTAATTCTGATTATCACAATGTTTAAACACGTAGTTCAATTATAAATTTGTTAAATTTCTGTTACATTCATTTTATTTTACTTATTTATTTATTTATAAAGTGTTGTTTTTGTTAAGGGATATTAGCACGAGGCACACGTTGAGCTATTTATATTGTTTTCAGTGCAAACGACTTAATATTCCGTAATGCAGCTGCACGCAATAGAAATATATATTTTTTAAATTTACGATTAAAAATTATTTTAAAAACCATAAAAAGTAAACTGAGATACAGTTCTAAAAAATTTGCTACATTTCTCTCCCTATTCGAAGGTGTAAAAATTAAAACTATGCAATATTTAGAAGTAATTAAATTTTCGAAGAACGGGAAATGGATTGTTTCGATCATTGCTGTCGTCGATATGATATTAGAGTTACTCACGGGCATGTTTTTGCTTTTTAATACAGATTTGCATAATAAAAGAATGTATGACATGCTCAAATCTAAGAATATAGGCTCTTGTCTGCAACTCAAATATAAGTAGCCATAGATACTTAAAAATAACTTTGTAAGCAAATATAAATATAATTTTTTATTACTTCAGTTTACATATTATGGATTTAAAGAGAAATTGTTTAAGAAAAGTACATGTACAGTTGGGTAATATTTAAACGGAATAGTTAAAGAAAAAAAAAGTTGTGCAGTCTTAAAAAGTCTTAATAAACTACTATATATTTTTACAGCAAGTCTTGTTTTCTGTTTAAGGCTCAGACAACACATCAAGGTTTGAAGGGTTCGAATCTTTATTCAGGTTAGTATATTCGTAGTAAGTCGATTTCCACTTTAGACGGAGAACTCAGTCTGTTTTGCCCTCGTGTGCAAAATATGATCATGCCGTCCTAGAGGTCCCAGAATAGTATAGGAGACCTATAATGTCCTTGACAAGATGCGTGTGAATATACGCGTATAGTTTTATTTACATTTCTTGTGGTTATACACAAAAAGTGAATAGGTGTGCTTTTTTAGTTAAGGCTGCTCGTCAGTAAACTTCCCGATTCCCCTCGCTAATGTTATTCCTATGGGCATAGGATGCATTCGTATTTTTAAAATATCTCCTCGGGAAATTAATATTTTTAACTTCTGTTTCCTGTGTACTTTTCTTAAAGAATGTCTCTTTTTTTCTTAGTTATCAAAATATTTCTAAACTATGTGCTTAATTTATATTTTTATGTGTTAAAATCTTAGCGAAACTGAATATGATTTTAACATTTCATATAAAATTAAGTATATATTTTAGAAAAAAATTGACAACTAAGAAAAAAAAGAGACATTCTTTAAGAACAATACAAAGAAAACAGAAGTTAAAAATATTAATTTTCCGAGGAGATATTTTAAAAATACGAATGCATCCTACGCCCATTGGAATAACACTAGCGAGGGGAATCGGGAAGTTTACTGACGAGCAGCCTTAATACGTAAGAGAGAGGGGGGCACCTTTGAACACTGTAAATATTTTCCTTGAAATAAATTATATTTTTGACATAAAGATGGCAAGACATTACTTCTGCTTGAATGCAACAAGGATACAAAGCTTTATGTATTTTTCTCTTTCTTCGATCTAAACTTAACAAAATAAAGTTGTAAGCTTTTTATTGACAATCTTGTATCCCTAAAATTTTAATTGATTGTTCAATATTTAAATAAAGACGTTAGCTTTAGCTTATAAGCTTTGTTTTATTCAAATTCTTAAGCCTAATTGAGTAAATAGTTGTAATGCTAAACACCATGTAATGGGACACCATTGAACAATTAAACCTATGAAATAAACAGTTATGGGGGGTTTTTTAGAAAAAAAATTAAGAGATTAATTAAGAATAATTATACTTAATATGAAAGTTGTACTGATAGAGGGCTGCCAACTACTACACATTAGGTGTAGAAACAACACTTTCTTTTTGTCAAGTGTTTTTTTTAACATGAGAGATTCTTGTCTTGTCATATATTTGAATTCTTTTCCATTTTTAAACATATATAAATTTTATCATAATTTAAAATGTATATTATATTGTGCAGGGCTTTGTATATTGCATGAAATATTTTAAATAAAAATATTCAGTTTAGTTTTGGTTTTAGCCAATTTTTTATCTTTTCATGTAGACTATTTTAATTAAAAATGTCTATTCACCCTACAAGACTAAAAGTTGACTATAGGTTTAAATATGAGAAAATCAATTTTGAAGCTTTGCATAGTTTTATAAGGGTTTATATTTTTACTACTGAACTTTTTCTTTATGTTGTGTGATATTTTAATGCGTTTCATAAAAAAGCTAATAATTAAAAAATTAAAAAATTAGTAATTTCAGTAAAATGTTGTTAATTTTATTCTGAATATTTTATATTTCTTAAAGCTATACAGTTTTTCATAAAAACTCTTAATATTGCCATATTTTGTTTATTTGTTCCAAGGTACCCCTAGCTTGTCCAATTTACCCTCTACATAGGGCAGGTTTGAATAAAAATCTCTGAACTTTTTAGAGTCTCACAACGTATTTAATTTATTTGGAAAACTTTAAATTTTTGGCTCATATGATGAAGAAATACTTTGTTTTTCTCATGCAATATTTAAAATGCAATAAATATAATTCAAGTAAGAAATATGTTGATTTTCTAAAAAAATGTTCAACCAAATGTTCTCCTCTCCCCTAAATACTCGGTCCTATTATTAAATCGCAAAAATACCCAAAAATGAATAGATTTAGCGTATTTTCAAGTACCCATTTTTAAGAGCGTATGAAAGACGAATGGTCGTTGAATTCATTAAAATCAAAAACGATATTTCCTAATCTCTTTTTTTGATCAAACAATAACCTCGTGACAAGTTTAAGGAATTAAACAATGATCGTCTGATTCTTGAACATGGGTTATAGAAAGCAACAGAAAAAAAAAGATGCAATGTCGAATTCATTCGTTTCGCTTTTCTCATTTATAAAAATATTTCCTTTTCACAAAATTCAAATGACTTTTCCCTCGAATATTGTCCTTCAACCCTTCAATGACATTTATCCGATTGCAATCCATGTGATTGTGACAGTTTAACTGACTTGTATGAATAACAAAAGACATGTAAACATTTTATAGCTTGCCATCCGACTGCGTTAATGAAATTTTTCATGATGAATAAATAACTTGTTAATTGTTCTAATTGATGGTTGACATGCACATTAAATAGATCTCGCCCTCTATTTTTTTTTACTTCAAGTAGAATTATAGGTAAACAGCATATTTAAAAAGAGCATAAATATTAGCTAAACTACAGTCTTTTTCTCAAAATAAATAGTTCTATCAAAAGTGTTTTATCATTTCAAACTTTATTTTAATAAAAATAATAAGTTGTTTTTAACTGTAAAAAATATTATATTATACAAGAAATTTATTGTCTACCTGTTTTCGCGATGATTTATTTTAAATAATTTAAATATATATCTTCATCATATAGTTACAAAGAATTTCTCCTTTTCTCTTGTTAAACAATATGAAACATTTTTCTATTCCATAACCAAATGAGCACAAAATTACCTAAATAATGATTCATTGTATGACGTCAATGCGAGCGTGTATAATTCATTTTGTATCTAATAATAGATATTATTCAATGAATTCATTGTAAATTTTAGTTTGCAGGTGCAAAAGAATAAAGCGGTGTTATCTGATTTCCAATGAGTCAATACTTAAAACACAAAATATCGAATTATTCCTTGTTTTTAATACAATAGTTTAAATTCTTTACTGCAATTTTCTGCTTAAACGAAGAAACTCAATTCTCTAAATTTTTACGACATTTCCAATTTCTTTCGAATTATTCAAAAATTTTACAACTTTTGTTTAAATTTAGTCATAAAGTTTTGCATAATAGAAAGGCATATTTTTCAGTTAAAATTATATATTTTATAAAATTAGTAACAAATATTCATATTTGATAAAATAAGTATTTACATTGAATTCGAATGTGCTACAAAGTAACTTTACCATATCTCCATTCTTTGAAAAATTTTCTAACAAAGAAATAGTTTTAATTCATAGGTTTTTCGCTTTTGCATACATTGTATACGAAGGCTGTGATAATCTAAAATCTCATAACCCCTAATTAAAAAAGTGTACCAGTATACTTAACTGTAACAAACATCTTATCCTCTCATGCAGGAATTGTTTTAAATGAATGAAAAACATGTTTTGCGCTTAAAATAGATTTAAAGTGAAGTACAAAAATATTGTTGAATTTTTAAAGATCTTACATTTATTAAAAATTACAAAAGAACACTTATATAACGTTTACTAAAAACTATTACAGTAAAGCACCGATTATACGTCTTTCAAAGGACCGTTCTAAAACGACGTATAACTAAAAAAAAACGTACAATCGAAAATGTAGTCGCCTAAGGTGTAAAATATTTGACTGTAGTAATATAATGCTGCAATCATAAAAAATTATTTTTGCTACAATTTTTGGTTGTTTAAGATACACTATATATTGAAAAAAATTTAAAACGTTGAATAAAATTAAATAATCATTTATAAAATTAAATACTCATTTATAAAATTAAATTTTATGAAATTATTTTATATTTTAAGTTTTCTCTTTTAATGGAAGTGCATTTCGTTTTCGGGACATTTTAGGAGCACGTTAAGTATTCAAAACAGACAGAAATAAAAATAAAAATTGCGCTCAAACGTAGTCTAAATTTGCAACTAAATCAGGACATGAAGCGACGTTTATTAATCTCAGACTTGTCTCGAGAGCAGAGCACTCACTGCCCATTCTTTTCGTCTACCCCTCTACAGGTTCCACGAATTTTTAAATAATCCCTATAGCAGTCACACATGTTCTTAGTCTTTCATATTTTTCTAAATATTGCTAGCAGAAAAGAAAAAAAGAACGACGCTGGGTGGGGGTGGGGGGACTCTGAGAAAATCAGTTACGGCATGAAAGAAACGACGTATAACCGAAGTTATAGTCATATAAACGAAATATTACAACATTTCAATACGCAGGGATAAATCGAGACAGCACTGAAATGACGTATAAATGTAAAAGACGTTAAATGAGAAACGTATAAACGGTGTTTTACCGTATTACGAGTTATTAAATTGTTTTTGTGATAATTTAAACATTTTATACCTTACAAAAATAAAAAAAAATAAAAAATAAACATATTTATATATAATATGTTTTTGTTTAGATTTAACTGCCAGAAAGTCTTTCATAAAATCTTCTCTTCCTCAGTAGAGGAAAAAATGTCAAAGGCGGATTTTCCAACTCAGTATTCGAAAAGTAAGTGGCACTTAATCTATGCCTTCATTTCACAAGCTTTTGGATACTTAATATGAAGTTTATATAGGATACAGGAATTAAAATAAATTATTCTCAAATCGATGGGGGTTGTTTTTAAATATAACTTCATATAATGTTTTCATGCAGGAGAGAGTTAAACACAATGAAAATCTACACATTTGAAAGCAGGAAATCTTCCATTTTTCAGCAAAAAGGTATACCAAATTATCAAAACTAGATAAAAATCAAAACCTATGTTGCTTCAGTAAGACCGGATCTTAAATTTAATTTTATTCTAAAAAACGCATTAGGATTTATTTTCGGAGAATGTATTATTTTGCTCGTGTACATCGATCTAAATTTTATTCATTTACAACAATCTGCATTTCTTCATTTACAACAATTTGTATTTATTCATATATTTATGTACAATAATATAAATGTATTCATATAATAATATACGGTTGCATTAAAATGCATTAAAATGACATAATTTTCTTTAATTTTTATATCTCACTTAGGACACACGTTTCTTAATTTTTCATTCTGTCTACTCTACAACCATTTTAATCTAGTCAGAGAAAGACGCTATATTTTTGTCGTGAACAAAAATGTCATCTTTAAATAACACACACATTTTCATTTATTAAGCGCTCACATTTTAATATAGTAGTTTCAAAATAGCATAAACATCTATAATTTCATATTTAGCAGCTACTGAGACTAGGACCCTAATGTCAGAAAGACCAGACGCTGCCTAAAATGAATATCATCTTACACTTAAAGTATTTTCCTGCCTAAAGCTAGACCGGAAAAAAATGATAAACGAAATTTTTCGACTTTTTTATCCATGATAATTGCTGTAAAATAAATAAATTAATAAATAAATTGGACTTTAAAATCATTACTTCAAAGTAAATAAAAATTGTTCAAATGCGTCATCATGATTGAGTACAAATTTAAATTTGTATGATATTTTAGAAATTGACTATTTTAAGAAAGTGAAATTGGCGCTTCTTTGCTTTACTTTTCTTTTTTTAAGTAGGGTTTACTTTCGGAGTTACGACCATCCTGAAAAACCATGGTAGAGCTTATTTTGCGATTAGGTCTTATTTTTGGGAGCATGTGGTAGCTTTACGTTGCTTTTATGAATGAATTTAATGTACATTTTTCATTGTAATCTGTGATTTGCGAAAAAAAAGTAAGGCCATTCTTTTAATAACACCAGCATTTTATCTTAAAAAAATACCTCGTAAAAATTAACTCACCCAATCATATCTGTTATGAGTGACAAATCCTATTGGATAATGACTTCCCAAAAGCATTGCAATGGCTGCCAAAATGCCTACAGTAACAGCAAATGCATTCAACACTTTTATCTTCTTAGGATCTAAGGTTCGTCGCTTTTGATCTATTGATGCAAATCGTAGTAAAAATGTTGGAACACCTGGAAGAATAAATACCACTCCAATTTAAAAAAGAATTACATAATGAATATTTATAAGGTTTAACACAATATTTAATGTTATACGTAATAATATTTATTCAGACAAGACAAAAGTGTGATAAGCTTTTATTAACTGCGCAATTCTTAGTTTCTTCAATGTGATCTTTCGCGAAAGTTCTTACATTCCAATTATAATAAAAGGTCTAGATTTTCTTATACAAATATAATGTACAAAGTGTCCATAAGTGCAATCTACTGTTAATATAAAACTAGCTGCGTGACAAGCCCATGTGTTCCATTTAAACTGCGTAAAATTCTTCAATTATTTTGGGAAAAATACATCCAATTGTACTGTATATTTAGAAAATATGTATAATAATATATTTATAAAATAGTAAATTTCAAGTGAAAAATGATGTTTACAGTATAGGTTAAAAATCTCTCAATGGTAGTTTACGGTTTCGATGACATCATTTATCAAAAGCATTTCGTTCTTTCAAGATTTGACTTCTAATTTCGGTCTGGTGGAATAAAATTAACGTCATTCCGAATAACTTATCCAAAATTGTTTCACATTTATAAATTAAAATAAAACCCTAAAAAATGTCATTTAGCCCGTCAATTTTTGCATTAGTTTAAATTTTGAAATTTCCAGAGTTGTTATGACATATTTGGATCCTTACGAATATTTCGGATTTTTTTCAATCCGTGATTCATTATATTGTCGAAAAGAGTAGATATGAAATACGAATGCACACTCAGATTTTAATGTAATATATGTACTATTTAAATTTTCCACAAAATCTACCAGTACTAAGATAAGATTGCTACATTCCGTTCGGGCATACTCGAGGATTCGTAAAAGGATACGTTTTTTTGCGTATCTCGAAAGTAACATGTAAGACTGGTTCATGGAACTAAATTTCTATAACGTCAGTCGTCCATATTGTGAATGTGAAAAATGATTTTTTTCTTTTTTTTTTTTTTTTATTTCATGAAATGGTAGTTTTTTAATAAATATATTAGTCTTGATTTATAACAATGCAATATAATACAGAGTGCCCCAAAAGTCCTCTGACACATTTTAAAATTCAATAAAATATCAAGCAATTGGCGTACGAGAGTGCGGTTTAGACAAAAATGCTACTTATGATCCGAAATTCTGTTTAGGTAAATAAAAAAATGGTTCAAGAAATTTCTCATAGATGGCGCTGCTTCTGGAAAGTTATCGAATAGGTAGAATGCATTTATGCATAACAATGGCGTATTACGCACAATGCGTATCATAAGTTTTGTCCGAACGATGGCAACCCACATTCTAGAAGTTAACAATACTCCGTCTATCCATCCTCACTCGTCTAACCAAACTCAAGAGGTCGAGTATTGTTAAGCTCTGGAATGTGGGTTGCCATAGTTTGGACAAAAACTGTGAATACGCATTGAGCTTCTTTCGCTATTGTTATGTCTAAAGACATTCTACCTATTCGATAACTTTCCAGAAGCAGCACCATCTATGAGAAATTTTTGGAACTAATTTTTTTATTTGCTTAAACAAAAATTCAGATCATAAGAAGCATTTTCGTCCAAACCGCACCCTCGTACGCCAATTACTTGATCTTTTATTGAATTTTAAAATGTGTCATGGGACTTTTGGGACACTCTGTATATTATATCTAAAATCTTAAGTGAATGATACTTTCAAAAATCAAACATCATTAAAATTTTTGTGGTTGTCTTCTCTTTCTCTCTCTCTCTCTCTCCTTTTCTTAATTTTTAATGGAAAAATCCTAATTTCGTCCCTCAAATGCATCCAAATATCGTGGATGACATAGAAATTTAATATACTAATTTTTCATCTAGCTTGTGATCTTTCCCAAATCGTACAACCATTTACGTTGTCTCAACCCTTAAGTGACATGTGTCAGGTATACGTTCCCTATAGGGTGCGAATGGATTTTATTTTTGTGTACCACTAGTTTCGCATTGAAATCTTCGCCTTGTCTAATAGAAGAATTTTTGTCATTAAACAAGGCGAAGATTACTAATAAGAAATATTGGTGCTAAAAAAATAAATGTCATTACAGGGTGCCCTATCCCGAAGAGGTTAATGAAGAAACTTCATTTGGTTTTGTCATCACTTCGGAAAATGACTTTATAAAATGGGAATAACTACTATTTAAAAATGGAATTAAAAAGGAATCAGATTCCATTCAGATGATATCTAAAGATAAATATCTATGATTTTGTGGAAAATAATGATTCAAATGTGAATCGATCCTCAAATGTGTTCCTCTCAGGTATTCCTTCTGTTTGGGAAATAGGTCAAAGTCACATGGGCTTATCTAGGGGCTTCCAGAAATACAAATAAAATATTTTCTTCAAAAATAAATTAAAAAAAATATTAATGAGAGTTTTACATTCTGCTTTAGCATGAGAAAGTGTTAAATCTTACCAAAAAATGTTCCTATTGCCATGAAAATGCTGAGGAAGGCAGAATGAGGAGGAAAAGCTGCTGCATGACTGAAATGATGAAGTATAATTAAATAAATAAAACATAAAATCATTTAATAAAATTCTGTTCTTTCATATATATGAATATAAAGAAATTGCCATAGAAGCAAAACAATATTCGACTAATATTGCTTGTATAGGCTATATTTTGTCAAATATTGGTGATATCGATATGAAGTATCACCCCAACAGTGGAGTATTTGCAATTTGCCAATATTGACAAGAAATAGTCCTCCTGTTCATTGCCAATATTTAAACTGCATTGTATTTCATTGGAAGTAGTTTCGCAATAAGCAATATTGTTTTACTACTAGGAAAATGTTAAAGTAATTCAAATATTAAAAAATTTAAATAAAGCTTCAGATATTTTCCTTTAAAAAAAAAGGAAAGATGTAGTAATCAATGAGAAACTTTCGGCAGAATATTTGACTTATAAGGAAAATTACCCTTGTAAAAAATAATAAGAACTCAAAGTATCAATTTGAGAAAAGAGTTCTTCTTTAAGAAGCACTTTTTTTAAATTCTTTCTTTCTAATTTGTAGCTGAAATACAATACTCAGTCATCTTCAAAGTCAAACTTCATATCTCTTAAAACTGATCAATAAAACTTCAAAAGCTTAAACTTGAAACCAATAAACAAATTTAAAACAGACAAAGAAGAGTGTATTGGAAAAGTCCAAAATGCAAAAAGTTTTCGATTAAACAATTATAAGGGTTTTTTGCAACATTGTTCATAATTATCTAAAAGTAGATAGATATTTAATCTGTGTGCAGTTTACAAATGTTTAAAATTCATAATATTAGGCACATGAAACATTAATAACAAACATAAAGTAAAATTAATAATAAAAACAAAATTAAACAGTTATTATCAGCAATATTTATAATTCATTTCAAATATTATTACTAAAAATCCAACCGTTAACCTATATTGATCTTTCACAGGAAGTGTTTCTGATGAGTACAGTATTGGGATCTAACATAACTAATATTTCTCCCCTACTGCGAAATGTTCCTCTAATTCAAATACTCTAAAATTTAAATAACAGTAATAATTTCTCTTTTTAAAAAAAGATACAGTGATCAATGCGAAATTTTCTGATATTCAAATTACTGGGATAAATACGCTTGAACAAATAGTTGAAACTCAAAGTATCAATTTGAGAAAAGAGTTTTATTTTAAGAAGCATTTTTTTAATGCTTTGTTTCTAATTTGTAGCTGAAATACAATACCCATTCGCTTTCAAAGTCAAACTTTACATCTCTTAAAAACTGATCAATAAAACTTCAAAAGCTTAAACTTGAAACTAATAAACACACTTTGAACGGGCAAATAAGAATGTATTGAAAAAGTCGAAAAATGCAGAAACTATTCGATTAAACAATTATAAACGGTTTTTTTAGCATTTTTCATGATTATCTAAAAATAGATAGATGTTTAATCTATGTAGAATTCGTATATTGTAAAATTCTTCAGGGAAACAATTTGAATCACATGAATAGTTTCAAACAATAAGATTTTTATGGATAAACATCTAAAGAATTTATGCATTAGATAAGCATTCATTAGATTGTCTCAAAAGTATTTATTTAGCTTCGAAATTCATATTTTCCTTTGATCCAAGGTGACCGAACGCACTTGACTATCTAGAATTGCATGCGACTACATGTCTTTAGAGATATTAATTTCCATTGAAATCAGTCTACTCATTTCTTTAACTAACTTTTAGTTGACTAAAAGTTTAAAAAATTGTATAATATTTTTAAAAAAATGTATATCGAATGACATGTAATTTGGGAAACATTCTACATTGCGTGTCAGTTTAAATTATTCTTATGGGTGTGTCGACCAAGCATTATGAAAAATTATACTTTGTTTTACTAGCAACTGGCAGATTTATGTATATAATTTAAAACTCTTATATAAAATTCAACTATGTACTTTATCGTCCTCTAATGTAGTAGTATGTTAGAAAGTTGAAAGCAAAGTGTATTTCCAGTGAGTAATTATGATTTTCCTTTGGTTTGCTTTACGATGAAATTATTTTTTTTTCTTGCACATCTCAGCAGCTTTTCAGCATTACTGGAAACCGTAAAAATAACAGAACCAGTACTAGTGTATATGCAGATAAAAACTAAGGGAATTGTTTTGATAAGAAATAATTTAGCCGTGACTTAAACTTACGAAAGTTATTTTGTACGGTTATTTCCATAATAACTCAATTCGCTTTGTGTTCAACAAAAATTGTGTTTTTGTTTGAATCAGTCAAGTTAGATAAAATCCAAAAGTAAAGATACAGTTCTGTCTTTAAAGCAATGTCTTTAAAAAAGGGAATTTAAATCTGCGCAATAAGGATTGGCGTGAAGGTTTCAAATTCAATCAATATTATTGAACATATAGGTAGCGCATCAACAACCATATCTTACTTCGAGAGTTGAAAAAAAGTCATGAAACACTGTAATAACTTATAAAGTATTTACTAGACAAGTCACAAACTTTTGCAATATCTCAGAATAATTCTCAGCCAAGTTTATGAGTCGCTGCTACACTTTTGGAAGACATTAAATGTCAGTAACAGCCTCGTTATAGTATTGTTCAGTGAAAGAGAGCCCGATTGCCTGCAGGGTCTTTGGTAGGACAGCTCTCCTCTCAGGGATTTCTTCTTTTTGGGAAATAGGTCAAAGTCACATGGTCTTATATAGGGACCTCCAGAAACAATTGCATCAACTCCACTTATCCACAACTCCACTCCATATACACCTGGACGCACTACGCATTATGTCCTTTTTTGAAAGCTGCTAACCAACGCGATACTATCTAATAAAGCAATGCTTTGTTGCAACAAACTTTATAGAGTCGCTCACATCAATCCTAATGCATGCATGCTTCCCCACTCTCGAAAACATGGTTTAAGAGAGGTCCACATTAAAGACAACACATTACAGCTGCTGTTTTGTCTAAACATAAGCACTGCACTGATGGCATTCAGGGTCGTTTTTAGCTCTACCTTCCCACCCCACTTTCTGCGATTAGCACCATCCTCGTGCCAGGATTATCAGTTTGGCAAAAGTGTTGCCATGGCTTTCTTTCGAACCTTTGTATGACCAATGATTTTCGATACTAAATAAAAATATAATTTGATTTTCTATTTCAAGATCTTGCTTCGCTTCTTGAATTTAGAATAAAAACATTTATTATATTTTAGTTGGTTTATCTTCCTTTATTACTTTGTGCAGCATAATGTCAAAAGTAGTGACTGACACTATATCCTGATGTACTTGGGAATTGTTTACATCTACAAATAATAAATTTTGCATCCAATGATTTAGAAAGAAAGTTCAGAGTTTATTAAATTTAGTTTGAATGCAAAGCTCAGCTTCCATTTGCATACATATATGACAGTGCGTTGCACAAATATTCACTGCATCTAAACAGGATATCAAGTCACTTAGGTAGAAAAACAATAAAGCTCAAAGAAAATCAAGAAAACTTTGTTTACTTAGCTTACTTAGTTTAAGTATAACTAAACAAAAATCAATGTTACACTGTAATTAATCATTTTACACACTAACTCGTAAGTTCTTAATGTGTAGCCTTGGAGTAACGACTTCAAAATAAGACACTAAATACATGTATATTCATACATACGCACATATTTTATTTTATGTAAGCATAGCATATATATTACCTATTTTATTCAAGTTATTTACAGTAAAAGGGTACAGTAGAGGGTTTTTCTATGTATTCAAAGGAAAGGGAAAGTATCCCTTTTGCGAAACACTAGGTATGTCCATGTCCATGTTCACAATTATCAATACATCTATTTCGGGAGGAGCCATATCTACTAACATGTTTCACATGGCCGCTTTCTAATTTTAATATTTTCATATTCCTTTTAGCACAGAAATCACCATCTATAAATTTTTCTAGATGTATTCTCATTTGTGTGAATGCCCAATAATTTATGTGTCTACTCAACCCAATGGACACATAACTCCGCATGTTGTCCACAAAATAAGGAGTTTGGACCGACGTTCACTAGTTCGATACAATCGCGATCTGGGCGGGATGACTCTACAAGGTTTTCAGGGTTTTCCTTGTACGATAACGATAATTTGGGTCACTTTCTCTTCCAAAGTCCTCTCTGGAGGCATCCCTTCTATATCAATATAGACGATGCTTAACAAAATCCCTTACTCTTGATTTACACGGCTTTATATTTATGTATTATTATTATTATTACAAGAGTCATGCACATCAAATGAGCCAGAAGCAAATACTATGACACAACTTCTAGCGCTATGAACATAAACTTTACTATTAAAACCGTTCTGTAGTGCATCATGAATACAGAAACCACACGGTTATAGAATATTAAACTACTCGTAATCATTCGCGTTTCACATAGCTATGTAAAATAAAAATACTAAAAAACACCGATAATTCACATGTCAATCAAAATAATCGCTCAAATTTCAGAAAGTAACAAGTGTATATCTGTGCTTAACCACTCTCTGGTACAATTTGTCTCAAAAGTTTAGGCACAACCAAAAAACGCCGCATATTAAAAAGCAATACGTAACAAAACACGTAATAAACAAAACGTATTATTTTCTTATTAGGTCCTTTAAAATTATTCAAATAAATCACCTAATAAATGAAACCTTAACATAACTTTAATAAAACTCATAAAAATATGTAACTATACAGTGTCTCAAAAGTTTAGACCAGTGGCTCTCAACGTGGTGCGTACACCACACAGGGGGCCATTTTGAACTTTTAGGGGGGAATTCCATATTTGTTATGGACACATTTCTCTATTAGTTCTTTTGTAAATATAATGTTATAGACTAAAATTAAAACTTACACATTCAAATTTTAAAAATAAAATGAAAAAATAACTTTTTTTATTCAATTTTCAAATAGTGCTCATTCAAAAGTTCTAAATAATATTTCACCATAATCACCATATATTAATATAATATAATAATCACCACCATAATAATCATAGGAAAGTTTTTTACGTTAAACACTTATATACTTAAAAATTCTCTATAACTTTTCTAGATTTCAAATCTTTTAGAATTGTAGACAACTTTTTCGACTATTTATGGAATGAGTCTATATTTCTTTTCGCTCTACAATATGTCAGAGGAAAAAACTTTTACACATGAAAATATTCAATTGCATATTTAACATATTTAATTGACGAGCGTCCTTTACAGAATTTTGAATCTTGTATAAAGTAATTTCGATTATAAATTTTTGTCTAATATAGTCGCAGATGTAATCAACTAAGCCTAATCTAATCACTATTATGTGATGATTAAATTAAAAATATTCTAGTTCAAAATTACTGATAGGAATAACCAAGGATTTTGAGCTCTCTGTATGTCACGTATACAAGGGTGATTAAAACTGGCCCTTTATGTTTCAACAGTACTTTAAAGTATCAGTTGAATCATGATATTTGATTCTTCCATTACATACGGTACACCTCAGGATCAATGTTAAATACTTTACTCTATCATCGACACATACCATTAGTAGTTTTTTTAATCAAAAAATGTTTTAGAAAGATAATTTCACGCCAATGCATCTCCTTTTAGCTTCCGTTTCTTGTGTGATATGCAATAAAGCTTCTGCTGTGAAACCACTCAACATTTGTAGGTAACACCAATGTATATTTTTTACACTCCATATATATATATATATATCTATATATATATATGTGTGTGTGTGTGTGTAGCTGACTGAAGAATTACACTCCATGGGTAGATTTTTTCTCCTTACAAATGAAGGAGTTTTTCTTATATATTTTTTATTCTAATTTCGTGCAAAATACTGAAAAGTTTCTGTCATGTACAGTGTTGACACAGATCGTGAATTTCCGTCTGATTGGTAAATTATAAAATTAGTGCTAAAAATATCGGGATTTCCAATTAAAAAGCTATAAATTTAGCTTACACCAGACACTGATACAAATGTTAGCAGACCATTACCGGTTGCTGCACAGTGCACAAGCCCTAAATAAGGAGGTAGACAACTTCCTTCGGAATGGAGAAAATGCATTATAATAATACTTAAAATACTACTTAGAATTGATGAAGATGATAATCCATGAATAATTTTTGTATATTGTGTTCATATCTACCAATTGCTATGATTTTTTTGGCACCAGTAATTAAGGACATAAATCTTTTTCTTTTTAAATCGTAGGATTCTGCGAAGCAATAAGTCGAAAAATCTTTTTTTTTTTTTTAAGTGCTGACAAAAAATCGTAGCAATTGGCAGCTATGATTGTAGTATGCAAATAGAGATATCAGAACCTAAGAAATTTCCACATGTTTTAAATGAGGTACTAACATTAATCACAAAATTTATCAATGCTATTATATTTAATGCTAAATGTGTGAGTTTCTTCAAGAAATTTTGTCAAGATAAAAATACAAATAATAAAATACTACATTTATTTCACACCGAGTTAAAGCGATAAGAAAAAACACAGCTCTTCTAGATATAAATGCAAAGATGAATGGCTGTATTTCATTTATAAAGTTATGCTAAAACATATTTGTGACAAGAATATCACCTCTTTTATAAGTTTTAAATTATGTGAAGTGACGTCATTTGTTATTTCCTTTTTAGTCTTCCTCCATCTGTATAAGAGTGCATTTTGATTAGAATTATATGTTACAGAGGAAAGGGGACACCATCATTTTACAGATGCTTTGGTGGGGCGTATCCAAAAAGAGGTTGGGAAACACTGGTTTAGACACAATGAAAAATAAAACATCATTTAATACTTTCACACAGTGCTATTTATGAATAGTAATTTTCTGGTCTGGGATAATTTCAAATAAATTGGAATAATTTGTTTTTTATGGAATCAATTAGTTTTTGAAATATTATTGGTAACAGAGAATACCATGCTTTTTCAATGGACACTTTTAATTCTTTAGTAGAGTCAAATTGCTTTCCATTCTTACATACAGGGTTCGTACGCTTTTACTATATTTTTAATAGAATTTTTCGCCTTATTTAAATGCAGAAAAGTATAACAAATCCTGCAAGTAAACGAGGCGTCTACAATTTATGCTATTTAAATATTAAATAGATTAATTTTCTATTAAAAATTGTGGTAAAAACGTACGGACCCTATGCGTACTTCGCGAGTTAAAATACACCAAGGTTTTCAATTGAGTTTATCTCTGGGCTTACACCAGGTCAATCTAAAACAATAACATTTTGGGCCTAAAACCACTATTTTGCGCTATGTGAGTTGCGGATTGAAGCATTGTCAGGCTGAAATCTCCTCTCAGTGTCTCCTAAGATGTCACCAAATGGAGGCAGGTGCTGCTATGGTGTCTCTTGATACGCTGTTGATATTTTTTCCTATGGAGAAATGACAGAGACGTATGGAGATTAATTCGAATTGCTCTCCAAACCATCAGAGCCTTGTCGCCTACTGAAGAAAGGTCGCGGCTCTTTTCCTGAGGCCATGCCAGTAGCAATTCCAGCTATTTGGTCCATCCAAATTCCATTTTTGTTTTGCTGAATAAATATGATGGGTAATTTGTCGCCGTACGACCTGTATTTTCGAGCACAATCCATTCTGGTCTGTCTCTTTCTGGTGTGATTTTAGGAGCGGTTTGTAAGACATTTTTCTTGCATTCATTGCATTTTTAATAGAATTTTTTGCTTTATTTAAATGCAAAAAAGTATAACAAATCCTGCAAGTAAACGAGTCGTCTACAATTTATGCTATTTAAATATTAAATAGAAATTTTCTATTAAAAATTGTGCTGGAACGGTTGGTAGGTTGAAACCAATTCAGAATTTGTTAACATTTGCATAATGGGCCTATTATAGGTATTATATTATAGGTATTTATTCTTTCATTATGTTATGTATCTATGTAGTATGTCCTTTAAGACAATGACACCGAGATTATTTTTAGTTTGTCTTATGGACATAATTGCTTTTGATCAGTTAAAATTATCAGGATCATATTTTGTTTTTATAGATCTTCCAATTTTTAGATCGGTCTAAGTACTTGTTACACGTGGTTACTCGCACCTTAGTTTTCGATTGAAATTGTTATTTCTAGCACGTAATTGGTATATTCCTCGCATGAAACTTTTTAAATTTCTAGAAATTTCAATAAATGGCTTACATTTCGCTTTCGACCTAATGTTTTTTTTTCTATCTTTTGTAACTTCCGTAGATTTCGGCATCATAAATAACTGACAGTAATTGAATATTCACTCTTATACCGCTCAGGTAAAACAGTTGGTTGGTTGGTAGGTTGGTAGGTTGAAACCAATTCAGAATTCGTTAACATTTGCATAATGTGCCTAAATTTTTGAGCCAGTAGTTAACAAAAATAAAAAAGAGCCATTTTTAAATAAATAGTGGTGATGTAACCCTTGTAATATCTAATGTGTTTCATTTCAAATACATTTTGAGAATTTATCATGAAATTATTCAATAAATTTCTCCTTCCAAGTTTATTAACATATTTTAGTATGTGCCTAAACTTTTGAGACAGACTGTAAATTGGTTTACTCTTCGTGAAGGCATTGTGAGTATCGTGAAGGTATTGTGGTAAACGCATTGCGTGAGCACATTGAATTCGCAAAAATTGCGGAAGTCAGTAGTCAATTAGACGAATGTATAGTTATGCGCGGTTAAACAACTTCCAAAATAAATTATCATCACATTTTAAACATTTTTCAATCTGTAGTATAAATTTTAGACAACAATATAAATAGACACCTTGTCTAGCCTACAATGTTCACAAATAAAGGTACACCATACATTTTAATCTCCAAATAGTCTTAGAAGAAAACGAAAATAACCATCCAACTGGAAATTATGTCATCTTTCAATTTATGTTATAAAAATAAGCTCTTCATACTGAAATTGTACCAAACTCTAAAGCGATCAATACGAACATCGAATTTTTATATTGCATTTGGGGTTTTTTCGGTAAATTTTATCTTGGGATACCAAACGGAAAGTCATTCTGTCAAATAGTTTAGGAATTATGAAGGTTTACAATTTGGAACTCCAAATGTTAAATTCATCTGTACTCGTTTCAAAATAGATTCCAATGCGGGTAGTTTTTTAAAGATAACTCAAAACTACTTGGCGTAATGAGTTGTGATTTTGGATTCGCATATTCAAAGCTTTTAAAAATATATTTATGTTTAAAAATTGTAACATACGAATTTTTTTCCATAAATCGATTTCTAGAAGCTTCATGCATGCGAATCCAAAGTTACAGCTCATTCCACCAAATAGTTTTTGAGTTATACTTAAAAACTACACGCATTGCAATATGTTTTGCAACGACTATAGACAAATTTAATATTAGCAGTAAAAATTTTAAAACCTTCATAATTCCTAAAATACTTGACCGAAACACTTCCCGTTTGGTAGCCAAAGTTAAGTTTTATCTTAAAAAAATTTTCGTATCGAAATTAGTTGTTCGTATTGAAAATTTCAGAGTTGGGTGTAATTTCACTATAAAGACTACCTAATAAGCTTATTTTTATAGCATAAATCATAAGAAGTCATATTTTTCAGTCGAATGGTTATTTTCTTTTTATCTACGACAATTTAGAGACTAAAAGGTATGGGGTGTTCTCCTTTTTTTCTGCCGACTGTACATCTGTAATGACCGTGTTATTATAAAATTACTGCAGTCATTGAATTTGAACGAGTAAATCGATATCCATACTTTTTCAGTATTTTTACAGTTACGGATTATTTATAGCAATATAATCGTTTCAGTACACCTTACAATTTATGTTGCCATCAGTGTTCAGTACTTTCACAAATGCATAATACAACTCATAAAATCAACATAATTGATTTATATCAATCTCTGCACAAATCTCTGTATGATCAAAGTAACTTGATAAAAAAGTTAGACCCGTATCACTGAAGTTAACTCGATTAATTCATTGAAAGTTAAGCACTAAACCGTTACATGAAAGTCAGGAATGCCTAATTATCTTCTGAACTTTAAAAAAAAAACCTTAATTAGAGGTAAGACATCTAAAGTACATTTTTAAATACATTTTGGATTGTCAATTCCGAAAAATATTTGAATATTTCTTAATTTGAAAATAAATATAAAGAGTAGCAGTATAAGTCACAGTTTTTTGCTTTGGAGATGAAGTTTGCATATGAATTATGTTCAGCATTAAAGGCATGATGTATTGGCATTGTTTTTGTTTTCATTATCTGTAGGTAAAATATTCAATTACTTGTATGTGAAATCTTTCAAGATTTTTTTTAAGTTTTTGAAAAAAAATTGCTAGAAAATCATGCAATACATCTTTTTAGTAATTAGGCTGGGCGAACGTCTGTGTCATTTTAATATTAATTGCTAAATTTTTTGTCCTTGCTTTCTTATGGCCACAAAAATTTTTGTGTGATCCCATTAAAAAAATTTTATCGCCGTGAAGAGCATAAAGTTTAGATGTTTAATAATTGATTGGGTAATGATGTATTAAAATCAGATGGCTGATGATTGATTGATTAATTTTGTTCCGCATCAGTATTCTTTTTGAAAGTATGCTTTTTAATTACACTATGCTGATAAAAGCAACTTTAGAAAAATAAAATTTAAAAAACTTTACACACCGTTAAAATCTGCACTCAGAAACAAAATATATTCTTAAGTATTCAACTTAAAAGTTATATTAGAGAACAGCGTGTGCCTGAGATTTCACGACTTAACGACTATTTTAAATACATTCATCACAATTATTCAATCATTCATGGCCACCTTTTAAGTCACTCCATCTTCATTTCAGGGACATCACAACCCAAAAACTAGTTAAAAATTAAAAGTTAATTTTTTTTTTCCAGCAGAACAGTTTAAATTTAGCGATATCGAAATTCTTTCAGGATTGTAAAATAATGAATATAAGTATAATATTCATCCATGTATTAATATACAGGACGTCCCAAAATCATTGGCCTCGGACTTTATTCCGTAAATATTGATCATAGACACATATTATAAATGACAATGTTACATAAAAAAGGTACATAATTTTATGAAATCGATTAAAATTTTCAGGGGATTAAATTTGAAGAAATACAAAATAAATTTTTTTGTACGGCTCACGTACAAAACATTTCGCAATGAGTAAAATATGCTCGATACATTAATAAGGCCATGTACAAAATTTCAGCATTCTATCATAAAAAGTTGCAGAGTTATGTTTAAACAAAGTTGGTGTCATCATAAGTTAAAATATAAATGTTTGCAGTTATAGAATGTAGATGACGCGACGCAGAAATGCATCATAAGCAAATAAAATATGGCTCTTATCTTTAATTGTATTTACAAATTTACAAAATCAGGCTTCTTGAAAAATACTTAAAAATTTTACATGATGAATTACAGAATAAAACTTGGAAATGCACAGTCAATGACCACAACAGCTTAGAAATGTTTGACAGAAATGTAAACATTTTGAACAAGCTTTGTAATATTTGCGTAAAGCTATTATTTCTACACAGTTTAGATACTTTTGTACCAATAAATAGCACAATTATTATTTATTTATGCAATCATTGTTTTTTTCGTAATTTGTGTATGACCCCTGCAAAGCGAGAATCCGACATGATTTTCCCCCCTCTGCGAACTCATATCCAGGCATCAAAAAGTGGTTTAAGTCAGCATTTATGTCTTTCCATATCTCTGCGACTTTTTATGACAAAATGTTGAAATTTTGTACATGACCTTATTAGTGTATGAGGAGGCACATTTTACTCATGGGGGGGGGGGTGTACTGGTGGCATACAAAAATTTTAATTTTGTATTTCTTCAAATTTAATCCGCTGAAAATTTTAATGAATTTCATAAAATTCTGTACCTTTTTTACGTAACTTTTTAATTTATAATATATGTCTATGATAAATATTTAAGGAATAAAAGTCGAGGTCAATGTTTTTGGGACACTCTGAATATTATACATAAAATAAGACTTATCACAATTGATTTATATTAATTTTTCTTATCGTATACAGGGATTCAGCTTGTAAAGTTATTGTATACATAAAATTACTCTGGCAAATTTAAAATTAAGTTTATCAGTTTTAGTTAATTTATTTATGAATTCCGTTATAGGAGTTATATTATGAAATACTACACTTAAAAGAAATACTTTGAGTATAGTTTTTACTTTAAAATCTATAACATAGGAGCTAAAAGGGAAAACAAGATTTTTAAAAATTATTTTATGGCTAAACAACTACTCTGTTTATTTTACTTTTCATCATACAGAAGAACTAGAATTTCAGTTAATTATATTTTCTAACTTTCTATTCTACTCACCACGTTTTTCGAATATTTCGAATTCATGGTTGAATGTTTTAATTTTTCAATGCGTTATCGAACCAAATTTTCAGTGTTCGAAATAAAATAAACGTTATAACTAAAATACTTTTAAAATATTGCTTGCTTATTTTTATATATGAAGATAGTTTTACTGCTGGATTAAATAAAATAAATAAAACAGGTTGCGTGAACCTCAGTCAATGTGCTGTGAAAGCAAACTTTTTCCAGAAAAGTAGTCCTTCGGAAACAATTCTTTAAGTGTAAAAACCAAATTCTTGTCAATTTAATTGATGTACGAAATTCAAAAAAAAAAAAAAAAAGAAAAAGAAAAAAGGGAGGCAACGAAACGAAATAAAAAATTCTCATTTAAAATGAAGTACTAAACTCGATTTCAGAATATTTCTTTCCTTCGATATTTTTGTGTATTTTTCAAACTTATGAAAGAATCGAATCGAATTCTAAAATTGAATTTTCTCTGAAATCTTGGGAGTGCAGGTGAGTTATAAAAACTAATTTTACCCATAAGAGAACCTAACAGCATGGGATAGTAATTTTTTAAATCATTTTCGCTTGGAAATAAAGAAGATAATTTGATTCATTTCTATATTTATTGTTTTTGGTACATTACTAGCACCTTTGGACATTAGATGTGCAGATATAATTTATATACAAAAGTATTACAGTATGTTCAAAACTTCCAGTTTTAGGTGACTTCTTGATACTTAAGCACCAAAAAGCACATAGCTAAAATTGAATTTTCTCTGATATCTTGGGAGTGCACATGAGTTATAAAAGCTAAATTTCACCCATAAGAGAACCAAACAGTATGGTATAGTAATTTTCAAATCATTTTTGCTTGCTATATAGCAAAATATAATTAATCAATATATATAATGAATGTAAACGTGGTTTGTCAGAGCGTGTCACTATAACTTCGCAACCCACCTCCGCAGCTCCATGATAGTTATATGATATGGTAGCGCTCTATTCGCCATCCATGAAAAAGGTTTTGGTTTGAAACTGCGGGAGTTGGTTTCGTGGATATGGGTGTCAAAAGAAGGCATCGCACCAATGGACTTCTTATGGGAAGTCTGTGAAGCAGCTGCAACTCGTGTGCCAATGTATCCGAAACTGGTCAGAATGTTCCAGAATGTTCCATATAGAATGTTCTAGATTGTTCAAGAATCATCGAGAATGTTTCAGAATGTTCTATAATGGTCGATAATGCTCTAGAATGCTCCAGAATGTTATTGAATCTTCCAGAAGATTTTAGATTGTTCTATAATGTTCTAGAACTTCGAGAATGTTCTAGAATTTTCCAGAATATTCCAGAAAATTCGAGGATGTTCGAGAATATCCCAGAAGGTTCTGGACCTTTGGCGGGACTTCCGGTTCCGAAATGTTCGAGAATGTTTATCTAGATAGTTCCAAACGATTCTGGACCATCGAAGGGACTTCCTGTTCCGGAAAGTTTGAGAACGTTCCAATGTTCTAGACACCGGAAAAGGAAGTCCGGAATCTTTTGGAGCATTCTCAAATGTTCCAGTATCCTGTTGTGGTGCGGATACGTTTCAGCTCAGAAGAGTATATATAGACGATTGCTAGACGCATGCGTCAGCAGACTTTTGGAAATCGATTAGAGCGGATCAAGGAAAAGTAAAAGTGATAGAAGTGAAATAAATTTCAGTGAAAATTTTTAAACGTAATAAGTGAAATTTACTTGCTTAATGTAGTGAACAGTGTATTAAGTGGAATTTTAGTGCATTAAGTGATATTAACATTTGACAGAATGCCGTAACGTAAAAGAGGATGAGATCTTTTCAATGGTGAATCGAAAATAAGGAAATAGAAAAAAACGCGAAGAAATAAAACAGATGAGGAGCGAGAAGCATGTTTAGCCTCACAAAGGAAGAGAATGAACAGATTGAGAGAAAACTTAACAGATGAACAACGTGAAGAAATTAGAGAAGAGGATCGAGTGAGACACTCAACAAGCAGACATAGAGAAACTGCTGAAGGGAAACAAGTTTACGAAATGAACTAAGTAGAGTTACAACGAGTGAAGTTCGTGAAATACAACGATTGAAAGCGCATGAACAAAAAATTATTATACAAGAAGTGCGAAGCAGAAGAAGTAGAAATTACAGTTTGGCAGGTGAGACATTCCGTTATGATCCCACTAAAGAAATAGGAAAGAATATGTAAATCAATCGATTCAGTGGTTGATGAAAATAAAGTGTTAATTTTCTCACCGAATTTTTGAATTGGATGCAAGTGTCAGGAATGCCTTTATATTGTTTAAGATTAAAGGTGGGATCACCAATTACTTTGTTAACAAATTTAGATTCACCAAGATTATGTAATGGAACAAGAATGACCTTGAAACTGTTATCAAACAACATAATTGAAGCAAAAATAATGTCAGGAAAATATAAAGGAATAACAGTATTTATTCCGACGATTCAGCTTATATCTACCGAACTCCCATTTCAATGCAAACTACTGCAATTTCCAATAAGATTAGCGTTTAGTATCACTATAAATAAGACACAAGAACAAATGTTAAGATATTGTAGTATTAATTTAAAAGAATCATACTTTTATCACCGTCAGTTAAATGTAACTTGCTCTAGAGTGGGAAACTCAAAGAATTTATGTATCTATTTACCAAATAATAAGATGACAAATGCAGTTCATAAGCAAGTATTAATAGAATAAGTTAATTAAGTGTGAAATAAAGTAAAAACAAAATTAAATAAAAATCAGAGTTTTCTTTCACTAAAATAAATACAACTGTATTGAGAATATGGTGATTTAGTTCAGCTTTATAATTTCTGCA
Source organism: Maratus michaelseni (assembly GCA_963931845.1). Classification (NCBI taxonomy): domain Eukaryota; kingdom Metazoa; phylum Arthropoda; class Arachnida; order Araneae; family Salticidae; genus Maratus; species Maratus michaelseni. The sequence continues at coordinate 207,141,493 of OZ007586.1, read as the reverse complement.
TTTAAAGATTCATTTTTTAAACTCACATTTGATAGAAACTGGCTGTCTTTGTCCGAGCAAAGAGTGGGTAACTAAGGCTAGTACACAATAAAATTAATGCAAATAAATATGACTAAATTTTCGGAATGAAACAAATTCAAGTACAAACTTTCTCCAAAGTTTAAATGTGAATGAGTGAATTTCATAGCGTTATGAAACGCTTATACATTCCCAAAAAGTTTTGCTGAAAAGTAATATTTTTAAAATCGCATTAACCTTTAGGAACAATTCAAGGAAAAGGGAGATAACATATGTTTCTGATTTTGCTCAAGATGAAATTTGAACAAAAGCGTGCGTCTACGCTATAGAAGTGACAATAGACTGAACAAGGGAAAATACTTTTCTGGAATATCTTTGATACTCGATGCCGGATATTTTAATGAGCCCTATCTAGGTGAAACCTATTCAATAATTCCGGAGATTGCTGCTATAAAACATGTGAAATACTTTTAACAAAACATTTCACTTAAGACACAAATGTTTAGCGTCCCTTTCAGCAATAGAAATTTCTTTAAATGAATTTTGTGACGTCTAAAGAAACATTTAACTTGATTGAAATAGTTATTTTTAAAGTATTTTTAGAAGTAAGTTGAGAGGAATATAAATCTAAATTTCTCCTTGTTTCTTATATATTTTAGTAATATTAAATAAATCAAAATTTACATTTTCACTTTTAATATTTCCTGCCAAATATTTTTCGTTTTATAATATTATCATTTAGTACCGTATTTATAATAAAGTACATCTATAATACAATATTATAGTATTATGACTGTAATGCATTTTTCTAGAAAAAAAATTACATGTATTTTACTTTCTCTAAAATTATTCTCTGAACGTATTTCCCGCTGAAGCGTATGGTAGGTATTATACGGTATTTTAGAGATGCAATTCCATCACTTTGTTCGAAAGAGTTGATATTTTTTTAACTGAAAATAAACGTAAGAACTGATGTTTGAAATAAAAAAAAGTTCTCGCAAAACTAGATATGAAATTTACAGATAATCGAAAGTTTATATAGCTCCACTTATTTGAGAAAAGTACTTGTATTAACAAATTGTAATACGTTGTAAGAAAATCGACTGTATAGTACATCAAATAAGAAAATATCTGAAATATATATATAATAATAGGGAAAAGTAATTTTTATTTCAGGAATTTTAAAATAATTGATTAATCAAAGCTATGAATTTTCAAAGGCAGATTTTATGAAGAAAAGAAAGTCGTGGTAAAGACAAGAAACACTCCGAATCTCAGAAAGGTATTCAAGCTAAGTCGTTGATGTCTCATAAAAATATAGCTAAAAGTAATCATAAAGATAAGTAATAAAAAATATCCATAAATTTAAAATTTAACTGTCGTTTAAAAAAAGTGCAAAATATTCTAATTGTAGAAAAGCTTGTGGCAAATATCCATTTGGCGATAGGTGGAAATTATTTATAGCAGTTAAAGAGACATGGCTTTTTCAAGTCCCTGAAGCAAAATACGTAATTTAATTCAACTAAAAAACCCAAAAATTACGAAGTTATTCTAAAGAAAAGTTTCCTAAATTGATGATTGAAGTAGGATTTTATACCAGGGATGGCGAGATTAGGGGACATTACAAAAGACAGTCCGATAACGAGAGCATTCAAAAAGCTAATACAATGTTTAAATATATTTATTATAAATAGGCTGTAAAAACATTTCCATAAGAACTATAATAGCAGGCTTTCCCAAAACCTATATGGGGATTTATTTAGCATTGTGGAAAGAACATAAAATGTAGAAGAACTTAATTGCATTCTAGCGGTAAAATCTAGATTTATAGACACCAACGAGTATTCTGATTCTTATTTATCTGCGATTAATAAGGCAAAAATTCATATTATGAAATACTGATGGAAGTTTATACATGTTGCAGAGGTTCAGAATACGACTTTGGTAGTACTAATTGATAAATGTGTTAGCGGATATATTTTAGTCTGGATCCGAGACACGTTCTGCTTCTACACTTTGCAACTGCTAGTTGTCACCGTGGCTAACATTATAAACTAAAAGTAAATGGTGATGATAAATAATTAAGTCATCGTCATGTCTGCTTTATGGCAGCAATTATCAAATATACCAGACTAAAAGCATACCTTAATGCAGAAGCATGTCATACTGCACAAAAAAAATTACCACGAAATTATCATTTTTAACAGCCCAGAATCTAGAACTCATTTCAATAATGATAATTGAAATCCAAACCAGCAAGTCTGTGTTCAGATTTTCAACGCACATTTATTTTTATTTAAGAATGAGGGAGGAGATTCTACTTGATATATAAGAAAATTGGTCGAAAAACTTTCTAAAGTTTTATTTTCTGTAATAAATTGAAAGCTGGCCATACACACTTATTTATTAGTAGTTTCTAAAAAACAAAAAAAACAACAAATATACCACAGTTGTTATAATATACTGCTTAAATGTTATAGTTCATTGTGATTGATACAAAAAACTTTTGAACCGTTCATTAACAATGTATTGCTGAAGTTCCATAAATAAATGATGTGTTTCAATTAACTCACTTTAACAACCTGTGAAACATCAGCAGAAATACAAAAAATGTGGTCTATTAATTTCTAAATCATAAAAAAATGACTATAATTTAGCCAGAATACTAAAACAGCGAAAAAAGTATTTTTATTTTCATTGAGTCATTATAGTCCAAAGTTTATAGAAGGAATTTGTCAATTATAGTTATCAGAAACTATGACATAATAGTTGTATTATAATATTTGCTAAATAGATTGTGTTTTTTATGCCTCACTATATCAACGGTGTAAACAAAAATTATGAAGTCAGAAATTATTCAGTAAAATTCTTTCAAATCTACGTAAAGTTTAAATAAAGTTTTACATATAAAGAAAAAAAAAGAATTCATACAAATGTTTTCGCTGTAGCTTAACTGGAGCGAAGTTTTGATGATAAGTAAGTGTTCAACTTTCATACAAGTTTTGATGTGCAGTACTTGTTTCACGTGTTGTAAAATTGTTATTCACTGTGCATATATACGTATATATACAGTCCCTGGACAAATAATTAGGCGCAATTGTTTTTATTATAATTTATTAAATATATGGAAAGATACATGAGGAATTGTCCTGAAACTTCAGGAGTATAAACAACATAATAAACGTCATATATTTCCGAGAAGATTTTTTCCCGAAACCCCATAAGGGGCCGTCAACAAATTGAAGAAAAACGAATATCTTTTGGATAACCCTGTAAAAATTAATGTTGCAAAAAGCATTCAAACTGTAGATTATGATTAAGTGGCTTACTGTAATAATTTGGGTTCATTTTTATGAAGATAGCATGTATAATCGAAGAGAAATTCACGTTTTTATAAGAACAGTCCCAAATTTTACCAAGTTTTTTGCTTATAATTTGCAGAGTTTTTAATATAAAAACAAGTTATTTTCAGAAAATATGACAAACAAAATTATACACAATACCCTGCAATCAGAATTAAAAAATAATAAAAATTGTATGAAAAATGAGCAGATTTACTAAATATTATTTCACTGCGCATGCGCGAATTCAATCAAAATATACTGTGCATAATATATTAGCTTAATGTATAGACCAACTTTTATGAAAGTCTCAAAAACATAGCTTGAAAATTCTGATAGTAGTCGTCGATAGAATAAGCTCGAAATGCGCTGTTCCCAAAAAGGAAGCAGAAAGATAAGGAGTTGTATCCAAATATACAATGAGAGACACTTCATTCTTATTATGTCAACTTTCATAAGCTAGTATATTTGGATACAGCCCCTTATCTTTTTGCTTCCTTTTGGGAACAGCGAATTTCGAGCTTATTCTATCGACGACTACTATCAGAATTTTCAAGCTATGTTTTTGAGACTTTCATAAAAGTTGGTCTATACATTAAGCTAATATATTATGCACAGTATATTTTGATTGAATTCGCGCATGCGCAGTGAAACAATATTTAGTAAATCTGCTCATTTTTCATACAATTTTTATTATTTTTTAATTCTGATTGCAGAGTATTGTGTATAATTTTGTTTGTCATATTTTCTGAAAATAACTTGTTTTTATATTAAAAACTCTGCAAATTATAAGCAAAAAACTTGGTAAAATTTGGGACTGTTTTTATAAAAACGTGAATTTCTCTTTGATTATACATGCTATCTTCATAAAAATGAACCCACATTATTACAATAAGCCACTTAATCATAATCTACAGTTTGAATGCTTTTTGCAACATTAGTTTTTACAGGGTTATCCAAAAGATATTCGTTTTTCTTCAATTTGTTGGCGGCCCCTTATGGGGTTTCGGGAAAAAATCTTCGCGGAAATATATGACGTTTATTATGTTGTTTACACTCCTGAAGTTTTAGGATAATTCCTCATGTATCTTTCCAGATATTTAATAAATTATAATAAAAACAACTGCGTCTAATAATTTGGCCAGGGACTGTATAATGTTTATTTTGTAGGACTTACGGGAATTGTGGGAGAAAATAATGTGAAATTCTGTGAATTTAAGGTATATTTGATTTTGGAATCATGGTTCCCTGTAATATTGGGTCAAACATTAAGACATCCAATTATTAGATATATATCTAAGTGTGTGTCAAACATGTCTGATTACCGGGTGTGCTTTCTGTCACAAATTAGGGTTTATATAGTGTAAATCCCCATAGTTGAGAAACTCTTAGTAGCATTAATAAAATAATTTTACTCGGGACCACACTCCTTGAAGTATCTCTGTTTATCGTCCAGCTCGAAGATACAATGTAATCCGAGACCCCCGATAAACCATATTTTTCCTTAAATCACATTCTGGGGTTATTAGAGCAGTCTCTAAAAAATTTAACTTTTCGCGGGAGCACAGGAGTCTTGCTAAGAATTGGTATATTTTCTATTAGTGGCGAAGGTGTAAACCTGGGAGGATAATTTCACTTTATTGGTGAATTAGCCCTTGATTGATGCCTGGGGATTTATGACGAAACAAGGCTTGGCTCAGACCTGGATGCCATTAACCGCAAATGCTTGCAAGATGCGTAAACGCAGCACATTTTAAATTAAAGTTAGTTCAAATTTGTGTTCTGAAAGTAATAAATGTTAGGCTGAGAAACGAGTTTTGAAAATAAAATTTAAATTAGAAAAAGAAGACTGTGGATTTATTTTTTTATTTAGAATTTTAAAAAACGTTTTATTGTTTTATCCTTTCATACACACACACATATATATATATATAGAAGTTAATCAAAGTTATTTATGTGCCAACTAGGCTAAATTATGGTATCATAAAAATCAATACTTTCAACCAGCTATAATTGAAAAGAATATTGAAAAGAATATGTAAAAACCATTCCATACCTTGGCCAATTACCATTGAAGCACATGCTATGGTAAAATTATGATTGCACATGTTAATTATTAGATATGTGGTATTCTGTTTACACAATATCATTATTTATCTCTTTGTAGATTAATGTAGAATGATATTAGAACTTGATATGTATTTTGAAATTCATAGATATTATAATTATATATATATATGTATGTATGTATGTATGTATGTATATACATTTATGTGTATGTGTTTAAGACCAATGAATAAAATGAGACAAACATTTATTTTAAAAATATATAATATTACCTTATGTACGGCAAAAACATGTGCACTTTCTTTAAAGTCACTGATGCAATATAGGGTAAAGATACGGACACCAAGACGCAACCAGCCATCATGAGAGGCAAATACTTTACTCGTTCCATAGTTAATTCGGCCATCTTGATATGCCTCTTCCAGTCCTAAAAAAATAACATTGATTTTAGAGTTTAAATAACTTAATTCTTTAATATAAAAAGTTTAAATTAAATATTGGAAATAAAATATCTAAAAATTTTAAAAAAATTGACAAAAATGACAAACATTTTTCCTTTATGAAAAATGGCTATGCTTTTGAGGTCTTTTTCTGTTTGCTCTCTTGTTAATTTGTAAAAAGAGTTAATTTGAAAAGGAAATTTAATATATTACTTTGATGAAATTAAAAAGGGTAATCAACTTATATTTATCTGTATCTAACATGTATTCATCCGTTATAAAAGTTTAAATGATTTTACAGAATTACATTTGGGACTATATATATAAAATATTAAATAATAATTTATCGCCTCTACGCAGTTATTTACTGAATTTATTTCAAACATTTTTTACAGTTGTTTCAGTACTTAAATATATGAAATAAGTTAACTTCATAAAAATTATCATAAAGTGAATTTTCGAATGAAATAGATATATTTATGATATCGTTACAATGAAAATAGATTATAATTTGACAAAATTATTTAAAAAATTGTTTCTAATGACGAAAGCATACATTATGAATACCAAATTTTACCTATAGTAATATCCGACTTATGTAATAGGCAAAAATTCTTTCATTCTACGATTAAATAAGGCAAATATTACTATAGAAGAGAGTGGGGCATATTTGACTATGGGGGTACCTTTGGTCAGTCTAAATTTTGCAAACTTCTATAATTCTTGTGGCAAAATCCTTTACTCACTATTTTACTAACTGTAAACCACATCTGCGACACACTGTTTTCTTAAATTTTGTTTATCTCTCTTAAAATGAAAAATGTAGGTTTGTTTTTGCTCTTAATTTGTAATTATTTTTATTTTCTGCTGTTAGGTTCTTATATAAACAGGGAATAAGTTAAAATTTTTATAATATACCAGAACAATAAAACAACAAACAATATTCATATGTAAAATTGGCAATATATTTCAACTTTTAAAACAAAAGTTATTGAGCAATATATTCCACATGGGCATATGGGCACTTTTGATTATTTTAAAGGGGGCACCTTTGATATAATATTATCAAAAGTCTCCCATGCCTTTTATTATTTTATCTTTGATATTTTTTTTTTGTAATGAAGTATGAAATAAACAACATTGTTATAACAAAAAAAAAGTATAAACTTGAACAAGAACACTTAGCATATTTTTTAACATTTACAAAACAATGCGCATAAACACATTTTCAGAATACAAATTTCGTATCAAATATTTTAATAGTAGTGAGTTAAAAAGGTAACTTGATTTTATAATGACATTTACTTGATAGTTTTGTTTTTCGCCCGTTTCGAGAAATGCTTTTGAGGATCAGAGATTATGAAGCAACAATTGTAACTGAGCAACCACATCTCGTGGAATTTCCTGCGGCTGAAGAATTATTAAAAGCAGATATTCCTGCAGAAACTGACACACAGCCAGCAATATACGAGTTAGAGACTAGAAATGAAAATTTGCAACGCGAGAAAAATCAATCAATTTCAACTCCTGAGCAAGTTCGACCATTTTCAAAATCTGAGCAGCATAAAACAAAGAAAGGGAAAAGGAAGAAGATAAAATTAAGAATATTGACAGATATTCCTGTCAAAAAGCAAATTGAGGCTAAGACACTTGAAAGACAAGCTAAAAAAAAACAGCTAAGAATATTAAGCATGCTATACATCCAGCCCAGTGCTTGAAATCTCCTAAAAAACGAAAACTAAACCTTTTTTTCTGTCAAGAAAAGAAGACGTTTGCAAAACTACTACAAAGTTTAGATACAAAAGATAATTATTCAGTTCCTGACACTTTAGACAGTCCAGAAGACGTTGAAACTTATGATCCTTTTGATTTAACTGAATTAAAAGTCAATGACTATGTTTTAGTTAAATTTACACAGAAGAAAACTTTCGGGCATTTTGTAGGGATAATTAAGGGGAAAGAAGATTTGTATATTAAAATCAAGTTTTTAAAGAAAACAGTTGATGTAAGGAAGTTTTATTTCCCAGATATTCCAGGTGTAAGCCTGGTGGACATTGACGACATTGTTCTTAAATTTAGTTTGCTGCCTTCATCACTTTTAGGAGGAACTATTCGGGCGATTGCTGCAGTGACATTTCCTATAAACTTCCTCAAATATACAGTCCTATAAATGGTGCATTTAACATTCTTTGAAAATTTCAAATATCCTTAATAAGCATTTCAAAGGCTTTGCACATATCAGTAGTACTGATTGGATTTTATTCTGTAAGTTTCATAAAAATTTTTTTTTTTTTTTAAATTGACATCTGGTTCTTTTTCGCATTGTAAAACATCTATACGTTCATATTAAAGTCTTATTTGAGAAAGATAATTTTTAACATGTATGTTTAAAATTCTTTTTATTTTATTTTAAATAAATTATCAAAAGTGCCCCATAGCCGATTATAGGTACCCCATGATGAGGCACATTTGACCAGTTTAAACCGATTTACAAAAGAATTTAATGTACCAAATTTGTCAACAAATAACTATTTACTATAATATTTGGTGCATTTACAAAGGATAGAACATTATAAATATATTTTTATATTTTACAATTTCATGAAATTTTAGCAGATAAAATTATAATCCTAGAAAGTGGTTAAATGTGCCCCACGCTCCCCTAAGTAAACAAGAACGAAAAATCATGCGTCAAGCATAGATTATGTAACACTTTCCAACACTTCCAAAATAATTTTGAAAATCTTTACCGTAAGGTGTAAGATGATATCTAACTAAACAATTTTGAAAAACGCATATCATATTTAAAAATCCAATTTCAGGAATTACCAACAATATTCGGAAAAATATCCGAATACTTTTATTCAGCCCTGTATATGATCTATAGATTTGTATATATACTACATATGATGCTAAATTTTAGTTCAGTTAGAAAACGCGTAGCACAATTTAAAATTCTCCTTCTGGAGATTCTGTCAATAAACGGAAATGTGTTCGCGAACTTTTGTGCTACCCTGTATATGATCTACAGAATATATACACACCAAGTAATAGACAAAAAATGAGTTAAGTTTAAAATCGCGTTCAGCAACTTAAAACGCACAGACAGTAGAGAATTCTTTTGTGTGTCCCTGTAGATGAACGATGACTGATATACACACAATATTCTGTAGTAAGCCTCTTGTAATGCACCTTAGTGATATATATAAATTTCAATGCGTTTAAAATAGTGAAACATTATTTAATTTAACCACAAACGATTTTTCTCCATAAAACGAAAGCTTCCATAAGACGAAAGCTTCTTGTAATGCACCTTAGTGATATATATCAATTACAATGTATTTGAAATTGTGTAACATCATTAAAATAAACCGCAAATGATTTTCCCCCATACACCGTAATGTAACAGAATTCTTTTGAGTGTCCCTGTAGAAAAACTGTAAGTTCTACACACTTCAGTTGAAATAGGGAACATGCAATAGATAACGACAACAACATATAAAAAATGCAGGGCAATCCGAGCATATTTACGGGAGTGGAGCACGGCCAGACGGCCAGACGGCAGACGGCCATACGGCCATACGGCCAGACAAACCGAAATCATAAACACTTTTCAACTAGGTTGGAAAGTGTTAAAAAATGATATCCAGAATCCGTAACTCTTGGCACCTATGATATATAACATCCTAGTAAAGACGACTCTCAAAAGATTATTTTCTTATTTTCTACTTTTGTACGCTGAAATATTTCTTTATTTTTAGATGCAAATAAAATATAAAATTCCTTATGAAGAAAACAAAATTTTTGCAAATTATTTTTACATTATGTAGCCAGTGAAATGTCCATAATTTTTAAATGTGTTTGTCGTTTAAAACAGTTTTAGAAAATGTCCTTTAACAAATGCAGTTTTCATTTACTGCTTTTGTTTGTTTTCCTTAACGCAATTAATTAAACAGAAGAGAATATAAGCTATAAAAGAAATGAGTAATAATGAAAGTGTAGTTTAATCTCTCCTTAAAATATAATTATGCAGATTTGAAGAATGATTTTCCTTCTCTTGCTGCATTTCATTTGGAAGTATTTTAGTTTTCGGGGAATGGTTGTTTACTACTAACTCTACCTAGTATCCAAAGAAATTACTTTCAGGAATATTATTGCACGTTACAAGAAAAGAAATATTGAATGCAATTATTAAAGACTAAGTGTTTGTCTACATTCTTTTAAACTATAGTTTTCTCAACCTTCGTTCAATATTATAGAATCAATCTTCAAGAAATGCTTTCAGTTAATTTATTATGTATTGCTTTTATTTATTCTATGTTTAATTATAGAAGAAATGACTGACACTCTTGTTATACACCGGCATTATTTTTCTTAAAAAAATTGAAAAAAATCCAGTTACTTGAAAATTTCCTTGTTTAGATATTATTGTGAAACATAATCTTTTACACTACCAAAGGATGTGAATTTTCACTTTGCGGTAAAGCACTTGGTGCGCTATACCAAGGTAACCAGGTTCGATCCCAGGTCTGGACCTTTTTCGCTCTGTTGTTTGTACGCTGAGTAGCAAAGTGAAAATTCACATCCTTTGATAGTGTCATAATTTTCGGCTTAGTTTCAGCCCTGCTGAAAATTGAATTAGATATAAATATAGAATCTTTTAATTTGACATCTACAGATTAAAACACGCTCCAACATTGAACTTTCGTCAAAATAACGCTTATATTAAAATCCGCAGTTGTGCATTAGACACACAAGTATTTTTGAAAATAATTTTAACATTGAAATTTATCCCTTATAATTATAATCATTCAAAACCTTCCAGGTTCAGAAATTTTTGGATAATTTTATCAAAATTCTCAAATCAAAGACACTTTTTTTGTTTTTTGATGACGATAAGCTTGTTTGATAATGATTTTGTTTTGGTGATGAGGATAAAAAGTAAAATTTATTATTTTCTGAAACACATGCTAAACTTATTCTGTTATTTCATTCTACACTTTTTAATACTAAATCTTTTGAAATAGGATCTTATGGAATTTTATAAATATGGAGAAATAACTTCATTTTTCCATTTCAAAGGAAATTAATGGATTTATTGAATTCAGCTTTGTAAATATTTTGAAATTAGTCCATTTCACAGAAGCTTTCGCAATAAATTTAAATGGATTTAAAGCAGTGACAGAAAATATTCTATCAAATTTAATGAGCAAATAGTGTAACAATAATTCACTTTTCACTTAAAATCTGTTCAAAGATAACAAATCGAGTTTTAAAAATTTTAAAACAAACAATATATTTTATTAAATGTTTAATTAACTGACTCAATTAATAAAATATTTGTTTAGCAAATAACAATCAGTGCTAATTTTGTTTCGATGGTATTAAGGCTTTAAAAATGCTCTAAAATATCAATAATTCTTTTATAAATAAAATGCTTTTTTAACATTTTCCAACATAGTGGAAAAGTGTTTATGAATTCTGTTTGTCTGTCCGTGCTCTTACTAGAGTAAATATAGTTGGATTTCCATCGAATTCATATATGTTTATGGTGTCGGAAAACTACGTGTTTAAAAGTAGATTGCGTGAAAAATAATCCATGTCCGATGTGCATCCACTGAAATTAACATAAAAAGGCAGTAGGCTGTAGAATTAAATGCTCTGAAAAGATTCTTTACGATATTAGTTTATTAAACTTCGAGTTATAAGCGTACGATTACAAAGTACGTACATGAAGGGATGGGATGGTGCCCGAGAGCATTGTTTAGCAGCGAAAGCTTACATTATTAACTTCTTATCCGAGGCCGTGCTAGAGAGAGAATGTCCGCTCCGACACATGTCGATTTTCATGCCATACACATATTGGCACCATGAAATTGGCGAAAGAGCATATGAAAATGAATGATGTCATATAAGCTAAAAATTATCAGTTACGCATTAGGCAATTAGGAGAATTTTTGAATTACAGGACAGGGGTAGCAGAATAGCAGTCCTAAAAAGTGAGCCAACAAGAATGTGAATGCCAAATGTACGTTGAGAGCAAAGTTTTGGGAATCTAGCTGAAGTAAACAAAACAATTCTCATGTACTGGAAAATGTTTAGGATTTTACCGAAAAGGCTAAACTCAAAAATTAAGCGGACACAGACATTTCTAACGAACGTTGGACGGAATGAGAAATAAAATGCAAACCGAATACAAAGTCAATCTTTATCTCTCTTTTTTTTTTTTTTTTGGATATCTAGTGAGGGTGATTAATCGTTTAAATGAATTCTATCTATGTGAGAAAGTTTTATTGATAAAGGGTATATGTTAAAGATATTTTCTTCTAATGGAGGAAAATTACGGCGGGAGCTAAATAAAAGTTAGGATAAAATGACTAAGTATTTAAAAGTTAGTTTAAACTGAAAATTAAAGAAAAGGATTAATTTAAGAAAAATATATGTGATACCACATCACATATATCTCCCCTTAAACCGACGGAAAAAAATTTGAATTTAGGACGAGAGAAAAAAATTTCATATGCTCTTACGATTACATCAGTTATAGCAGATACATGTAAATAAAACTAAACATGACAAAAAAAGCAAACGGCAATGGACGATCTCTCTTAGCAGGCATCCATCCAAAAATAAAAGTATATCACGATATAATTATATTGGTACCAGAAATTTGTCATACAGGTGACATCATATATTGTTTCTATTTAGAAACAGCTGCAGCAATTTTAATAAAATTCGTGATCACTTTTTCAATGTGTCTTAGTCAGACGTTGACTTGTATAAAATTGTGCACATACAAATAAAACAAACATTAGGCCTATGTTTACAGGTCAGTTACCAACTGGCATTAATTAAAAAAAATATGCTTATATTATAATAAGCATTAAATGTGGCTAAATATGGGTATATTGATCAATACTATAATCATTATAAAATACTGGAGTAATATGATATATATAACATATATAATATACGGGTAAACAGAAATACAGCATAAATAACCAAGGATTATGTATTAATCCCCAAAATAATGAATAAAGGTATAATTTGGAAATTTATGTGCTTCTAATTTTATTTTTAAACTCACAACATGAATTTAAAACAAAGTTATATTAGAGATGATGATTCAGAAATATTTGAATTTTTGTATGTAAAGGGTGAAAAAAAAAAAAAGTTTGAAACACTGCCATAAGCCATTCAATTCCATAATGTAACAAATGATTATGTGTATCAAAACGTAATTTTGTTTTTCATTTGCTTACATTCCCTATCACCTATAAATATGTTTAGATTGAAAAAAAAATTACTGGTGGTTAGAATACAGTTAATAAAGTGTAGAAATTGTAAAATCAGTAAGTATGTGAAAGATGTGTGAGAAATCAATGTATGCAAACCCATATATGTAACTTCGACAGAACATACAGCTGGTACAAACACCAAAAGTTTGCGATAACATAACAACTGTGAATAAATATACTTCTAGAAACAAGTGTAGTGTATGAAAAAAAAATTCGAAAAAAAAAATGTATGTCTTTAAAAATTACCTATATTGAATGAACTTTTAAAAAAGGTAAATTCGCGAGCACTGAGTGGGGCAAGACAAGGGGTGTAATTGAGGTGCGACACATACTCTATAGAAGAAAATAAATAAATCGAAAAAAGAAAAAGAAATTATATTAGGACATGTACAGTGAAAAGTTACCTATTGTTTGTACTAAAATATTTTACCATTTAATATGTCAAGAATAATAAAAAGCAAAAAGAAGAACCAGTGACAGAAATTCTTAAATGATATATAAAAATGCGACTGATGGAATGTAGTGTTATAGTAAGTGAAACGTGTAAGATATTCGTGTAAGTCCACAGGATGAAATATTTGATACTTTTATCATGAAGGTTCATGAAGCCATGTGCATTACAAAAAAATCAAAATAGATTTTTAACAAATCCTAATATTATAAATAATATCCTTAAACCACTAGGGCAGATTCAGTAATGCACAAATCTATATTTCAACTGTAAACAAATTTAATTTAATGAAAAAGGTGTTTTTTTTTCTAAAAAAAAAATTACTGTACTCTTGTATCTCTAACTGGAATAAATGGATGTTAAAGTGTATGTGCAAAACAAGGAAAAGAAAATGCTGCTTATAATTTTACGATAGACTGTTATTATTAATCAGCAAATAAATAATATCAACATTATTGCGAGTGCAAAAGGTAAATAAGTCCAGTTGTATATCACCTAAGGTTTAATAGTATATGGTGTAACTAGAACTTACAAATACCGTTGAAATTATCAAATGCATCTAATGTGAAAGAACAGTGAATTTTAAAATGTATGAATGAGAAAAGAAAGAATGTCACATTGAATGACTGTGTTAATACATTGACTGGTAATACTTAAAACATTGACTGGTAATACATCATTGATTAGTAATTTGTGTAATATTAATTAATTGGTAATATTTAAGGCATTGACTATATATATATAGTAGTGTATATCATTGACTAGTAAAAAAAACTGTAAATGATAAAATGGAGTGCATTAAGTATAGATGATAGAATTATGTGTAAGAAGTTGTGTAAATTAACAGGATGAAATACTTGATGCATTACTCATGAAAGTTTCATGAAATGAGTGCATTGAACAGAGATCTGAGTAGATCTCTAAGAATCGTAATATTAAAATAATATAAGTACCATTAAGGCGTGATTCAGTAATGCACCACTTATTTTGCATCAGCAAACAAGTACTATTTAATGAAAAAGTATGATATTTTATTTTTAATTATGTGTTTATTTATTTACTCTTGACTAATGTGTTTATCAAAGTGAAATTATAGATGAAAAAAAATACATGTAAAATGAAGAAGAAGAATAGTAAATGTTCTATATATATATTTTTATAAAAAAAAAAAAATCACTATCAACCTACAAATGAGTTAACAGCATTACTGAGAATGCAACAGGTAAATAAGTATAGTTGTTTACCAACAATGGCATGTATAACAAATGTTATGTATCCATTTATTATTTTGGTGTAACTATTACTTACAAATATACCATGAGATTACTAAATGCAGGTGATGTGAACGGGAAAAAAAAATATCAATATTAAAAGGTATAAAAATGAAGAAAACAAATATAATAATGAATGGTAGAGGGTGTAGCAATGATTGGAAATGGGCATGACTGGTCCTGATTGGTAGTGTAAAACATTGATTGGTATTTAAACTGTGAACAAATGTGGAATTATGTTGTACAAACTAGAGGAGGATGAGAATTGAGTAAAAAGGTATAAGGTGTTAAAAAGTTTGTTAACCTTGACATATATGTATATAATCAAATTTTGTAAACTGATAAATTTTGAAATAAAGAAAAAGAAAGCTCATTAGGTACAACGACAATACAGATAATACGTGTGTAAATATACTTTGATTGAAAAAAAATGTATTGTAGTGTATGTGGTGCGAAGTACATCTGCAGATCATGTGTATCCTAATGAAACTAAAGAAATGTGCATTATAAACTGTTTTTCAAATGGTGTCAGTGAGTCATGTATGACATGTACAAATATTTGACCTGTGTATGTCATGTATAAATATTAATATGACCTGTACAAATATTTAATGTTTCATTGTCAAATGTCCATGACAGCACCAAAAAAAATGTATGTGAAAGGAAAAAGTTATGAACGCAAAAGTAAAATTCTTACAGCAACTTAAAAATAAAAAGCCACATAGTAATTAAAAATGTTAGAGAAAAGGGAAAAGAGAAATTTTCGTGTTGTAAATTCAAATGACGTCTGAATATAATTCCCAAGCAATTGTACAGAAGTCATAGGTAAAGGGTAAATCTCAAGAAAATGAAATAAAAAATTAACTGTTGACACCTTTCTTTTAACATGTATCAGAGATATAAGAGATAGAGGAACAATGAGTGAAAATACCATAACCAGAAAAAAAAATCAAAAACGTTAAAAATGTTTTGAGAGTAAATATCTTGTGACATATCCCAATATGAATTAATCTATAAATATGAATTATGATCAGGTGGAAAGGGCATAAAAAGCAGTCTATATAAAATGGAAAAATTAATAAAAGTGCATTACCAAAAAAAAAAAAAAAAAAAAAAAAAAAAAAATACGTGTATCAAAGATATGTGAAAATTGTGAAAAGAAACACATGAAATGATGGATTATGCAAAAAAAAAAACTTTGTGTGCATTGATGCTTTGTAATACCTTGTAGCAAAATCCAAACACAGCATGTAAATTTGTGTAAAATGCATCAAATGAAATATTCAGCAAAACTCGAAAAAAAATCTTTGATAGTAAATATAAACTTTGTTAAGCATCGAGAAATGCAACAAATTTACTAAGGTAGCAAATTATGTCAAAAGTAAGCTTTAAGAAAAAGGAATATGATAGGTGAAATCACTTATAAACAAATATTGTAAAAGAGCTACCTTATGTTGAGAACAAAGAGTATGACGTAACCAATTGTAATACAGGAGCTGAACAGGAGCGTGTGTATACCATGAGAAGTATACCCTGAGACACCATGAAAAATCATAGGTATGTGCAATAATGCGTAGCCCCAGTGAACATAAACTCCATGACAAATGACATGTCAAACGGTAATTCTCAGATGAGTGACAATATTATGTTTCAGAATTACTATCATACATGATGACCTGTGGTTGGCACTCAAACATGTACAAGTAATAAAAAGGGAAAAGTGTACCTACATAAGTTAAAAAAAATTCAAAATTCTTGAAAAAATATGAAAAAAATAAATAAATTTCTCAATATGAACACTATCTGTAATCTTAAATAAATGATATTGTGAAAGAAAATATATCTATAACCATTCTAAAATATTAAAAAAGTTATGAGAAAGAGTGCAACACAAACCATATTTCAAATTCGACTGAAAGGGGTCTGACGCCAGCGCCATATTAAAATTAAACCAAATATGAAATATGTACCCTCATCAAGACATTCCTGCAGTAATGGCTCGACGGGAAGTCGTAGAACACTCTAACCATAATTTAATTAAAAATTAGAAGTAAAATTTTGCAAAAAGGGAAAAAATAAGGATCTAGTTATGGATATTTATTTATTTAAAGATCATGAAAAAGAACGCCAATCTAAAGAGATGTGATCAAAGAAAATGTACCAATGAATAAGTGAGCATGTGTGTAAGTGTGTTTTCATGTTAACGATAATTGGTCAAAGAAATGTATAACGAAATTAAAGGATGTGGCTTTTTTTTTTTTTAAATAACATGAAAAATGCATATTTTATAAAGTTATGACCTGTGAAACTGAAAAGATGAGAAAATGCAACAAGATTTGATTAACCAGCTATAATAACTGAGAGTTATTTTTGTTCCTTAAAAAATAGAAATATAATGCCTAACATGAACTGAAATATTTGTAGAGTGATATATATATTTTTTTAACATTTTGAAATAGGAGAAGAGGGGGGAGGGGAGTACTAAATCCCTGAACTATAAAAATAAATGTAATCATAATTTATCTGAAAAGTGCAATATTATAAAATTGCATGTATCTTATGGCAGTTTCAAACCATCAGAAACACATCCAAATGTAAGTTATTAATTTCTCTATAATATTTGGATATCGAAACAATACACATTTATCAGAACTGTCATTTAGATATTACCGATAATAATCTAAAAATAAGCACATTAAAACACTTACACTAAACAATTGAAGTCAAAAATAAAAAATAGAAAGTTACTACTTGCAGAAATATTTGAGAACCTTTATCGATCCTGAGAATCGTAATTTAAAATATGACTTGATGCATTTACTTTTATATCTGCAAAACCTGACATATCATTAATGAAATATGGGTTTTCTTCAAAACATATTATTATCAACACAAATTTTAGAAAATTAATAAGCATTTAACGAAAATTAATGTTGAATCTGAAAATATTTTTTTTCTTTTTATTTATTTATTTATTTATTATTATTATTTGCAAACATTCTTGTGCAAATTCTTAACTAAATGAATAAGAAATACCAGAATGCACCAAAAAAACTTACCCCTTTTTCTTTATTCAATAACCTAAAATTTCAAACTATCACAACATAATAATCATAGGTGGAAATTAATCTTGAATGCAGTACATTTAAATTTAAATTATTTTAAAGTAAAAAAATTTTTTTTTCTTTCCCAACATAATAAAATGATAAGACAACATATTTCATGTTCGGTCTATAGTATACGAACTGTAAGAACTAGTTATGCATGAATAGATAATGGATGGATAATCCACCTTAAAGTTATTCATTAACTAGTCAGACTTAATTATGCAAATAAGAACATGGGTATTTAAAAAACACATAGAAAAATGCAATGTCTGAGTAATGCGAATACAATAAAAATAATAAAGCATAACTTACCTGAAAATTCAGAAATTTTCAAATTATTACAGTAAAAATGTAAATTGTATTGCTAGATTTTTTTAAATATAATTCAGATAATTAAATTATAAATTAAGCATTTCAAATTACGACATAAAAATATGAGATGCGGTTCAAAGTATAAAATATTATATACCTATAGGGTTTTATATTTTCCACAAGTACTCATATCAATCTATATATGTAACGTTTTCTTCATTTCTTTTCTTTTTTTTTTACACACACAACAATGCAAAAGAATGATATTAATTCAATACTTATCCTGAATTGGATCCTTTGTCACTAGATTATCTTGATTTTTTTGGAAATATATGAACATATTCCAGCAAATATGGTGAAAAGTCAGTAAGTATTTTAGTAACATGAAAAAAAAAAAAAAAATCTTATTTCATAATAGTATCGTTAGCTTTTCATTTGAGTTCTTAAATAGCATTGGTAAAAAAGGTATTGCGAGATATTTTTAAGCAATCCAAAACTATTTTCGAATATGTTATTATTCAAACAAAAATAATGTGAGCATGAGAAAACAACAATATTTAAACAAGAAAAATATTTAGAGAATATTTTACGTTATTAATTTAGAATAAAACTCATACGCAGTCAAAATAAAAAGCTAATAATAATTATAAAAAAAAATACAACATCATTTAATATTTCTTTTCTCATACTCACTTTTCAAACCATTCGTGTTGATATATATGTAAATTTTCTTCCTGTGGTTCTTTCCTTGCTGAAACTCTATACTATAAATGAAAAATATTTTTCTTTATTTCTTGTATATGTTTTTTTTTTGTTTTGTTCACTAAACTGTTTTTATCCACTATAAACAGTACTAGTATAGAAAATGTACTGTAAGTTGAAGGTTAGGCGGAATTTAACGTAATGTGGCGACACCAAAAATTAAAACTGACGAATGTATTCTTGTCATTGTAGATGTACTGCCACTTTTTATAAAAATAATTCACACTATTAGGGACGACGTATGAATGCATGCTCATTCACATGTTAAAAAAAACATACTTCACTTTTAAAGCACGAGATTTGAAGAGCCAGCAGAATTAGAAAAAAACAAACACACAATATCGATGATCGTAGAGCACCCATTAACGCTATGCGAGGCGAACTTGAAATCAGAAATCGTCCATATCGCAGCTTCTTAGGCCTATCTCGAAGGGATAGAGTCCAGCGGGAGCGAGCGAAGGCAGGCGAACATCTTTTTTTTTTTTTTTTTTCGAAAGAATAAACCGCCTCAGTTGGTATAAATCAGCTGCAGGGTAGAAATCTTGAACTCATGAAATTTGGAAAACAGACAAGAGATCCGGCAGACGAGCAATCATCCGGCAGACAAGCAATCATACGGCAGACAAAAAAATCATCCGGCAGACAAGCAATCATCCGGGAGACAAAGAATCATCTGGCAGGAGAACAGAGATCGTTAGTCCAGTAAATGCAACATTTAGGGATCCGGCAGACACACAATCATCCGGCAGACAAGCAATCATCTGGCTGGAGAACAGAAATCCTTATTCCAGTAAAAGAAACATCTAGGGATCCGGCAGGAGTGTAGAATTATTGAATCCGTATAAACAGGTCTTTCAAAAAAAAAAAAAATCAGGCAAACTAACAGGCAGGCACCATCCCATGAAGTTAAAAAAAAATCAGCGAATGCCCTGTACAGGCACCAAGATTTATGGTGTCGGAAAACTACGTGTTTAAAAGTAGATTGCGTGAAAAATAATCCATGTCCGATGTGCATCCACTGAAATTAACATAAAAAGGCAGTAGGCTGTAGAATTAAATGCTCTGAAAAGATTCTTTACGATATTAGTTTATTAAACTTCGAGTTATAAGCGTACGATTACAAAGTACGTACATGAAGGGATGGGATGGTGCCCGAGAGCATTGTTTAGCAGCGAAAGCTTACATTATTAACTTCTTATCCGAGGCCGTGCTAGAGAGAGAATGTCCGCTCCGACACATGTCGATTTTCATGCCATACACATATTGGCACCATGAAATTGGCGAAAGAGCATATGAAAATGAATGATGTCATATAAGCTAAAAATTATCAGTTACGCATTAGGCAATTAGGAGAATTTTTGAATTACAGGACAGGGGTACCAGAATAGCAGTCCTAAAAAGTGAGCCAACAAGAATGTGAATGCCAAATGTACGTTGAGAGCAAAGTTTTGGGAATCTAGCTGAAGTAGACAAAACAATTCTCATGTACTGGAAAATGTTTAGGATTTTACCGAAAAGGCTAAACTCAAAAATTAAGCGGACACAGACATTTCTAACGAACGTTGGACAGAATGAGAAATAAAATGCAAACCGAATACAAAGTCAATCTTTATCTCTCTTTTTTTTTCTTTTTTTTTTTTTTGGATATCTAGTGAGGGTGATTAATCGTTTAAATGAATTCTATCTATGTGAGAAAGTTTTATTGATAAAGGGTATATGTTAAAGATATTTTCTTCTAATGGAGGAAAATTACGGCGGGAGCTAAATAAAAGTTAGGATAAAATGACTAAGTATTTAAAAGTTAGTTTAAACTGAAAATTAAAGAAAAGGATTAATTTAAGAAAAATATATGTGATACCACATCACAATGTTATTGAGAACTACTATAGCATGTTCGGTATTTAAAATGAAGTGTGTAGCATATTTATAATTAGTATAGATGAGTTACAGTAAAATTTAACTAATTTTTTGCATATTACTTGGTGCTTATAAATTCTGTAGATCATACAAAGAACTGTACGGAAGAATGTCGTTACATTATGATCTATGAAGGAAAATTGTGTTCAGAGTATTTCACACTATTTCAAACATACTGAAATTGTTATATATCACTGAAGTGCACTACAAGATGCTTACTATAGAGTATGGTGTGCATAACATTTATCGTTTATTCACGGGGGGACACAAAAAAATTCGATTACAGTATTGTCTATGAGCAATAATTGCTGGAAGTGCGTTATCAATTGTGTTATGCGTTTTTAAATATAACTAATTTTTTGCATATTACTTGGTGCGTATAAATTCTAGAGATCATATGCAAGGCTGTACAAAAGAATTCGAGGAGTACAAAAGAATTGCGTTTAATAACAGAACTAAATTTTTGCATACTATGTAGTATGTATACAAACCTATAAATAGTACACATAGTTGCACAAAGTAATTCGTATATTTTCCCTACTATAGACGGTAACTGCTGAAATCGGGTTTATCATAGGTGTTATGCGTTTTCCAAATTGTTTACTTAAACATTTGCTTTAACAATATTAAACGGTCAGGTTTTGTTACAATGTTCTGAATGTGTTGGAAAATGTTTTATAATCTATATTTGACGCATGTGTTTTCATTCTTGTTAGTTAAGTCCAGGGTTGTAAAATTTGAAAATGCTTCTATATAAAAAACAAAATACTGGAAGAAAGAAATCGAAATTCTCAGTATTCTTGTAAATAGTTTATTTAAATATATATATATATATAGAATTTGTAAAGTTGGCATCAATATATTTTTCGGTTTTTAATTTTACAATAAATAAATCACTCAAAAATGTTTGAAGGAATAAAGAACATTCAGCTATAATTACATAGCTTGCTAATAATTTAATGTATTATTTGAAATACAAAAAAAATTAGTTAATGAAAGAGATAATTTAGAATCAAAAGAAACACCCTTGTTTAGAAGCAAACTAATCAATGCTAATTTTCCTTTCATAATAAAGAAATGATCAAAAATCAATAATCTTTTTTCAAGCAAAATTTAAAGAAAAAAAAAATCCTCATCCAATATAGGACTCTAAAAATTTAAAATGCTAACCTCAACACTGATTAAACACAACACACGAACAACTGGAAGAAAGAAATTGAAATTCTAAATATTCTCCCAAATGTTTTTGTAAAACAATTTTCATCGGTGGGAACAAAGCTCGTAAGAAAGTTTTTCAAGAATTGGTTTTATAATAAATAATTTATTCAAAAAAGAAAAAAATAATCAATTATGGTAACGTTGCTTGTTAATAAATTAATAGATTATTAAAAATGTAGAAAAACAATTGTAATGAAATATTTTGAAAAAGAATTGCAAACACTTTAACTAAACATATTACATTATAATGTCTAAAATTGGAACTGGATTAAAATTCAAAATATTATAGTTATTTTAATTTTTACTTTATTTTTTCTATATTCTTTAGTATTTGCATTACTTAGACAAAAACTATTCGTCACAAGATGTACTATTGGATATTCCAACGGATGATATAGTTGAGCTTTATCGTCTATATACGTTTCGTAATGTTATTACTTTGATAATACAAATAATCATACAGTAAATTTAATGTTAGCATTCAATTGGGAATTTTGTCTTCAAAAAGATGCTGCTCTTAAAATTTTCCGAAAGATCTATCGCTTTAACGAACCATTAGTAAAGTTTCACATATGTAATAATTATGGAGAAATCTAAAGCCATATTTCGGCTTCGATGAAAAGTTCAACATACGATACCAGATTTGAAATCGATCAATTTACTGAAGGCGTTTCTAAAATAACAAGAACGAAAAATCATGCGTCAAGCACAGATTATGCAACACTTTCCAACATTTCTGAGATGATTTTACAAATCTTTACCATTTAATAAGGTGTAAGATGATATATAAGTAAACAATTTGGAAAGCGCATAAAATATTCAAAATTCAATTTTAAGAATTACCAACAATATTCGGAAAAATATCCGAATTCTTTTGTGAAGCCCAGTATATGATCTATAGATTTGTATATACACTACATAGAATGCTAAATTTTAGTTCAGTTAGGAAAAGCGTAGCACAGTTTGAAATCCCCCTTATGCAATTTCAGTCAATAAACGGAAATGTACTTGGGGACTTTTGTGCTGCCTTGCACATGATCTATAGAATTTTTACACACTAAGTAATAGACAAAAAGTGAGTGAAAAAAAACGCGTTCAGCAACTGAAAACGCACTTCCAGCACTTATTGTTAAGGTACAGTACCGAATTTTTTTTGTGTGTCCCTGTAAATGAACGATGAATGCTATATAGATATATTCTATAGTAAGCCTCTTGTAATTGATCTTAGTGATATACTATGTCAATTTCTATGTGTTTGAAATACGGAAACTTTATTCAAATAAACCCCAAGCGATTTTTCTTTATATACCGTAATAAACGGAATTATTTTGAGTGTCCCTGTAAAGGAACTATAAGTCCTATGCGCACCATATTCTATAGTAAGCCTCTTGTAGTGCACCTCAGTGATATATATTAATTTCAACATGTTTGAAATTGTGTAACAGCATTAAAATAAACCGCAAATGATTTTTTCCCACAGACCGTAATGTAATGGAATTCTTTTGAGTGTCCTTGTAAAAAAAAAATAAATAAGCGTTACAGACTTCAATTCCAAATTTCAATACCGAACATACCATAGTAAACTTCAATGACATATTTCAATTTCATGAGAATACGAATATATTTACGCGAGTTAGTGCACGGACACACAGACGGCAGACAGACAAACAAACCGAACACATAAACACTTTTCAACTATGTTGGAAAGTGTTAAAAATGAATAAATTGTAGATCTCTGATATTAATTGTTTTAAATCTATGTCAATATTCCTGTAATTTCTATTTTCTCATGCTGTTTTAAGCATCTTTAACTATTAAGCCTCTAATATTAGATAATTACTTGCTTTCAACTCGTTTAATAATATTTTTATGGATTGTGAATAAGACAATTTTTCATTCAATAAAACTATGAACAACAGTGTATATGTTTTCTTACGTTTACATTTACAAACACATTTTCAATTAATCCTACACACTGTAAAAAAATACAAATGTTTCTTAATCTATACGAAAATATTATATAACCACAAACGAAAATATACAATAACCTTTACCGAGTTACCCACAAATCCAAAAAGCGTTCTTTATTTTTAGAAACCGCAGAAACTAATATATTTTCGAGATTCAAAGAAACACTTATTAAATCAGAGTTTCAGACGCCACTGATTTTCGGAAATGTTTCCGAGTACAATTTATATTGTGTTAATAATTTTTTTCAAACCGGAATATTGGTGTTTGGATGCTATCAATTCTCAATTAAAAAAATTCATCTACATGCAAAATTAACAAATTTATATTAATTTTAATGTTAATATTAATGCTATTCGTTTATCATGTTTGTCTGTAAAACATGTTTGTTGAACATGAAAATGTTTACTTGATAATTCATAGCATTCTTATATTCCAGTTTAAGAAAACTGATTAATACACTATAAAGACAGCAAAAGAAGCTTTGTGTTTATAATGCTTCTGGAACGCTGGAAAACATATTGGTTTCTGATGGTTCTATAGATAAAGAACGCTTTTCGGAATCGTGGCAAACTCGGAAGAGGTTATTGTATATTTTTGTTCGTTTTTATATTATATTATCCTTGATAAAGAAACTTGTGTCTATTTTTATAGTGCACAAAAATCTCAACCATATATAATGCAGCCATACTCAATCTGTGGCCCGGCGACCTTTTAATTTCGGCCCGAAACACGTAATCATTAATCCCTATTTATAAAATTGAGATGTGCATAAAAAGTATTTAAGACCTTCACTCTTTTTTTATATATTTTCGCGGGAAAAGACAAATTCTGTCCTGTTACTTATAATTAACTTAAAATTATGTTAAAACATCTTAAGTGCCGTTTGGTTAGTCAAATGTTCTTTTTACATGTAACCCTATTTGTGCTGCAGTGGTGTATTTATTTTTTAATCTTCAACACCAATCAAACATTATTCCAAATTAATTAATTTTGGGCAATATATTTCTAACTTTAAAATAATAGTAAAATTTGTTTCCATTGAGAAAAGACTTATTTATTAAAGAAAGTCTCCCTATTTTTTAAAATTTAGATACTAGGAAATTCTGCATTGTTATATTATTCTGTTTTATACTGATTATATAGCTACTACTGTTTATTGAGGTTGAAAGTCTGTCACATTTTCCAAACAACAATCTCACATTTCTACAACATTTGCAAAAAATCTACTACGAAGATTTTATTATATTGTTTAGAAATAGTGGTGTTAACTTTTTTTGGTAACATTTTTTCTGCGTCAAACATTCAACTCTACTGATAATATTAACTTTGTACTACTTTATACTACTTTTGTTATCTTACTATTTTAATTACCCTTTTTTACATCAATATATAAGTGTGCTGCGACCCGCCTAACGTCGCAAACATATGTCTGTGGTCAGCGATAAAAATAGGTTCAGTATAGGGCTGATCTAATATATCCTGGAAAAACATCAGCATTTCAGTAGTTAAGTGATACTACATCATGAAAGAAGTTATTTTTAAAAGTTATTAGTATCATTCCATTAGTAATTTATTAGATTCGATAACTTTACTACCCAATGTCTTAAAACATCATACAAAATTTTATGAAAAAGAACCAATTCTGCTTTAATATTAAAGAATATTTTTCTCGTTAAAAATGCTAAATTGTTTATTCACCAGTTTAGAATTCATATTCTTATTTAAAAATTCAAATAAATCACGATATTAAATATTAAACGACAACAAAGTTCTAAATAAAATATATTGAAAATATAAGCATAAAAATAATAAATAACACTTTTGCAATTATTTTTCATTTTTTATTATAGTGCAGGTAACATTAATGATATGTGGCATTAAATAACATATTATTAATTAGATTATTATTCACACCTATTAATTGTAAGTTAAGCTGAAGTATAAGTAATATAAGTATTAATTGTAAGTAAGTTAAGTTGTAAGTTAAGTAAGTTAGCTTTCCATATCATGTAATAACTTGCATTAACAAGATCTATATAAAAAATAGTAAATATATGAAAATGGGTTACATTATTTTACGTGATTCTTTAGCAGCAGAATATGCAGCTATACCACACCTATACATAAGTGATAGCCTTCAACTAAAGACCTACATCGGGTCGGGTAACCCGATTTTACCCGAACCCAACTCGAGTCCGGTTGGAGCTATTTTTTGCTTCGTGTCTAGTTTGGGGTGAAATTTTACTCTTGCGAATCGGGTTCGTGTTGAGACAGTTTTTTAAAAGAAAGTCTAAAATATTTACATTAAAACCTCCATAACAAACACTCAAGAAAAGCGGACACTTCTATTTAGCGAACATTTTTTCCAATCTCTAACACATATATATTTGTGCCCTTTTACCATTGAATAGCAAATACAAAATATATAAAAGTTAAAATTATTATTAGAGATATGATTCTAGACTACTTTTCATAATTGAATTAAGACATTGATTAATTTTCATTCATTTTGTGTTCGGGTCGTGTTGTGGGACGACAGAGATTGTTTTGTTAGGTTCAGATCGGGTTGCGGGTCGATGAAATTTTTTTGTCGGGTTCGGTTC
This sequence comes from Maratus michaelseni, assembly GCA_963931845.1. NCBI lineage: Eukaryota > Metazoa > Arthropoda > Arachnida > Araneae > Salticidae > Maratus > Maratus michaelseni. Next base: position 207,114,717 of record OZ007586.1, on the reverse strand, counting down.
GGGTTTTGGGTGGACTTCAAATAGAATTTTTGGGTTCGACCATTAGGATTCTACCTTCAACAATGTGTTGTATTTACACCAGGATCAATTTTACATGATCCTAAACAGCTCTGTAATGTCTATTTTATTATTGTTATGGGGATATCAACAAAGTTTTCAACTTTATTTACCTGTTGCCAGTTCTGGGTGCTTCTTCACTGCATACTACGAAAGGCTAATTTCATTTTTAAAACTGAATCATTTCATAATAAATAAGCTATTTTTTATTAGATATCTCATTTTATTTGCTTATGTACTTAAATATAATCATATATAAATAAATTATATCGCTGATTTATTTTTCACTTACTTCACAGTACAAGAGTGATTCAAGATAAAGACGGACTCGTTACATCAGCTGATTCATACATTTTGTATAAATACCCTACAGATCCTTTGAAAGTAGATGAACGAAAATTTTATATACTACTAATAGCATTTTCCTAAATCTCACCTAGTGTGCAACAACTTAAATTTTTATCAAGGTAATCACTAAGCATCACTTTTTTTTCATTCGTGAGTTTGGTAAAACCGTCATTTTTGTTATTGGGAGACTTAAAAGAATTACTTTATATACCACCCACAGTAACAGCTTTAAATGAACTAAAGAACCATATCGCAACTGTGATATATCCGTGGATCTGCTTTGTGAAGGCGGACACATTGAACATCTTTAATGTGACTTGCATCAAATTACTTTAATTTGAGTATAGTAAACTTCAATTTACAGCATTCATATGCCATGCATATTTCAGAAAATACAAATGCATGAAACTGAGTCCGTTATTTTGAATCACCCTATGTATAGAAGAGACTACTGTAGTGCACAATTTAATAGTTTTTCAGGATTTTCAGGTGATATCAGTTCTTGAATGTGGGTTGCCTATAAATATGTATTCTACAATTACATAATATTAAAATTCTGCAATGAGAGGATAAATTTATGGTATGTGTAAACTAGAAAATGTTTAAAAGCTATTGTCTAGAATTTATAAGTACGTATCGCTAAAAATTTTCTGATGTATAGTAAAACATTTTCTGGTGAATACATAAACTTTTGGTTAGAATGGCTTTTATCACAAACCGCTTTTCATGTTATATAGAATTCTTGCAATTGCTCCATTTTTAACTGTAAAAATAAATGTTGCTTTATCTTTTGATCTTTTATTTATGTTTTGGTACAATCAGGGCAGATAAACAAAGTGATTATAGTTGCTGTTCACATTTAAATCATATTTTCCAATAAAAAAAAATAGAATGATGCCCGATTTTTTCTTCTGATATTTTAAACATCTAATATGAAATCTTTTAAGTTTAGTCAAGCGCGCATTTATTTTTCATGCTATTTTTAAAAATATTTACATAAATGTTATATAATTAAAAAAGGTGATTTATTTTATTAGCAATTAGAGATTTCTTCACTGCTGGATGCTTAGAGAAATATCAGCAAAGGATTTTTAAAAAGACCTTGCGCTAGCATATAAAAATGAAGGTAAAGGTGTGAAGACGTGACCAATCACGCTCATGAGCGTGATTGGTCATATGTTCAACATTGGTCGTAATGCTATTTCTAACTTCCTACGAAATTATGATGATCATGGAAAGAGAAAAAAAAACAAGAAGGCCCGAAAAACTCTCTTTCAAAAAATTAAAAAGAAAAAGCATTTTATTTTTTTTATGAGATTAAGAAAGAAATTGCAACCGATACTTAACTGCGATAACAACCAGGTTTCAAATAGAGTCATGTGTCGAAAGAAACAGTATATAACGATTTAATAAAATCCAAAATATTTCATATTTAAGAAGAAAAAGCATCATCCAAAATGCTCAATAACATTGCTAATCAGTTCTAATGTGTTAAAAGTTAGATGTCATGGCCCACAAAGTATCTGTTATTTTCTCAGGTGAAAAGAGTTTAATCTAAACAATCCTGTTGATGATGTTGGCACTGTCTCAAAAATTAAGAATAATGTTATCCATCTCAGCAATGGGAGGGGGGGGGGGAATTTTGTGGCGCGTCTCGCCTTTGGATATTGTGCAGACAAATTGTCTGCCCATCTAACGTAAATGGCAGATAGAAGTATACAGATAATTTTCAGTTATGCGAATTACAACTTTTTCCTTATGGCTCAGATTTATGTAGAGAAAACTGGATTTTTCAGCGTAAATTCACATAGCTCAAGATGTTAAAAATGATGCCACGAATAATAACCAAGTTCTGTCATAGCCATCTGTAAGCCCTGCACTGAATGTAGTTATAAATATCTGGGAATTACTAGTTTTATTCTTGTAGGATGGTGTAATACAGTTTGAATCCATGAGAGATGTTAACAAATAACTTAATAATGTTCAGGGCAACTTCTGACGATCATAAATTCAGAAACTTTATGATTTGCTATCAAATAGATTTTTTAAATTAATAAATACTAAAGAAAAGAAAATTTCATAATGAAACACTGATTTTCTTTGTAAATATAAAAACGTCTTTCTACTTTTTTTTTTGACAAATTTAGAAATAGAAAAAATAATAATATTTTAAATATCATTAAAATCTTATAGTTCATTTAGAATTTCCTTGTTATTGTGATTATTTTAATTGTAAATATTTCTCCAGAAATAATTTTAAGTAAATCTAAAATATTTTCTTTTATTAAATAAATATACAAGTGTCCTATTTTTTTTACAGAGTGTTTATTATCACAAAGCGCTGAAAGTATTAAACCTAATAATCAAATTTTAATTGCTTAATAGGCGTATAGCCAACATAGTGAAAAAGGACCCAAGCCGAGACTCGAACCCGGGCATCAGTATAGCGCATTGACGTTCTACCAACTGAACCACATGGGAACGATACTCAGCCTGGAACTTTCTCACTTTCAGACTTTTCAGCCTGGAACTTTCTCAGAGTGAGAAAGTTCCAGGTTGAGTATCGTTTCCAAGTGGTTCAGTTGGTAGAACGTCAGTGCGCTATACTGATGACCCTAGTTCGAGTCCCGGCTTGGGTACTTTTTCAAGTGAGAAAGTTCCAGGCTGAGTATCGTTCCCAAGTGGTTCAGTTAGTAGAACGTCAGTGCGCTATGCTGATGACCCGCGTTCGAGTCCCGCCTTGGGTTCTTTTTCACTATGTTGGCTATACGCCTATTAAGCAATTAAAATTTGATTGTTATGAATGCAAGGCGTGCGAAATGTGCTATGGAAATATTTCTAAAGTAATATATATATAAATATTAGCATTAAACCTGTTAAATCTTGAATTACCTCACAACAACCTAGGAAGCTCTTTCTGTAGACTTACATGTGAATTATATACTATATTGCAATTTCGAAACTAATTACAATAGGATTCTACAATTTAATTTTTATATCATAATTTTCACATGAATCATTAAATCCTCTTACCTAAATTTTCATCTCATTGCCAGAAATAATCTTCGTTCTTGGTGATCCAATTGAAATATACACAAAAAAATTAAACTATTTTAAATAATAATCAGTATAATAGGATGAAATTTTCTCGTTGTATTAGTTGAAGTCTTACAATAATATTTTAAAATTCCGAATTTAACCGATCTCAGAATCTGTCCATTTTTCTTTCGATAATTTAACTCTCTCGTGTATTAATTATTTTTAAGTCAATGTAAAATACACTTTGTTCTTAAAATAGATTAAAAATGGATAATTAAGAACAAATAACGTTGGAGTTTTAAAAATCTTACATTTATTACAAAATTACAAAACGACCCTGATATAACGTTTACAAGGAATAAAAAAATATAATTAGTTGTTATTAAAAAAATATTTTGTGATAAATTAATCATTTCACATGTTACCACAACGTAAAAAAAAAGAAAAGGAATAGGGTCATGTTTTTGTTTAGATCCATAAGAAGAAATCCTTTCAGAAAATCTTCTAAGGTGCAGAACAGATTTTTTGTTAAAGGGGAATTTTCTAACTCTACATTTGAAAAAAATGGTTCAGCTATCTATTATTGTATTTAACAAGACATTATTGAACTTTGTATGAAGTTTATATTTGATATAGGAATAAAAATAACACATGTATAGTTCGCTGGAGGGGGGTGGAGCGGATCGTTTCAAATATAATATATGAGATTGCTATTCATGAGAGGGTTAAAATAACATTTGTCTATATAATGGAACCTAAGTATAAATATTTCTGAAACTCCATTTAGTGCCTGGTCCGAAAAATTCTGTTTTACTTTTACCGACCACTGGCAGTGATACCTAACAGTGCCGATGATGTGGCATCACCATTGCTGAGAATATGCACTGTATTTTACTGCATATTCCATTATGAATGTGTCCGCGAAATTCTGGTTCATCAATAAAGTCAATGTAAAATTTCTATGTAAGGTGGAACGTTTTCTTGGATTAAATAACTTTTGGTTAAAATATTCTGATGATTCAGAGTTATTTGAATATTATTTCTAAATTCTAATTCAGCTGCACGAGAAATAAATATATTTTTTAAATTTTAAAATATTACTATTTTTTTCTAGAGGATACAACTTGAATCATTACGGCAAAATATGATGTTAAAACGGCATAACTTTTCTTTAGCAGTTGTTCCATTCTCGAATAACTGTATAGTTCATTCAGGGAGAGTAATATTTTTTATTGTAGTATTTCAATATAAAGATGCTGGGAAATTACCAGTTCTGAAAATTAAAAATCTCTAAAAATAAATTTGAAATTTCGGAATATGTCATCTAGATTGATTGGAAACTTTAAGAAATTTATGATTGAACTTAAAACGCTTGAGTTGCATGCGATGCAGTAGTTGGGTATTGAATTTGGATATTTAAGATTTATGAACATTTTGATGAGAAGGCCGTCACCTGTAAAAAAATTACAGTTGCCACGTCATTAGAAAATAAAGTTATATTCATACAAATGGAATTTTTATATTTGAAAAACTCGGTCAGTGGCGGACCTTGGTTAGAAAAGTAAGGGAAGAGCCAGCAGAATAAAAAACCATATCTTTCGGCGGTGGTGGGGTGGGTTGGGGGTTCAATGCTACTGGGGATGCGTCCCCCTCGTCATTCCTTGAATTCAGAGAGATTAAGAACGGCAGTATAAAAAGGTATTATAAAATTCCCAATGGAAGACTATGGTTTACCAGGAAATAATTAACTATTCATTAAGAAGTAACTAGTTAATAAATCATGCTTACACTTTTTTCATTAACATAATACACAACTATACAGCCCTAACAATGAAACAGAATTTTTGAAACATTTTATTATGTAACAAAAAAAATCTTCCGAGAATTCTTCATTATACAAATTGGACTTATTTCACCATAACATTAACGTAAAAGAGAAAATACATCTTCTAGAAACACCTTTTAATTTAAAAGATATCGGCACGTTTGTTATATTTTGAAAACATGAGTCATTAAAATTTGGATACCAAATTATGATGTTTTATACATTTTAATTTCTTCAAAAATCTTTATTTTTTTAAAGCCAAGTAATCATATTTGTTGACTGGAAAAGTCCATTTTCTGAAAATAGTACGAGGGAAATTTTCGAAGTGACAAATAAACTTTATAACGCGCACCCCTCACTTTGTAATGAGATACACTCGTTAAGGATCTGTGACAAGGTGAAAGTGATTTTCAACTTATTGTTATCTTTCTCGATCGGAAGAGAAAGGCTGAGAAAATGGAGAACATGATTTTTTTTTTAAAAGGGCGAAAGATGATACAGAAACCTTCTTCCCCATGTTATCGAAATGAGAATAATTGTTACATGTACACAGTAAAAAAAAAAAAAAAAAAAAAACCTTTGAATTTTAAAAAGGATTTCGGTGATTATTAATGTTCGAATAATAGAAATAATACTGATGAAGTTAGCTACAAGTGTGAAAATCGGCCATTTAACAAAATGTTTAGGTTTATGATGACGATTTATCAAATATTAGTTATTGTAATATGCATTAGGTCATAAATTGACGGTAATTGATTGCCGAAATCTGAACAACTTGCGTGTGAAAACATATCCATATTAACGTTTATTTTTGAACTGATGTTATCGAAATAGCATAGAAATATTAAAAAAACAATAAAAATATAAAACATTTACAAAATATTTACAGATATGTAAGCTGGTAGAAAGATAATAGTAATATTATGAATCACAAATTATTAGCCTTTTCCCGACTATACCGTTCCCTGATTTGAAATCGAATTGAAGAATCAATAAAAATTAAATTTTATTCTTAATATTATTCTTCCTTATTCATATTAATTAAAAAAGGTAGCAGTTATGATAGAAAGCTTATTTTTTAGATGAAAATTACATTTCAGTCACAATATTAAAAAGGTATAGCAATATCATAAAAAGTGCTTTTTTGAGCATTCAACATAGTGTACAATTAAAAAATTCATATGAAATTGAAAAATAATCCAGTACTTTGAAAAATTGGTAGATACATTTACAATGGTTCACATTAATTCATTCATTTATTATTAAAAGAACATAATTTATAATGATATTAACAAAAGATTAAAATGCTATGATTCGATAAATTTTCATGTTCCTAGTTAGCTAAAAACATCATACGAATAAAATTAATCGCAAATATAGTGCATTAAATTTTTTTTATCCAAATTTTAATGATTGATTACTTTAAATTAAAGCAGTAAATTATCTAAAAAATAATAATAACTGAAAACGATTAAAAAAAATCATATTTATGTAATTAAATGAATAAACTTAGATGTTCTTTCAAAGCATGCCTGACCATTGAAGACTTCTGCATTTTATTCTATGTAGTCTTCAATTCCACCCACCACTTTTGGGAGAATCATCGGAGAATCCGTAACTGACTTCATGGTTGCCATGGCAACACGGTATAGCTGAAGTCCTCAGCACACTTTCCCTTCAACTCTACACCTGATATATATATATATATATATATATATATAAACTCGGTTTGTGGCGTCAGGTGCCGCCATCCGAAAAATCTACAAGAGACCACGCCATTTCTTCCGGTCAAGGGTCCATTCTTCCTCCAGACCCCTATCCCTCATGGCTTTTTTTATATCATCCATCCAGGTCTTTCGTGGTCTTCCTCGTTTCCTCATTTGGTTTGTTCTGTAATTAGATGCGATTTTGGGTAGTCTCTCGTCACTCATTCTTTTAACATGGCCATACCAGATTAATTGTTTCTTTTGGAGATCGTCTAATATGGTTCCCTTTATTTTCATTATTTCTTTTTTTCTTTCATTTCTTATTCTCTCTATTCTTGATATCCTGCATGATCTTCTTAGGGCATCCATTTCCACTGCTGCTAATTTCTTTCTCTCAGTCTCCATAATTCTACATCCCTCTAATCAATATAACAAAATGCTCTTTACTATAGAATTATATATATTATATTTTCTTTTCCTGGAGATCTCCTCACTCCACCAAATAGAGTTTAACAGTTTTACAGCCTTTCTTCCTTGGCAGATTCTGTATTTAATTTCCTGTGAGTCTGTGCCTTCTCTATTAATGTCTACACCAAGGTATCTATAATATTCACAGCTTCCTATTTTTATGTTATGATTAATGCATACTACTATCTGGAATTGGAAGACTGGGGACGTTTTAACGCGCTCTTTCTGTTCACGTTGTGATTTGTTACTTATTGAAAATGTGATAGAAACCCTAAATAAATTATGTAAAAAAAAAAAAAAAGGAAAAAATACAGAACAAAATATATTTATTCAAAAGATTTCTAATAAAATATTAGGTGTAAAAACTCTTCACCTGTTTATACTGCTCGGTTGTAAAATGTGGTAACCAACAGAATGAAAATTCAGAGATATTCAACAGTCAAGTTTTCTTTTTAAATCTACAACCAAAATTATTATGATTGCTTTTTCTAAAAGAGCTAATTTTTGATGACCCTTATGATAACTACGTGTAACATTTTTTGTCTGGTGGATTTTATTTTATTGGATTTAATAACAAAATAATATATTTGAATAACAAAAACTCATTGACTTATTTAAAATTTATCTTTCATGATAATGGCATCAATTGAGTAGTAAATAAACCATGTTCTTTTAAAAGGATGTCAGAATGCGGTTAAATAATTTTACATGAAAATCAGAAAAAAAAGTCAGTTACCATGTTTTACACCCGAGCCTCTCATTTCTAAAAACAATGAAATTCGGAATAAAAAGATTTCCCAAAAACTTTCCCCTCCGCTTTTTCTTTTCATTTTCTGAAATAGTACAAATCCTTAGAAAAAACGACGAACCTTATTCTCGGGTATCTGGAAATGTTTCATTGAAAACACGGGCATAGTACAAAAGTTTCTAAAGATTACATTCTGAGATAGCAAATCCTGAAATTATTTCCGGAGATCTTTAATATTTCGGTACGGGTAATTTTCAGGAGTCTTTACATGGAGGTTTTATAGTAAAAGATCGGATACATGTTCAATGAGCATAAGAGTTTCTACTGAATGTACATTTATATATATAGAAAACTGTGTTATTAAAAATCCAAGATTACGTTACTCTTTATGCAGGATTAAACACAAAATAATTGTTACAACTTTTGAAGCATCATAAATAATCTAAAGGTTATTTTGAAGATTAAAAAAGTCAAAAAACTGATAACATAAGAAAGATAAAAAGTAATTTGTTCAAGATAACGTATACACATTTATAAAAAAAAATATTCAATAGCAAATAAAATTTGATAGAAGAATTTTCCCTGTCCTTCGCTTGGAAAAAAGAAAAGAAATAAAGAAAAAACACCTTACTTATAAACCTGATGTCAACTTATGTTCTTTTACTCTTTCGTATTCGCTGAATACAGGTATATTTCATGAAGTTTTATTTTAATAAAAGATTGAATAGATGCTCTATTAGTTTCCGTGATCAGAATTATGAATTAAGGACATACTTTAACTGTCAAACTAAAGCGTGCGTTCTCCGATGGCGTCTGAAGGTCTAAGGTTGCTTAATGATTTGTCTGTCATATGACTACGTATTTTTCCCCCTTGTTTCAGAAAGAGAGAATTTTTTTAACATATTTAATTTGAAGTTAATAAAAAAAAATGTTTAATTCTATTGTGAAATGGCAATTTCCATATAATTACTAAACTGTTACTTGCATAATTTGCCTGAAGCTTTTACTCATTTAATGCAATAAGTAATTAACAAAAATGATCAATTTTTAGAAATTATATTGTGAATTTGCTTATTTTATTTAACAGAGAAAAAGTGAGCAATATAAATTATTTACGATTGTTTTTCCATGACATTAATCGATACAAAAAGGACACACTACATTCATATTATCACAATCTATACCTAATAGAATCAATATAGTGTTGTAGACAAGTTATATATTATCTCTATCATCAATAAGAATATTGATTACTATAGTGGATTTCAAGCATTCTCGATTCAACACTTTTATTCAATATATGAATGTCATTCCACATTACTCTGAACCAAACCAAAATTTATTAAAAAAAATTAAATCTCTGAAAGTATTTTTTAATGTCAATTACAGTCGAACTCGTTTAATACAAGCACAGCTAAAACGAGGGCACGGTTAAAACGAGCAATTTGCGCGTTAAGAATTGTTCAACATTAAAAACAGTATTAAGATTTCCACGCTTTTTACGAGCTACAGAAGTAGGAGAACGGTTAATACGAGCAAAACATCTGTTAATTTCAATTTGGTTTTCGGCGAAAAGGAGGTTAGAATTCGGAAAGAAATACCTTTCCTTTCGAACACTGTTTTTTCTCAACGATAATACTTCTACATTACAACTGTTTGTCAGAATGTAGAAAATTATCAGTTTCATTAGTCAGAATTTCAATCTTCAAGGAGACCTTCCACCCAAGAAAATATAAAGGAATGTTCTGAAGACATTGACGAGAGAGATGAAGACGTTTCGAATACCACACATTTTAAAGTTTTAAAACTGAACCATAGAAAAGAAGGAGCATAGAAGAAAAAATATTTTTTTGCTTCTTTCTTCAAATCCGGACTCTGGGCTATATTAAACAGCCTTTTCAAATTATTTTATTACACTGTTCAAATGAAAGGGATATGTGAAATCAATAACTCGAAAAATGTAGTGGCTATTATATAATGTTAGCCGAGTTTTTGCCGGGAAATTTTATGATATGTTAATTTTAGCACTGAGATCATTAGAGAAACTAATAGTTGTAATTAGTTTATTTTTGTGTGTTTTTTTAAGATTTTTATTATCTCCACGGGTATTATGAGTAACGGTTACTAAGATGACTTTTATATTTTTATATGACTCCCTTTCTCCTCGTATTAACCGAGTACGACTGTATTTTATTTAAAAAGACAGACTTACCACTGGCATCGAAAAACATACAGCAATAAAATTAAATATGTCTGAATTTTTATTTTATTAATTTGTCGAAAATAATAGTGTTATAGCTTAATATTTTAGTAATTGTTTAAAAAGGTAAGGAAGACAGAAGAGAAGAATATAAAAGGTACAAAAGTTTAAAAAGCGTTGAAATTTTAAATTTTTATAGTGTTAGATTTTTTAACTATAATTTAAAATAAGATTTTAGTAGTAAAAAGAAAGGGAGAAAGTCGTTAATTTTGAATGCTAAATTAGATAAAATATGTAGAAAGATAAAGAAATTTACGTGCGTATTTAACGAAGATTGAAACATTAAAAAAAAAATCTTGGTTATCTGAAATGGACATAGATGCCCTCGCAGGCTGCCAGCAGTTGAAAGGGTATAAATATTAAAAAAGCGTTGAAGATTAAAATTTTTATTGTGTTAGATTTTTTAACTATAATTTAACCCATTCGGGACCATGGGTGCATATATGCACCCTCAAAAAGAGCATACAGAATTTATTTTAGGCACCAGTAAAAAATGAAAGTAATATTTGCTTTCTCTAATTAGAGCATTTTTGTGATAGTTTAACTAAAGGTAGCTTTTTTTTAAAAAGTGGTGCCAACCGAATTTTTCTGATTCTTTAATCATTATGTTGAAATATTCACTCCTAATACAATAATATTTGTTCACAAAAACCTTACAACAATGTCATTTAAGTGTAATTATTATTGTTAACAATTTAATTGTAGTTTTTATTAGTAACAATCTCTCCTACCCATGTGCGCAATCACACCAACCCTGTAATGACAGATTGCGCAAAATAACTTTCTTGGTTTTATTACAACTGTTCTACTAAATTGCAACATAACAACAAAATAGCAATGGAAATGCATAAAAAACAAAGGAAGTCAAAATTATTCATGGATAGTTTAGCAAAAAATTATATTTAGATTTTTTATTGTTATTCTTTTGAATTGTGCGCAGACTCTTCTAGCTTTACCTTAAGTATTTAACGAAGATTGAAACATTTAAAAAAAATCTTGGTTATTTGAAATAGACATAGATGACCTCACAGGCTGCCAGCAGTTTAAAAGTACCATTGGAAACATTGCACGCCCAGATGCAAAGTGAAATGAATGATATCCCAATCACGGATGTTAGCCCGACTACATCCGTAATAGGGATATCATTCATTGCTCTTTGCAGCAGGCCGTGCTATGTTATTAAGTGTTATTTTTAAACATCTATCAACCTGCCAGGTCATCCATACCTATTTCAGGTAAACAAGAAAAATCGATTTTAAAAGTTTCAAATATCATTAAATACTTAGATAAATTATTTCACCAGTTCTCGGTCCAATTATGCTACATTAAAAGGTGATCCAGACTATGGTGAGTGGCACCCATATATTTTAGAATTTTGAGATTAAGGCTTTTGGTAAAACTATAATATATGAAATTATGTGTTAATTTTGTATATATAGTATTATTCTTAACTTAAATTCGATGCATATTTTATGTTGATCGAATTTTAAATCTTTATTTTAAAATTTTTAATTCTATAAATACAAGAGCAGAAATAAATGTTATGTTTGCCTTTAATCAATAAAGTAGAAAGCCACTCTCAAATAAAATTCATTGAGTTTAAACCATCATCTGTGATGATATATGCGAATATGTAAAATCGATGAGTTTGCAAATCTCAGTAATAGTTTACAACTGAAAATCAATTCGTCATGAATCAACATTCGTCATGCTTAAAGATTTATTCTATATTAAACTTTATTCATCTTTTAGTACAGCAATATTCCATCTTAATTAAATGTACGAAATGTCAAAAACATCCGCATTTCACTAATGGTGGGTAACTTCAATGTTCATTAATTAATTAAAGTAGCAGGTGAATTTGAAACCATGTATAGTTCTTTAAAAGCTATAACTTCACTTCTCATTAAAATATGAAAATATGTTCCCTGATATTCTACCTTTTTTTACGTGAATATTAAGCCTTCGTAAAGGAGGGCTAAATATATAAGTAGTTCTCAAAAACTTTTTAATTCATAAAAATGTAATTTTATTTATAATTTTTCTTTATAATCAGTGCAAATGAATCACAAAATATTTAATTAACAGAAGCTAATAAAGATTTTGAAATAAACATTTCAAAGTTTGAGCAAAAAATACTTATTCAGACGTTTCAAAAAAGAATGGAATATATGCAGAAATAACAGTTAAGAAACTGAAATATTTTTACAAACACATCTTTTTTTCTAGCTTTAGAACATCCTTTTTTCTAGCTTTAGAACAACCTTTTTTCTTGCTTTAGATCATCCTTTATTCTATCTTTTGTTCTAGCGCAGAACAAAGTAGTTCATACAAAAATATTTCCAGGTTAATTATACAGCAAAAAATTCTCTTCTCGTACAATATAGGAATTTCATGCCTTACTTTTTGTTGTATGAAAGATCACTATATCACTAAGATAACTGATCTATCACTATATTTAAAACATTATCCCCGTTCTTTCCATTATTGTACTACATTATAGGTCACTCTTCAGACACAGTTTTTCTAAAACTAAGAACGGGATATGCTTTTCCGTATAAATTTGCACAGCGATATTTCAAATTAATACAAAGCGCACCATAGTATGTTTGAGATGGGAAAATGGGGAAAATGTCTAAAAAGCGGCTAAAAAAGAAATGCGACGTATGCATAGTATGGAATAAAATATTGAGATACGAGAACAGTAGCACAGAAGATACAACCATCCGTTTTATGGCCTTTCAAGCCAGAAATATACAGTCATCGATATAGTATGCGATATCTCCTGACTGCGATTTCCAGTGTGCTCCGCATACTGACACTCAGTACAAAACTGAACATGAGTTCTTGAGCCATCTTTCCCCTTTGTAGCGCCGATCGCATATCTAGAATCGCTGCAGATAGTTAGCGATATTCTGCTAGAAGTCCTAAGAGAAACGTTGTTCTGTGACACTCAGGTGCAATAAAGGTGTATTTTTTATTACCACCATACGATGAGTGGCAACGTTGTCGAATTTAAGATAAATTCAAGCTCAACAGTACCCCTAAAAAGTACACACGAGGAATGGGAATTTCGGTGTACTAGCGGTTGCCAGTGACTGACCTCCTCAGAAAATGCGGAGCTCAGTACAAGAAAATTTTCCCACCTCCAAACCAATGCCTTTCAACAATTCTGGAAAAGTGTATGCATTTTTCCTAATCTGTTGTTATGCATACAATTCAGGAATCAATAATAGGTCTGAATCAAATCTCATGAATTCAGCTCCTACTGGTGTACTCCCCAGTTTCTTTGTGATTCTCGGATCAATAAAAAGTCATTTCTGATCGTTACGGATTAATATCACACATTTTACTGTTCTCCGAGTGATATATTTTTTTATTACAGTTACTACACTGATGTCCAAAAATTAAGGAGCAGTTACCGCTTCCGATTTTTTAGACGTTTTGTCAAATATCTAGTGAAATTCTTGACGAATAGTCCTTGAACTTCAAGGGTGTAATGAACATGCTTCATTTCATAATTTTCATTGAAAATTTAGTCGCGAGAACAATTGGGGGGGGGTATACTAAATTTAATAATAAAATAATATTTACAATCACCCAAGTCGCAGAAAATTCTCGAAATGGTCTGTCACAGTCTGTCACAGTAATGATTAAGTAGGTCCTGTTCAACGTTTGTGTGCATTTGTGTTAGCATAACACGCATATTCGTGAAGATGTTAACGCTTCTGTGAAAATTTCAAATGTTTTTTGTTTGTAGCATACAGAGTTTTCAACCGAATTTAACACCACTTTCCGAAAACTTGACAAAGAACAGTAGAAATAGTATACTGCAATTAAAAGATGAATATATTGACTATTTGACGAGATACTAGTATTTGTATGAAATAAATTTTAATTGCGCATGGGCGAACTACACGAAAGATTTTTTTGTCATGATTTGGTCGTAAATTCTATGGAGCAACTCATGTAAAAAGACTAATCAAATATTGTGAAAACTCAGAAAGATATCGGCGATACAGTGATTGACAAATTGGGGGGAAAATCCCTTATCAGCTGGAATTTAATAACATTATTAACCTTAATTTTTGGACATCAGTGTATTATTACTATATTTAATTAAATTTTCAGCAGAGCTGAAATCATGCTGGAGATTAATGAATAAAACAAAGGATGTGAATTTTCGCTTACGACGCAGAGTACAACCAACAGAGTGAAAAGAATCTCGTCTCATGTATGCCATTAAAGATGTGTGCTCATGATTGACTTTCTATCTTGTTTCCAGCTAGTTTTAGAAAGCAACTCACTATATCTCTACTATCTTTCTCGGAGTTTTTCGGAGTTTTGTTTGGTAGAGAGTACGAAATAGCCACAGCCACAGACTTCTGCGAAAGCTGTAACATTTCTGCTTGTGTTTAGCACAACTTTTCGATGTGAGAATAAATTTTCTTCAACTCTTTCAATAAAAGCGGAGTTCAGAAACAAATTAAGTATTGAATCAGACATGGTTAAAAGTAACAAATATAGAACTGGGCATGAGTAAGCGACGCTTGGTTAAGCAGATCCATTCTCCACATTAGCGATACAAATCAAGCTATTGTATGCAGGAAAGCATATATAAGTCAGTTGATAAAATATAATTGCATGCCAAGAAGTCTTAAATTGTTGCAACCTTCCCCTCCAAACTGTTTGTGATATTTTGCATATTATTAATATATAATGATAACGCTACTTCATATATGAACGTCGGAAAAAGAAGATAATTTAAGTACCAGTTTAGTAATAGAATCATGCAGTTTTATATAATAGCAATCAAGGGCAGATTTATCGTGCCCGCTAAGACACTTTATATACATATTAATTCTTTTATTAGGCAAACTTTAGAGTTTTGGTGTCCAAACGTACACCGAATGCTCTGCTGTAAAATTAGTCCATGTTATAATTCATTTTGTTACTTGGTGATACGGAAAAAGTATACATTTCGATTTTGTGGTACGCCTGGCTAAAAGTTTGGGATCCCCTACCTTCGAGCATTACCTTTATCTAGAGTTGCAAAAACCCGGTTTATTCCCAGGTTTATTTCCAACAGACCCGGTTTATTCCCGGGTTTATTCCCAAACGACATGGTTTATTTCCAAAAAACCCGGTTTATTCCCAAAAAACTTGGTTTATTCCCAGGTTTAAACCGGGTTTTTTCTAGCCTTTACAACTCTACCTTTATCGACCAAATTTATACGTACACTTTTAAAACATTTAACTTCATTGCCTGCTTCAAAAAAAAAGATCAAGAGTATATACTTTCTTTTATGTTTAAAGATACAGCTGTATGACTTTAATAGAATTATAAAAATTGAAATTGAAACCTTGAAATTGAAAATTAGAAGCTACAGAAAAATAAATCGGTCAAGTGCGAGTATAACTCGCACTCAAAGGGTCCCGTACATTGAATTTATTAATTACTATTTATTAATAAACTTCTGATACCCCTTTTTCACAATTTAGTTTCAGTAGATTCGGAAATAGGAGGAGGGACATATTTTTCCAGTACTTTTGAAGATATCTCTGAAAATATAATACCTAAAATTAAAACAAATAGTTCGATGTTACGAAATCTTTCGAACGATACCCTACAGGATATATAAAAAGAAAATTTATTTTTCAAGTAACTTAATTAATATCTCGGCTAATTACCGACAATTTCTTTCGAAAATCTTTATCAAATATCCTTCGATGATTCTGCGTCAATAGATACCTCGAGCGCCCGTCAACTCCCCCGTGACCGCCCGAAAAGGTAACGGAAAATGCGTTTTTCTCAAAAACTATGTTACCTACGAAAATCGCTGTAGTTTTTCTGCAAGGTTTAAATTAATTCCTACTAACTCTGTTTTTTTTTCATAATTTTAGTTTCAGTAGATTCGGAAATAGAGGGGGGTTGGACATATTTTTGCAGTGCATTGTCGACGATATATCTGAAATATAATGCCTAATATTAAAACAAATATATTTTTGAGTTCGGTATTACGAGATCTTTCACACGACACCCCACACGATATACCAAAATAAAACTTTTTTTCAAGTAACTTAATTAGCCCCCTAAATTTGTCCTAAACATATTTGTGAATCGGTAATAATCTGAAAGTATGTGGGTAAAAAGACTTTATAACTGTCCCAAGTTTGAATTTTCTATGTCCCATACTTTACGAGAAAAATAGCTCTGACAGACGGACAGACAGACACAGGAGTGATCTTACAATGGTTACGTTTTTACTTTTTAAGTACGGAACCCTAAAAACCACAATTTCCAGGAAAATTTTTAAATCTTCTCAATTTGTTCGAACAACATTTAAAGGTTTTTTGGATATTTTAATTTCAGAATGCATTGGGATTTAATCCTGCGACAAACTAATTCAGTCAGATAAATTTAATGTCTGCAGAATGAAAGTGACAGATTTAAACCAAAAATATACGACGTGACAACCAATTTGACAAGAAAATCCATAGCTAATTTCACGGAAAATTCTGTAATTCTGAAATCAATAAAGATATTTTTCTATCCTTATTGATTTCATTAACTCCTATTCATTATGAGCTATTTATCATTTTGGCAGAATAACATCCTTAAATTACGCTTAACTGTTGTGTTAAATCTTTATTCTGCATCAAATAAATTCCGTTTAGGGAAAATAATTTTAGGGTTCAAACATTAAAAAAAAAAAAAACACAATATGCAGCAAGGTGCGTACACTCCTTAGAATTTCCGAGACATATGGCACCATTATTTGAGATTAGAAATCTTTTCCTAATACTTTTTTCAGATTAGAAAATTTTCCGTAATTAATCGCAGAATTTATGATATTTTCCTGTGATTAAATAAGGCAAAAAATTCTATTCGAAAATAGTTGTAGAACCGTACCCTGAATATGCACTAATATTAAAAGTCAGGAATACGCTAGAAGCAAACCGATATTGGTTATATTGGTTATATTGGTACCCAATATTGCATTCATTAGAAGTACTTTTAGTGAAAACCGATACTGGTTAAATATTGATTTTCATTGGTTTTGGCATTGGAAATATTTGCAACGAAATGTCAATATTGGAGAACTAATAGCAATGAAATGACGAAATATTTCTTGCCAGTATCGGCGAAATAACTTTCCAATATTCATGACAATATTGCCAACATTAGTCAAGATATAGTCAATACGTCCATAACATAGCCAATACAAACAATACGGGCCCAATATAATTTTTCTATTAAGGTATTTCGCAGCCAACGAATGAGACAGACCGCGATATTCCATCGATCTCGGTTGCTTTTCAGCCTGTCTTGATCACCAGGACAGTTCGACAATTCGTGGAATTTATCTTAATCACGTAACAGCCTTAAGAGCCTACACTAGTCACGGGAAGAAACGCTCAAGCTAATTTTAAGTCTATGGGAAGGTTCTAGCGCGATTTCTCGCTCGCATTTTAATATTTTTAATTTTTTTTTCTTTTTTTTTTGCATAGGATAGCTGAGGTCAATCTTCAACGTTGTTAGTTTTTACTTTTTCGATTTTTGTTGCAGTTGTTTTATAAGCGGGCATTTACAATTTTAGAACCGGTTGGAACCGGTTCTGAAAGTTAAAGTACCCTTCTATAAAATAACTGGAACTAAAATCGAAAAAGTAATAAATAACAACGTTGGAGATCGACCTCAGCTATCCTATGCAAAAAAAAAAACATTTAAAAATATTAAAATGCGAGCGAGAAATTGCGTTAGAACCTTCCCATAGACTTAACATTAGCTTGAGCGTTTTTTCGCATAACTGACGTAGGCTTTCAAGTGGTTGAAGTATCGCGCCCTGTGACTTTCGGTGGCTACGGATGTATTCAAGTATGTCATGAAAAATTTTCAAGTATACCTAACTAGATTAATTTTAACACAATTATTCAAATTGGTAAAGAAATCCCATGAGTTGTAATTTTCCAACTGGACGAAAAATATCCGGGCCAGGATTTGAACTTGGGATACCTTGGCTGAAGCTGCCATGCTCTGCCAACTGAGCCATCCCGGTCGAATCTGGAGGACCTAATTCATCCAGTTAACCTTATTGATCATAGCATCTGGTCTGATATCTGAATCAGCTCAACAGAATAGACTAACAACCCCTAACTATTCAAATAATATATTTCTTAAACTTTCTATGTTATTCTATAGCTTAATATTTGAAAATAATCTTTCTTTACATTTTGTTTCCTCGCACTCAGTTATACTGTTCAATGTTCTGCAAAGTTGATCTTGACTTTTCGCGTGATATATTAACCCATTCAAAACTGAATTATTTTTTTCTCTTTAAAATTTTTACCACAGACAAATTTATATGCTGTGACTACTATTTCCGAATAGTTATCTTCATCTTATTTTATTCAGAATTTCTGTCATTAAATAAAGCCAATAATATTATTAGGAAAAAGTAATACTCAAAATTGGAGGGTGTGCTACTTTGAAGCTATGATATGACCATATAGTAATGCTAGTCCTTAATGCATTAAGCAAAAATTTTAAAACTACTTCCATGTCTGAGCATTTGTATAAATATCCAGACTACTTATCTACTTATCTCTATTTCTTTTTATGAAATATTATAATTTCAAATCTTCAATTCAGTCTTAACGGTTGGTGTTTAGAGGAAGTTTTTGCTTCACAAAAAATCAAGAAACGCTATTTATAACTATATAATTAGTATAATCATTAAACCGCCATATTATTGTAATTGATACTGCGACCTTCTAGAAGATACGAACAATAAAATGCATCCTATAATTTAATAAGATATACCTGTCCAAGTCGGCAATTTAGCATTCATGGGGAATATTTATGCATTATTATAACTACTTTATGAAAAATATAAAAACTTATATTCCTTTAAACAAGATTGAAAAGATTTTCTAAAATTGCGCTGCGCTTCCAGATGTTATTAAAGTCTCCATCAAATATTTACAGAAAATGTAATAACCCTACTACAATAAATCATTAAACAAATCTGTTATTTCTAAATGAGCTTTCCAGCTTTATATTTTTTATTCATTTTTGCAGATTCGTTTTCTTCAATAATATAGCTTTTCCGGTGTTCGCGATGTTATTAAAATATGATTTCCTAAATTACATGATTCTTTGAGGAAAACATTTCCAATTTAGCGATGAGATTAAAGAATGGCCCTTTGCAAAGAAAAAAAAATGCATTAAAAAAGATTTTTCTTCGGTGACATTTGTCTTTTCATCAAATGATATTTTTTCTTCTGTAAATTAACTAATTAATTGCATTTCTAAATGTTACGCTCATGTTGAAAAGCTTATTTATTTCTTTTTTTTTCCTTTTCAAATACGTTTCAAATTAAATCTTGAAATCATATCTGGGTAAATAGAATCACGAAAGAAAAATAAAGAAAATAAATTCATGTAGTAATTACACTTTTTTCTCTTCAACAGTGATATCATTTATTTATTTTTTTTCTATTTTGTGACTTTTGTGAAAGAGAAAAAAATGTAGCTGTGGACTATCATGATTAATATGAATTGATGTTAATTTTGATTTCCCTAATAGCAAAACAATATTAAACCTATATTTTCTGTATTGTATCTTGTATCTTGGCCAATATTGACTATATATTATATGGCTTTATCTTCTTCACTATTGGTGAAATATTGTTCCAATACTGGGGTGTTTATTTTTTTAACATACTTTTAACAAAGTAGAAATAAAAGAAATTCGCCTTCTCATAAATTCGCTTGTACATATACAGAGTACGTACCTCCGTATCTTTAATCATTAGCTAATTCCTAAAACAGTGAGTTTTAGAGGTGTAATTCCAATTTCAAAAGTGTTTCAGTTGTTGTTCTTCATCATATGAAAATCCATTTACTTCGAAATAGTTATTTTTTTAAAGTTGTGAAATTTAATGAATTGTATGGTCTCTGTATCTTATAAGTTATACATGGAAAAAGCTTTAACCATGCTATAACAAGTAAAACAGTAAAAAAATCATTTTTATACGATCAAACATATCGAATTAAGGCTCTTTGAATTTTTTGAAATTGCGGTGTTTTCCGGCACTAAAAGTGCGTTTATCAGTTTTTACTGCCATATAACTTTGAAAATTGATAAATTTCAGAATATCATAATTTGATAAATTTCTTAACTTTTTTATGAAATAACTATTTTGAGCTAAATGAATTTTCATCTGATGAAGGACAACATTTTAAACATATTTTGCCTTTGGAAATATGCATCTAAAACAAACGCTTTAAGCATTAGCTATTGGTCAAAGATAAGTAAAGACACCCTGTATATTAGTCCCATCTTGTCCTCTATTTGGAACATTTGCGGAAACATTGTTCAATACTGGAATGTTTATATTTTAACCGACTTCTAACAAAGGAGTAATAAAATAAATTCGTCTTCTAATAAATTCATTTGCATACTTATTCTTTAATGTCCACACCTAACTTTTGAACAAATGATCCGATTTTCATAATTCCTTTTTGTTAGTGTAGATTTGTTACAGGTAACAGGTTTGTTTCGTTAGTGACCCCGATATCAACTATATTAAGTTCTAAAAATGGTATGTTTTTCTACCTAGCTCGTTTTTGCTCTTTTTTTAAAAATTATTTTCAAGACTGTTACTTTCTTAAAAATTGGCCATTCGCTGCGAAATTAGAATATGTTGTTAAGGTATAAATTATTCTTATGCGTTTTTAAAATAGTCATCACATCGCGAATACATTTTTAAAAGAGATAATCGAAAATGTTTATACATGATCGTATTCTATTAATCATTCTATCAAGGTATCATAAAATAACAAAGTACTACATATTACTTGCTAGCTCTGAGAATCAACTCACAAATATACTAGCATTAATTCACAAATTGTCTACTAGAATATATATGTTTACATGCAAACAACGTGTGTCTGATACTCTCTATTCAAACTTTAAATGCATAAATTTATTTTCTTTAAATATAAATGCATCGAACGGTTGTAAACAATTTTTATCAGTTTTCCATCTTAGTAAGATTTTCTCCATTGATTTTTAGAGTCAGACAATTTCAATCGTTATGCTACAGATGAAAAATGTTTACTATTTAACATTTGGAGGGAATTTCCAGTAAATTTATTTTTGTTGATCTGTATAAATGTTGCATTGGTCATTAATATATATTTTTGTACCTAGAATTGTACTAATCTATAACAAATGATTCAATGATATCACGATATTTCATCGATTTACTAAGAAAGATATAAGGAATATTGAAAAAACCATAAAAAAATTTTAATATTGAAAATAGGAAGAAATAACCAGCTAAAAGAATAATTAGCATATTAAAATCATTAAAATAAAAATAATTATTATAATTAAACTAAACGAAAACGAAGAGCTTATTTTTGTAACTAAATTATTCATTTTGCGAATCTTAAATCAGTATGATAATTTATTAGGCGATGAGTGACAAGTCAATAATTATACCCATATATTGTAACCAACATAATGATAAATAGCTTCTACAGTATAATATTTGATTGATTTTATGTTTCCATACAATGACCTTTTGATATTTCTAAAGTATGAATGAAATTACCAAGCGCTATAATGATGCTAAATCTGTATGATAGACATGTTTAGAGAGAAAGTTTTTAATCCCTATCAATATATTACATTTATCCAATTTATTTATAGTTATTGCAGTTTTTGTAATAGATTTTGTTAAAATATAAAGAAAGGAATAAAAACTATCATACTATATATTGTAAAAAATTGAGAACCGGAAAGAAAATATACAGTAAAAATAGTCATGTTTGGATTTTAAAATTAGACTAGTTGAAATTAACTCATTGCCGACGGGAAATTCTTATTAAATCTTGGTTTTAACCTTTTATCTACTGACAGTACTTATAAGTACCAGTAAAATAACTTGTTATAAAATTCATTTAATACATCGATAAGTAGTAATACAGTTTAGAATGAGTTATAGATGCATTAATTTATCTTATTCCAAAAGCGTTATTGGTTACACAAAACAAAAATATTTTTAAAAGGATGATTTCTTTTGCCTTTGCATTTTTTCAGCTTTCTTGTTGTTGGGAGGGGGGGGGGGTGGATTTTCAGTTCGAAAATATTTCTATATTTCTATTGTAAGAACATTATATTTGTGCGTTTCCTAATTCTACAAAATACTAAAAAAATATTTAAAATAAAATATGTGAGTGGGGTTATAAATATTGCAAAAATCCCTATAAATTCAAATTTAATTAATACTTCTAAATCCTTCAATCCTTCTAAAATCAATCTAAAATTTATTAAATGATTATGGAAATCTTCTAATGTATTTTCAAAAATTCACGAAAAATGCTTTAGAAGATAAAATTTTCATGAATTCATAATTCAGTACATAAAGGGTTAAAACAGTAAAAGCAACTCCTTCTTTTAAAATTCTTTCGTAAATTGGTTTCCTAGAGCGGTTTATCGAGTTTATGCATCAGTAAATATCTTTCAATGTACGTATTTAATATAAAATGTCTTACAATCTAAAAATATATAGATAACATGATATAAGTGCATTTTTGTAAGCTAGAGACCACGCACTTAGTCAACGATGCTTCTTAAATAAAGACGAGAATTCTCATTCCCAGTCGGCAATGTGTTAATAACTAAAATAACGCTATATGTAACTTATGTAGTGCTTAAATGAAACACGTAAAATAGAGCTACCTAAAGTCGTTTAATATTATTATGAAGTTTTATAAGACATTCTAAAGAAATATAATATTTCATAAATGAACAAATTTAAAAGCAAATACATTATGAGTAAATGTAAGATGTAAAGTGTTGGAAAATAATGGAACAGCGTCGAGAGCAGTTGCATAATAGAAGATATATACAGAACCACTCAGGAATCATATACAATTTTTAATTTCATAACTTTCACGAAAATAACTATTTTGACGTAAATGGCTTTTAATATGATGGTGAACAACATTTGAAACAATTTTCAATTGGAAATATACCTCCAGGTTTAAGAAGTAGCTATTGGTCAGCGATAAGAGAGCAACATCCTTTATTTATAAGCAGAAACATTCACACAAATTTTATTCAAATTTCAGCCTAATTTTCCTTAAATTTATTCCGAAAAGCTAAGTAGTATGTGGAATAGATAACACGTATTATCAAATACATACTGTTATTTTGTAATAAATTTATTTGAAATCGAGGAATAATTTAGCCAAAATTGTACATTTATTCAAACAAATTATGACCGCATTTTTTAAATTTTATACGTTGTAAAACATCATTCTTTTTATTTGATATAAAAAAATTAAATTAATAATGCAACTTTAAATCAGTAGCAAAAATTTGCTTAGAAAGAGTACAACACGCAAAAATAAAAATAAATAAAAATAAAAATAAAAAAAACTGTATTCTAACTGCTTTAGAATATAACTTTGTGTAAAGAGCTTATTTTAATAAGTATTTTATAAATATTTAACACAAAATAATTCGATATAGTTTAATGATTCCAACTTTATCAAATTAATTACGTACTTAAAGTAAAAATTCAAGATGCTTCTACATAATTTGAATCTTGATATGAAGCATTTAATTGAAAATGTAGAACATGTTAATGAAATAAATTAGCGACAAAGTAATAGATACGCAACACACTATAAATAGCTACAAATACATATAAATAAGACTACTTACAAAACTTTAAAGTAGAAGCAAATTTCATCAAAACTTTTGTAGAAATTAACACATTAAATTAGAACAACGTTAAAATTACATATTTTATTTTGCATTATTTTGACATAACTAAAAAATTACATACTAATAATTAAAATACGTGTGGAAGAAGATGTTATGTCATATTTTCCTCAGAATGTTTTTAACCTTATGGATGAAGGTGTTACGGCGTAATCTATCATATAGTAAAACTAGGCTGCGCCGCCAGGGCCTGAGGGGCGCCCGACGCGTCTTCGACCACCGAACCCAAGTCCTGAGGGACTTATAACGCACACGACCGGATTTGGCTCTCCGTATGCGCTTCGGGCGGGGGACCGGCACCTGCGGACCCCCCGAACCCTTAGACCCATGTGTGGACGACATAGGTCGTTGCGATACGCGGTGGATCTCATTATCAGAGGAGACCACCGCGAAACACTTGGGGACGGGCCGGTGTCCCCCAACAGCTTCGGAGCTGGACACCCATGAGGGAGCCAGGTCCTGGGCCTTAAGTCAGGTTTTCCCGACCCGCACATGCTTTACCCTAACTCAAGGGATGTGGAGACCTACAAAGGTAACCACGGTTCCCTCTTGTAATGGGTTTTATCATATGGTAAAAGTAAGCTGCGCTGCCAGGAGCCCTGACGGGCGCCCGGCGCGTCCCGACCGTCGCGCCCAAGTCTCTAAAGGACTTATATCACACTAGTAGCTTTGTCTCTCTACGGCGCTGCGACCGGCCTAGGGCCGCTCCCGACTGCGGACCCCCAAGCCTTTTTACCAAGTGTCGACGACACAGGTCGTTACGACAGGGATCCCACATCTCAGAGGAAACCTCCGCAAGGACAGACACTTGATGAACCGCCGAGAACACCCAGCGACTTCGTTGCCGAAACCCCAGAAGAAGAGCCGGTTCCTAAGTCTCATGCTAGGCTTCACGATGATTTTTGCTTTCCCACGGCGTCCGATGGTCAACATGCATGGAAGGGCAAGCAACTAGTCTATCGTATGGTAAAGCTAAAATACCAAAATCCCAATTATTCTTGAAGATATGAGACATTATTTTTTAATATATAATATTTTTATATTTATTAATTTAAATAATAAAAATGTTTTTAATTTTTAATAATTATATGTTAATAATTTTTCTAAGCGAGTTTAGTACCATCTGCTATTAACATTTTAAACATTCTACAAAGAAGAAAATAAATAAATAAAAATTACAACGGAAAGCATTTCACTTTTATTTCTCAAAAATTAATTTGTTATACACTCCTTCTTCTACTCGTTTCGTCAATTACATTCATTCAAGGATGCCGCTTATTTGAAATTATAAATTAATCAATATTATTGTAAAATATTCAAAAATTGTTTAAAGTTGGTAATATGATGTGTTTTGGAAATAATGGGTAATTCGGATTAGCTTATTCTACTAAGTAAATATAACTTAGAGACCATATAAAAATTTAAATTTCATAACTTTTACGAAAATAACTATTTTAACGTAAATGGCTTTTATTATATTGGTGAGCGACATTTGAAACATTTTTCAATTGGAAACGTATCTCTAAAACGGACGTTTTAAGAATAAGCTATTGGTCAGCGATAAAAGACAAACACCCATTCGCAGAAGCAGAAACATTCATACAAATTTTAATCAAAGTTCAGTCGAATTTTCCTTAAATTTATTACGGAAAGCTAAGTAGTATGTAGAACATGTTAATGAAATCAATTAGCTAGAAAGTACTATAAATACGCAACCCGCTATAATTAACTACAAATACACATAAATAAAGCTACTTACAAATACTTAGTTAATATACTGACAGTCATATTAACTACCAGTGCTGGCCCTAGATAACTAGACAAAATGTACGACTTCTTTAGGCACCAGGTATAAGGGTACATAAAATCTATTTTCTCAATTACACATTTCTGCTATTTATAAGTACTATTAACCCATTCGCAACGAGCGTCCTTTACACTTCTTTTAATTTTATGGACCTAGTTTTTCCGTATAGAATTTTTTGCCTTATTTAATCACTGAATATCTGTCAATAAGTAAGGCGAAAATTTCTATTCAAGACTACTGGTGTTTAGATTCAAGGATTTCTTGCACTCTATACGGTTCGTCGCGAAAGGGGCTTTTTTTGTAATATTATCATATTCGAAAAATAAGTGTTTATTTGTAACTTGCTGCAATAACGCTACACCACGCTGCCGGCTGCCATTGTGTATTAAATCAAAACTCGGCCATTAGCAGTGATTCTTAACACAAAGCGCTAGAGTAAAATTCGTAAGTTTTACGAGAGTGGTTCAATAATTATTGTCCCGAGTGTGTATAAAATATTTGTATTGGGATGGTTGATGTGGAACATTGAAGCCTAATGTCTTAGATGCATATATGCTAAATTTCAGAACCGTAGCTGCTATATTAACATGTGTTTTTTTTCGTTTTAGGTGCGAGAGGTGGCACATAGCTAGAAAAATGGAGAAAACCGAACAACGGGCTGTCATCAAGTACCTCTAAAAAAGGGGTTAAGCCCAAAGGAGATTCATGAGAACATGGTCAGTGTATTGAGTGATGGGGCCCCTTCCTACCAGGTGGTAAAGAGCTGCTGCCGCGAATTCCGTTGCGGCAGAGAAAGCTGTCAACAAGCCCCTGGTACTGGTCCTCCAAAAACAGCATGCACCCCAGAAAACATTGATGCTGTGCATGACACGATTATGGCAGACAGACGAATCACCATGCAACAGTTAGCAGACATCTTGCACATCTCTGTAGGCTCAGTAGAAACCACTGTGCATGAACACTTGGGATTCAGAAAAGTGTTAGTGCGTTGAGTACCCAAAATGTTATCCTTTCAACAACAGAAAGACAGAGTTCGATGTTCAAGGGCTGGTTTGGAGATTATGGGGCCAGGACTGAAGCAGTTCTATGATATATTTGTGACAGTGGATGAGACGTGGCTACATCAATATGATCCCGAGTCCAAACGGTAGAGTATGGAGTGGCGGCACAGCAGTTCACCTCCCCCCCGCAAGTTCAAGGTGCAAGCATCAGCACGCAAGATTATGGCCACAATTTTTTGGGATGCGAAGTG
The DNA here is from genome assembly GCA_963931845.1 of Maratus michaelseni. NCBI lineage: Eukaryota > Metazoa > Arthropoda > Arachnida > Araneae > Salticidae > Maratus > Maratus michaelseni. Next base: position 207,087,402 of record OZ007586.1, on the reverse strand, counting down.
TGTGTTCCTTATTGACTACCTGGAGGTTGGATACACTATCACGGGGGCTTATTATGCAGCTCTAATCCCTAAGTTACGCGAAGCAATCAAGGAAAAACGGTGCGGGATGTTGCAGCGAAAAGTACTGTTCCACCAGGACAATGCTCCGGTCCACAGAAGCCATGTTACTGGTGCCGCAATCCATGCAGCTGGTTTTGATGTGTTGGAACATCCATCTAAGTTGAAGGAGCACCTCAGGGGGACGAAGTTTCAATCGAATGCAGCTGCTATGGAGGCTGTAGAGGAATGGCTTTCAGCTCAGCCAGAGACTTTATTTGAAGCAGGCACAGTGGCTTTACATCATAGGTGGAAGAAGTGCATTACTGTGAAAGGAGACTGACGAAAAATAAAATTGCTTATAGGTCAGGGACAATAATTAAACCACCCTCGTACTTTTAAGCTTGTGGCCTTCACTTTCTTATCTCATTTCTTTCGTATTACTGAATGCGGTTTAGTTAGATGTGCTTTTCAATTTGTGTTACCTTGTACATAATTTATCCCATACAACCTCATATAAAGTATTTCAAAGTTCATTTCATATCACTTACATCAATGATAATTTTACAAAGTAGGAGAGAATACGCATTCAGTAGATAATAATGTGTTCTCTAATTATCAATAGTTACTGCTTCAAACAGAAAATATATAAAAGAACAAAATCAGAACTTCATAACAGGTGTAAAGGGAAATATTTGAAGACGTCTCATTATTTATTCTAGTTGTACAAACTAAATTATAACATAACAACTAAACAACTAAAGATAACATGGTGTTACTGTAAATTATTGTCTTTTTTCTCACATTAACTATTGTAAAATGATATCGTGCCTATTCCTATCTCGCTTTTCATTTTATGTATTCTAGATTAAATTTTGTTAAATTATAGTTTACGTAACAAATTTCAATATCAAAAAATTTCATTGTTTTAACATAATGCATCAGAAGCCCATATGTCACATTCTATAAATAACACGATGTTTGCATTAAATGATATATACGTTATTATATCAATTGCAGCCAATTTCAGTAATTTTTATTTTCTTTATTATTTTTTTTAACTAATTTAATAGGGTTAGAGTCAAAAAAGAAAATATTGAAATTTTGTTTAAAAAGGATATTTATTTTAATTTCTGTGTAATACATATTTAAAATAGATGATAAGAAAGCTATAAAGTTAACGATAAAGCGTAACGAAACTAAGTATTACAACTTTAGAGAAAAAATGTACAGAATGAATTGGTATAGTTTGTTGAATTTGAAGGGAGTTTTACGCCAACGAGGCAGCTTTATTTTGTTATCCTAAAGTTCTCGCTTTAAAACAGTTCAAAACCTTTTAGTATTTCCAAATAGTTTTCTTCGCCTTATTTAATCGCAAAAAAAAAGAAGAAGATTACTTTTCGAAAATAGTGGCAGCCAAATTCAAAAGACCGTTCTAACGCTGAAAAAAATCCGCCTATGACAAACGCCATTTTTCGAGTCGGCGTTCGCAGACTTAACATCCAGAGACTGTGACTAGGCTAGGCCTTTTTAAAGTTACAACCGAATGCTATGATACAAATTCCATTTACGCATAGGAGAATGACGAAAAAGGTTATCAAATATCATTTATATATAAATATATAATGTTTTAATCTTTAAAAGTGTCGCACTACCAAAATTACCATCGTAAGAGCCATAAAAGTTGAGCTGCGCAGGCCGGCGATATGTGCGAGGGCAAAACCTTAAACCGAACTATATGGAATACCGTTTTTAAGCGGTTTTGCCACGATAAATTTTGAACAAGTTAATGGGTCTACAGGTTTTCATTTTTAAAATAAAGAAATTAAATTCTCTACAAACTATATCAGAAAAATAAACATTTTATTTTTTGTAAGATATAACAAAAAATATAATCAAATTTTATGGATTTTAATTTTTTTATAATAATTTGCTTAATATATATATATTTTTTTTGTTTCAGGTATAATCGAGAAACAACATAATAAGCAGTATAAAGAATAAATGACGACTCAAAAATATGGAACTAAAATCGTGGCAAAATTAGTTTTACAAGATTTATTTTGCCGTATAATATTAGAACTTTTGTTACTGTTTTTTACAATTTAAAAAGTAATTTTTATTTCTATAAAGTATAAATAAATAAATGCAAAAAATCTTAATCTAAATTATTTGGTGGGACAAATAGAATAATTACAGGGTTTCTAACACACAATCAAACTTCAGTCAACTTTCGTCATTTCAAACCTGTCTGGCCCTCTTAAGAGCATTATACTAGTCACGGGAAAACTCTTGCAAGCTAATGTTAAACCTATGGCAGCGTTCGTTTCCAATTTCTTGTTTGCATTTCAATATTTTTAAATCGTAGACGGTCGCTTTCCATTTTGAAAGTGAAAGTACCTTCATAAAAAAAATCTTTTCAACCAAAACTGAAAAAGTAAAAAAGGGCCCGGTTAGAGATCAACCTCAGCTTTTACTGTGGAAAAAAAAAAAAAAAAAAAAAAATCCATCATATTGAAATGCAAACGAGAATTTTGAAAAGAACACTCCCGTAGGTTTAACATTAGCTTTCGAGATGCTTCGTGTGACTAGTGTAGGCTTTTAAGTCTCAATTGCAATAAAATGCTCTGCGATTATAGCGCTGTTATTCAAATGGTTCATGCTGCAAACTTGTTAAACATCTTTATATACACTTTTTTTTTCAACTATTGATACAAGTTTGTAATATTTTTTTTTAGTGTGTTAACTCATTAATGTAGCAACAACTACCTTTTGGTTAACAAAATATATATTTCCAGCCGCCTTAATATTTGACGTTTTCTGCAAGAATTGTAAGGTGTTTACTACTGGGACAGTCCACTGGATTTTACGTATGCACTATTGGTGAACGCTCCAAAAAATATATAAATTTTGCTGAAAATGCTCAAAGCAGAAATTTTTGAAGCACAGTCGTGTGCTAAAAGAGTTAATTTAGATACCAAACACTAACTGTTGTCCCAGTCATGTTAAAAACAGTCCATTAAAGATATGCAATATGTCCTTAAAATGCCCACTGCTGGTACAGTTACATTATGTTATTTTTATAAATATTTTGGCGTTTGTATACCATACACACACATAGTATTTAAGACCTAAGTGGAAGAAAATGTTATGGCGCACTTGTCTCAAAAATTGCTTATTTTATGGATGAAGCTGTTATGAAGTAATCTGTAGCCAAGCAAAAATTCTAAGATTTTAATTAGTACTGAAGTTGCGAGATATCAATGTTTAATATTTAAATGTTAATGCATTTTTCTCAGAGAGTTTAGTATCGCCTGTTAACATTTTAAAAATATGCTACCAAGAAGAAAATAAATCAATAAAATTTACAAGAAACACCTTTATATTAATTTATCTTGAAAATTAAGTTTCGTTAGATAACATCTTCTCCCACTCAGATCATTAATTATATTTTAATTTTTTTTCACGTTTATTAAAACTGTGCGCATGCTTCCTTTTTGACTTATGAACTTGTGACTCAAATGAGGAAGGTATAGCAAAGGTGCCTTTTTAAAGGAATTATTAATAAATATGACTTTGATATGAAATATTGCCATGGACAGGGCCTTGATTAAGAGCTAAATATAGGCTTTAAAACGTCATCTAATGTTTTACATACCAAATGCTTCTTTGTAACATTTTCTAAATTAGGATTTCGCCATAATCTAAATTCAGTCACCGCTAATGGTACTAAAGCTTCGTTAAAATCCTTTTGGAGTACAAATAATAATCGAAAATGATTCTATAATCTGAAGAAAATTCCTTCCGCAGCAGTTGGTTATTTTCATATGTGCCAAGTCTCAAGATTTATCGCTACTACTATTTTTAAATAGGGATCTTTGTTTTATATAATCATAAACTTCTGTTATTAAATAAAGCGAATATTTCTATTTGAAATTGATAGTACTCGAAATTCGGAAAATTTGGCAGCTATGTAATTTTAAAATTGTATTGATATTTGTAAAATACAAAAGAAAAAATCGTATCAGGAAAATGCGTAATGGAATTGTATAAAACGGATATATTAAACGTCAAAATAATATCTAATAAAAAGAAAATTGCCCAGTTAAACTGAGGACATTGAGCTCACAGGCACACTCGCACTAATTGTATATTATACTCTTATTTCAAAGAATTAGAAATAAGCACCACAAAAAATAAAGAAGTCGACACCATATTAAAGGGGATCATCCCCGTTCCCCCCTTATAGTTAACCAATGAACCCCAAAACGAATCAGGGAAACCTCTAATTACAATGAACATATACACAAAATTCGAACCAAATCGAATAATTCTGCATGAAAAACCCATTTATCTAAATTAAGGGGGGATCACCCCCCTTTCCTTCTTTAAACTTAACCAATGTACCCCCAAAATTAATCAGGGAAGCGCCTTATCACAATGAACCTATATACAAAATTTGAAGAAAATCGGATAATTCTGCATGAAAAACCCATTTATCTAAATTAAGGAGGGGGGTTAACCCCCCCCCTTTATACTTAACCGGTGAACTCCCAAAACTAATCAGAGAAGCGCCTTATCACAATGAACCTATAAACAGAATGCGCGACATGGGTTCGAACACAGAACCTCCCGCCTACCAGTTTTGAGAGCAGAAGCTCTAAGCCCCTGGTGGGGCAAATAGAAATAATACCTTTCAAATTGCATTAATAGTTGTTAAAGATATTGAAGAGAAACTTGCAGTCAATTAAAAATTTCTAGAATTACGATAATGAAGAAAAATATATGTTTTGCTTATGAGAGTATCGATGCTATATCTCATAGATAGGAAATCCCATTCTAATTTAAATGTTTCATATTCAATAACTGACACTACATACAATTTTTCAGACACTTGAATCACGAAGTTGATCAACTTTAACATCCCTTGTTTTTTTTGTTTTTTTTCTGTATAGTATGAATAAAGACTTGCAAAAAGCGCCACTCACAAGCTCAATGACAAGATCTAAATATACATTAAGTTCCAAGGCTAGTCACGTGAAGACACACGCAAGCTAATGTTAAACCAAAGGCAGTGTTCTTTTCAAATTTCTCTTGTGGATTTTAATATTCAACGATTTTTTGTATTGTTATTTTGCTGCATAGGATATCTGAGGTTGACTTCTAACCGGGTATTTTTCTATTTTTCAGTTTTGGTTGCACTTTTTAAATGAGAATACATTCACTTTCGGAACCGTTTCTGAGATGGAAAATGACCTTATAAAAAAAATATGCAACAAAACACGAAAAAGTGAAAAAGCCCCCGATTTTAGATCGACTGGTTTGCACTATTGCTTAACGCCAGATTCGTAAATTCCATATCGGGTGACGAGCATTTCACTCGAAAAGATATCACAATAGCTCCAAATGACTTTGGGCACGTGATGAATTTTAAATGTATTACATCATGGTCCCATAGAATTATATATGTCAATCTTTGACGGGAACTGGGACCAAACCCACCACATAAGGGGTACCAGTCGAATTCTCTACCGATCCTACTCAAAACTGGGTGAAGCTACTATAAAGAAAATTGTGCAAGCAACTACAAAACATAATGGTGGTAACGTAAGGGTATGAGGGTGTATACCTCCAAAATTTTTATGAAACTTGTGTATAATTTATGGTGTCGTGAATCAATATATTTATGAAATATTTGAATAAATATGCATTTGAATCAATATTTATAAAAAAAAATGAAACAAAATACGCAAAATTCTTGACGTTTTTATTTTACGGAAGAAAAGGATCCCAAGCACAATGCACGAACTGTGAGGAAATGGTTACTATGAAATGCACCATATACTCTGGAAATTCCACCACAGTTACCAGATATTAACCTCATCGAACACATTTCGGAAAACTGAAAAGGGAGCTTCAAAAATGTCCAATATCAAATAAACATAACCTCAGGCATCATTTAGTGCAAGAATTGTGTAAAATTGACAAAAACATATGCTTGAATTTGGAGAATTCATCCCAAAGCAGTCTCCAATGTCTTCTCTAAGAAGAAATTAACTATCTTTAAAAAAAGGTTTTGGGGAATTTTTTTTTAACTAGCAGAAAATATCACCCTGTTTACTAAAGTATATATAAGCTCAATGAATTTTTTTATCTTAAATATTTGAAACTTTGATTCATTTGTCGGGTTGTATGTACAAAAATCCTGCAATCAAGCGGTCATTTTTTTAACAACCCAGTCATCAGGAATAATTTTTTTGATGAGATTCTGAAAGATTAGGATATTCTCTGGATCTTACAACAACATTCAGTTTAAAAAGTTCATAATTAACAAAATGGAAATCATTTGAAAAAAAAAACCCTATTTTCTAAGGTTTATTTTTTAATTTAGTACGCTATAAAAAAAATGGTTAATTGTTAAATGAGATACATATCGTTGATCGCTTCAGCAAAAAGTACCGTTTTTTGTTAATATATATATATATATATAACCATAAATGAAACATTATCATAACACCAACTGATACAAGGAAATAATAATTAAGTATGTAATAATTAGATAACAATGAAAGATTCCCCGGCACACTGAATATGGAAACAAAAACATATTAAAAGAATAAGAAATTAAATTAAAAATTGAATAAATGGAATTAAATGAATGAAATGAAATGAAATTTGTGGAATTTAGACAGAATTATCAAGTCCCAAATGCCTAAATACCACAAATAAAATGAAATGAGATGTTTCATCATCATATTAGCCATACATTGCTAAAGAATATGATTTTGGGACTACATCTCATAAACAATGAAGCAAACCTGTGATAAAATAAAAAATAAAATACAATATTAAAAAGGAAAGAAGCCAAACTGAAATTATACAGAGAAATCATTAAATAATGTCAGAAAGTATAAAATCCATAATGATTAAAAAAGATATCTGTGCACCACAAGAACCAGCATGAAACACAACATAACTAGGGAATGAATTGCAAAAAAAAAAATCATTACATGTTGCCAATTTTAGAAATATAAAATGCTTTACAATGTTGCCATAAATAATATTAGAATAATATGAAAATTGCAAAGCAAACAGGAACATTAGTGCTGCCATCTATTGGTAAAAGTGAATATAATCTGAATAGAAAGTATTGGATGGAAATTAATGTTTAATAATTAAACCAAATTACTATCTTAAATGATAGCAATTAGTTAAATAATAAATAAATGCAGTTAACTAATAAATAGAATATCGAATTACAATAAAGTAATGGATGTATTAATGAATAATTCTATGTTAAAAATAAGTAGTAAGATGGAAAAATTAATAATTAAAGCAACATAAAAATATGTACCATTAAATGACAAAAACGATTAAATAATTGTGCAAAAATGCAACAACACATAAATTAAATTAAAATAAAATACTAAATATTTGAATTAAGATACAAAGAATTTAAATTATTTTAATTAAATATTGAAATGAATTAGTCACATACAATGTTTCTTCATACAAAGTTAAAAAAAATTATAAACACTTAATATAAGTTGTAAGGGTAGAACGTTTAATAAAAATTAAAACTTATTATATTAACACTATAGAAAAGTATACATTATATTAGAAGTTAATATGATATTGTCCACCGTAGGTATTAATCCAAATCATTAGAACAAAAACATTCTTAATATTAATTAATATAAATTTATTTAAATAAATCAAATAATGAATATGTAAATTTAACTAAATTAATATACATATAAAAAATCACATCGCAGTCCATTATAAAATGTGTAATATCAAACAATTGTGTAAATCAAAATGCCCCATTTTTTTTTATTAATAATATAAATTAACCATGCGTATTTTTCCATACAACTCCGCCACACACCTCCTCAATCCAACGTCTACCCACCCAACCGTCCTGTTATAATAATTTTTTTTAATAAGATTATATGATTTTTTTATACATTTTTTAACGCATGTGTAAATTTGGTTGTAAAGATCATACAAGAACTAACTATATACTAAGGAATATATGATTGTTTTTGGAAAACCATGTTGTAATACATTATAGATAAGTTTTTTAATATTATTGTTAATTAGTTGAGAAGAAGATAAACTTTTTATTCTATAAATATGATTAAGGAGTATATTACGATATACAGAATTATGTAGACATGATTTAAAATTAGTAAATGAATTAACTTTAAATTTAAATTCTTTACGTTTTTCAAATAGATCAATTATTGTTTTGTTTTCTTTAAGTGTAATTTTAAGATCTAAAAAGTTAATAGTATTGTTAGAAAGGAGGTTTTCCGTTAATTCTAAATTAGTAGGATAATCAACTGGAAATATAGAAATATTAGTGTGATCAGTGGCAATTAAAATTATGTCATCAATATAACGATATAAATGTATATTACTGTTAATAAAAGTACGTTCATAATGATACAAGTATAAGTCTGAAAGTGTACTAGATGTACATCCCCCTTGTGGTATACCGACTTTCTGTAAATATAACGTGTTATCATGCATTATATAATTATTATATATAATGAAATTTGTTAAAGTTTTAAAATAAGCTGTATCTATATGAATTGGTAAATTAATTGAATGATGATACTTATTAAATAATGCATTTATAATATTATGTAGATCTAATAAATCTATATTATTAAATAGATCTTTGATATACATATATATATATATATATATATATATATATATATATAAACGAAAGTTCCGTAGAAAAGTGAGCAATTTTTTTGAAACACTTGAACATACTCTCCGTCATATCAAGCAAACTTTCAAATATTTCAGATTGAAAAAAAATCGTTGAGATTGTCTAATCTTTAATAAATGGTTGATATCTTTGTTCTAGTTCAAGAAAACAATTTCCGAAATTCATGCCTGTTTGATCAAATATAGTAATTTTTCCTTAATGTAAAAGGCTATTGCAATAAGTATTAAAAAAATCTCTGGAAAACAACTTTTTTAACATAATCAAAAATATCTTGATGCAAATAAAGAAATATTTTTTAATTATATTATCAATTACAAAGGAAAACAAATTTCAAAATCTTCACAATGAAATGTATCTTCCGTTTATTTAAGTATTTCATTATTTCATTAAAATTTTAAAGTCAAAGAGTTCACGTGATTTTAATAGCTTTATCTATTAATTCTATTATATGCTGAACTAGTTATTTTTATTTTCATTATTTCAGTGATGAGGATTAAAAATAACAAAAAAAATAATATCTTAACCTTTAGATGATTGTGCATAATAACTGATATATGGAGGGGGTAAGGAGAAAGAACATTGCATTTAATTTAAAATTGCTTTTTGAAGCATAAGAATAAAGATTAACTTTCAGAAAAATAAAAATAAAAGTAACCTTAATAACAATTTCATTGCTTGGAAACTTTCTTTTGCTGATTAAATTAGCTAATAATATTCAACATGCTTTCAAAAAAATAAAAATAAACTGAAGATGAAATTAATTATGAAAGCTACAATGTAATCTTGCATTATCTCGCAAATACTTCCATAAAAAACGCTTAAAAGGAATTCTTTAATAAAATAATCCGTAGTTTAATAATGAAATGTAGAAAAAAAGTTAGGTAATCAGTTTTTAATTAATATCGTGAAATAAGGCATTATTTAAAGTTCGTCTAAGTTTAAAATGTGGGTTACATTCGATTATTTATGTATAAAAAATATATTATAACAATGTAAACATAACATCCCTATAGTTAATAAAAGCTTTAAAATAACATCTTTAATGTCCCTTCTGAGAGTGTTTTTTTTCCTTGAGTATATTCTTTTCTTTTTAATTATATTGAAAAAAATTTCCGGAAGTCATTGTAACAGAAGCATTATTTATTTAAAATCTTTAAAAATATCCTGATTAAACTATTGAACTTTTAAAAATTGTTTATTTACTGTTTTTATTCTATTTTTAAATTTAAAAAATATTTTCGAAAATTTCAGAATGTGAGAATTAATTGAATTTGAACATCGAGAACTCTGCAATATTTCGTTTTAGAAATACTTTCTTTGGGGTTACGCTTCTATGTATCTAGTATTTGAAATCTGATTTATATCCTGATATTGCACAGATACCAATTCCAGTTGTCTGAAGAGTTCTAAGAAGATGAATAGCGAAATCATTTCAAAATAATAATAAGAAAAAACATTCTACAAAAAATCGATTCTTATATTTGACATAAAATATCCAACGTAGAAAAAACTTAAATAGTAAATAGAATAAGACTAGCATACAGCTGTTTCAAGTCTCCTAGAACCCCTTCTTCCACATCACCGGTTGTGGTAATTTGGGTATAGTGGGATAATTTGAGTATGAATTGCATTTTTATTTTATAAAACTAAATATTATTTTTTAGAATTATTTAATTTATACCATATGTTTATACCACATTTCTCACTGTTTCAGCATGAAAAGATTTTGAACAACTAAGGTTACTCTGTGTAAGAACACATTTCTTAAATGAAACAATAAATAAATAATAAATCAAGTCATTCGTAAAATCTGTAAGATTTGAAAGTTACGAGCTTTATACCCAAGTTAATTAGTTTCGATTTGTACACCCAAATTACCCCGACCGACGATACAAAATGAAAAATAGCAGAAACAACACTGTGTTCATTGCAGGGGTGAGGGTGACAAATAATAGTAAAAACTGCTCAAGTAAATGAGGGGGAAAACATGGTTTTAACGAAATTTTGCAAATCTGATAACTAACGTAAAACAAAACAGACATAGTTTAAAGTGCCACAGAAAGCAGTAGAAGAAAACCTCATATAAAAATCAACGTTCATGACACCATATACGAGAAAAAGGATACAAGGGCTAAAATCGCAATTTAGTAGAAGCTTATGTTTTTCACTATCTTGTTCGTAAAACGCAATTGTTCAAAGCGTTTTTTTTTTTAAAGAAAAGTTGATTTGAAAATGTTAGAACAAGGTTATTTAGATTTACCTGAATCCGTTGCCGGACGAATTATCCAGAGACTGGAATCCAAACAAACACAAGGGAATGTAGCGTAATCAGTTGGAGTGGCAAGGTATGTCATTTCATGGGCATGGAATCGATTTCGAGAAACAGGGAATGTTAAACGTTGGCCCGGCCAAGAATGTCCACGTGCTACCACATCGACTGATGACAGTATCTCATGTTAATAGAGCTTGTCGAAACAGAATACACAGTACTACTCAGCTACAAAGACAGTTTCTTTTGGCAACAGGACGGATGTTAAGCCAAACAGTTCGAAATAGGCTTCATCAGGGTAGCCACTAGACACGTACCAAGGGTGTGTATTCCTTTGACCTCAAGAGACCGTGCATTCCGAGGAAGTTGTGCTGTTGCTGAACTACGAAATTGGACTAAACGTGCATGGAGTCAAGTGCTTTTCAGTGACAAGTCCCGATAAAATCAGAGTGTGACACCCACACCCGACTTGTTGTGGTATGGCGGGAAAGGGGCACTCGAAATAACCTCACATTGGTACAGGAAAGTTCAATGTATAGAAAAGTTGGATTGGTGGTACGGGAAGGAATCAACATATGTGGACGTAAGGACCGACCTGCATATAGTCCGAATTGGCACTTTGACGGACCGAAGATATGGAGACGAGATACTCAGATCCCATGTCTTACCTTATGCCGCAGCCATTTGTGATTCTTTTCCGCGATATTGCTAAACCCCATACTGTTCGACTTGTGAAGAAAATGCTTAAAGCGGAAACAATACAATATACGGAGTGGCCATCATGCTCTCCTGTCTTAAATAACGATCGAGCAAGTCTGGTATCAACTCGGATGATGCATTTCAGCATGACCAATGGCTCCGTTTACTGTCGAGGACTTTGATATTGAACTTCTTGATTAATGTATCAGAATTTCCCAAAGTCTTATGGAAAATCTCAACTCCATTACATGAATGGAAAACTGGTGGGTAACAGTCTTAACTGCGCGAAAAGATCCCCCATAATATTAAAAATCCTTCATTCTGTTTAACCAACCCCTTTTTGGTATTTACAAGTATACAGGGAGCGCTTTAGCATAATTTCAAAGAATTAAAATTCCCACACATGATGTTTTGCTGTGTTGTTTTCTGTATTACGCTCCAATACGCTTCCCATGTTATATCATGCTTGACTCTCTTGCATGGATTTCTCCACTTTTTTACTTACTCCTCTAAATTTTTTGAGCAGTCTATTAATAAGTGACAAAGTTGTCTGAAAACTAGTGTAGATAATTTCAAATTCCAAAAGATCTAGACTTCCCTAGCATCACAACATTAAAGTGCTGCTCAACATTAAAATGCCGGCCAAAAGGACATTGCCTTTAGAAGTGGCGTGGAAGAAAGTTTGATTCCCTTTACAGCCACACATTAAAAATTGAGCATTCAACATTGAGATCTCAACAATAGCATTATTTTATTACACATTTAAACCAAGCATGAAAAAAATATGGCGCTGCAGAATTTCATTAATTTTGAATCAGTGGTTCGTGAAATATAAGTTACTATTAAAAATGACCAATTAATGTTAGGAAGAAGTTATTTATGCACGCTAAAATTATTTACGTGATTCATTTGTTTTATTTAAATGCTTTATTAAAATATATAGCTCATGCATATTTTAGATTAAACTGCTCTTGAAATATTAATAATAAATTAATGGTATAGTTAAGGAAAATTCATAAATAGAAATACGTATATATATTGGGGAGGAGGGATGTGTCACTATTAGAATCACCATAATAAATCCCCCCCACCCCCCAAAAAAGTACAAAATTCTCCGAATTCTCCTAACTGTGATTGCCACAGTATTTTTAAATGTTCAATAATGACAAGTTTAAGAGTCCGTGCATTAGATTAAAGTTAAAAATTCATTCCCTGCCATTTCATATATCCTAAATATCAGCAAGTAAATACATTATATATGGATTTACAGGAAAGCACTCTTATTGGGACATAATAAGGGGAGCTTAATAGGGAAGCTTCTTTGTAGAAATAAAATGTGAGAAAATGTCTTAAGTGAAATATGTCAATTTTGTTTTCAGTGCTTTGTAATATCTAATCGAGAGAAAATACTAAGGTTTTACACATGTAGCCAGACTACATTCAAAAACATATACCTTTTATGATGACAGAAGTAAATAAATATAATGTTTCCAAAAAGTGTATTAAGAAAAGAAACACTTTAATAATAAAACAGTTAATTGGAAAAGAAAAAATGCGAAGAATTAATAAACATGTTTTGTTTACATTATTGAAAGGAAAGTCACTTTAAGCAACCGAATAATAGTAGAAATCTTCAATTTTTGCCATTCAATAACTATATTGAGCGATTTTATAATTACTTCTAATAATAACAATTGATATGAGAAGAAACATTCAGCTGTAACAATATTATTTCAGTTATCATTTACAGGACTTCCTTTAACTAATTTCAAGTAATCTTCAGCTTAGCGATCCAGGAAAAAAAGTGTTCTTTTTTTGATAGATGAAAAAAATGTTTGAATACAATGTAGTGTAATCACAAAATTATTAAATCATTTTTCAAAAGAACAGAAGCCAAATTCTCAAAATAAACTATTTACATTTTCAGATATACAATATCTTTTTCAAAAAAGAAAATTTTTATTTCCGCACTTTTAAAATTTTAATTACACAACCCTGAATTACATTTTATTAATTTATAACGTTGGAAATATTAACCGATTACATTTTTAGAAAGTACACAATATTATAATAGTTAATATGAATAAGACGCTTAAAAGAATCTGGGACGTGGGCATCTTGAACGCCTTATTATGGTTTTGATACTTTTTAATCAAAGACAATTTTTTCACTCTTTATAACTTCACAATAACTTCATTATTGTCGATAACATCGTTGAAGACATGAAAGGTTTCGAAATATGTGTCTTTTTTTAATTAAAAGGTTAAAAAATAATGATTCCGCAAAGTCTAAATTTTAGGAACTAAATTATTTTCTGTTATCAAAATTTTTAATTTAAAATTCACAGTTGTAACAGCTGTGTGATAAAAAATACTAACGACAGAAACTTGCAACAATATATGAAAAAAATAAAACTCAATTTTCCCCCAAATAATCTGGAAATTTATTTATAGATCGAATAGAAATTTCGTTTTCTCTATTCAAAAGAAAAATTACCTTCATTTATTCACGTGTCAGTACGACTACCGCAATTGAATTTCTTTTATTTTAAGATTTAAGCGAAACAGAATTAAAATAAAAAGTTAGAAAGTACACAATATTATAATAGTTAATATGAATAAGACGCTTAAAAGAATCTGGGACGTGGGCATCTTGAACGCCTTATTATGGTTTTGATACTTTTTAATCAAAGGCAATTTTTTCACTCTTTATAACTTCACAATAACTTCATTATTGTCGATAACATCGTTGAAGACATGAAAGGTTTCGAAATATGTGTCTTTTTTTAATTAAAAGGTTAAAAAATAATGATTCCGCAAAGTCTAAATTTTAGGAACTAAATTATTTTCTGTTATCAAAATTTTTAATTTAAAATTCACAGTTGTAACAGCTGTGTGATAAAAAATACTAACGACAGAAACTTGCAACAATGTATGAAAAAAATAAAACTCAATTTTCCCCCAAATAATCTGGAAATTTATTTATAGATCGAATAGAAATTTCGTTTTCTCTATTCAAAAGAAAAATTACCTTCATTTATTCACGTGTCAGTACGACTACCGCAATTGAATTTCTTTTATTTTAAGATTTAAGCGAAACAGAATTAAAATAAAAAGTATATTATGTCAACAATGGCATATAAATATGTTCTGGAATGTAATGTATTGATAAGTCCGATTATGTCTATAAAATGGGGAAAGGAGGGATGCAAGTAAAGACACTGAAATGTGTTACAGGGAGGGAGATTTATTAAAGTTTGTTCTAAAAAATTTTTATCCCATCTCAACAACTCAAATATTTCTGACAAATTAACGATATCGATTTTTAACGTATATGCATGAGCGTTGAGCCATTACTAATCAAGTGACCAAGAATCAAACAACAATTTTCATTTTTCTGTAAATGTTGTACATCTTACTTTACGATCGACTGATTTCACAGGACAAATTTCTTTGATAATAACGGAGGATGGACATTTCATTGATAGTCTTATGCCAAAAATCGGTTTAAAATACTAACTTATACTACTTTTTGTAAAATTTGTTGCATTTATAGGAAAATCAGAAACAAATTTTGATTTCTTGGTATTTGAAATAGAAAACGCAAATTTGATGCACTTAAGGATGAAAATCAGCTCGTGAACGTGCCAGAAAATAGTGTGTTTGAATTTAAACACAGTATTAAGGCTTTGTGACATTTTACGGAATTAGACACAATACGATTTTATAGAAATATATCCAATTCACTTTGATTGGTTGGTTTCTCCTTGAGGGCGCTACGGTCATCTTTTTCACACGAGGGCTAAACAGACCTGACCTAGTCCTCCGTTTAAAGTGGAATCCGACCCCTTACAAACATCCATGCCTGAGTCGGGATTCTAACCTGGCACCTTTTATCTGGTAGCCAGTACCCTAATCGCACTAGAAGCAGGTGGGCTCATTTCATTCTGAAGAATTGAAGATATGAATGGAATAAGGTGTTATGTTTGATTTTATTAACGAAGGTGTTATGAGGTGATCTATCATGTGGTAAAGTTAAAATACTTATATTCCAATTAGTATTAAAAATACTAGACATCATTTTTTAATATCTAATAACTTATATTTAATAATTTAAATAATAATAATAATAAATATTTAATAATAATAAATTTTTCAGAGATAATTTAGTACCACCTGTTAATATTATATGATACGAAGAAGAAAATAAAACAAAAAGCTTTACAATAAAAAGCTTTTACTTCAGTTTTCTTGAAATTTAATTTTTGTACATAACACTTTTTTGTAGCATAAGTGCCTACCTACTCTCTAATGAAGGTAGTCTATGGTAGAGTGAGTTTTTGTTTTGCATGCAATCGTGGTGTCCTGAATTCTAATATTTGTGCGTGAATGAGCTATACCTATTCTTTCATTCTTTAAATTTCGCTAAAGAATCTGCGGGAATCTCATTTTCACGGTTATTTTGCGAAACGTATGATAATCAGGTATCAGTGGTCGTCTAACTGGTATAAATACGGCGGTTGGTGTTAGATTCCGTGGATTTTGTTACATCTCGTCCTCGGTGGTACATAAAACTGAATTTTCGTCATTTCCGATGTTTGGAAGTAAAGTTTCCGTGTGCTGAATTTTTCCAGTGAGCTATTTTGAGTAGATTCTTTCGCTGCTCATTTCGACATTGTGGTGTGGTAAGGTGTTAGTCTCAATAATTTCAAATAAAATAATATTTGAATCCACGTGGTTCCCTTTATAGTGATATTGCAGTATTTTGAAGTGTCATTTTATAAAGCTAACTATCGTGTTTCTAGTGACATTCTTATAGTGAGCTGAAGCGAATTTTTCTTAGGTTCCGGCAAACGATCAACGTAGCATCTCGTTTTAAGCTAGTGCTTGAATTTAGGGAATTTCTTGGGGATAGCATTCCCCAAGAGTTTCAGTACTTCAGACATATTTTTGATCACTTTAGGTTAAATCTGCCCGCTTCACTACCATTAGAGTTGCAAAGGGTAGAAAAAACCCGGTTTAAACCTGGGAATAAACCGGGTTTTTGGGGAACAAACCGGGTCTTTTGGGAATAAACCAGGTCTTTTGGGAATAAACCGGGGAATAAACAGGGTCTATTGGAAATAAACCAGGGAATAAACCGGATTTTTGCAACTGCAACTGCACATACATCTTTTTTTATTGCTTTAAATAAATTGTTGTTATTGTTAAATCTTGTGTCATGATTACTTTTCTAGCTGACGGGCCCGAAGGCTCCACCACACCTTTACCATTCACCTCTTTTCAAAATGGAAACATACGATCATTTGGAAGTTATTTTGCAGAAACATATATAAAACTAAATTAATTTTACACAAATGCATTCAGTGACAGCATTGCACAAAAATAAATTTAGTTTGCTTCTTTATAGAAAAAAAAATCAGCGATCAAGTGCCTACTTTATTTTTGTTTCCAGGTTACAGATAAATTTGTAAAAGTGGGCATCATGTATGTATAACACTTCAACATAATTCAAATCACAATTTTTTTTAGGCAAAGAAAAGTTACAAGTCTTAATAAATACATTAAACAAAGAAAACTTTAAAAATAAATAATATTGTGATTTAAAACATTTTCAAACTTGAAATTTTTATATCCTAAAAAAATGAAAATCAATGCTATTTTTCTTTTTAATTGGAGTGAAATTAATTTTGAAATGTTTATCCTAAAAAAAATTATCATGCTTAAGTACATTAGTAAATTATTTCTAGCTATAAAAAGTTGTATCTCTCTGCAAATTCTAAAGAGCATCTCATTAAACTGAAAGTAATTATACTAATTACAATTTAGTTTTTCGTAGTTCCTTTTACGTAGTTACTTATAAGGAAAAAAATATGTGCATATTTATTACAACGTCTTAAATAACCATCTTGCAGTAATTTTTTTATTAATTAGATTTTTTAATATAAAGTGAATTTTATTTTAATTATTTTTCAAATAATGTTTTTATAAGAAATATGATAGTGATGATTTCATCTCATTTATTATTATTTTTCTTTCTTTTATCCTCATTTTTTTTATCTTCTAAAATGCACTACAAAAACAATAAAATTTAAGATAATTGTGAATCTCAAAAGAGGAAAATGGAAATGAAATTGCTGATATCGAAATTTGATAAAACTATGAGATTTTTTTTGCTTTATTTATTTTTGTTTACAGTTAAAAAAAAACTTAAGAAGAAATGTACGCTTTTAATAATATTTGCGGGACGTTTTTAATTCCTTCTTTTTCTGGGAGCAAATTTTGTTTTAAAAAAATATGCTTACCAGCATTTTATTTTGTCTTATCTTCAAAATTTTCATTTTCAGCACTTCCAAGCTCATAGAAAAGTGACATTTATCTATACTAATATTATAAAGAAGAAACATTTGTTTGTTTGTAAAATTGTGTTTGTTGGTTTGTTTGTTTGTAAGGGGTGATCTCTGGAAGTATCGAACCGATTTCAAAAGTAATAATTTCATTATTGTCGATAACATCGTTGATGACATGAAAGGTTTCTAAACATGTGTCTTTTTTAAAAATTAAAAGTTTAAAAAATAATGATTCCGGAAAATCTAAATTTTATTAACTAAATTATTTTCTGTTATCAACATTCTTTAGTTTAAAATTCACAGATATAACAGCTTTGTGATAAAAAAAATACTAACGACAGTGGTAAATTGATGGTGACAGTCTCTGCTCTAAAACATTATGCCAGTACCACAAGCCCTAAGGGAATGCCGGAGCAAAAAACGTTCTAAAATTGCGATTTTTGTGATACTGACGGGGGCTGGAAACTTGAAATTTGGCATGGTGTTTACTTTTAAGATGTAAATGCTCTCTAAGAACGGTTTCTAAAAAATTCAAAATTTAAAAGTTTGAAATGAGTAGAAAATGTTCTAAATTACGGTTTATTTGGAATTGTTGGGGCTATAAACTTGAAATTTGACATGACTGCTACTTTTAAGACGCAAATGCACACCGAACACTGTTTTAAAAAATTGAAATTTAAGAGAGTGCAGGAGACAAAACTGTTCTAAAATTGCAATTTCTGTGATACTGCTGGTGCAAGAAATTTGAAATTTAGCATTGTGGTTACTTATAAGATGTAGGTGCTTGCTAAGAACAGTTTTGAAAAAAATCGAAGTTTAAAAGAGTGAAATGTGCGGAAAACGCTCTAGAAACGTTTTACATTACGATTTATAAGAAATTGTTAGGGAAAGAAACTTGAAATTTGACATGACTGCTACTTTTAAGACGCAAATGCACACCCAACACTGTTTTTAAAAAATGGAAATTTAAAAGAGTGCAGGAGACAAAACCGTTCTAAAATTGCAATTTCAGTGATACAGCTGGTGCAAAAAATTTGAAATTTAGCATTGTGGCTGCTTATAAGATGTAGGTGCTTGCTAAGAACAATTAAAAAAAATCAAAGTTTAAAAGAGTGAAATGGGTAGATAACGCTCTACAAACGTTCTACAATACGATTTATAGGAAATTGTTAGGGATAGAAACTTGAAATTTGACATGGCTGTTACTTTAAATACGTAATTATTCGCACGGAACCATTTTTAAAAATTAGAAATTTAAAAGGGTTCACGAGAAAAAAAGTTCTTAAATTGTGATTGCTGTGATACTGTTGATGCTAGAAATTTGAATTTTGGCATGGTGGTTACTTATAAGATACATACTCGCTAGGAACGGTTTCTAAAAAAATGGAATTTTAAAAGTATGAAATGAGCAAATTCCGTTCTCTAATTCTAAGCAATATTCTATGCAAATTCTAAATTACGATTTCTATGGAATTGGTTAAAAAACTGTTACTTTTAAAAGTAAGGTTGTTACTTTAAAAAAGCTTTTTACTGCATATTTTTAATTATCGTATCTTTACCGTTGATATTTTTGACATTTTTCGCAAAATGGATGGTACCGAATTCCTTTAAGAGCATAAAATCAGCATGCATTTTTGCTTAAATTGTTGGGACTCGAAGAATGTTTTCCGTTTTCCTTAAAAACAAGCGATCTTTCATAAAATGTTATCAAATTTGGCGTTTTAAGTCATTTTTCGGGAAGTGGTTATCTGCGGAAGGTCAGCAGGAAGCAATTAATTATACATTGTAAAAAATCCGGAAAATTCACTGGTAATAGGGTTCCGAATTAATTTCCGTATTTTCCAAAGAAATGTTTTCCCTTAAAAATGATATTGTGAATTTGTTATCAAGTACCGAATACGGATGCTAAAATATCCTTGGTAGATAATGGTGCTAAATGTTTACTTAAATTGTCATTTTGACGAAACAAATAAGTTCTTTAAGTTTGTACTGGTCAAATGTACTTGGCCAAAAGTAAAAAAAAAAAAAAAAAAAAAAAAAGACAAATATTTTTTTAATCTACGAAAACATTATATAACCAGGAACGAAAATATGCAATTACCTCTTCCGTGTTACCCATAATTTCAAAAAGCAATCTTTATCTTTAGAAACTACAGAAAACAATATATTTTTGTGATTTAAAGAAGCAGTTATAACTACAGAGTTTCTTTTGCACCCAGTAATTTTCAGAAACATTTCCAAGTAGTTTTTGTTGTGCCTTAATCGTTTTCTCAAACAGGAATATCGGTTTTTCGGATGCTATCAATTCACAATTAAACATTTTCAGCTGCGTAATCAAATTTATACTTGCAGCAGTAACAAAATAATATTAATTTTAATGTTAATGTTATTGCTATTGATTCACCATGCTTGTCTGTAAAATATGTTTGTTGAACGTGAAAATGTTTACTTGAGAATTGATAGCATCCGAAAAACCTATGTTCCGGGGTGAAAAAGCTGATTAATACACTATAAAAACTACTCATCAGAAAATCAGTGGCATCAAAAGAAACTTTGCTTTTATAAATGTTTATTTAAATCTCCAAAATATATAGGTTTCTAAGGTTTCTAAAGATAAAGAACGCTTTTTGGAATCGTGGGTAACTCGGAAGAGGTTATGTTATATTTTCGTTCGTAAGTTATGTTAAACCTTTCTAGATTAACAAATATTTGTCTTTTTTTACAGCATACAATTATCTTATTTCTACGGGTCTTTTTCACAATGTAACTCAATATTTATCCCTTTTACGCTATTTATTTCGCAGGCTCTATAAATATCTTGCATTTTCATTCAAAAAGGAATTCTTGAATGTGCCTTAAAATTTCATGTTGTTGTGGAAAATAAAAATTTTGATAACACCATTATTCCCTTGAAAGGCATCTCGTTTTCACTTTAAAGAATTTTTTTAAAAAGGGCAGGAGACGAAATACCTCGGTCTTGTCAATTTAGCACAGCCATAGTTTCAAACTTTTGGAATTATTTTAATGATAAGAACCAGAATTTTTAATCTTTATTCCCTTGAAAGTTGTTGACCAGGTACCTCGTTTTCAATTTAAATAATAAGAAAAAGGAAACGAAATACCTCGGTCTTGTCAATTTAGCACAGCCATAGTTTCAAACTTTTGGAATTATTTTAATGATAAGAACCAGAATTTTTAATCTTTATTCCCTTGAAAGTTGTTGACCAGGTACCTCGTTTTCAATTTAAATAATAAGAAAAAGGAAACGAAATACCTCGTTCTTGTCAATTTCGGACAGCCATTGCTGCCAACTTTTGAATGTATTTTAGTGATAAGAACAAGGATTTTGAATAATCGCTCTCAGACCTTTCAGCATTTTTGCAGTAATGTAAGATAAACACAAGCAGATATTTTGGGGACAAATGGAAACATGCTTCACTTTTTATGGGAAATAAACCTTTACAATTACGAATAATCCATAATGCCTTGCAGCTATGGAATATCTAAAAGCAAACGAGACATCTCGTCAGTATCACTCAAGGACAAATCAAGGGTTAATAAAATAAAGTGCGTGTCTTGTTGTTGATTTGTTAGTTTTAGAATTATTTCTTGCTCACGCAGGATGGTTTGGAGTAGCTACGAGATTCAGAAATCTCTTTCCTATCTACATTAGTAAAAGCAAGATGTTTGTCTTTATGTCTATTTGTTGCCGATGGCTACTGAAATCTATTGTCTGTAAATTTGGTTCTGAATAGACGAAGAGAGGTGCAAATGCACTTGAAGCTTAGATTTTGGAATATTATTTTTTGTTATTTTTTTATTGAACGGAAAATTCGGGTATTTCCCTGATTTTTCAAGTTCGCCGACGATTTTGAGCCACTCATAAAAGCAATCCAAATTCAATCTTTTAGCTCAATATAGTAAATTTTGTACTCTTTTCTTGTCTTCGTTTTTCTTTGTCTTTGTGTCTGTCTCTATGTCTATTTGTTGACAGTGGCTACTGAAATCTATCGTCTGAAAATTTGGTTCTGAATAGACGAAGACAGGTGCAAATGCACCTGAAGCTTAGATTTTGGAATAGTATTTTTTGTTATTTTTTATTTAACGGAAAATTTGGGTATTTCCCTGAATTTCCAAGTTCGCCGACGATTTTGAGCCACTCATAAAAGCAATCCAAATTCAATCTTTTAGATCAATATAGTAAATTTTGTACTATTTTCGATGAAATTTATTCGGAATTCGTACATCGATTTTTTTAATTTTTCGCGATTTGCTTTAAGTCCCCATTCCTCCGAAAATGAGAAATTTGTTTTTAATCATCTTACCCTTCCAACCTTATATTTTGTACCCATATGTGGAACACACTTATAATATACCACTGTATCAAAATATATCAATAATTTGAATTCACATGATTTATTTTTAATTTTAAGAAAATATAAATTTTTGACGACCAAATATAGTTTCAAGAGAGGGGAATCTAAGGTTACCTTTTATCTGCGAAAAGCTTCTTGTTATAGCGATGATGTTCCTTTGTTAGTGAAAGATACGTAATTACGTCATGTAACTTTAAGGCACCTCGAAATTTTTTGGTTAGTTTTCTGTTTTTTTTTTTTCTTTTTTGCGCAGACATTGTTTATTTTCATAAAGTTACATTATCAATTCCGGGTAGTGAGCGAAAGGGAGAAGTGATTTCGTTTCTATAGCAATCTTTTATCACCAAAAGTTTATGACGTCGTTACTCCCATTACGTCCTAAAAATTCATCAAGTGTTTAAAAAAAAAATTTTTTTACACTTCGCGGTCGGGAGCTTTTTTATTATTAATATTTAGAGCATGAACCAGAACTCCACAGTGTACCCTCCGGAGCTGCAGAAATCCCTGCCAGAGAAAAATTTCTGAATTCAACATTAATTTTAGGTATATTTAAGGTTATTATCCCGGGCCCAGGGAACGCCGGGCGGCTCAGCTAGTCAATAATAACTTATAAATAAATTATTAAATTTTAACCAAGTATTTTGCGTATTTGCCTTCCCTTTGCATTTAGCGACCCGACCTTGCACTCCTCTATACCCGACTCTGTGCATACGAATGCTATACAGCATGGGAACAAAAATAATATGATTTCATGAAATAAATACAAGTTGAGTAAATTAGTTGAGAAAATTATTTAATAAAAGTTGAACAACTGTAAATTGCGGATAAAAGTAATTACTATATTTAAAAAATAATTAAACACTAAATAGTGCAAAGAGCAAAATTTTAATATTTATGTTAATATATAAGCTTATTGTTGCATATTTCAATTTAAAATATGTTTCAACGATGTGAAAAAAATTACAGCTTAATTATGATTATTTTACTTTTTAATGACTAAGTAACAAAAAAAAATTAAACTTGTTTACTCGAACTCGTCGGGACCAAGGAAAAAGTTCTAATTATATAATTCTAAAATGATAATGACTTTTCATAGTATCATTAATATTAAAAGAAAATCCTTTTTAACATTAGAAAATGAAACCTCTTCTCTAATTGGAATTTTTTAATTATTATATAAAATATTTACAGTCTAATTTAAAATTATTAAAACATATTACTATTAATAAGTGAAAAAAAAGGTCGTTCCTATATCATAAATAGAACTAAAATAATTAAAATAAAGCAGCAAAAATTGAAATATATAAAGAAAAAATTGTCTTTTGGAAAAAAAATATTAAAAAATATATTTTGGAAAAATATATATATTTTGGAAAAAAAAATATATTTTGGAAAAAAAACCTGGTCAAGTGATGTTTTATTTGTATGCTTTTTTTTAAGCCTATCTTTCTATTTCAAATAAACACTTCAGTCTGATGAAGACTCCATGTGAATAAAATTTTCAAAGTATTAATTTCATCCATTCCTGAGTGTTCATTAGGAATTTAAGGAATGTGGTAATCTCATCATGTGCCCCAGAGTCTTTTAGGTAGATTTCGTAAGAAATACTACCTATTACATTCTCACCTAAGTTGGAAATTTTGAAAATTTTTTGCAGATCTACGCCGATCATGACTCCCAGAACCCAAAACCACCCCCAGTTCAAAACTTTATCTATCTATCTATCTATCTGTCTATGTCACTTTTTATGGACACGATAACTGGAAAAATTCTGCAAAAATCTCTTCCAAACTGATACATAAAATCAAGGGGCATAAAATCTTGGTCAAGTTCGTTAATGGGCAAAATTGAACCAAGGGGGGGGGGAAATGGGGGGGGGCTTTTTGTGAAAACAGAAAAAAAACCATAATTTCTTAATTATTGTACGTATCGAATCCGTTTAAAGTTATTATTACTTCTAGGAAAAGGGCCAAAAATTTATGTATGACAGATTTTTGATATAATTAAAAATGGCCCCAAGGGGGAGAAAAAAGGGGGGTTTTAGAAGAAAACAAAATCATAGCTTCGTCAATTCACAAGATATCAAATCCGCGTAAATTTATAATTAATCCTCTTAATATTATCTAAAACTTTTATATTGACAAGTTTTTTATAGGACCAACCGTTATAGCAAAAAAAAAAAATTAAAAACAAAAAAAATCCCTGCCGGCTCCGCCTGCAAACAAGTTATTTTTCGAAGTAGGCGGTTCCAACATCCAATTTCCCGCATCTTTTCGAAACTGATACATAAAATCAAGGGGCATAAAATCTCGGTCAAGTTCGTTAATGGGCAAAATCGAACCAGGGGGGGGGGGGGGGCTTTTTGTGAAAACAGAAAAATCCCATAATTTCTTAATTATGATTCGTATCGAATCCGTTTGAAGTTATTATTACTTCTAGGGAAAGGGCCGAAAATTGATGTATGACAGATTTTTGATATCATTAAAAATGGCCCCAAGAGGGGGTGGGAAAGGGGGGTTTTAGAAGAAAAAAAATCATAACTTCGTCAATTCAGAAGATATCAAATCCGTTTAAATTTATTATAAATCCTCTTAATATTATCTAAAACTTTTATATTGACAAGTTTTTTATAGAACTAACCCTTATAGCCAAAAAAAAAAAAAAAAAAAAAAATCCCAGCCGGCTCCGCCTGCAAACAAGTTAGGTTTCGAAATAGGCGGTTCCAACTGCCACATCATCGCAAAAAGGTCATTTCTTCCGCAATTCCCGACAAACAGGCGCCCCACGGTCTGCGTCTTCGAAATCTACCTGTGCCTGTAGGCCGAGCCGTCAGGAATTTTTTTTTTTTAATTAGTTATCTTTTCTGGTTCTAGTTATTGTTTCTGTCTTATAGTAGTTTTAATAATTTCTTATCATTTTTTATTTCACGCAAATTTTGAAATCATTATTTAGTGCATTCTGAAAATGTTTTGCAGTTGAAAATTTAGTGTTGATTTTTTTTTTTAATTTGAAAAATTCTAGTATCATGTTATAATTTTCTGCGCGATGCATGTCTTGCAGATCTATAAATTTGGCATCATGAAAGCATTTTATTATTTTCCTGTTTCACGGGAAACAATAATTTGCTTTCTAATCTGTATGTCATGTGATATGCAGATTATTAATGACCGATAGTATCGTAACATTATAACTTTCACCTTTGCAAGTAAGAAAATTAAAATTAATTTACGATTCTCTAGCAAAAATCGCAGCTCTTTCTTTTTATTATTCAAGATATTTAGTTCATTAATTTTTTTAGTTCGAATTAACCGATGGGATAAAAATAAGGTTCACATTAACGAACTAGTTTTAACATTAGTTCTAATGAAAGTTTTTCGGTATTTTATGATTAGTGCAATTTCACTGAGTTCGAATTATTCACGGAATTTTTATGAATTACATAATCGCCGCATAACAAAATAACATCACTATAGTTATGTGTTACGTCATTTTCAGTCATTGCCCTCACATAACAATCAAGATCAAAACAACCTGTAAAAATGGACTTTCCAGTCACAACAATAACTGCGAAGACTTCTCAGTGCTCAAAACGCCGTTAAATTACTTCTAAGAAAAGAATATTTGAAAATAAAACAGGGAATATTAAAATAATCTTTAAAAAGAAAACATAAAATTAGGAATTTGCTTCATATCAGCTGCAATGCACTGTGTGTATTATTAAAAGTATATTTGCGATATTCACTAATTTGTTCTATTACAAAACATGATATGAAAAGAATTTGGTTAACAAGAAAATACGGAACAGTTAAAAGAGTGGGGATCAGTGGTTCTGAGAGTCTACTGTCATATAAAATTTATGGATAAAATATATTATAAATTATAAAAGCGAATCACTTGATTAAAATGTATTTCTTGATAGTAAAATGTTTCTTCAAAATCGGAATAAATTTGTCCATTATGTAATAATATAAAATATTGCATTTACCATATTGTTGATTAGTCGTTGAATCACATTAATTTTCGTTTGAATGGAAATATAGATAAGAGTTTTTTTTTAATCATTTAATGGTAAAATATTTATTATTTAATCGTAAAACAATTCACTAATTCTGCAACAAAATTAACATTCGTGTTTGCAGAAGAAGAATTAATGAATGATAATGTCAAATATGTTTAGAGGAATCCTATAATTTCATCATAAATTATTCAGTTAAATTTATTTTGCTTCTTATTTAGACAGCTTATTATTATTTTTTTAAGCTGCAATGATGACTGGGAACTGTCAATACTATGTGTTTTAGATAAATAGTAAACTCAAATTCGAAAGTTTTAAAGAAATATTATTTCTGTCACTTGAAAATGTGGTGGTGATATTAAACATAAATCTGCACTAGATCTGCTTCGTTAAATAACTTGAGTAAAATTTATAAATCAAACATAATCTAATAAAATATCTAAATCAAAAACAATTCAAAAAACTAAACTTTATACTTTAAACAAAATTTAAGTAAAATATCTAAATCATAAACAATTCAAAAAATTACTTCCACACAAGTTCATTCTTTTAAATCTACACACATTTTATTTACCCATATTTTTAGAATCGCAGGATTCCCTATGAGCAGTTTTATTATTATTATTATTATTATTATTATTTAATTTCAGATTGCTTGTTTGGTATAACATTTTTACATAGATATATATTCGCCTTATTTAATGACAGATTAAACAATGCGAATACTAATGCTATGCTATTTCAAAAGTGGCAATTTGAATAATAATTAAAAAGAAATAATTATTTGAACAAATGGATTGATAACGCTTATATCATTAGCATTTCAAAATAAAACTGACTCTTTATATATTATTCGTTATTCTACAGTACTTTTACTTGCATTTAAAATGTTAAAATACTAGTTACTATTATCACTAATGATAAAAATAATAAATATTATCATTAGGTGGATCAAAACATAACAAAATAGAAAGGTTTATTTACTTCCCCGTGTAAACAACTGTTTAACTCTTTAATATTGGCAGCATATCAATAATGCTACATTAAAACTAAAATGTTACAAATGCTACATATTATTATGTGCTATGAATTTACACAAAACTAATCTTGTTCTATGTCAGGAGTAATTAGACGCACATACTATTTCATATTGTTTTATTTTGTACAGAATGTATAAAAACTATTATGCCTACCAGAAGAATTGTTATGCTAATTATTGGATTTTGTTTCACAATATCATAGTTAGTGAGATTCAAGCATTGGAAACATGATTTCTTTTCTATTCTTGTTTATAAAAAATCAAAAATATAAACTTGAAAAATATAACTGTCTAATGTACGGTCGTTATAATTTTAAGCGCGCTTTATAACATGTATGTCAAATTGCTTTGACTAGATAAACAGCATTTTGTGCCACTTATGTCATGAACAATAACATTTAAAATTTATGTTTAAAAATTGAAGAACATTTATAAAAAATATTTTTCCCCACCAATATATTTTTTTTTACATTACTCAAACGCTATCCAATAATTTTCACACAACAATATATAAAAAAAAACCATGCATATAAATTTTAAGCACAAATTATCAAGTCTTTTATATTCAAATCTTTCATCGAAATTTCAATTTCACCGATGAAAATAAACAATGCACTAATTTGCTTTAATTGTATGCTCGGTTTCATTAGCTGTCTCTTGTTCTAACAATTATTGTTCAGAAAAACATTCGGATGTAATGATGTGTTTACTTTTTCACACTTCATTCGCCGGTAGACGCTACGCGCTGCTTAATAAAATAAGACAATAAAGAAAGAGGCCACTCACCGGTCGATGTGTATGAATCCTGATCCTCTGGGGAGATCCTCAGATCATTGCTGCAGTAGCCAAGAGTTTTAGAGAATCCTTGATCATGGCCATTAACAGAATGGCTTGAATGTAAGATGTGTCTCCGGGCGCAGAAGTTGAAGGTCAGTTGACCACGAGACCGGTTTTCTACTTACTTTCGTTTAAGGAAAAAAAAAAGAAAATCGAAAGCGTGTCTTAAAAACTGTTATTGGTATTTGAATTAAAATAGTTGGCAGCTTGTCACTCAAGCAAACATTAAATATGATTTCAACCAGGGTCATCAAACAGCATGAGGGCTTCAAATTTCATCCTGTATGTTTGATATGATACCCTAGACAGGTAATCAGCGAAACTCTCTCTATGATATTCCTCCTTATTTTTAAATAGCTGAATAAACTTCCAGCTACATTCAAAAGATTTTTGGATGATTGGAGCTTGAGGAAAAGGAAATAAATTTGTTTTATTAGAAATTGCACCTTTGGAATGAAAAAAGAAAATTCAACATATTTTACAATATAAAAACTTCTCTATATATATTCTAAATTTCTTTAAATTTTAAAAGAGAATGTCCAGAAAAGTTATTTTTTGACGTTATATTATGACGTTATTTTTCTGAAGTTAAATGACACTGTCTATTCCCCTTTTAACCCTCTTATGATATTCTCCCTTATGATATCCTTCTTGTGATAGTCCTTTTTTTTTTTTAAATAGTTGAATAAACTTTCAGCTTCATGCAAAATATCTGCGGATGACTGAACTTTAGGAAAAGGGAAATATAGGTATTTTATTTGAAAATGAAAGTTTGGAATGAAACGAGCAAATGTGGCATGTTTTGAAACAAAAAACGTCTCTATGTATTCTCTAATTATCGTTAAATTTTAAAAGATCATGTTAAAAAAAATGCAAAATCCTACATGGATTTGTAAAGTTATTTTGCAAAAGTTAAATTCCGTAGTAAATGGCACTGTCTATTTCTCTTTAATCGTCGTGTGATATTACTTCTCATTATTTTCTTATGATATCCCCCTTTTTTTGAAAAAAACAGTTTTGTAAATTTTCTGCTACAGTCAAAAGATCTGCGGATGACTGGACTTTAGGAAAAGAGAAATAGAGGTATTTTATTTGAAAATGAAAGTTTGGAATGAAACGAGCAAATGTGGCATGTTTTGAAACAAAAAGTCTCTATGTATTCTCTAATTATCGTTAAATTTTAAAAGATCATGTTAAAAAAAGAATGCAAAATCCTACATGGATTTGGGAAGTTATTTTGCAAAAGTTAAATTCCGTAGTAAATGGCACTGTCTATTTCGCTTTAATCGTCGTGTGATATTACTTCTCGTGATTTTTTTCATGATATCCCACCTTTTTTTGAGAAAAACAGTTTAGTAAACTT
Organism: Maratus michaelseni; assembly: GCA_963931845.1. Lineage (NCBI taxonomy): Eukaryota > Metazoa > Arthropoda > Arachnida > Araneae > Salticidae > Maratus > Maratus michaelseni. Next base: position 207,057,676 of record OZ007586.1, on the reverse strand, counting down.
TCTGCTACAGCCAAAAGATCTGCAGATGACTGGACTTTAGGAAAAAGGAAAATAAGGTATTTTATTTGAAAATGAAACGAGCAAATGTGGCATGTTTTGAAATAAAAAACGTCTCTATGTATTCTCTAATTATCGTTAAATTTTAAAAGATCATGTTCAAAAAAATGCAAAATCCTACATGAATTTGTAAAGTTATTTTGCAAAAGTTAAATTCCGTAGTAAATGGCACTGTCTATTTCGCTTTAATCGTCATGTGATATTACTTCTCATGATTTTCTTATGGTATCCCCTTTAAAAAAAAAAAAAGAAAAAAAACAGTTTAGTAAACTTTCAGCTACATTCAAAAGATCTGCAGATGATTGGACTTTAGAGAAAAGTAAATAAAGTTATTTTATTTGAAATTGAAACTTAAGAATGAAACAAGAAAATGAAACATTTTTTACAATACAAAAACTGCTCTATATATTCATTGAATTTCTTAAGATTTTAAAGATATTTTAAAGAAGGGTGTTCGCAAGATACAAAATCTTACACGAATTTCTGAAGTTATTTTGTTATCGTCAAATTCTGAATTAAATGACACGTTCTACTCCTCTCTAAGCGTTACCATGTGTGAACCAATGACAGAGATTATGCATAGTTTCGGGCTAATCTTGATTACTTGGTAAATATATGCAGTGAATACCTTGGCATTTTAGGACGACTAGTGATATAGGTAGCATTAAATCTTAATCTTACAAAAAAAGCTTCAGAGTTTCTAGTGGTAACTTTGCCAAGAGAATTGAGAGAGTTTTTAAGAGTTTCAGTATTACTCTGTATAGAATACTGGATTGCAGTGAGGATAGGCTGATAATTTTAGCGAATTTAACAAAGAAGAATATTCAGAACAGTAATTTAAAATTTACTACATTTGTCCGAACAATACCAGATACCGCCAAAAAACTGTATGTTATGACGTAATTTCAAATTTTTCAGACACAAGATTCACTCTAATAAGTATGCTAGTTTATTTATGGAGGGTATTGTAAGATGAAATATCACCTACATCTATGTTTAATTTCTTCAGTGCGTTTACAATGGACTTCTTTAAATAATGGTTATTGATTTTGGTTATTGAAATGGTTATTGATTTAATCAATTTTTACACGGTCGGAAACTTAACAAAATTTACACTTGCAGTTATTTAAAGATTGCTCTTATATTTTTTTCCGATGCATAGCAATAGCATCAGTTACAATGTCGGCTTCTTTTCAACCAATCAACTTTGGTATCTACACCACAGTTTCTATAAACTACATTCACTTACTCAGGAATCTAACTTTTTATAAACTCCGTATTTGTTCAAAAGAAAGTCTAGCGTTTTACATTAATGCAATACTAAGAAAACAAAATAGCTGAGTTAGATCTGTGGCTGGAATGTAAAATAGTAGCATTTAAGAAATCCGATTTTCTTTATACAGTCCTGAAGTTTAAATATCGAGAATACTCTCTTTCGAATTTAATCCTTTAAGACAGAATACCAGGATCGTGCAGGTTCGAATTTATGCATTTTTGTGACTTTCTGGCAAGTCATTCAATCTGAAAGGGTTGTGATACTTAGAAATAACAAAATATAAAAAAGATAGTTCTGAAATAATGGTTGAATATATAAAAATTAACTTACCTTGCTTTAAAAAAGATATTTTTATCGCTTCAAAAATTTCCCCTGCCGCCTTTAAAGAGTAATAAAACAAACAGCATTTGTTCCGACAAAAAGTTTTTAAGCTTCCGTTAATCTTTTAAGTGTGCAGAAGTTCTATGGAAAAGAAGTAACATCGTTTAAGAAAATATATTATCATAACACAACTGAAATACACCAGAATGGCTTAAAATATTTAATGAGAATGAAATTATGTTTTCTGAGGAATTTTAAGAACTTCATTGATAAAGTATTATTCTTGACACAGCAAGTAAATTTAAACTTTTAAGTTGCATGTTCTTTGAGGATCTTACGAATTGTATCATATATTTCAACTTTTAAAATACGAGGATAAGTCAGTAAGTAAGTCACAAAAGATAATTAAATAATAACTTACAATGATATTCACTTCAAAACGATTTTTATTTCTCAACATATTCTCCACCAATATTTATGCAATTATATCACCGTTTTATCAGTGCCCCAACACCAGCTGCATAACATTCTTTGGGTTGCTGTCTTAGCCACATTAGGACTTCAAGTTGAACACAGGAGACAATTCAAAAGTTTGGTTGGCAACTTCTTCAACATCCACCATACAGCTTCGACTTAGCCCCAAGTGATTTTCATCTGTTTAGTCCGCTAAAAAAACCATCTTGGAAGCAAGATGATGTTCTCAGATGATGAAAAGGTTCAACTTGAAGTCTTAATGTGGCTGAGACAGCAAACCAAAGAATGTTATGCAGCTGGAGTTGGGCCACTGATAAAACGGTGATAAAAGTGCATAAATATTGGTGGAGAATATGTTGAGAAATAAAAATAGTTTTAAAGTGAATATCATTGTAAGTTATTATTTAATTATCTTTTGTGACTTACTTAATGACTTTCCCTCGTACTAAAGATGAATTTTAAGATGAAGAATCTAATCGTGATTCGTGAATTTTTCATGCGCATAACATTCAAATTAAGCAGATAATTTCAGAATAGGATACTTGTATCAGTTGTGTCCATTTATTGCCATTTAATTTTTGGTATCTGGACACTTTATGTAAAAAGGAAATTCTTTAAGCCAATCTTCGCTTTACTTAATGTAAAAATATAAATAACCTAGCTCAATATTAGACTATTTTGTATTCGCAAACTCTTACAAAGTAGTTGTTATAGAATTATATGTATTTTCCGATAATATCTTGGCTAATAACTTATAAACTGGTAATTAATTTGTGTTAATAATTGTTCTGGATCTTGTTTTTTAGTATCTGAAAACCCACTGACCCCTGTACTACAATGTATCAATTTATGAATTTAAATTTTCATTAGATAAACTGCATCAATTTACAAGTAGTATATGAGTCCCTGTTCTAGATCTCCAGGTCATTCTTTATCTTTTATAAATAGAGACAAAAATGATAAAAAATAAACAAGAACAGAATATTCTGTAGGTTTTTTTTCAGATATAAATCAGCATTGATTGGTTTATGTGGGTATTTCAAGAACACATGCATAATTTGTATGTTATATGATATTTTACTCCTCCTAGCGGTAAAAGACGAGATTTCTTTTCTCCATTGTAGTTGAAGTCTTTCTGATTTCCAATCGCTTCTTTTGCAAATACAGATTTGCATTACATAAATTACTGCACATAAAATTATTTTAACGGACAATCTATGCGTGTTTCACATTCATTACTGAAAATCTAAGAGAACGCAACAAAGCACAAGATATGCAATAGTTTTTGAACAATCATAACTAAATCTGTATGACGTATTCTGAATACTTCGCATTTCCTCTCATAATTCTTGGGTTATTCAACTTGTTCATCGTATGGAGTTAAAATAATGACTTCATAGTGTTTATGATAAAAAAATCTCGTGCGTATTTGAGGGACTAACATGCATTTTATTCTTTCTTTTTGTGTTTTCAGTTTGTACATCTTTTAAAAACTTTAGCATAGTTCTCACATTTGCAAATACGAAGTGGAAGTTAAATACTTTACCCCACTTTCAAATATATTTATGTATTACGGACTTTTGTTGGTTAATGTTAGATAGAACAAAATATAAAACTGACGAAGTAATAATATCCTTTATTTAATCACACGCTTACACCTATCTATGTTTACTTTTAAAAAGTTTGATATTTTTTGGATAAAATATGCAACTTCTGTATGTTTGTAGATACTTGTTCTGATATTTTCATCGTCATATTTTAATCATCTGTCATATTTGCAATCCTCAACACCTTTAAAATATGTATTTCTTTCTTATTAATAAATTGCCACATTTCGATATTAATAAAAAAAATAATAAAAATTTAGAGAACATATAAAATATTTCTAACAATGCTTCTTATTATTATCGAAGTTAAAAAAAATAACCTGTACAATATTAATTATTATACATAGTATAATGAAAAGGAATGGGAAAATTTATGAGAGTTTATTTCCAATTCACGACAACAATTAAAGTTGTATAAAAAGTAAGGACACACGTGATTGCTCTATTTGAAGGCCCAAACTGGTTTCTAGAGAAAACATGATTTTTTACAGTGTTATTTTCCTTAGCGGAAAAAACACACGGATACTTGTTGATATGATAGCCAGCGGGCCAATTATTAACCTTGAAGTTATATGACAACGATATTCCTTTCTGTTAACTTGCGTTTCCACAAGCTCTTAATTTAGACTATAACGCACTGAAACAATGAACTATTTTATAAATTTATGCATCGAAAGTTAGCGGTCATTTTTTTCGAAAAGTTAGTCAGGTCTAATGTGTTAAAATATATGACATGTACAGTCAGTATATAAAAAGAAATATACCCACATGGAATTCAATCGCCAAATTGTCTCAGAGAAAAATAAAAATAGCCATTCAATTGGAAATTATGTCTTCTTTCAATTTATGTTTTTTAGAAAAAGGCTTAGGTGTCGTCTGCATAGAGAAATTGCGCCAAACTCTGAAATTTCCAATACGAACACCCAATTTTGACGTCATATTTGGATTTTTCAGAAACTTTTACACTACGATACCAAATGGGAAATCATTCTTTCAAATAGTTTAGAAATTGTGAAGGTTTGAAGTTTGAAACTTGTAAGCAGATCATTCTGATAAGTAATCTTTCAGTTGTGCTTTAAATACTATAAGCATCTCAAACTGTTTCCAACGATTAAAAAGAAATTTAGTATTACGAGTTTTAAGCTTTCATAATTCCTAAACTTTTTGACAGCATGACTTCCCGTTTGGAATTCTAGTGTAAGCTCTTTTGACAAATCTAAATAGGATGTTAAAATTGGTTGTCCGTATTGAAAATTTCAGAGTTTCGTACAATTTCTCTATGAAGACGGCCTCCTAAGCCTTTTTTAAAAACATAAATTGAAAGAAGACGTAATTTCCAATCAAATGGCTATTTTCGTTTTTCTCTGGGACAATTTTGCGATTGAATTTTATGAGATGTATCTTTTTTTCATACTGTCTATACAATATCATAGATTTATTTGCTGTAACAAATTTCCCAGCCACACCTGCCAATGAAAACTCGATTCTGTGATTTTCGATTAAATAGTATTTCTATTTTCGTGATATATTAATCTAGTTCGAAATGATGTAAATATATATTTTAATTACATCAAAAAAACATTTAATTTTCTTCTTATTTTAACAATCGTAACATTTTCAGGGAAAACAAATGATTTTCACTGGATACAAGCTTTCATGAACATTTAAAGAACTGCATAGTTTCTTTATACCTCAAAGAACGTGAAAATAATTAATCATACGCTTATCTTGTGAGCCACGGGTGATTTTCTATACCATCTTCCTAAATCTGACATTTATATAGTTGGTAATTTATTTATCACTATGATATTCTAACCTAAAATTTTTCCCTTTAAATAACAAAATTACTATTTCAAAAGTCTTTTATAACATTTTTCAACATAGTTGGAAAGTTTTTATGAATTAGGTTCGTCTCCCTGACTGTCCACGCTCTGAATCCCAAAAATATGCTTCGCTTTCGATGTTATTAAAATTTACCATGGCACGTTCCCTATTGAAAACGAAGTATGTAGCATTTATAGTTCGTTTTCAGAGACATTCAAAAGAATTCCATTAGATTACGGTCTATGGGAACAAATCATTTGCAGCTTATTTTAATGATGTTACACTATTTCAAACATAATGCAATTTGTTTACATTACTATTGAGTGAAATCCATAAAAATACATTTGACAACCATATGTTTATCTAATCTCGCATACATTTGAAAATTTTAAGACTAAAACAAAGAGAGAAAAAAAAATCATACATGTCTTTATAAAACACATGTTTTTATAAAATACATGTCTTTATAAAATACACGTCTTTATAAAAAAAAAAAAAAAAAAGGTAACTTCATTGACTGTAATAAAAACCTAAACACTTAAAAATTGTGAAAGTTCGAATTTTTATACAAAAATTATCTTTTTATCCTGAGAAATTTAATTTCAATACAAATGAAAAAAAAACATCAATTCAGTCCAACTTTTTTTAACTTTAGATATTATAGGTGCGCTGATATCATTTAATTCCTGCTTTAAACATCAGTCACGTTGTTTGTGGTCTCGGTTACATATTTTATTTTTCATTTAGAGGAACTTTTCGATACAAAATGACAAAACTAACACAGTTCTTTAGCTTTAATTCGATCTTGAAATACAAAGAAATAACCCATAAAAAAATATGAAGTAGCATTGTCTATATTAGGATCAATATTAACAGTCATTTAAATTCTACAGACGTACAATCATCTTCTTTCCTATGCATTTATTTACCTTGAACAAAAATAATAATTTATTTTCATCATCCATTTTTAGCCATTAATTATTATTGGAGTTCAATTTTCCCTGTCATGTAGGATAAGAATGAAATTCATTGTTCTCCATTCTATTTCGCAAACGTATTTCGCTTCCATCCGATTAGAACTCATTCTGGATTATAAATTGATGACGAAGTGCTAGGGATTAAGCAGTCAATTAATAATGAAATATTCATCGATAAATATAAATATAACATATTTTACTTAGAATGTTTAGCGATGCTAATTAATTTGTAAATATATACATGACTTTAAAGTTGTTTAATTGCTTTAAATTCTGGCATGGTTTCAGGTGGCGTACAATTAGCTTGAAAATGCAGGATTTCTGAAGAAGTGAAATATGTTTGTCAATATTTGAAAATATCTATAGAGTTTTAGACGCATATTGCACCAAATAATAAGGAAAATCTTTTGTCAAGTTGTGTGGAAAATTAGCTGCAGATTTTTATCACACAAGCATTTTATTAAAAATTTATTTGGTGTATAAAAGTCTAATTGAATGATATTATAGGTTTCTTAATCGTAAGCTAAAATAAGAAATATAGTATATCAATCAATTCTTTCGAATATTCTATTTATAGTAACTTTTCTGACAAGATAAATATATACAAAATAAATTTTTGGAAGTAAAAAAATAAAAACTAACTTGCACACTTTGAACATTTATTTTTATTTTCTCTTTAGTTTCCAAAATATTATATTTTTTAAATATAACCTAAACTGTATAGTTTTAATAACTGTTCAGATGTGAAGCTACATTTTTTATCTTCATAAATGTTTGTATCCAAATAAAGGAACTACAGTGCACAGAGTATAATTATGTAACGTTCAACAATCACGTTACATTTGTGAACGCAATAAAATCAGTATGTATAAAACCTATGTATATACACAATATGGCTAAAAGTCCCCCGACACTTTCGATTTTAGACGTTTAGTCGAACAGCTAGAGAAATACTTCAGGAATTCTTCTGAAACTTCGGGAATATAAAAAACATGTTTTACCTCATATATTTCAGTGATAGTTTAATCACGAGGGCAATTAGGGGACTAACCAGAAATTGAATAAAAATAATATTACCCTGTAAATAAAATCGCTTGAAATGATCTTTAGCTACAGCACATGACTATGTAAATCTTGTACAATATTTTTGTTTATTTTTGTACGAATAACACGTATATTCATGGAACTATAAAGCTTTATTTAAAACATTCAAAGAATTTCTGCATGTTTTTTGTTTCTAGCATGTAGGGGGTTTTTTAACCAAATTTAACGACACTTTGAGGAAAATTGAAAAATTACAGTAGAAACAATATACTACAATTAGAATAACAAATATGTTATATATTAGTAGTCCAGTAAATTTAGACCAAAAAAATCTTCTGCCTGGAAAGTTTTGGAGAAATTTTTTTCTTTCTTCCTTTACGTTTTTGGGTGAACTGAACACGAATTTCAACTTTGCCACCTCGTATCTGGTCTGCTTAAAAAATTATAAGTGAAAAACCATGAAAAAATTGGAGTTTTTTCGGTTTTTCCCCTGTTTTCCGGAAAAGGTTAAATTTTTTTGAAAAGCTTATCACACCAAATAAACTAGAGAACATTTCCTACATTTTTCACATACAATGTTTGTTTCTAAGATGAATAGTTTTGGCATACGAGTAAAAGGAATTTTAGCGATATAATTGAAATTCCATCATCGGAGGGCGAAAACGCGATCCTGTCGCTATGCATCCATTTTAATCACCAATTTGAAGTTGTTTAGTTATTTCTGGTTCCATTTCGAATATGTTTACATTTTCTTACCAAGTTTTAAACCCTTTATAGCACTAAGAAAATAAATTGAAATCAGATGATTAGGAAATATATAAAAACACAATCACTCTGCATAGATGAGAGAACCAATTTTTATTTTTCTGGTAATCTGATTTAAGTACAATTATAAGTATTGTAAGTTTAATATAATACTAACATATGTGGAAGATTATAAATAGGAAAAAAGAGGAATGTAGTGTTGTAGGCGAAAACGCTGAATGTAATGGTTTTGTGAATACAAAACGGGTGGGAGGGTGTCCTTGAAACCCCAGAAAACATTACTGAAATGAGCACTAAATTTGTTGAGCGTGATAGACGATCTCGCAAAACGGTATCTAATGAGGTTGTTTTTAATGAGAATATGGTACCAACGGTTTCTCAGGGAAAATTTCTCGCGAACGACCAGAAAAAAAACGTTTAATAGCCCTGCTGATGTGTAGATTTGGCTCTGAAAATATGGCTTGTAAGCAGGTAAAAGAAGGTGCCGACACAGTCATTATCGGTTCTGCGTCAATTTGTCGCGCACAATTCCTCACGGAACAATTTATCGCGGCGACAACTCATCGCAGTGTCAATTTGTCGCGGCATCGATTCGTCGTGGTGTCCATTCGTCGCAACGAAAATATATTTGAAGGCTATGATGATAAAAGTAAAACTAATTTAGTAAAATTATTTAATGATGTAAATTGTTAGTTATAGTTCTCTATATATAAAAAACAAATTATCATTAAATAATTTTGCTACATTATCTTTAATTTTATCATCATAGCCTTCAAAAACATTTTCGTTGCGACGAACTGGCACCACGACGAATTGACGCTGTGATGAGTTGTCACCGGGATGAATTGCTCCACGATGAATTGTGCGCGACGAATTGACGCGACAGCCTCATTATCAACACTGCTCTCAAGTTGGCACCTAACCATGAGAACGTGATAATCATTGGTGAAGATGTAGACCTTCTGGTAATTTTAATTGGACTTTGCAATTTTTCCAATGTTTAATTCTTGAAACCAGGAAAAGAGAAAAGTCCCCAGAAGATCTATTCACCTTTTGTGCAGTAGACAAATTAATTGCAAAACACATCCTATTTCTACATGCCATGAGTAGATGCGATACCACTTCTGCATTGTACAGTCAAGAAAAAACAAAATACCTTCAAATTTTGAAGAAAGTTTCCGACCTGCAACATGGGGTAGATATGTTTAAAAACCCTAGTGGTGTAGCCTATGATGTTATTAAAGCTGGGCTGTTGTTTCTGGTACACCTGTACGGATTCAGAGGGAAAGCAACACCTTCCTTAAACAGCCTGGGGTACAGGTGCTGCATAAAATCTGCTTTAAAATATGCAAATATAGCATCGCTCCCTGCAACAGAAGATGCAGCTCGATGTCACTGTCAGCGAATTTACCACCAAGTACAGTTATGGATAGGTAACTGTAAAAATGCTGAGGAATGGGGCTGGAATAAAACCAAGAGAGGCGTCATACCCATAAAAACTGTCAAATCTCCCGCACCAGAAACTGTTCTGTAAAAAATATCCTGCAAATGCAAAACAAACTGTAGTAGAATGTGTGGCTGTAAGAAAGCAAGTTTGTTTTGTTCGCTCCTCTGCCTGAACTGCGATGGCCATTGTGACAATGTCAGCTCCTTCATCGCCGAAGATGACTTTGAAACAGAAGTTGACGACCCAATACAGGATATTTTAAATCAAGTGGAGATACAACCTGAGTCATCAAGTGATGATGATGAAGAAGAAGATACCGATGAACCTCTTGTTGAAGAATATCAACCAGGTCCTTCAAAGTGACCAAAACGATATTAATTGGAAAACAACACTACATTCACCTTTTTTCCTGTTTATAATCTTCCACATATGTTATTATTATATTAAACTTACAATACTTATAATTGTACTTAAATCAGATTACCAGAAAAATAAAAATTGGTTATCTCATCTATGCAGAGTGATTGTGTTTTTATATCTTTCCTAATCATCTGATTTCAATTTATTTTCTTAGTGCTATAAAAGATTTAAAACTTGGTAAGAAAATTTAAACATATTCGAAATGAAACCAGAAATAACTAAACAGCTTCAAATTGGTTATTAAAATGGATGCATAGCGACAGGATCGCGTTTTCGCCTTCCGATCATGGAATTTCAATTATATCGCTAAAATTCCTTTTACTCGTATGCCAAAACTATTCATCTTAGAAACAAAATGAAAAATGTAAGAAATGTTCTCTAGTTTGATTTGGTGCAATAAGTTTTTCAAAAAAGTTTAACCCTTTCCGGAATACAGGGGAAAAACCGAAAAAACTCCGATTTTTTCATGGTTTTTCGCTTATAATTTTTTAAGCAGACCAGATACGAGGTGACAAAGTTGAAATTCGTGTTCAGCACCCCCAAAAACATAAAAGAAGAAAGAAAAAAATACTTCTCCAAAACTTTCCAGGCAGAAGCCTAGATTGACTGGACTATAGATGAAATATGAGAATTTGTATGAAATAATATTTAACTGCGTATGCGCAAAAGATAAACCCTTTTTTTTGCATAATTTTTTATTCAACTATATAGGGAAACTCATATAAAAAGCCAGTTGAATATCGCGAAAATTCAGAAAGGTGTCGCCAATACAGCGAGCAGAATTTCAGTTGCTTTTTAGAAGTAGCTGGATCATAAGGGATTTTCCACAAATTGTCATTTTATAGTAACTAACTTCCAAAGGGGTTAGTACTTAACGTACAGGGTGGTCATAAAAATGTATTGTGAGGAATTACCATAGATATATGAACACCTAGCGGCCTAACCGCTCAAACAATCGAAAGGAAATTTCAGATATTGTTATTTCAAAGTATGCGTGTTGATTTAAAAGAATAGATCTCATACGGTTACGGTTACAGTAAAACAAAATTCGAAATTTTCGAATGGCAACACCCACGTATTTCCTACGCAGATTCATCAGTGCACTAAAAAACCATAAATGGCGTTGGAACGCTACACGTATGAAGAAAATTGCCGACGCAAAACATTTGCAAAGAAGAGCATTGTAAAGGATCAATGAGAACACAGAGAGGAGGTACATCGAAGCACTTTGCATAATTCACAGCAATAGAGAATAGAAGCACCAATCACAGAACACCATGTTCAAAGCATTGCGTATGAAAAAACTTTAATAAGCAGTGTGGGAAGATTGTTTCTTAAATCAGATGTTCGAACGTGCCAACAAGATGACACTTACATGGAAACAACGAGGTGAATTGATAAAACTGTTTTATCCGAATGGGGAAAAGGCTTGCCAAAGCAATGCGAGTTTATCGGTGAAATATTAAGTTACGACGAGGCCCATGTTGCGTAAAAACTGTACGTGATTTGGTAAAAAAAAATGAAGAAACTGGATGCACGTGTGACAGACCGCGATCCGGACGACCATCTGTTCCTGTTGAAGTTGTTACGGAAGTGCGTCATACGATTACTGCAGGTACATACTGCAAGAATTGTTGTCCACAATTTGAATACAACGAAAATCACAGTCCTCAAGATTCTGCGCTCTGTTCTGCGGATGTTTCCTTATCGATTTCAGAGCGTCCAGATATTGCAACCGCGTTTTGACTTTGCGAATTGTTTCCTCATCAAATATGATGAAGATAGCAGGTGGCTGTTGCGGATATTATGGACGGATGAGGCACATTTCTCCTTAACCTGGAACGTAAATTTCAAGAACTTCGTTCAATGGGCTGACGAAAATCCTCACGATGGGGCACCAACGCCTTTACACGAAGCTAAAGTGACTGTGTGGTGCGGCATCTCAAGTACGTAAGAATGTATACATTCGTTCTCGGTCTAAACTTCTTCAAACAGGTCACTTCAACAGGTGTTAAAACGTGCTCCATCACAAGTCCTCGTTATACAACAATGTTGCAAAATTATGTAATTCTAGAATTGCAGCAGACTATGTGCTATTTTCTGCAGCAAAATATCGGTAATGACATTGTATGATGCAAGACATTGTAAGATGGTGCTCCTCTACACGTCACCACATATGATGTGCTGAAACAGCATTTCTATGGTAGAGTCATCTCCCGACCTTTCTCCGATGGATTTCTGGTTTTGGGTTGTCTGAAATCGAATGCGTACACATCAAATCCAAGAGATTTTTCAGAATTGAAAGATACCATAAAACGGGAATTTATACAGTTTCCCATTCCTCCTGTGATGTTATGTTCGTCATTATTGTCAACAATCTTTCGCATGCAATGCGTTATCGTCTGCGAAGGTGGGCACGTTGAAAACTTCTAATTCTAATAAAAGTTTTTTTTTACTCTTCTGTCTTGTGTTGTTATTGGTCCTTTACAATGCTCTTTGCAAATGTTTTGTCATACGTGTATGGTTATAATCCCATTTATGGTTTTTAAATGCGCTTATTTATCTGCGCAGGAAAAAAGTGGGTGTTGCCATTCGAAATTTCCGAATTATTTTCACTGTATTATTATTTTAAATCATCACGATCTCTTGCGCATACCTTCAAATAACAGTATATGAAATTTCCTTCCGATTGGTTGAGCGGTTAATCCGCTAGGGGCTCATATATCGGTGAAGATTTTTTATGACCATCATCTATGTCTATGGTAGATTTTGAACAGTTGCTTCTATTTTGACAATTATTTTTTTTGTTAGAATTGGCTCGTCCCTCGTGATTCTTAGAAGAAGAATTAAAGCATCAATAGAAAATGAAAATAAATAAAATGGCAATTTGTGGAAAATCCCTTATCATTCAGCTACTTTTAGAAAGCAACTGAAATTCAGCTCACTATATCACTGATATCTTTCTGAATTTTCACGATATTCGACTGGCTTTTTAATATGAGTTTCCCCGTGTTGTTGGCTGCTAAATTATGCAAAAAAAGTTTATCTTTCATACATCCACCGTAAAAAATTATCTCATACAAATGCTCACATTTCATCAAATCACTACATAGTATAAAACAAAGTCGCTTTTTCTGTCCCTATATCCCTATGTACACTTAAATCTTTAAAACTACGCAACGGATTTTGATGCGGTTTTTTTTAATAGATAGAGTGATTCAAGAGGAAGGTTTATATGTATAATAACATTCATTAAATAGTGGAAAAATACTGTTATTTTTGAGGTTTTTAATGTGATGTCGTAAATAATTTCATTTTTTCCGCTTATACATTGCAAACGCAGGCTGAACCCTACAAGATTTATCAAAATAATGCACTAATTATTGTACACATTAAAAAGGTCTACAGAAAACACAAAGAGATGAAGGTTTTCAAGGTTAACCCGAAGCAAAGCGAGGGAGGGCCGCTAGTATTTAATATATTTATATTCTAATTGTAGTATGTTTTCGTACTTTGCCAATTTTCCTAAAAGTTATGTTAAACTTGGATGAAATCCCTGCATGCTTTAATTAAACACATGCGGAAATTTCTTGAATTTTTTAAAGAAACCTTTGTATCTCAATGGATATACGTGCTATTCTTACACAAATGAACATAAGTATTGTGCAAGATCCATATCCCCGTATGCTACAGCTACAGATCATTTTAACATTTCATTTTACAGGGTGATTGGAATTATTATTTTTTTATTCAATTTGTTGCTGGTACATAATTGCTCTCGCTATCAAACCTGCGCTTCAAAATATGAGATCAAACATGTTCTTTATATTCCTGAAGTTCCACAAGGATTACTCACGTATTTCTCCAGTAATCGGCAAAATGTTAAAATCGAAAGTTTCCTGTAACTTTTAGCCATATAGTATATATATATATAAAGATTAAGAACCAAATACCTGTATATTCAGTATGCAAGAAAAGTTTCAATTTCCAGAATTCAGTTTATTTATTTTTGTTTAACCTTTCCTGCTCGAGATTTAAAAGATGCGTTAACTAGGAATTCTATGCCTTGAAGGAATAAAGCGAAATTAACATGAAACTTTCTGGGCAACCAAGTTCGAAACATTACAACAACATATTAATGTTAACAGTCATCTTAAAGAGAAAACTTTACTTAATCAAAGGAGAGGCTGTAAAAAGTTATAAAATCTTATCGAAATTGGATTTATTTTAGCGTTTGACAAAACTTACATTTTCTTCAGAGTAACTATAGAGACGAGAAATCAAATTTATAAAGCATTTTGATATCTGAAAGTTTTACGAAATTCTATATTGTGCAGTTCATAATTTATTCTAAGGAATTTAGTCGTGTGAAAAAATAATACATAGGAAATAAACAGTATTCAATTTTGAAAACTTTAGAATTTACAAAATATAGCCGTTTTCAAACTTCAAAACGAAGGAAAATACAAATTGCATTTAGGCTCTTTCCATAAATATTCTTTGTACACTTTTGTAGCAAAATCTAGATTTTAAATAGTTGTGAATTTTATTTTTAATTTGAGCTGGTCCGGACGGGCTGGATTTTATTGATTTTTCAGGGCCATGAACAGCGAAACACAAAACAGGTACGTCCAGACTCGGGATGAAATTTTACCTTTTACATCAGGCCGGGTCGGGCCAGGGCCCGATAAACCTCTGCATCTAGACGAAACACGGTATTATTTTAGGGCGCCCTTTCATTTGGAAAAAGTTTTCTTAATTCTGCATTCATGAAAACTCACCAACGATAGTGATATTATTCTGGGAATAGCTTAGCCGAGGTCACATATACTATTTCATTAAACAGCTTTTTGTTCCCTGTATATAACATTAGTTTAGTAAATATAGCTGTATGCTCAATTTCCAGGATGGTTTCTAACAGTCACATCAGGATGCTATTTGATTAATTAGCACCCTATACTGTCATATTTCATTGTTAAATAAATTTCGGGAAGTTGTGCGTAGATTTTCCCTTGGATTCAGCAAACTTTTTTTTCCAAAAATATTAAAAATACAATGCAAAAAAATAAAATGGGAATTAAACGGCCCTGTTTGCAGTCATTTTGGGGGCCCTTTTAAATTTTGGAAGGGAAGCATGTGCTTCACGTGCCTTTTGGAAAATCAGGCCCTGCGTCGGGCCTCTTTATCGCAGGTCCGAGTCTGGTTCACGCCTGTAAATTCGGCCCTTGCCGACCTCTACAATATACTCTGCTCCTACGTACCGATTTTTCTTTTAATGTTAAAAGTGTTATTCATATTATTTAAAAAAGTTATTTAATATTATTTAACAATATTAACATTCCTATATATATATTTTTTTTTCCATTTTGTTGTAGAAAGCTATTGATTCATTGACCAAATAACGGATAAACCAACCAACGTTAACTTAAATTTAAAAAAAAATAAGACATTTCTTTGATGAAGTCCTAAAGATTGTAGATGTTTGTATGTTTTTCATGCGACAAACATTCAATGTACCCATTATAACTAACCAAGTTTTTATGAAAGTATTAATTACTAACCAATTTTATAGAAATAAATTCATTAGAAGTGTATATAGTAAAACACGCAACAAATTTTAAGAGATTGTCATATTTTATGTGTAGCGCTCAATTTAATTCATTTTCAAATCTTATCTTGACTAATGTAGTTGTCTATATTAGATGTTTTATATTTATCCTCGATAAATACTACACAGCTTTACGGTATTAGCAATGCATAATGATATCAGAATGAAAACAAATCCAGTATAATTTTTTTTCTCGGCGTCTCGGAATCTTCATTAGATTAATTTGGTTATTGCTTAAATAATCTGGTTATCTTTTGCGACTGTCTTTTATGACGTTTTCTTTTCTTGAATTATATTTTCAGCATTCATATATATTTCATTTTTTTAATGGTTAATATATATGTACATAGACAATTTTCTTTGAAAATCAATAGATATAATTACAGTTTTGTTATAAAATAATTATATGATCTCTCTGTTTATGAAAATTGTTAAATTGCATTTTTTAACGTTCCTCTATTCTGAAACAAATAATTAATAAAAGTTAGTGGGATATAAGTTCTGCCACATAAGAATTTCTAGTTTATCTCGGATTTCGATAGGAATCAAGTACCTTATATCAGAATTAGTTGCCGTGTAAAAACCTTTTACAAACAAGTCGAAATAATAATAGCATTTACCGACTTCCATAACGAAGGAGGTTATACAATTGGTTTATATATTTTTCTTTTTTTTTTTTACTTTCTATAAATGTCCACGAATAACTTTTCAACTGATAGTTATACATTTATTTTTGTTGTTTTGTTTTGTTGGAAAGGTCAGTTTCTGCAGATTGCCCCTTCTACAATATTATTAGGATTTAAAAATGATATATTTGGCTGTCTGTTTATTTGCATGTTTTTTTTTTTTTTCGTTCTAGGCGGCTTTAAATTTTGAAAAAATAGGACCATTGAATACACGGCTACACACTATTTCGCGTTTTTAATTAACCGTCGTATCGTGTATAGTTTTATTACAATGGCACACCAGAAATTTTAATATATGATCGTCTACTGCGAGCCAAAATAGGCGATATTGACAACAAGGAAATTTAAAATGAATGTGGATTAGAGTTCTGCATCAAATCGGGTATCCCGATTTTTCCCGAACCCGACCTGGGTCCGCGGTTCGGCTCGAGTCGGAATGGCAATTTATTTACGTTGTGGATCAGGTTCAGGCCGGATCGACACGAATGGTTTCGGGTTTCGGGTCGGCTTCGGGTAGGGTTCTGCGGATCAGGTTTGATAACCCTTTTTCTTTCAACAAAAAAGTACGCAGTACTGTTTAAGATAAAAAAGCTATGTTTATTTTACAATGTGTTTTATCATAATTGCATTAAAATATGGATTAATATTGTTGGGCTTGGAGTTGGCTTCAAATAGAATTTTCGGGTTCGGGTTGGTATAACCTGACCTGTGCTGGAAGCTATTGTGGATAACAATACTAGGTTGCCACAAAACACGAGAGTAAGAAACAATCCTTTGAAGTTATTTTTTGTTAACAATTATTTGTGTATTTTGAATATTTCTAATTATCATTTTCAAATATTTATATGTCTATATTTTAACACTAGAACTACCGGAAATTTTACTCGAGTTTTTAAAACTATTTCACACCAGAAATTTTATTTAAAAGTGCTTAACTTATTCATTTAACGTATTTCTGTGAGTTTTATATTTAATTTATTTTAAAAAGAAATTTCTGGTTCGAATCGGAA
This sequence comes from Maratus michaelseni, assembly GCA_963931845.1. NCBI lineage: Eukaryota > Metazoa > Arthropoda > Arachnida > Araneae > Salticidae > Maratus > Maratus michaelseni. The sequence goes on along the minus strand of OZ007586.1, from coordinate 207,040,160 downwards.
TATATTCATTTGGTAACCGTCAAAATGACGGCTCATGATAGTTCTAGTGTTAATGGAACTGTAATGCTTTATTAGGGTTACCAAAGTTAGGTCATAAAGTTTTTAAGATATTTTAATGCAAATCATTCCAAACCTAAATAAGTTGCAATATTCATAACGAAACGAAATATATTTTGGATTTCGCCAAATTAGCATGTAAAACTTGAACAGATCTCGATATGTATAATGTTGTTAGTAGGCAATTCCTCTCCCGCAGAATATAACATGTTCCAGTTCTATAAAAATAATCAGCGACCAAAAATATTTTGACAACCTTAAATAAAATATTACTTATATAACCTATTAAAAATTGTCTCGATCTTACCGAATTTTGATGCAATATATCACATCATTGAAAAATTTTATTTTTATGGTATACAGATTATTTGTTATATAAATCGTTTAGCAAGCGCTATCTAGATGAATTATGAAAAAAGCATTATTGCAGTAGAAGTCACTTTTGTGACACTGCACGTATAGTGTTATTCGTTTTTCCTAACTTTTTTACTTACCCTTATTGATCTTTTCCATTCAAAATTCCTACAACAAATCCTATTTTCAAAATACAAATACAGTTCATTCAAATTGTTTTGGAAAAAGCCTTTTTAGAGCGTTTATTGTTTCTGACTTCAAGATATATTTTTCTCTCAATTTTTAAAATTGTAGCGTTTATAAATGTGTGAGAATATAATATAATATTTTACTGATCGTTATAGTATACGATATTTATTAATTGATACATTTATTATATTTTTTAAAGTTTAAAACCACAGTTTCTCCTTCAGCAGAATAATACGCATTCAAATAAAAATTACAGTTTACCTTCAATAAACAAAAGTAAATATTCATTTTATGTTGAATATGTTTACATACAATTAGAAATAATGAAAAATATTTATAAGTTTTATCACTCTATGTATTATGTATCTTTTATGTATGTTGTAAAAATACATGCACACATGCAAAAAATGTAGAGATGAATTGAGATAATATTGAGATAAAAGAGAATTCTCAATTAACCAGACTCTTCGTTTACCAACATTTTTTGTTTGTTTGATCAATTTTGTTGCAAACAGTAAATCAACGTTTGTGTTTTGCATTCCATCGTCAATAAAATTGATTCTGTCCTGTTAATCCCTAAGGTGCACCCATGCGATAAAATAATTAGTAAAATAAAAATTAGCAGAAGATATCAAGTATGATTATCCATTTTATTTATTTATTTATTTATTTTTGATACGTCAATTTTTATTTACCATGTAGGATTTTAACACTTTCTAACATAGTTGAAAAGAGTTTATGACTTGGATTCGTCTGTCTGGACGTTTTTCTGTTCTCTAACTGGTAAACATATTTGAATTCTATGATATGGATATATGTTAATGAGGTTTACTATAGAATGTTCAATATTGAAAATGAAATGTGCAGGATTTATAGTTCGTTTACAGATACTCTCAAAAAAGTCGGGGGATCAATTGTTTGAAGTGCATTTTAATGATGATACTCTACTTTAAACATTACGAAATTTATATGCATTGTTGATATGTACTACCAGATGCTTCCTATAGAAAATGGTGTGCGTAGCATTTATTGATCATATATAAGAACACACAGAATAACTTGATTGCATGTAGGGAGTAATTATTTGAAGTGCGCTTTATGAAATTGATATACTTTATTGAGGTGCGCAATAACAACTCCTGTAGAACACATGGCATCTAACATTTAAATGTTCTTTTACAGAGTCGCGCAAACTAACTCAATAGCATTATCGTCTATGAACGGTAACTAGAGGAAATGAGTTGTTAGTTGTGTTATAAGTTTTCAAGCTTAACGAAATGTTAGTATGCTATGTAGTTTGTGTATATGTCATAGATCATATGTCCCAAAAAATTATAATTAATTATCTTCTACCTTTAGGGATGCTGAAAATGCGTTTCGAAAGATGTTACGCGTTTTTAAACTTAACTAAATTTTATGACACTATGTGGTGTGAGTAAATAAACACATATACAGGCGGATCTGCAAAACGGATATGTATACATTGCTCTCTATGCAGGGTAACTGTCGGATAAATATTTTCATTTATGTTATGCGAACTGAAAACGTTCATCACATCAGCTGAATTAAATTATAGAATGCCATGTAGTGGAAATAAAAATCTGTATATCATAGACAGGGCTGCACAAAAGGATTTTAATACATTACCATTTATGGGCGGTAATTGCAGAAAATGTGTTTTCGAGTTTGCTATTTGTTTTCTAAATTATTTATTTAGATATTCGCTTTCATCGTATGAAAGAGTTAAGTTTCATAACAATATAATGATAGTGTTGGAATTTATTTCATAATCTATCCGCGATACATGATATGTCTTTCTTGTTTTACTTGTTTTTCCTTATTGGTGTTCTCAAATTCTCATTTTCCATTATTGTTGAAATAACGCAAAATTAATAAATAAAACACACTTTTGAGGATTACTTGCTTGATGAACATATTATGTTCTCTTTAACATGATTAACAGCGCCAGTTTTTATCTGCGATCAGATAACAAAATAGGATGTATTATTCGATTCCTTATGTACGATTATATTTTCCAAGTTATATTTAAGTGGCTTTAGAATTTTTCCAACAACGAAATTTAAGGGTTTTAAGTCATACATATTTTACTATATTTGCTTATTAAGAAAATCATTATAACTGTTTTATTATAATAGTAAAAACTTTGAATATTAGAGTACTTCAGCGGTTGGGGAAATTATAATTTTTTCAGGCACATGGAACATAGTTTCGCTTTAAAGACACGTACACTAATTTTAAATGTTTCGGGAAAGGAGTAAAGGTTTAAAATATATTATTGTCTCGTGTATTTCTAAATTGTTTTATTCATTTATTTTAATAAAATTGCTTTATTCACTTATTTTAATAACATATAATATAGCATCAAAGGAACTAAACTGTGTAACTAATTTCAGTATGTTCTTAAATTTGGAAATTACAAAATCTATGTGTGACACGGGATTTTTTTCCTTGTTGTTTATCATAGCTTCTCTCAGAAAGTAAACTTTAATTTTCCGTTGTGTTCTTTTTTTTTAAATTCATTAATAATACAATGCCCACTTTTACGTCTGTGAATTATTTTTCTTTTAATATTTCACGAAAACTATTTTTTTCGCTCTATTTTCTACTTTTATTGCATTTTCAAATTAAGATGGATATTACATCAGTTACTTTTAAGCTAGATTTTGTTTTCATACAAAAGTAATATGTCATTTAGACAGGATAAAAAAGCCCTTTGGGAGTGATATCGACCTTTACATAATACCATAAATTACTAATTTAAGCGCACGCGACGTTTTCCCTTTCACTTCTAACGGATATGGATGCATTTAGACACGCACACGTTTAAAATCGCATATTTATTAATTATTAATTTTCTACTATTCTTGTGTATTTTTCGTGTCTTTATTCATATAACTTGCTTTTATCCAGCATTCGAAATCCGTAATTTCTGCTATACCGTTTATAATACTCTTAAAATTATTTTCATCCAAAGATTTTTTATTTTGTATTGGGAAGAAATGTTTATTATCAATGCGCTGTATTTTTCTATGTTTATTATCAATGCGCTGTATTTTTCTATATTTTAATCCAAATCGCAAAATGTTTCTCGACGTTTAATATTACTAGATGGCAGCACTACACAAATTAGTTAAACTATTTGGAACTTCGAATAAATATTTTTTCTTCATTTATACCGTACATTTTTAATGAAGATATTTCTTAGCTGCCAGACAAAAAATAATTCAGATTTACATCTAAATATGTAACGTTTAAATATATTTTTGTGACCGTGACCAGAAACAGAAAAACAAAATCTGAAACTTATTATAATCTGAGTAAAAATTGCATCGAGATAAATACATTCGAACTTCCAGTTAATGAAATTCTACATTAAAGTATTGAATGTTAAGGTTTATTTAATGTTATATCTAGTTAATGAACCTCTAGATTAAGTATTTTTTTATTTTAATGAACTTCTATTCTACTAATTTATCTATTTAACGAAATTTTCTCTAGAACTATGATTGTGAACAAAAATAACATTAGAATAAATCTTGAAATAATGAGCACGGATTTCTATTTAACGCATTTTTTTAGACCGAAAGAAGGTCTTTCTAAAAAATTGTTACATTTGCTTTCTAAAAACTATCACTGAAAGAAAGTTAAATAATAAAGAAGATGCGAAAATGGCTCCTGAAAGTTTAACTCAAAGTGAAATGATTAAAGTTTTCGAAACAATTCGATATGATTTGAAATTCTTAGAAGATGTTCGCGACAATGCATTTCAAGTACTTCAAAAATGTGAACAGTTTTACGAACAAAATTTATTTTTTGAAAATTGCGTTTAAATCTAAATTACGGATTACGTTAACGCTCATTCTGTAAAGTTAAAAAAATAAAGTATTCGAAATGCAAACTTCCTTTTTATTTAAAGAAAAAATTATCAACATTGGCATAACTCAGACATTTGAACGCTGCCATTTGGTTTAACAATAGCTTTGCGAGTGTCTTCGTGTTATTAGCGTACACGAAACACTCGCAAGCTTATGTTAAACCTATCGCAGCCTTCTTTTCAAATTTCTCATTTGCATTTCAATATATATATATATATATATATATAATATTTCCAATTTTATTATTTCAAAACTGTTATCTCGTGGTAATTTCGTGAGGTGTTAAATACAGTTTTTGGGATAATCGATGTGAGTGAAATATATTGTATATTCTTAATGGTTTTTTATTTCCTATTTAAATATTTCCAAATTTTAATATTTCCAATTGTTGTCTGGTAATAATTCAGTGTACCTGGATGATTCTACTGATCTTAGCATTATGCCAGTAGAATTATGAAACACTGAATTATTATTTAAAACACATGTGGGTGCATCCAGGCTGATGAGTACATGTGCATGTGTTTTTTCATATCCAATTCATATTTAATTCTCATGTGGTCCAATTTTCCATTGTATATGGTTCATATTAATTTATTAATCCATTTGTATTTACTTAATTGCAACTCCAATTTATATTTTTTTTTTCCCTTTCTCTCTATTTCTTTTTTCTTTTTTCAATATTCTTTAGGTATGAGTAAAATTTGGCCAATTACCATTGAAGCACAAGCTATGGTAATATTATGTTTGCACATGTTAATTATTAGCTATGTGGTATTCTGTATACACAATATCATTAATTATCTCTTTGGAGATTTAAGTAGAATGATAATAGAACTTGATATGTTTTTTTGAAATTCATAGATATTATAATTATATATATATATATATATTTGTACAGGGAAACTGAGGTCAATCTCTAACTTTTACTCTCATTTTTACTTTTTTTTATTTTTGTTGCATTTTTTTCTATGAGTATACTTTCACTTTTATAACCAGTTCGAACTTTTACCAACAGTGAAAATGTCCAACTGGTTTCGAAAGTGAAAGTATCCTCATAAAAAAAACCGCAACCAAAATCGAAAAAGTACAAACGTACAACATTAAACATCGACCTCGGGTATCCTATGGAAAAAAAAATCATTACAAAATACTAAAATGCAAACGGGAAATTTGTAAAGAAAGTCTCATAGGTTTAACATTAGCGAGCGAGAGTCTTCGCGTGACTAGTGTACGCCCAGTGCCGAAACTAAGGGGGGGGGGGCAGAGGGGATGCCAAATGAATATTTGGTTTGTCGTTTTATACAAAAAAATAATAATAATAATACATGAAATTTGGGTAAAAATGTTTTGCAGCTGTAAAATCTAAAAGGAAAACTGAGGCAAGTGTATTAAACTTGACAAATAGATAAAAAGATTGGTGAGGTCGGATGACTGTCCGGGATACTAAAAACTAAGAGGTGGTAAATGCGCAATTTTAAAAAAATATATATTTTTTTACTACAATTAATTTTTAACATCCAAAACCGGTCTTAGATGGGGCAAGTTGTGGCGACTGCCCGGGACACTAAGCGACTAAGCATTAAGAGTGGAAAATTCACAAAACTTAGTATAAACGTAATATTTTTTTTATTTGTTTGTTCTAAGTCACTATTATAATTTTGAAAATTAGCATTAAGTTTAGGTCAGTCTATTAATTAGGAAGAGCGGTATAAGTGATAGTTCCATGAAACTGGCTGTAGATAGCACACAAATGTATTTTACGGCATTGAAATTCATTGTTATACCTATAAAAAATCCTGGTATTTCAGCTCTTAAGACATTGTGACTCATATTCCTATGACTTTAAACGCCTGCACAATTGTAATGGAATACTATAACTAAAGTAAAATATGTGAAAATTAAATCTGTCTATAACGGAATCCTCTTTTAAATGAAATAAATTACACGGTCCCAACAGAAAGAATATCAACAATTATACATGCTAAGATGGAAAAGTGTATAAAGCGAAATTTTTTCCTGTTCTCTTCAATTACGGTTTCACAGGTTTTATTAAATATATATTTCAGGAATCTGATTACATATTACGTATTTTATGATTACATATCTTTAATTTTAGAATAAACCGGCTAATTGAAACTTACTAAAATTCTCTTTGTAAATTTACTTTGCGGAGAAGGGGGCGCCAAAATCCATGTTTTGAAACTGTTTTGAAAATCTCCTTTACGTAAAATAAAATATAAAAATTGTATTATTAAAAACAAACGTATCCTGGAATATTATATGCTATTTCATACATAACATGGATGACAAAGCACTATGTACTAGTGATTCACAGAGAATGATATCCAAAGTAAAAATCAAAATGGTGTAATTAGATTAATGTCTTTGAGACAAAGGACCTGATTTCCATGCGTAACTTCCTAGAACCTAGCCTAGCCACCTAGCGTAATAGTTGGTGCCGTCAAGGACATTCTATACAAAAGAACAATAATTGAGGTGCATTGTCTCAGAACATACAATTAAGTATCACTGTTTCATTCTTCAGGCTTAAAATTACCGAAACCTTCCAGACCACCACGAATCGATTTCAGATCTGGCCTTGTCTGTTGGTGTTTATGAATTATAAGACTTTGCCTGTGCCTCTCTTCCCCTAAATTATGAAACAATGTTGAGTTTTATTCGGTTTTGCTATTATTAATTAACTTTCAGAGCACTATATTGCTCTTTTAAAAATTCCTTAAAAAAATTCATCGTTTCTTCACTCTAAAAATATTTCTTGGGGGTCTAGCCGGCACTCTGGGAAAAGCCGCCGCCCCTTTGGCCACCACTTTGTTATGCCTGTGGTTATCAGTACTACTTAAGGTGGCAGATCAGTCAGATTCTGCATTCTCCTTCCCTATGTTAAACCAATGGCATTAAAGTTCCTCGTTTTCCTTCAAATATCTCATCAAATAATTAAGTTTTTGGAATTTTGTTTTTTGTGAGTGATGCTTTAGATGAATCATCGTGTAGTTACAAATTTCATTTTTCTCTTATTTAAATTTAAATATTTGTTTTAGCGTTTAAAATACAGCATATAATGATGTAAATATAAATGCTAAAACAAATATTCCTAAAACAAATATTTAAATTTATATAAGAGAAAAATGAAATGTGTAACTACGCGATGATTCGTCTAAATTATCACTCACAATAAACAAATTTCTCAGGGTTCGTATGCCTGTAGAAATTCGGGGGACTTAAGGAGTTTGAATACCAGACTTTTCGTAAAGTTATGGTCGCCATATATATAAACACAGAATTGTTTTCATTAAATAAGGCAAATATTACTTTATAAAAATGTGGTATTCTTCAGAGTCAGAGTTACTCACGGACATATTTTTGCTTTATAATATAATTGGAGCTACAAACGAAAACTCCAAATGTTGAAGATAGAAAATAATAATCTTTGGAATAGTTCATGTAACTTAAGTAAAAATAGTCTTCATTTGAATGGGGAGGACTTGATCTGCACGAGACCCCCCCTTCCCCCTTTTTTTCTCCGTCTCTGAGCAGATACGTCTTGATGTATTCGGGGGTCCTGGACCCAACTGATTCTTCTTTGTGAGTTACAAATTAACCCATATTCACTTATATTATTCTAAAAATATTCAATTATTAAAAGACATAACTATCCTATGATTACAAATAAAGAACCTTTTTCATGTTCATATTATTTTCTTGTCGATCTGCAGAACAATTATTTTTTAATTTACAATCTTTGTTTATAAGACGATAGGAGAGTATGATACTGTATTAAAATTCAAGCTCACTGATTTCTGATGCATTAACGAAAAGATTTTCATTCGTAAATGAATGCAACTTTCCAGTATTCTTAGTAAAATACCAATAAAAGTAACAGCGTTTCTCAGAATATATAAACATATTTCTCGTTTTAAATCGATTTTCGGAGCAACTATCACAGAAAGATTATACTCAGAGAGCCATCGACAGTAATTAAAGAAATACCAGATTTACAGAAAAGTGAAAAACGTTGTTCAATCTTTGGAACTTAAATGATAATGTCTGCAAATTTTGGATCATGAATTTATTGTTAAAAATGACTCCATGAATGTGTCAGAAATATTAGCGTTGAGCTAGGAAAAAAATAAAATCTAAAACACCTTTAACATAATTCTAGTATTTATCTGTTACAGTTTCCCACTAATGACAATAATAACAATAATAATAAAAGTTTTATTGATTACGCTTCATAATGGTTTCCCTAATTCTAAATATAAAACTGCCTAAGTTGAAACAAGAAAATACCAATTTTCATAAAATTCTGAAAAGTTAAACAAATTTTATTACTATCTTCATAAAACTAAGTAAAATGTGGCCATAATTAAACTGATAGTACTCAGCGTGTTCTATAGCACGACTTAATTGCGAGAATGGAGTCAAATTTTGTAGGATAATTAAACAAAACGGAGTATGAAGAATTCCGCGAAAAAACAACACTACATATCACCCTAGCGGTAATAAAAATTTTATTTGTTACACTTTATAATGATTCCCCTAATTCTAAATATATAATTGTTTAAGTTGAAACAGGAAAGTGCCAATTTTCCAAAAATTCAGAAGAATTAAACATATTTTAATACTATCTTCATAAAACTAAGAACAAGGTGGCCATAATTAAACTGAAAGTACTCAGCGTGTTTTGTAGCGCGGCCTAATTGCGAAAACATTTTTTAGAATAATTGAAGAAGACGGAGTAGTACGAATTCCACAAAGAAACAGCACCATATATCACCCTAGCGGTGACTTTTGAAACTATTTTTCGAGTAATCCTTCGTCCCCGCCTTGTTTAATCATTCTAAAAAATTTGGCTCCTTCTCGCAATTAGACCGCGCTACAGAACATGCTGATAACAGTCGGTTTAATTATGGCAACCTTGTAGTTGCACTTAAAAGCAAATTTAAATTTTCCATTGAGAATTTAGCATTACTGAAAATTTCATAGCGGATTCAAGCCCTATCCATATTCAATATTTTTGCACTAGAAGACATAAACCACAACAACAACAAAAAAATCCATAAAAAAATTGAAGAACAGTAACAAAAAGATACCAGTAAAAGCACTAGTAAAATTCACAAATTCATAGGAAATTAAAACATGTTTTATCAAAAACCAAATAAGCATAACGAAATTACCTGCAGGAATTCTCTACTCACGGGATAAGCAAAATCTGGGTTATTGTATACTTTTCTATTTTATCTTAAAAGTTTTATATTTATAATTAGAAGAATCCATATAAAGTGCAATAAATATTTTATTATTGCAATTATTGTTAACATTAGCAGTAACTTATTACTAGAAGATTTCTAGCAGCACATTATTTGTAATTAAAACCAACGAAATACCAAATAATATGACAGAAATATGAATACTTTGACTACTTACATTTTTGCAAATGATCGACAATTTTTTTATTAATAGAAGTTTAAAAAATGAGGTATCGAAAATATAGATTCTTAGATAATTTACAATTTTACAAATTTAACCAATGATTCCAATCGTAATATCCCAAATGACTGATAGAAATTGATTTTTAGACAAACCCATGCAAATATTACCTGCGCTTCGTTTCTTTTATAACACCAGATTTTTATAAAATTGATACGTTGATGATATTACTAACCTTTTTTGAAATAATTAAAAATAAGAAAGCAATTATGAAAAGAGTTAATATTTTATACAATAAAAAGAGAAATTTATAAAAACTTGTACATATATATTTAAGATCAAAACATAATATTGTTTTCAATAAAATAAAAGAATCTCTTGATAATTCTTAATGATTCATTCGCAATTATCCATTATTTTAAATTGAATTTCGCTCTAGAGATTTTTGAAATCATAAATAGAAGAGGTGTATATAGAAACATGTGAAATTCCCTAGAAGGTGATTTTAAAATATTTAAAGTACAGCCGGTAAATAACCTGTTAAGAATATTTTGTTCCTTGATTTAGTATTCAGTCATGTTTGTTTTTCAGACAATCATCTCCAAATATTCTCATAATGATTTTTTTGTCAATTTCTCTTCAACATTTTTTCCTTGTCAATCTGCATTGTACTTAACCTTCACGAAATTTTCCTTGTTCCTGCTATTGTTGATAATTACATTTTTAATACCTATTTACATTATCAACAGTGACGGGTATGAACTCTAAAGTAGCTTGTAATCGGTTTGTTTCGTTTTTTTTACCTATAAGCCGTTTGTTGTCATCAAATATATTTCAATACAATTTGAACAAAAATGCATTTTCCTTTCATGCAATTTCATTTAAAATCACTACATGAAAAGGTACCGTAGGCACCGGCTATAACATACCTGGGATATAATGTACTTTCGCTTATAACGTACTCAGAGGTTTGGTCCCAACTTAAATCGTATATAATGTTATGGTTTACGACTTCGGCTATAACGAACTATGCAAAGGCTTACTCTGGCTACAGCGTACTTTTTAGACTAGAACGAAATGCAAAATTTCGATGTTTAATACGAAGTCTGAAGTCTCATATCAGAAAATATTTTATTCAGCAATACATTCTGGCTTTAAGAAATGAGGAAAATTTCAACGTATCCGTTTCATTCGGGATAAGAATGCTAAATAAATTTTGATAATGAGTCACATCGACTACGATTAAAAATTGTTTTAGTCACGCAAGTCTGTCTGCTGATATTCTATATGATGAAGAAGAAAACGTATCATTATCAGAATGGTTGAAAATGCAGAACATCCAAAAAATTACTCCTCAAAAAGACATTGATTCATACATTTTCGTGGTTGATCATCTGACGATATCCTAAATACCATCCGATAGTTAGATTGATTGATCTAGAAACTGAAGCAACAATATAGAAGCTTAAATTGATGATAACAATGAAGAAAGTGGACCGGGACGTGGGCCAAAAAATCGGAAGCATTAAGTGCTGTAAAAAGTTCAGCACGATACTTAGAATTTCGTACTAACTATTCAGAGATCCTCAAAAAATACATTATGAATATAGAAAATAAGATTTCAAGCTGTCATTTACAAAAAGAAAACAACAGAAATAACATATTATTTGTATAAATAAAGATGAAAGTACGTAGAATGTCGTTTCTTTACTTTTTTTCTACTTAATTTTCGGAAATACATAAAAATTCCATTTAAAGTGTTTAATATTTCATTAGCTATAAAACACCTTTCTCCTTTAAGTTATGTCCTGTATTTTATTGGTAATATTGCTTATAACGTACTTCGGTTATAACGTACCAGATCTACCGGTCCCATGACTATGACGGTCCGTTATAACTGATGTCTATTGTATACTAAAAAATCAATTTTTATTTGATTTTTTTAAAAGGAAAATAAGCTTTTTTTATATGTTTGTATTCACGAAAGATAAATAGAAAGGAGAATCGCAACAAAAAAAAAAAAAAAAAAAAAGAAAGAAAGAAAGAAAAAAGAAAATTACAATGACGTTTCATCCTAAATTTATAGAATAAAAAACTTCTTAAGTTTTGTAAGATTCGCTCACACAGTTAAGGTGGTTCTCAAATGACCTGCTCAACAACGCGAAACTTTCTGACACATTTTCTGACTCATTTTAAACGCAAAGGCATAAAATTGACAGGCCTGACTATTGAAGCGATTTCGAATCGAAATGAGTTTTCCATTTTTGGATAAATAAATTACTTATGGAGTTATAAGCGATTCGTTTCACTTGACGACCGGTTTTTTCTCCATTCTTGCTCTACCGCATCGCGAATTCGGTTCAAACCGTCGACTTTGATGGTATTTTCTGAAAGATCTTCTGCCTTTACCAAAAAATGGAAAACGTCTTTCGATTACAAAGTTTTTGAATAAGAGCACGAACGTTCGTATAGTGAAATTCCAATTAAAATACTTTGTTAACGAACCGAATTGTTAATCAAATTCAACAAAGTGTATGTCAAGTTTTATTGGGACTACTATTTTTTTTTCCTATTTATTGCTTACAGATATAAAAATGCCATTTGGATATCTATTTCCGGTTTTGCATAAGGGTCTTCAATTTTCACCTTATATAGATTGAAAGACGTTTTCAAAGTATCCTTATACGAATGAGAAGATGAAAACCTATATCTCAATTCGTCATGGTTAAGCTAATGCTTTTAACCTTCGACCTACGTTTGTTTAACTTCTCTATTTGAAGCTAAATTGAGAAAAGGGCACAAAACCTGAATTATTATCAAATTACTTTATCGCCCAGAAGTAATGCAAGTGATGTAAAGTGATTTTGGGGAAATGATGAGAAGACATGGGCGAAAATATTTAAAAAATTCAAGTTTGCTAGATAAAACTAAAACTGTAAAGACAAGAGACAAGCTGCATTGTCAAGCTGCATTGCCCTGTTTTACTTTTATAAAATTCTTTTGTTTAATTGATACTCTATAGAGAAATTAACCACTTAACTGTTTTGCCCGAACTCCGCTCGGGCAAAAGGAGTTTTCTTGTTTCGTTATTAAAAGATAGCATAGTAATTTTTAATCTTCGCTTTATTAATTTGCAGACATTTTTCGATTGTAGAAGGCAAATATTTTAGTACGGAAAAGTGTTTTTTTTTTTTTTTTTTTTTTTTTTTTTTTCCTTTTGGTCGTTATTTTTAATTTATTGTGTAGAAAAACGAAACTGTTAATTGTTTAAAATTGAAAACAAAGTGTTTTGACTTCATTGATTTAAAAACTACTACACGAACCACAACCAAATTTTATATCTGTACTTTACTAAGAAGGTCTTGATTACTGAAGAAAATAATTTCATATTTCGGCAAATAAGGAAGAAAATGCCGCTATCTTGGAAGAAATTTGTATAAAAGATGAAATCCTTCCACTTTTATATGAAATCAAGAAGATGATTTTCATCAAATGATGATGGTAGTGATCATGAAGCTAAGTGATCTAGGAAATCGCTCATTGCTTGTGAAATTCTTTTACAGTCTGTTTCAAAACTTTAAGCACAACAAGAAAATGTCGTTTTATAGATAACAATAAAAAATTAAACAAAACATATTATTTATTTATTAGATTCTATAAAATTATTCGAATAAATCATATCAAAATGAATAAATAAGTACATGTACTTTCGAGCCCAATCCATTCTGGCCTGGTTTAGTGTAAGTTTTTGCAAGATATATATTTTTTAAAACGATGTTCTTGTAGCCTCTTGCACTGCTATGTTCAGCCTTTTGAGACATTGACACCGAGATTATTTTTAATTTTCCTTATGGACATATTTTGCTTTAACACTAATCTTCCAACTTTTCGATCAGTCTGAACACTTGTTACACGTGGCCGTCTGCATCTTGATTTTCGATCGATTTTGTTGTTGTTAATATGTCTAGAAAGTACTCTCTATATCTCTCGCTTTGAACGATTTAATAGTCTAGAAATTTCAATAACGGGCTTATTTTTCGATTTCAACTTAAATACCATTAAAATTTCCTCTTTTGTGAATTCGGTAGCTTTCGGCGTCTTACATAACCAACGGAAATTGAATATTTGCTGATATACTGTTCGGGGAAAACGGCTGGTTGGTTCAAACCAACACCCAGAAAAAAGTTTTGTTGAATCAACAAAAATTTGGTTTTCCCAACGAAACTTTTTGTTTAAATATAGGTCAATGGAAATTTTGTTTGAATCAACAATTTTTTTTTTTTTTTTTTTTTTTTGCAATTCCAAAAAAATTTTTGTATCGTCAGCAAGAAATGTTTTGTTAATTCAAGTAAAATGTTTCAATTTTACTTGAATTTTGCTAAAACAACCAAAATGTACTCAACAAAACATGTTTTGTAGTTTTAATCAATTCCTTTTTCTGGGTGAATACAGCATTTGTTAAGGGAGTTGGTCAGTCAGATCTCAAATTCCTTTCACTAATGTTAAACCGATGGGAATGGAATGTACTCTTATTTTTAAGATACCTCATAAGTAAATTAATATTTTTGGCTTCTTTTTTTTTTTTTGGTACTCTTCTTAAAGGATATCTATTTTTTTTACTTTTTTTTGTGAGTGTATCTGAAGATATTTCTGAAATATATGCTTAATTTTATATGAAGTGTTAAATTCTTACTCACAGATCGCACGATTTTAACGTATAAAATATTAAATTAAGGATACATTTTAGAAATATTTTAACAACTAAGAAAAAAAAATATTTCAGGAAGAGTACACAGAAAGAAGAAGTAAAAAATTTCCTGGGGAGCTATTTTAAAAATATGAATTCATTCCACTCCAATATGTTTAACATTAAGGAGGAGAGTATTTGAGATCTGACTAACCAACTCCCTTAATGTTTGCTTAATGTGCCTAAACTTTTTGAGATAGTGTAGCTGCTTGTGAGGCATATTTTTTAAATAAATAATGCTGATGAAACCATTATAAAATCTCTACTATGTTTCATTCAATTACATTTTGAATATTTATTATGAAATTATTCCCTATATTTCTCTCTCCAATCTTATTATTATGTTTTTGTGTGTGCCTAAACTTTTTAGACACACTGTATCACCTAAACAATGCTTCTGCCTCATGAAAGCCTATTGACATGTAAAAGGTTTACGGTTGATGTCCTATGACAACTATAAATCATCGACGACCAAGACATTTGCCATAAAACCTGGATTTGCACAAAAAAACTTTGAAATTTCACATTTAGAACTTACAGAAAGGATTTTTTTTTTTTTTTTTTTTTTTTTTTTTGTAATCTATTAGCTATGATATTTTTAGTATGTATAAAAAAAAGAGACAATCGTTTTTTAATCGAGGACATTAATGAGGTTTACTACAAGACAGTTGATGTAGAAAATGATGTGCATAGCATTTATCGTCCATTTACAGAGATACACAAAAGATTTCGGATACAGTATTGTATCCGAAATACTGTCTATTAGCCATAATTGCTGAAGTACGTTTTCAATTACGTTTTAGTTTTTAAGTTTAACTAAATTCTTTCATACTACGTGATGTGTATAAATGCTATAGATCATATACATGGCTACACAAAAGAATTCGTAAGCATTACTGAGGATGAGCGTGAATTGCCTGAATGTGGTTTTTAATTGAGTTATGCATTTTCTCTACACAAAAGAATTCGCAAGCATTACTGAGGATGAGCTTGAATTGCCTAAATGTGGTTTTTAATTGAGTTATGCATTTTGAAACTGAATTATATTTAGTATACTAAGAGATGTTTGTAGAATATAAATAAAATCATATACAAGGCCCCGCAAAGGACCTGATACGTGGCCACCTAGGGATGATAACTTCTTGGAAATGTGATTTCAGTAGTTTTTAGCGTGTTTGAATTAAATATTAGCTTAATATGTGGAGTGTAAAAAAATCTGTAGGCAAAATACAGGGCGTAACAAAATAATTCAAGTATGTTTCCGACTGTTGATAGAAATTGCTGAAGAGGAATTTTTGACCAATTATGCGTTTTATTGCTAAACGAAGTTTTAGCATACTATGTAGAATATTATACAAACCATAGATCAAATACAGGAATGAACAAAAGAATTGGAGAACTTTTCCGGCTATGGACGGTAATTGCTGAAATCTGGTTTTTAGATGTGTTATCCGTTTTCTAAAATATTTACTTTGGTACAAATTTACCATATTAAACAGCGAAGTGTTGTTAAAATATTCTGGGAGTGTTGGAAAGTGTTTCATAATCTATGCTTGACGTATGATGTTCCTTTCTCGTTATATTAGGTTTCTATTTAATTTACAGTTTCTTTTTAACCTTAAACATTATTCATTATTGAAAAATTGAATCTTGATTTTGATATAGTAGAAAATTTCTAATAAATTATTGCCTTAAAAATCGAATAAATGTTCTTTTCACGACATTAATATATTTTTCTTTTGTTTTTTAAATACAAATCATAGAATTTCTGATGCGTACCACAGACTCTGTAAAAATAATTCCGTAAGAATAAGAGATCTGTAATTAAAGATCTATAAAAATAATTTCATCGTTTACCTCAATTGACGGTTAAACACGAAAACTCTGTCGAAAGCTCAAATGGTATTCACGAGTAATCTGATTTGACTTCAGCCGCAATCATGTCCAGGTAATAATCCAGGTCGTAAATTCCATTTGA
Organism: Maratus michaelseni; assembly: GCA_963931845.1. Lineage (NCBI taxonomy): Eukaryota > Metazoa > Arthropoda > Arachnida > Araneae > Salticidae > Maratus > Maratus michaelseni. Next base: position 207,023,491 of record OZ007586.1, on the reverse strand, counting down.
GCGTTCGACCGAGGTTTTCACGCTAACCAACAGTTGTTGTAAATGGTGAATACGAGTGGTAAACTAGGTTGAACGAAAAAAATTAACTTGATCCACTTTGTTTCTGAACGTCTCAATTGTTAATGCATAATCGACTGTATAAATAAATGATTTTAGTGAAAACTTGATTTATTGAAAAAACTTCACATATGTGTGTATGGTATAAAATCCTTTATGCAATTGAGGTATTTTGTTTTCAACAGCTTTCTCTTTGAGGATCCATAATTGAAGATCCAGTGCCTGCTAAAAGTGTATAAACTTTAATCGTTTTGAGATACATTTTACTAACACACCAAAGCAACTAATTTTCAATTACAAAGTTATTTTATTATTTCTCATTGGTTTTCAGACGCAATCATGTCAGAGTTAATTGAGAATATCATTTGAGTGTTGAGGTTTTCACGATAACCAACAGTTGAGTTAGATGGTGAATACGAGTGGTAAACTCGGTTGAATGAAAAAAATGAACTTGATCCACTTTGTTTCTGAACGTCTCAATTATTAATGCATAATCGACTGTATAAATAAATGATTTTAGTGAAAACTTGATTTATTGAAAAAATTGTGCACGTGAAATTGTGTACGTGTAAAATCTTTTATGTAATTGAGATATTTTGTTTTCAGCAGCTTTCTCTTTGACGTTCCATAATTGAAGATCCAGTCTTTATGAAGAGCCAGTGCCTGCTAAAAGTGCATAAACTGTAATCGTTTTGAGAAAAAAATTACCAACACCAAAGCAACTAATTTTTAAATACAAAGTTATTTTATTATTTCTCATAAAAATATTACAAACTGGTAGCACAAATCAACCAAAGGAAATTTATTTTGAGGAAGTAAAAGTAATACAAAAATAGAAGGTAGTATTAAACACACAGAATAAAATATATTGTGTAATAGAATGTCTGTTTTCAGGAATACAAATTAAACACTTTATCTTGGATACTCGTGTAAAAAGGAGTGAAAAAAGAACGTGTAAATAAATAATAAAATAAATACACGATGATGCACCACTTCAAAATTGTAGTCACTAACCACCAGCTGAAAAAAGATTCAAACAGATTTTAGAATAAGACATTACAAAGCAGAGAAAAATATATGGAATACTTTATACAAAAAGCAAAATTTGATAATATTTAACTACTACTTAAAATTTATGATTACTAATCACCGTTTGTATTAAAAAAATAAAGAACTTATGACCATTTCTTGTTATTTACATATTAAGTGGCAAAAAAAAAAACTCAGGAATAAAACCAGTTCATGTGAATGCATGATGTTTTGTACTACAACACTAACAAGGAGACCGCCAAACATGATGCGCACAGATTTTGATGATTTTAAAGTATGTTGTAGGGATCATACCCCTAACTATTCAGGTCAAAGGTTTCCTTCAAATGGGCTTTAGTTTTCGAGAAATTTCGGGTTAAAGTTCAGCATACGTTTCAAATGCCATTACTTCGCGATCATGGACAAAGGTCTCAGTGGTTCCGTGGTAGCGTTCGCGATTTGGGTTAGGTTGGGTTGATTATTGACGGCCAATTATCTACACATGGGATATAGGCCCGGGGGGAGTGCCCTTCGTGGGGGTCTTTCTAAGGGAACCTAACCCGTATTTACGCATGGATAAATCCACGGCTCGAAGAAAACCACGAAAAGCGTTCGCGATTTGAGAGCCGCAGATGGGTGTTATGTCCTCTTGCGTGACGTTTACCTTTTTTAACAAATTTTATATATTTGTCGCCTTATAAGTTGTATGCAGAATTATGAATTCTGCATCTTTGAACTTTTTGATATTTTCCTAATAAATTCCATTTACATTTCCGAATATTTCGTAAAAATTTACGTTTTTTTTTTTTTTTCTTGTGCAGTTTTGAAATTAATATTTCTATTGACGAAATTCCAAACTAACTAATTCTAAAAACATATCTTGAAAGGAGTAATAAAATATTAAAGCAATAACGATTATATCCAAGTTTTAGCCAGTTATATAGTATATATATTTTTTATGTTATTTAAATACATTTAACTGTAAAGTTCAAACTCACCGTCATTTTTGATTTGCACAAATAAAAAATAATGTATTACAATTAATTTTTTTTCAGTCTAACAAGTCGATGCCATACAGAAAAATTCAACTAGAAATGAAAAATCGTTTGTAAATTACAATACATATAAAAAATATCGTCTGCAACGACTTTTACGGTAATATCAGAATAAATAAAATTTTCTTTTTATCAATTTCGTTTCGCTTCCTTTGCAGACAAATACCACGTTTGAAATAATTTCTTTTTCGAATTTAATGCATTTTTAAATATATTTATCACAATTTAAGTATTTAAAGAATATATAATATGCTAATTTATACATTCTTTCAATACTGTTAAAACAATTATTTAAAGGCGATTTTTAATGCGAAATTTGTTTAGAATATTTTTGCGATAGGTATAACACAATTAGTTCCATATTTAATAAACTAAAAATGTCGATGTCGGTGATGATAAATATTTTAGTTTTTCAGCAGTTAACATATTTCAATATATTTAGAACAAATCAAATATATTCAATAATATCAATATATTATTTTGTTAATTTTTTCCTAATCATTTAAATTTTTTTAAATAGAAAATGTAAATTTAAAAAAAATGTATTATTTCATAAATACAATAAATAAATAAGTAAATATACATAAATGTAAACAATAATCATTTTAAAAAGACGAGATATCAAGACATAAATTAGTTTGGATTTTCGTCAGCGGAAATATTCGAATAAAAATTGCGCAAAAACTATAAATTTTCACGCAATATTCGAAAATGTAAATGGAATTTATTAAAAAAATATCAAAAAGTTCAAAGATGCAGAATTCATAATTCTGCATACAACTTATAACGCGACAAATATATAAAATTTGTTTAAAAAAGGTAAAAGTCACAGGAGAGGACAGAACACCCATCCGCAGTTCTCAAATCGCGAACGCTACCACGGCACCACGCAGACCATGTCCAGGATCGCGAAGTAATGGCATTTGAAATGCATGCTGAACTTTAACCCGAAATTTCTCGAAAACTAAAGCCCATTTGAAGGAAACCTTTGACCTGAATAGTTAAGGGTATGATCCCTATAACATACTTTAAAATCATCAAAATCTGTGCGCATCATGTTTGGCGGTCTCCTTGTAAGACACATCATAATCCGATCGTAGTCTACATCCAGCGTGGTCCAGCTGTGATCCACGTGTAACCACTAATTTCATACAGAAAATTTCACCTTAATAAATTGCAGAAGCGCTGGTCGTTGTTGGTTCACACTGATCTACATTATCAATAAAAATTTATCTGTATAATCATGGAAATATTAGAAATGTTTGTAGGAAATTTATATCTAAACTAATAAAAGAAAGTTTCGCTCTGTGTGTCTGTGTGTGTGTGTGTCTGTTGGCGATGGCTAGGAAAATCTGGCCCACCTAGAAGGCTGGAAATTTAGATTTAGGTAGTCCAAACCCTCTCCTGTTGCAATATTACTTCAGAATTTTAATATTTTAATTACTTTCTGAAATATTAATTAAAATGCACAAAGAACTCTCATTAAAAATACGCTTTTATTCTCTTGGGTTGGTTGGTTCACTGGTTGGTTGCATCGATTCTTCACAGAAGTAATTAAATGAACCAGAGCAGCGATGCATAAATAAGGATTTCTAACTAAATAGTGTGAACATGGATTGAAGTTATCAACGTAGAGGAGCCATGCGATTGTCGCGCCACCTGTGCATAACAAATTACACATACGTCCCACTGATTGAAATATTTTGCAGGCATATTTTTCTTCATGACAATTAGTCGGGTTTAAGTTTTTTTTTTCTTTTTTACATGACATTTATTATTATGATGGAGATTAAAACTTTATTTAACAGATTGTTTTTTATATTTGCGGGAATGAAGAGGGGCAAGGGTCTAATTACATTTAAGCTTCAAGGTGTATTTCTAGAAAGCAGTTACCAGAATTTCCGAATAATAGTGTCAGCCAAATTTCAAATTAAATTCCTAGCTTAACCAAATGAATCAATCATTAAAGATGTATTGTGATCCTCCTAATTAGTTATTTGCTGAAAGCCACTTGAACAACCCCCCCCCCCCCACCCCTCCACCCCTCCCGGCCCGTCTTTCAAGGTTTTTTCTCTAACTCTGCTCCGTTTCCATATCTCAGCAACTATCTTTCCGATTTCAACGCAAGTGATTTCAAACATTATAATTAACTTAATAGTCACCCTTTATAACATTAAACTAAATTTATGAGTAGCGGTTATCACTATTTACGAATAACGGTTTAAGCCAAATTTGTAATTACGTTCCTAGCTTAAGCAAACGAACGAATTTTGAAAGATGCATAGTGGTCCTTCTAATTAGTCATTTGCCGAAGGACACTTGAACAACCCCCCACCCCTCCCGGCCCATCCTTCAAGGTTTTTTCTCTAACTATGCTCCGTTTCCATATCTCAGCAACTATTTTTCCGATTTCAACGCAAGTGGTTCCAAACATTATAATTAATTTAATAGTCACTCTTTATAACATTAAACTAAATTTATGAGTAGCGGTTACCACTATTTCCGAATAATAGTTTAAGCCAAATTTGTAATTACGTTCCTAGCTTAAGCAAACGAGCGAATTTTGAAAGATGCATAGTGGTCCTTCTAATTAGTCATTTGCCGAAGGACACTTGAACAACCCCTCCCCCCCGGCCCGTCCTTCAAGGTTTTTTTCTCTAACTCTGCTCCGTTTCCATATCTCAGCAACTATCTTTCCGATTTCAACACAAGTGATTCCAAACATTATAATTAACTTAATTGTCACTCTTTATAACATTAAACTAAAATTATGAGTAGCGGTTACCACTATTTACGAAAAATAGTTTAAGCCAAATTTGTAATTACGTTCCTAGCTTAAGCAAACGAACGAATTTTGAAAGATGCATAGTGGTCCTTCTAATTAGTCATTTGCCGAAGGACACTTGAACAACCCCTCCCCCCCGGCCCGTCTTTCAAGGTTTTTTCTCTAACTCTGCTCCGTTTCCATATCTCAGCAACTATCTTTCCGATTTCAACACGTGATTCCAAACATTATAATTAACTTAATTGTCACTCTTTATAACATTAAACTAAAATTATGAGTAGCGGTTATCACTATTTACGAAAAATAGTTTAAGCCAAATTTGCAATTAAGTTCAAAGCTTAAGCAAACGAACGAATTTTGAAAGATGCATAGTGGTCCTCCTAATTAGTCATTTGCTGAAGGACACTTGAACAACCCCTTGACCCCCGGGCCCTCATTCAAGGTTTTTCTCTAACTATGCCCCGTTTCTATATATCAGCAACTATCTTTCCGATTTGAACGCAAGTGATTCCAAACATTATATTTAACTTAATAGTCACCCTTTATAACATTAAATTAAATTTATGAGTAGCGGTTACCACTATTTACAAATAAGAGTTTAAGCCAACTTTGTAATTAAGTTCCTAGCTTAACAAAACAAACGAATATTTATGCATGCATAGTGGGCCTCCTAATTAGTAATTTTTGAAGGACACTCGAACATCTCCTCCCTTCGGCACCTCACTCAAGGTTATTTTCTCTAACTGTGCCTTATTGTAATAACTGGGCTAATAATGTTCCAATCTTCTCGAAACCAGCTCAATTTTGAAGTGCGCCTACTATACAGTAACGTAGGCAGCGGGGACCTGTCTCAGAAGTTCGTTCGGAAAGAGGTTTGTTTAGAACAGAATGCTCCCCTGGCGGTGGTAGGGGGAAATAAAAGATTTTCTAGAGCGTACGAGCATGCCGGGTATACGGTTCCGAAGCTATCGTAGACCGTGGCCAGAGTTCCGTTTTTTAAGAGATTTAAGTTTATTACAAGGGCTCGGGCAACGCCGGGCGGGTCAGCTATTATATATATATATATATATATATGACAAACAAATGATGCTTAAGCAATTGCAGTTTGCACGAATCGGATTAGAGGGAGATCGGATTTTTTTAACAGCAAAAGAAGTTGTGGTTCAAAAAATTACCTATAGATGGCGCAGGCATGCATAATATGAAGCAGATGTATGCAAATCAGGCTGTCCATAAAACACCTTGATGCACATAGATTCTTCATTCTTTACCAGCAGTATGCTATCGTTACCAGATCAAGCATTGTTGGTTAATCTCTTTTACAAGAACATGGAATAAACAACTGGGGGATTGCGAAATTTCCACACGGCAAAAGGACTCATCATTAGAAAAGGTTGGTTGGTTGTATAGGGTTTAATGGCGCAAGGTCCCATTGGGGACAAGCTGGTCCAAGATTAGAAAAGGGCTCGTGTCATGTGCTGGGATACTGAAGCTTGTCAAACGCTTGTCTTTTACTATTACGCCTAATTTGCATACATCTGCTTTATATTATTTTTCGAGCGCCATCTATCGGTAATTTTTTGAATCACAACTTTTTTTGTTATAAAAAGAAAAATCAGATCTCCCTCTAATACCATTCGTGAAAAACGCATCTTTTTTCGGATCCTTTGTTCATTTTAAATGATTTTGTTTTTAATTTTAACGAATTTGTGGCTCACCCGATATATATATAATATATACAGCGTGTCCACGTATAGCCTGACCGACCTTTATTTTCGCAACCGTTAGTCCTAGATGCATACTTCCAATTACAAAAATGGTTTAAATAAGGTAAATAATTACTTTTAACGTGATTTGGGTCAAGAAAAACATTTATTAAAAAAATACGAAAGTTAAATTTTTATATGGTCCCCCAGTCCTATAAGTGATATTTAGTAAAAATTTACTGTGACACTAACAAGTACGACAAAGAAAGTCCCATTCATCTAACATTAAAATTGACCGAGTTATGGAATTTTGAAATGCATGACTTATACCACTTTTTTACATCTAAAAAGAGATTATTTCGGCCATGTTTTCAGGAGTCGTATATAAAGTACTTAAACTTATTTCAAGGTATCAGCGCTTTGAAAGAAATCGTACAACTATTACGATTGAGTTAATTTTTATTAGTTAAGTTTCAGATTAATTAAAATAATTGTATTTTAATATATGTTTTATTTTGAAAGGATTTGAGGCGATGATTTCTTTGAAAATTATGTTATTTTCATAAGGTTTTATTTAACTTGCAACGATCGTCTTTCCAGTTTAAAATTTTTACTCGAAGTTTAACTCACTTTCAAATGTCCGATCGAAGTTAAATTTTACATACTGACTTAAATCCGATGATAATGTAATATTATTATGATTTTCAACGCTTACCATCTTAATGATACTCATATTCATATTAGAGGATAGCACAAAAAAAATCGGATAGATTACCGTCAACAAGTTTAAGAAAAAGTTTCAAGTTTTAGATTAGATAACATAAACCAGCAATGGTTGTGTTTTTTAACTTTTATAATTACGTTTTATCTATTTTTTAACGCTGAATAAAAAAATTACCTTCACTTTTAACCATCATGTCAAAATTTTTCGCAAATCGTAAATTCAAATTTTAAAAAAATAGCGAAAAATCTGATACTATAAAATAGATGTAAGACTTTTTTATTCAGTTAAATTTTATTTAATTCAATAATTATATTCAATTCTTTGGCTTATACAGGATTTTTAACAACTAAATAGCCCAGGGGTCCGATGAGGTTGGGAGGGGAGGGGGGAACAATTTTAACTTTGAGCTTTTTAACTTTGAAATTTTCGATTTGAGAAAAATCCTGACTTTATGGTTTAAAATGAAGGTCATTTTCGGATTCAGCGCTAAAAAATACATTAGAATCAATTTTCAAAAGCTAAAAAACATGGCACAACCCAAAATTTGAAAGACAGTGTAATCTAACAGCATTTTAAAATCGTAATTGAGGCTGTTGTTTTTCATCCTTTTATTTAACAAAAATTCTGTTATTTTTATCCTCTTATATGTTCAGTACAAATTGTATATTTTGCATTAATATGTCAGAATGATTATAGATTTCATATTTATATTAGATTGCAATGTTAATTTTGCTCTCAATTATTTTTTTGATATATCTGACGATTATTTATATTTCTACTACATTTGTGAATGACCCCTATTTCGCAACAAAAAAAAAACTCCAACTTTAAACAGCTATTACTCAGTCAGTTTTAATCGTAGATGAATGGGACTTTTTTTTATCTTACTTGTTAGTGTCACAGTAACTTTTTACTAAATATCACTTATAGGACCGGGGGACCGTATAAAAATTTAAATTTCGTAATTTTTTAATAAATGTTTTTCTTGGCCCAAATCGCTTTAAAAATAATTCTTTACCTTATTTAAACCATTTTTGTAATTGGAAGTATGCGTCTAGGACCAACGGTTGCGAAAATAAAGGTCGGTCAGGTTATACGTGGACACGCTGTATATATATATATATATATATATATATATATAATTAAGGTGAAATAACATGTGTCAAATTAAATGGAATATATATATATATATTCAACGTTCTTCAATTCTAAACAAATTTTGAAAAATCTAATACAACTTTGTACATTGAATTTCAAATATGTATATTGTACTCTGGTATGTTGTTACGAATCATAAGATAAACAGAATACATTTTTTGCGAAATTTTATTAATTATTTTCTGTTTCCAGACATTAAAAATTATTAAAATCATTTCATTTTCATTCAGACTTTCATGAGATAAATAAAGAAAAAACTATTTCGACATTTGAACAAAAGTTAAAACCTTAACTTTTCAGCTACGTCTCTTTTGATTTTTTTTTTTTTTTTTGTCCTGTCAAAGATTCTAGCAGAGAAGCAAGGGGCTGAATACCAGTAATTGGATGATATTCCTACTACATCCCTGTATAAAATGCTACAATTTGAAATTAAAAGGCGCCTTTTCGTGCTAGTTTCTCGAAGAAATTTATTATTCAAATATTCGAAAAAAAAAATTTCACAGTAGTTGAATGGATTACAATCACTATGAGATGGGTTGTAGTATTACTAAAAAAACATCTTTTAATAAAGTGTTTCAAGAATTTTTAATGAGTATAAAATCAGAATATTCAAGTTCTTTTTCAGGAAAACAAGTAAAACTCTAAATAAATATATTAGGAACATAATGAATTTTTCTCATAGCTTCCGGTATTATGTCTTTAAACACATTTTATTTCTCAAAATTTCTGATAAAGTAAATTGGTGCTAAACGAAAAATAAATTATGCGGAGGAGGGGGTGAGGGGTACGCACTATCTATATTATAAAGGACAAACGTGTCCATGCGTAACGCTGACGTCATTTTGCGAATGGCAACAGTTGACGATGAAATTTCGGTTTTTCGAATTTTACTACTGCAATTATTTTAATTTCTAAGCATCGCATATTTTTAATTTTTACATCGTTATATAGGGAAAAAAATCTACTTTCAAACGCACTTTGTTTAAAAACTGTATTGCAATTTACTCATTTATTATAGCATTTTAAATCAAATTCAAGCATGATTTTTTTTTTTATCTATCTCTATCGCTTGCAGACGATTATAAAATATTAATCCGTTTTTACTTTAAACAATATAAAAAGTTCAGCATTTGTTTTCAGCTAATATTCCTTAGCGAAATTAAACCTTCATTAAACAATAAATAAAATAGTATAAATATAACACAAATTTAACGGACATGTAATTGAAATAAGCGCTTACTGCTAACGAAACTTTTAGCTATTTCTTCGGCTACTAACTTCTGACACGAGGCCTATATGAAATGACCGCGTTTAATAAATTTCGAAATTTTATTTGAATATATAATTGACATATTTCATATAAAAATGCTATTTGTTGTTGTTAGGGGGCAATAAAAAAAATTAAATATAAAAAATTTATTAGAGTTTCAATAAAAAAAAAAAAATGGTTTTCACATATATTCTCTATCCCGGGAAGCCCGGGTTGTATGCCCTCTAGTAAAAGTAACAGAGAAAGTAAACACATGTATTAGCCACTAGTAAAAAACTTAAATCCCATACTTTAGAGATATGAGGAATGCAAGGTCACTCATATTGTGTTCAGCAACCATGACGAAAATAATTTTTTAAAGAGATAAACAAACGTAAACTAACAACACTAAGACACTCGCGAGCTAATTTTAAGGGGCAGTTTCACTGAAACTCCCGTTCGCGAAATCCCATGTTAACCTATGGGAAAACTTAGAGCGATTACTCATTGCGTAATATAATTATTAAAATACGGTTTTCACCATCAGAACGTAGGCGTCATATGCCGACGATACGCGTTTTTAAAATTTGTCTACTCAAACTTTAAGTATTTAAAAAATTCCTACAAACTTTGAAATTTCCACTTGATGAAATTTTATCATATTCCAAAAAATACTTAAAGTTTACGGATACAGTTTTTAAAGACGCACATCGTCTGCATCCGACATCTACTTTCTGATGGTGAAAACCGTATTTTACTAATTATATTAGGAAATGATGTATCGCGCTTCTAAGTTTTCCCATAGGTTAACATGGGATTTAGCGATCGGTGAGTTTGAGTGCAGCGACCCCTTAAGCGCAGAGTTGGGAATATTTGTAAATGCAATTATCTGCAATGCATTACAATTTAATTATATGTAATTAATTATAGTTAAAATTACATGCCGTAAAAAATTCGTGCAGCACTGCAGCCGGAACCGCCCCCCATCCCAGTATTTGATGAAATTTCTATGCTTGAATGTGTGTAACTATAAACAATTGCACACAATTAAATCGCAATTACATTGTAGATAATTGCAATTACAAATTAATTTGCCCAACTCTGCTTAAGAGCGTACGCTGCGCTGGTAACGTGAAGAGACTCACAAGAAAATCTTAAACCAATGGTAGTGATCTTTCAAATTTTTTGTTTGTATTTTAATATTTTTAATATAATTTTTCTTTTTTTGCATAGGATATCTGAGGTCGATGTATCACCGTATATTTTCGTACTTTCTAGATTTTGGTTGCAGTTTTTTTTTTTTTAATTATTCTGAGAACACTTTCTCTTTAGGAATCAGTTTCGAAAGGAAAGTATCCGCAGAGAAAAAAATTGCAACTTACATAGAAAAAATACGAAAGTAAACGGTTATACATCGAACTCAGATATCCTATAAAAACAAAACAATTTAAAATATTAAAATGCATACGAGAAATTTAAAAAGGTCACTGCCATTGGTTTAACATTAGCTTGCGAGTGATGTCTTAGTATGATTCGGGGTTGGCAGTAATCGATTACTTCTTTAATTGATTGATTAGTCGACTAAACGTTCAATCATACAAAATTTAATCATGATGAGTGTAATCATGATTGAAATTGAAAAAAGTAATTATGTTTACAATTTTTTTATGATTAATTCAATCTGAACTAATTCAATCGCGATTACTTTAATCATTAATCTAATTACACAGACGAAAATTAAATATGGCCGCCATTTAACTTTTTGAAATTCGCTTTCATTGCTATGAGACGGTTATTAAGGGTCACTACATGATTTTCCTTATTAAAAATTATACAGGGTCACATAAAATTATCCAGATACACGCAAGTCAAAATGTGTAAATCATTTAGATTAGAAGGGACAGTTGAATCCCTTTTTATAAAATGTAATTATTATAGGCAAAGGCGAAGAAAGTTATCAAATAATTAAATTTTCAGTAAACTAAATAACTGAAATAAAATTGAATTATGTTTATATTATAAAAGGTGTTGCGACAAACTGGAGCAGAACGAATATGTTATAAGCAAAATATAACAGTTCAATGTTGGCTGTCCATCATAAATTTATAAGAATAAATCATTAGCGTTGCTCTTTATGTTTTTCACTTTCACTAAAATGAATTTTCAGACTTGCTCACAAACCAATTGATATCGTTAATATACTCATGACATATTTGTAGGTAATTTTTAAACATTTCAAAGAATTATAAATGAAAGATTCTGAATAAGATAACTAATTTTTTGCTGCAAATGGCGTTCAAATAAACATACTATATATTATGCTTTTATCATAAAGAAGTTGCATCAAACTGAAAAAGAAAGAATGTTGTATAAGAAAAATGTAACAGTTCGATGTTGGCTTTACACCATACTATCTATATTATAAAGGACAAACGTGTCCGTGCGTAACGCTGACGTCATTTTGCGAATGGCAACAGTTGATGATGAAATTTCAGTTTTACGATTTTTGCTACTGCAATTTTTTTAATTTCCAAACATCGCACATTTTTAATTTGTTAACCGTTATATAGGGGGAAAAATCTACTTTCAAATTCAATGTGTTTGAAAACTGTATCTTAATTGACTGATTTATTATAGCATATAAATTAAATTTCAAACATGATTTTATTTTAAATCAATCTCTGTCGCTTGCAGACGGTCACAAAATATTAATCTGTTTGCACTTTAAACAGTATAAAAAGTTCAGCATTTGTTTCTAGCTAATAATCAATAAGAAATTTAAACTTCATTAAGGAATAAATAAAATAGTATAAATAAAACACAGATTTAACAGACATATAATTGAAATATGCGCTTAAAATTGCTGCAGATAACGAAATTTTTAGCGATTTCTTCGGTTACTAACTTCTGATACGAAGCCAATACGAAATTGCCGTTTATAATGAAAAAATAAATTTTTACTTGAATATTTAATTGATATATTTCATATAAAAATGCTCTTTGGCGGTGTTAGCGGGCAATCTAACAAAAATTATTAAATGTAAAAAAAATCTATTAGAGTTCTCAATTACAAAAAAAACAGGGCGCAGTGTTACAAAATTTTGCACACGGGTTGCTGGTAGGGGGCCTATGAACGATTGGGGCAAAAAATTCGAAATTTTTAAATAGATTTTTGATAGATTAAATATTAATTAAAATCTATCCACAAAGAAATCTCATCAAAAATACGCTTTTTTATCTTTGGTTGGTTGGTTGTATAAAATCTCCGCAGAATTCATTAAATAAATCAAGGTAGGGATCATTATTGCAATTGCGAGTTGAGTGTTTTAAAATCGATGAATCAGAAATTATATGACATGTAGACAATCAACTTAATTATTGACCGTTGCCAAATGCTAAAAACTTAATTTTAAAAGATTTTATCGAATTAATGAATGGTAATTAGATGAGTTTAAGGGGTTTTTTACATGACATATATAAGTACGATAGAGATTATTAATACAGAAAATGTTATTTGTTAAATTTGCGGGGATGGGGAGAGGTGGGGGTAAACAACTTTTTATTAAATATTACATATATTTTAACTGACCACGCGCCAACTGGTGGCGACTTTTTCATTAATTGACCCTCCTTATTAATAAATCCAAATCTACTGCTCTGATTTCAACAGAACTAATTACATTTAACAAATTTAACATTTTTAGCTTCACCCGTAACGTTTAATCGCTGTTTTATATGGATAATACCGCTATTTTAGAATAACAGTTTTTGTAAAAATTAAATTTATGTTCCTAATAAAAGTACAGAGCCCGTATTCAGTCGATTCATACCAACTGTCAAAATTAGTGATTTGTTGTTGAGCACTTCACCGCGCACCTCTTCGTGGCCCCTCCCTCAAGGTATTTCTCTAACAAGTGCTTTATTTCCAGAACTCCGATAATTATGTTCCGAACTTCTCCAAGCCAGTTCCATTTTGCTAAATTATCACAAAAACCAGCATTCATAGCTTCAGGGTCTATTTCTAGAAAACAGTTACCAGTATTTTCGAATAATAGTCTAAGCCAAATTTCAAATTAAGTTCCAAGCCTAAGCAAATGAATCAAGCTTTAAAGATGCATATAGTGGTTCTCCAAATTAGTTATTTACTGAGGTGAACTTCAACATCCGCTCCTCCCCGGTACATCCTTCAAGGTTTTTTCTCTAACTATGCCCCGTTTCCATAACTCAGCCACTATCATACCGATTTCAATGAAAGTGATTCTAAACATTATAATTAACATAATAGTCACTCTCTATAATATTAACGTAAATTTATGAGTAGCAGTTACCACTATTTCCGAATAATAGTTTAAGCCAAATTTGTAATTAAGTTCCTAACTTAACCAAACGAACGATTTTTTAAAGATGCATAGTGGTTCTCCTAATTAGTCATTTCCTGAAGGACACTTGAACATCCTCTCCCGCCGGCACCCCCCTCAAGGTTATTTCCTCTAACTGTGCCTTATTTCAATAACTCGGCTAATAATGTTCCCATTTTCTCCAAATCAGTTCAGTTTTGTGGCACGTCTACTATACGGTGCCGTAGGCAGCGAGAATCTGTGTCAGAATTTCGTTCGAAAAGACCTTTGTTTAGAACAGAATGCTCCCCTGGCGGTGGTAGGGGGAAATACAAGATTTTCCGGAGCGTACGAGCAAGCCCGGTATACGGTGCCGAAGCCATCGAATACCCGGGCGAGAGTTTCGTTTTTTAAGAGATTTAAGTTTATTACACGAGCTCGGGCAACGTCGAGCGGGCCAGATAGAATAATCTACCCTATTAAAATCCGTGCGCGTACCTATCTATGCAACCTCATAAACTCCGAAACCACAGGGCGCAGGGCTACGAAATTTGGCACACGGGTTGCTGGTAGGGAACCATGAACGATTGGTGCAAAAAATTCGAAAATTTTAAATAACTTTTTTATATTTTATGTTTTTGATGAATTTTTGCCCTTTTTTATGTTCGACCCGTAATCGCGCGAGTTCTAACCAATTCTAAATGTTTACTGCAATGCGAGATATACATATTACGGACGCCACGCTGCAATACTAAGAAGCTGTAGCGGATATTACGATAATTCTTTTACCTCGCATGCAAATAATTGGAGATTTTTTTAATTGCGATTAATTATTACCTTTTTAAAAAAAATAAAGAAAAACTTTTTATCACAAACATCAACAAAACTTTTTATTCTATTTATTCCCTTATTCCAAAGATATCGTTTTATGGTCTGTTGCCATAGCAACATGGTAAATTAAGTTTCATTTTAAAAAAATGCAAAGTAGTAGAAAAGTATTTTTCTAAATCGTATAGTTATTGAACAACTCAACACTTTAACAGGGGGATTAAATTCATTTTATTCACATTTTAGAATTAAATCCATGAACTCCCGTGCGTAGAACGGGTTAAACAGCTAGTAGTAATAAATCATCAGGGTTACTCTCCATTTTTACCCCCTCTCACCAAAGCGAATCCTTAAAATATACTCAAAAACAAATTAATTTAAGATGTTTTAATTTTTTTAAGTAAATACACGTTTGATTTACGTTCTTTTACAAATTTTAGTAATTAATGATCATCCTTTATTTGCTTCCATACTTTGGAAATAATACGCACTTTGACCCATTTTCTTAAAAAGGGATCTTTGTTTTATCGGAAAATGAATAATTTTGTTCCAGTCTTTTGTATTTAACCCTTAACTCCTGTTAGCGGTCTTACAGACCGCTGCTTTTTTATGTTTAGCCATTTTCTAATGTTTAGCCATTTTTATGATGCCATGTTAGTGTATTTTTCAATCTGAATCCTGAGATCTTGATACGATATTAGTAGGATGGAACGCCAAATCGTTATTTTAACTGTACTATCACGTTTTCAAGTTACGACATGAAACTAGCTTTATTTGCTTTATAGCAAAAATAGATTTATTAAAATCTGCCTGTTCGTTTTTATTTCATTGTTACTCCTCCTAAAATATGGAACGATAGGCAATATCAAAAACAGAAATTTTAAGAAGTTTATGTTATTTATTATTTTTTTTCATTATTAATCAATATTTAGTATTTAATTAATAATCATCTAATATTTAAATAATATTTTCTCTGTGATGTAAGAACCAACTGTGGTAGAGCGGGCGGCGGCGACAAAAATGACTAC
Source organism: Maratus michaelseni (assembly GCA_963931845.1). Taxonomy (NCBI): domain Eukaryota; kingdom Metazoa; phylum Arthropoda; class Arachnida; order Araneae; family Salticidae; genus Maratus; species Maratus michaelseni. Next base: position 207,007,535 of record OZ007586.1, on the reverse strand, counting down.
GTCTGCGACTTACGAGATGAAATTGTGATATAAGACAAAGTTATTATTAGCAGATGAAACAACAACTAATAACGTACCACTGTTGCCAGTGGGCTGCTTTTTTTAATTCAGTTTTCTTGATTGCCACCAGTTTTTAGAGAAAGTCAAATTCGCCTTACTTAATGACAGATTAAATAAGCCGAACACAGGGCGATTTATACCATTTTAAAAAAGTGGTACCAATCGGACAATCTCAATTCTAAAAAAAGTAGCCCACTGGCGACACTGTATTGTACCCGAACCCGAAATTTCTGCTTAATGTCAACCTTAAACGGGACCTGAACACGAAGTATCCCATCCGAACACAACCCAAACTCGAAGTGAAAAAATATTAATCTATATTTAAAACATATTAATGAAAAGTAGTCTGCAATTAAACCTCTAATATCAATTCTATCATTTTTGCCTAAATACGAGCCTATATACACTCAATTATATTAAAATATGTAGTTTGTTTCATTTAATAAATATTCAGGACTTTCTTTTGAAAAATCGGTCAAACCAAGATCGACCTCAAATAGTAAAAGCCAAACACAAAATATTTAAAGTCAACCCTTCCCAAGCCAATCCACGTGTTAGGTAAGGTAAAATTGTACCCGACCAGATACAGGACTCTAGCTGCAAACCCTGGGAGATAAAACCGGAAGAAACATAAGAAAAAAATAAAGAAAATAAAAGGGAAAAGCTGGAACAAAACATGATGGTTTTAATCATTAATCATTAATTAGATTAATCAATTAGATTGAGAATTGATTTAATCGTTAATCGGAGAGAGAGATTGAAATTAAATTAATTATTAATCATTAATCTATAAGTAGGATTGAAACGAAATTCAATCGTCAATCTAAATTAACGATTAAACATTTATTCGTTAATTTTCAATCGTTAATCAAATTAAAATTTTGCACCACCCTGGTATCATTAGCGTACACTTTTAAGGATAGAACTCATTCTCATACCCTTATCACTTTTTATATAATTTTGAAATATGTAATTTAATGTACAGTCGACTAAAGAAGAAAACAAGAACTAAAAATCAGCGTCAAGCATAGATTACGCAACACTTTCTGACACTTCCAAAATACTTTTAGAAGTATTTACCGTTCAATAAGGTCTAATGTCTGATGTCCAAGTAAACAATTTGGAAAACGTATAACACATTTGAAAATTCAATTTCAGCAATTACCGTCCATAGTCTGAAAAGTATTCCAATTATTTTGTACAGCGATGTATACGATCTATAGATTTGTATATATACGACATAGAATGTTAAAATTTAGTTCAGTTTGGAAACGCATAGCGCAGTTGAAAATTCCCCTTCAACAATTTCTGTCAGTAAGCGCAAATGTACTCGAGATGTTTCGTGCTATCCTGTATTATGATCTATAAAATATATACACACCAAGTAATAAGCAAAAAAATAATTAAATTTAAAAACACGTACCACAACTGAAAACGCACTTCCAGCAAATAACCGAATAATTTTGTGTGCCCCTGTAAATGAACGATGAATGCTATACATACAGTATTCTATAGTAAGCCTCGTGTAATGCACGTCAGTGTTATATATCAATTTCTATGCGTTTGAAATGGTGAAACATTATTGAAATAAATCGGAAATGATTTTTCCCCATACACCGTAAAGTAACGGAATTATTTTGAGTGTCCCTGCACAGGAATTATAAGTTCTACACACTTCAATACCGAACATGTCATAGTAAACCTCAATAACATATATCAATTGCATGACAATCTGAGTATATTTGCGCAAGTTAGTGCACGGACAGACAGACAGACGGCAGACAGATAGACAAACCTAATTCATAGACACTTTCAACTATCTTAAGTTTTAAAAAGAGACCCCGCATACATGTTAATCCCTAAATTGTTCCAGAAAGAAACTGAAATTCAGTACTGTTGTAACTGCCATGGCCAGTATGGTTCGCGTAAAAAGAATCCCATCACAAACATCACATGTAAAAAATGTAGCCAAGTCTCGTAACTCTTTTACCGCAAAAAGTTCTGATCATCTAAAGCCAAGTTTAGCTATCTTATTAACTCTGAAATTGTCGTTCACAAATCACTCCTAATCTCTACATCTTTAGTTGGTGATTATTTTGAGACTTGGCAATTACGCAGCACGATAATGTGACGTATATAATTAGACTTAATCAAATAATCCCATCTCATTCCATAACATAGTAATGTGTAATAACCTCATTCTGTTGCGTAAATGTCAAAATAAATTGCTACAAAATAAATAATTAACTAAAGATGTAGAGACTAGGAGTGATTTGTGAATGAAAATTTCAGAGTTAATACGATAACTAAACTTGATTTTACACGATCTAAGAACTTTTTACGGTAAAAAAGTTGCAAGACTTGGCTACATTTTTTACATGTGATGTTTCTGATGGGATTTCACTTCTTTTTGTAAGTAATCCTACTTTTCTTGACTTAGGGCTCATTTTGGACATCATCCACTGGTTTTCGGCAAGCACACATCCTATCCCTATTATTTAAAGGTACCAAAAATTTGGTACTTTAGTATCGTTTGTAAAGTCTTCAAGGTAAATTAAGTTTCAGGTTACTAGGCAAGCACTAAGTTATGGGAGAGGAGTCAAAAGTACTGTCAATTGCTTCAAGAAAAGGTGCTATCGATCTGAGGAATTACTCGCAGCCCTAGAAATAGCTGCCATAAAAGTACTGTTTAGGCAGAATAAAAAGAAAGACAAAATTAAAAGTTCCGGAAAATTCAAAGAAAGCAAACTATTTTCGAAATTTCGATTTTTTTTTTTTTAGGATTTTTTAATTTTTTTTTCTTTGTGTCCTAAACCCTACTTTTATGCCAAATTTCAAGTTTCTAGGACTATAAAATCAAATTATTTTCAAACTTTCGATTTTTTAAAAAAAAATTTTTGATTTTTTTCTATTTTATTTTTAAATTTTTCGAGTTTTTTAACTTTCCATTTTATTGAATTCAAAACACTACCTTTACACCAAATTTTAAGTTTCTAAGACTACAAGATCAAATTTTTCGATTATTTTTTTTTTTTTGAATTTTCCGGATTTTTGATATTTTTCTTATTTTGTATCCTAAACACCACCATTATTCCAAATTTCAATTTTCCAGGGCTATGGGATGTACGTTATCTTTTTGATGATCGGTGAGTGAGTGAGTGTTAAAAAATAGAAACTTTGAGTTCATATATCTTCTGAACTAGAAATATAGAAATGTGAAATTTAAAAACTTGGTCCCATTTGCAACATACGATAGATAAAAGAAGTTTCGGGTTTTCGGAAAACTCCAGCGCAAAGATATGGAGGGGGGGGGGGTGTTCAAATGTGCCCTGAGTTGCTTCCAGAAAATGATGCTTACAGGCCGTGCTTTCTCGACTTGGCAGAGACACTGCCGTGCCTCCAGATCTGACAAAAATCGTGTCCTTGACGAATAATTATAGATCATATTAAGGGAAATAGACTGAAAGATAAATTGTAAATTGAGACTCGCACACGCGATTGTTTCGTAATTTAGAATGTGCGAGGTTTAGACTAGGGGACTCTGCTTCATATGCCAGTACAGTGGACCAATGGCTGCTTCAAGGCCTTATGGCAAGCTTACCAGTCGCTAGTCATGCTTTTCGATCAAATTTTTAACCCTTTCCAACACAGTTGAAAATTGTTTATGAATTCGGTTTGTCGGTCTGTCTGTCCGTGCTCTAACTTACGTAAATATACTCGGATTTCCATACAATTGATGTATGTTAATGAAGTTTACAATGGCGTGTTCAGTATTGAAAATTAATATGTAGCGTTTATAGTTCATTTACAGGGACACTCAGAAGAATTCCGTTACATTACGGTTTATGGAGAAAAATAGTTTGCGGTGTATTTTAATAATTTTACACTATTTCAAACATATTGAAATTGATATATATCATTGAGGTGCACTTCAAGAGTCTTAATATAAAACAGAGTGTGCATAGCATTCATTGTTCCTTTACAGGGATACTCAAAATAATTCCTTTACAATACAATCTGTTTTGAAAAATCGTTTGAGGTATATTTTAATGATATAACACTATTTCAAACATATTGTATTTGAATGATATATATCACTGAGGTGTAATGAAAAAGGCTTTTACTATTAAATACAGTGTGCATAGCATTCATCATTCATTTACAGGGACACACAAAAGAATTCTGTTACAGTACTGTCTGTGGACATTAATTCCTGAAAGTGCGTTTTCAATTGTGGTACACCTTTTTAAATTTAACAATTTTTTTTTGCGAATTACATAGTGTGTATAAATTCTAAATATCATATACAGGACTGCACAAAACATCTCCAGTACATTTCCGCTTATTGATGGAAATTGCTGAAAGGGTATTATTAACTGAGCTGTGTTTTTCCTAACTAAAATAAATTATAGCATTCTATGTAATATATATAAGAATCTACAGATCATATAGAGGACGGCCCAAAAGAATTCGTATGTTTTTCCGAATTTTCATGTTAATTGTTGAAATTAGGTTTTCAAATATGTTATGCGTTTTACAAATTGTTACATCATCTTTCACCTTATTAAACAGTGGCGTTTTATTATACTATTCTGAATGAGTTGGAAAGTGTTTCATAATCTATACTTGATACATGAATTTTCGTTCTTGTTAGTTTTACAACTAGAATTTTCATGCCAGGTTTCAAACTAATTTTAATGTTCATTTCAAAATAAGAAATTATCACTATCTATTGCACGACATCAAATGAATGTTTGCAAATTATTCGCTCAACTCAATTTTGTGCAGGGCTCGCATGTTCTTTCATTTGTCTTTTTTTTTTTTTTTTTTTTTTTTTTTTCCTCTTTTGGTTGGTTGTATGAGGTTTTATGGCGCCAAAAAAAAGACTGCTGCGCCAAAAAAAGACTAAAAACACCAAAAAGTGGGACAGAAACAATGTAAGTAAAATTAAAAAGAGCAATGGGGAAAGCTGCCCCATCCAGATGTCGTCAGAGAAGTGTAGTAGAAAGAAATTCAAATCCTAAAACAGTAGAGTAAAAAGTAAAAGTATTTCAAAAAATAATGCAGTCTGGATGGGGTTCCCATCCAGATGTCACGAAAGTGTAAAAAATAAAACTGGGCCATTAACCCAATGGAAGCAATAAAAATTATATTTCAAAATAAAATCCTGTATGTTTTTAAAAAGTAATGAGTGCCCCATGAGGTGTTTCCCCAATGAGGTTTGTCAAGATTGGTGATGATGAATTAAAATATATTCTACACATGTTCTGGAAGCCCGGACAGTCAGTTAAAACATGATAAATGGTCATACAATCAAAATGACAATGTGGACACATGGGTGCATCGTTTTCTCTTTTGTATTCATGATTCTTACAAGCAAAAAAAAAAAATAATAATAAATCGGTCAAGTGCGAGTATAACTCGCGCTCAAAGAGTTCCGTACATTTAATTTATTAATTACTATTTATTAATTAGTAAACTCCTACTAAACCTATTTTTTTTTTCACAATTTTAGTTTCAGTAGACTCCAGTGTACTTTCGACGATATCTCTGAAATTATAATACCTAAAATTAAATCAAGTATATTTTTGAGTTCGATGTTACGCGATCATACGAACGATACCCTACACCAGGGGTGTCAAACTGTCGCCCGCTTGATACCACTAAATTTTAAAAGAAATAGTCGACTTCTTTAATCCCAGAAATTCAATTATTAGATAACGAAAAGTTTACTATAAAATTTTAGTGGTATCCGGCGGGCTACAGTTTCACACCCCTGCCCTACACGGTATATAAAAATATTTTTTTCAAGTAACTTAATTAATATCTCGGCTAATTACCGACAATTTTTTTCGAAAATTATTATCAAATGTCGTTGGATGATTCTGCGTCGATAGATATCTCGAGCACCCGTCAACACCCCCCACTGACCGCTCAAAAAGGTAACGGAAAATTGCGTTTTTCTCAAAAACTATGTTACTTAGGAAAATTGCTGTAGTTTTTCTGCAAGGTTTAAATAAATTCCTAATATCTCTATTTTTTTCATAATTTTAGTTTCAGTAGATTCGGAAATTAAGAGGGGGGGGGAGGGGCATATTTTTGCAGTGCATTTTCGACGATATCTCTGAAATATAATACCTAAAATTAAAACAAATATATTTTGAGTTCGTTATTACAAGACCTTTCATACGATACCCCACACGATATGTAAAAAAAAAAAAAATTCAAGTAACCTAATTAGCACCCTAAATTTTTCCTAAACATATTTGTGAATGTCTAATAATCTGAAAAAATGTGGGTAAAAAGGCTTTATAACTTTGCAAAGTTTGAACTTTCTACGTTTCATAGTTTACGAGAAAAAGGTCTTTGACAGACAGACACAAGAGTGATCTTCTATTGGTACCGTTTTTACTTTTTAAGTACGGAACCCTAAAAATAAAAAAATAAAAGGAAGTAAGGTGGCTACAACAGGTTCGTTTAATTCTACAAGGATGCGCGACGAATTAAGAATTTTGAACCATTGCTGTATTAAATGAACTTACATAAATGCTTTTTTCCTTGCATATGGTATATTAGATGGGTCTTCTTTCGCAAGATATTTTCTTCCTCCTTTGAGACAATCATCTATATAAGTAGTCCAATCAAAGTTGTCTGTATTCATGAAAAAGATCTGAAAAGTAAAATGATAAAAAAAATGAAGAGATTAGATAAGTCGACAAAGCAAATAAGGTGGTATATCACTAATTCTTTCAAACTGAACTCGACCCATAGCCTTGTGTTGAAAATAATACATAGATAACAGCATGGTCAGGATAAAAACATGTAAACGGAATCAAATCACAAGTATAAAAGAGAAGTTCAGTGAAATATAAGTTTTTTGCTTTTAATTTTTGAATAACTTTTTTGTTTGCATGTATATATTTTTAAGTTGTTTTTCCAATATTATATAAAGGTTAGTTCAATAGAAACTTTTATAAAACTTCTTAAAGTATTTTGTCGAAATTTTTTATAAACGCTGAATTTATTGCAGAAGACTGATAATGCTGCTTTCTTTTCAACCAATAATTCACTTACATTCAAAATATTTATCTCTAAATTAAATCCTAGTTCATATGTTTTCTGTCTTTTATCTAAGCTTTATTTGTTCAATTTAAAGTTATATTTAACTGACTCACAACGATTGAGGTTAAACGATTCGTTTGTATATATTTTTTATATGTATCCACGCATAACTCTTGAGAGAATGCTCAAATTTCCTTTTTTTCTTTTCGGAAAGGTCTCGCATTGCTGGTGGTCTCATTTCAATTTAATTAGGACATAAAAAATATATGTATGGAAGTAAGCCTGCTTACTTTAAAGGCTTTAGTAAAAACTACTTTAGTAAAAAATTAACAGTTATCACGAATTTTGTGTATTGTGTTAAGAACTTACGCTAGTGACGCGCGTTCACGCGTGAATACAGTCGCAAGCTAATGTTAAACCAAGGACGGCGTTCTTTTCAAATTTCTCGTTTGCATATTAATATGTTTAAAAGATTTTTTTTTCATATATCTGAGGTCAATGTCTAACAGGGTACTTTATTGCTTTTTACTTACCCATCATACGTAGTATAGGGTAAGTCTTATAATAGTTTTGAAAATCAAAAAGAAAAATTTTGACGGATTTACACGTTTCAGACACTGGAGATTCCGAAAAACAAATTTTTAGAAAAAAAAATTGCCGTCCCTGTGTGTCTGTAAACGCCCTATCTCCCGAAAAAATTGAGATAGAGACTTGAAATTTGGTATGTACTTAGTATGTAATAATGGGAAGAAGCTTATTGAATTTCAGTAACCTCGATTATCCGGAACTATTTTATTCGGACTCTCGAAATATTCGTTCTGATAAAAGGTATATAAAAATTTTCGAAATTGTTTATTTTAAGGAGTGAATATTAAAGACAATAAAAAAAACATAAATTTTGCATAAAGCATGAAGTCGATCGGATAATTGGTTGCCGAGATATTTGTAATCCTATTTTCTACACTCTTCGATTTTTCATGACCCTGTATTTCATCCAAATTTCAATTCAAAGATATATTTTAATTTAAAATGAGACGCTTAATCAGCTGCAATAAACCGCTAGTTAATAGGATTATTGTTTTGGGAGTTATAAGGATGTTTCTTTTAAGCAATTCAGTAATCGAGCCTTTAAAGTTTATGACGTCATCAAGCCACGATTTTATTCGAATTGCAATGCATTTTATAAGTAGTTTACACATTTTTTTAAAAATATTTTACATATACATTATGCATATCCATGATGGGTAAGTATTACGGTGGTCCCCAACGACTAGTTTATGTTGGTGGCAGTTTTTTTTTCTGGGGACACTTGCACCTCTGAAACAGGTAAAGTGAAAGTGTCCTCGGAAAAAAACTACAACCGAAACCGAAAAAAATTGAAAGTACCCGGTTATACATCTACCTCAGATATCCTTCTCAAAAAGATCATTTAAAAATATTAAAATGCAAACGATAAATTTGAAAAGAACACTACCATTAGTTTGACATTAGATTGCGAGTGTCTTCGCGTTACTTGCGTAGGACCTTAAGAGACTACTTCACACACGCGAAAACATGCGCTCGCTAATGATAATCCTATGGGAGAATTTTTTTAAACATCTCGTTTCCATTTCAATATTTTTAAATGATTTTTTGTTTTTTGAATTGGGTGGCTGAGGTCATCGATCTCTACAAAGGCCGTTTTTTACTTTTTCGATTTTGTTTACAGGTTGTTGTTTTTTATTAAGATACTTTTACTTTCGGAACCGGTTTCGAAAGTTAAAGTATCTTCATAAAAAAATCTGCAAACCTGAAATGCAAATGAGATATTTAAAAAAAAATTATCCCATAGGATTAACATTAGCGAGCGGGTGCTCTCGCGTGAATGAAGTTGCCTCTTAAGGTACAATAATGTATATAAAAAAACATCCTGCCTTTATTCGCAGACCGTTAACAATAAAATCACAATAAAAGTGTCATTAGACACGAAATATTGTCTTCTTTCAGAATGTAAACGCAATTTTTGAAATAGTTGTCGTCTACATATTAAAATTTGCACCAACTTTTTTTTTTCTATGGTAACATCCACGTTGTACACCATAATTCATTTCCATGGAACAAGGCAGCACGAAAAAAGGTATAGTTTATATACTTTTGATTAAATTTTCATGGAATTACAAAATAAAATTTATTATGGGTAAATCAACAAATTTGGAAAATTTTAATTAATATCTCCAAAGAAAGTTTCCAGAATCACACCAGTAAATTTGTAGAAATAAAAAAAACCAAAAAAAAAAACCCCTCTCGTCTTTCAAAATTAATTTAATTTGATTGAATGGTAGCTGGTTATGGTCCCTTTGGGTCTTCGAAAAGTGAAATTTCGCTATATCTTGAAAAATAATTGTTGGAATGAACTGTAAGCTTCCATATTTCTGATGATGCTCAACCTGTTTACGGAAAAAATTGATATAGGTCATAATTCATAATTTTCTTGAATATGAAATGATTAATAATTTTCATAATTATAATTATATTTTTCAGTAAAATAAAAATGCCTAGAATATCTTTGAAGGCATGTCACTAAAATTTATCTCCCTGAAAACAAAAATTTTAAATCGGTTGATTTTTTTGGGAAGATATAAATTAAAATTATTCGCAATAATATAACATTAGCATCTCCAAATGTTGATCTCGTCTAATTCAATGATGATTTAATAAAAATGCATACACTATATACTTTTTCGAAATTCAAATAAAGTCTCAAAAGTAGGTGTTACTATTTGCAAATTTGAATTTGATAAAAGTTTTAATATGTAGACGATCCCATTTTAAAAATTCTATTCACATTCTGAAAAAAATATATATTCCGAGTCTAATGATAACTTTGATGTAATTTTATCTTAAACGGTCTGCGAATAAAGGCAGCTGTATCGATTTTTTTAATACTGTCTATACATAGCATCACTTTACGTTTTAAAATACCCGTCCTATCATTTATATTTTTTTTACGAAGATGCATCAAAAGTTTTAATATATAATAGGAGCTCTAGGTATACCCGACCCTTGCACTTTATTCACATGTAATGTTGATAAGAATAAAGGGTTCGAAACAAAATCACAAATGTAAGAAGTGATCCCTTGAAGTTTTTTCTATTTTTCCCCCTTAAAAATTACTTGTTTGCATTAAATTAGAAAAAAAAATTATTCTTAATAAAATATAATTAAAACAATGCTTAGGTAAACACTTACTTCTGCATCTTCTTCAGACAACTTATCCTTAAGATAATCGTAGTTATCATGTAAGCATATCCAAGGATCTCTACCAATTCTATAGAAGATTCCATACAAGAAACTAATTTTCATATAAATTTTAAACAAGCTGTAAAAAAAATGAAGGTTTATGTGACTAAGTGCGCATAAATGTTTAATTTATAATAAATGTAACATATGATCGAACTTACATTGTGCGTCCAGTGAATATGAAAAGGAAAAAATCGATGAACAACGCAGGTATCCATTGGTCAATCAAAGCATGTAATTTGTAGGCCCATTCATTGTAATACACGGTAAAATGTGGATATCGGAAGAAAGATGCCAGAGGATACTCGGATCTTTTTTTCAAGGCATATTCTAAAATTTCTTCATCAGCATTTGCTAAGTTTTTATAATCAATAACGGTGTTTGCAATGAAGGGACGTTCTGGTCTAAAATGAGAAAATAAAACATTGCTGGCTTAGTCTAAGTTATACTCAATGGCAAAGCATTTTAATACCACATTTATTTATTTAATTATTTCAAAATATTAAAGGACTAATATGTCGTTAGCCTAATAATTACCAAATATTTTTTTTAAATACGGTTTATCCAAAAGTCGAAGAAGAAATAAAAATTAAAAAATAATAGACAATAGCACTAAGCGGTTTTCACCGAAACGTACAGAAAGACATGGTATTTTTTTAATAATGAAAATTTCATTCCCAGAATAATTACATTTAGTTTCTGTTGTATAGGCAGTTTGTACAGTGGTGCAGACAGTTTGCCAAACACTATTAATACATATATCCAACTTGCAGGATGTCATTCATATAGAATAGCTGTCAGATGTAGCATTACAGTCTGAAGACCATCGAAAATGATTTCGGCTGTAATTCCTGTCACATTAAATAACGACAGACTTAAATAACGACAGACGGCAGCTTTGGGACTACTGCAGTGCTAGCAATCTGTGATAAATACAGCTTTTTTGTCAATTTTTTAGTGCTATACAAAATTCCTATGCCTTTCTGTGTATTTATGTTATAAGTCTCAACATATCAGTCGGCCTATACTTTTCGAATTATTGAATTTTTAATTCTTAAGTGACTCTTGGATCAGTCTATATTATCGTGGATTTTTTTTTCCTCGCGAAATCTGCTAAAAAGGCTAAAACAACCATCAGATATTTCTTGAAAACGCTATGAGTATAATAAATCACTTCCCTTATTATCCTAAAATAATTTGAGTACATATAACTTTTCAAAACTCATTATCCTGAGTTAATTAGAACCAACTGTTCATGCACAGCATATTTTTTATTACAAAAATTTTATTTTGTTTATTAAAGTATGTATTCATTTTTATTTATTTTTTAAATCTTAAAATTTATTTATTTATAGTAAAGTTAAAAAATACTCCACTGACATCTTCAGCCGACAGCTTAAAGCTGGAAACTCGTATTGGTTAATTATAAATCTTGTTAGCACAGATGTTTCTTGATGATAGCTGTCAATCATAACTGTGAGACCAATTAAAAATAACTAGTATTTTTTTTAATCAAATGCTACTCAAAGCCTCAAAATTATCTTTCATTAATATTTCATTAAATTAATTTTGGATATCCGTGAAGATCCGATAAAAGGAATCCGTACCTCTAAATAAATAAAAAAATAAAAACCTATTTTTGATTAAATACTAAATTAATTTTAAAAGCAAATAATTTAATGTAAAACATTGTATAATTGTCATTATTTTTTTCTAAAAAAAATCAAGCAATCAACTCTTTCCTACCAATTTTAAATTGCAACTTCTACTTTAGAAATGATTTACTTCAACTTTAGGCACGTTGTTAATAATAGCATAATAAAAAAATTTAGAATAGGATTTTATTTAATATCAGTAGTCTTCATAAAACAACTTAAAATAATATATATATGTACATTAAAAAAACATGAATAATAAGAGACTTTATTTATTTTATTTCATTTAATTTAATTTTTACTTTTTGAAAATATTGTATATCCATTTTTTTTTCTTACGTGTGATATAATGTTCAGCAGGATAATTTTGAACCATTTTCATAATCATTTGAGAAAACCCAAGCATTTTGAAGTTTACAATCCCTTCCTTTAATCCTCTATTGCATGGCAGCTTCATATAAGATTGTATTGAAAAACGACCGCCACAGAACTACATTGCATGTGTTATTTTAATTCCTGTATCAAAAGTAAACTTCATATAAAGTTTAATAATGCTTGTTAAATAGAGAAATAGGTATCAGGGCTATTTTCTTTTCGAATATTCAGTTCAAAAATCTACTTTTGTCTCTTTCTCCTGTTTTCCGCGAAATATGATTTTCTCAAACAGTATACGCTTATAAATCCAAACAAAAACATGACAATATTTTTTTTAAACTTTTCACTTTGTGGTAAAGTGTCCAAAGTTTAAATTATCACAAAAACTTCTTAATAAATCTTAATAATATTTTTAATACTAGTAAACGTTATATCAGGGTCGTTTTGTAATCCTGTAATAAATGTAATATTTTTTCTTAATTCGGCCTTATTTATTCTTAATAATCCATTTTAAACTCATTTTAAAAAAATACGTTTTTCACCCATCTAAAAATAATTCATGCATGAGAAGGTTAAGACAAACGCGTTGAAAGATTTCATTCAGCTCGTCAAGTGGTTGACAGGTAAAAGTGAAAACATCTCTAGCTTGCATACTAATAAAAGCATGGAATTTTGTATTTTCTGCGGTACTGCACTTTAGATTGTAATGACTGTTTTAGAATTTAAAATAAAAATATGAAAATTGGTACTTTCACCGAACTTTGAAACTTCCATAGCATTGAGCCCAAAAGAAAGAACATAGTTATAGGTATAAGCAGTTTTGGTCAAAATGACATAGGCAGAACGTCGCCTGGAAGACTTTTCGTAAACTGTTAAAAATTTGCAATAAATTGCCCAGTCATTTGACCGTTTTTACAGAAAATGTTTTCATAACCGTAATTTAACTCTATTCTGACAATAACATGAGCAATAATATGGTCAGACTAGAATTAAATTACGGTTATATAACCGTTTCCTATAAAAACGGTCGAATGACTGGACAGTTTGTGGCAAATTTTTAACAGTGTGCGGAAATTGATAACAGTTTTGGCCGATTAGTATTTTTGCCGATTTCTGCTCATTTCAAAGTCTACAGCTCCCTTAAAGACAGCATAACTTTCATAAAGTTTAGGAATGAAATTTTGGGTTCACCTCTAATAAACAGGGTTATCGGTCCGTTTGTTGAATAACACATTTTTTACAATAATCTACGTTTTAGATTCCTCTTGGAAGTGTTGCAGCAACCTTCCCTGAAAGTGGTTTCTAATGCAAATGTAAAATTCTACCACAAGAAAATTTCTTCGGAAGTGCTGGTATTCGAAAAACGGACCAATCACAGCAATGGTAAAAAAATCTTCTCGAAATCTTCTCCACGCGTTGTATCGAGAAAGCAACATACTTTTCTATTAAACATCGCAAACAATTTTTGCACAGCTATTTATAAATCCATAGTTAATATAATTTACTGTAAAAGAAATAAATTAAATGTAGTAATGCTTACTTTTCTATTCCAACATGCCATGCACTTGCGATAATTGTATTTGATACAAAATCTACGGGAATAACATTTATTTTCAAACCTCTCACAGATTGTAGAGCTCTCAACACGCCTTTTGCTCCCTAAATAAAAAAAGAAAATGCATTCCATAATGATTTATTATGCTGAATGGAAACTATTCCTTCCAGTAATATCAATTAAATAAATCTTACCGCAAGAAGCAATCCTGACAATCCTTGAATACTGTCAACCCATCCCTAAAAATATAAGTAAAATATAGTATCAACAGTAACATCATAAACAGTTACATGTTCATATTATCAATCTATATTATTTAAGTCTAATACTCAGGGCCGAAACTAAGGCGGGGGACATGTGCCCTGGGCACAAAGAACGGAAAGAGGAGGGGGCGCCAAATGAATATTTGGTTTATCGTTTGATATAAAAAAAAATACATATGAAATTTGGGTAAAATTGTTTTGCAGCTGAAAAATCCAAAAGAAAAACTGAGCCGAGTGCATTAAAATTGACAAATAGAGAAAAGATTGGTGAGGTGGTGTGACTGCCCGGAACACTAAAAACTGAGAGGCGAAAAATACGCAATTTTAAACTATTTTCTTTTTACTAGAATTACTTTTTTTTTCATACAAATTAGGCCTTATAGAAGGCGTGTTGGGGCGACTGCTCAGGCCACTAAACACTAAGGTGTGGAAAATTCCCAAAATAAAATACTTGGTAAAAACGTAATAGTTTTATTATTATTATTATTATTATAAGTCACTACTAAAATTTTGAAAAATAGGCTTTGCTGAACTTAGGTTCAGAAAATTATCTAGACACATCAGTCTATTAATTGGAAGAGCAGTACAAGTGGTACTTCACGAAAATGGCTGTAAATACTACACAAAGATGTTTTACAGTATTGGATTTTACTGTTATACCTACGGAAAATCCTGGTTTTGCAGTTCTTAAGACATTGTGACTCATATCACTATGATTTTTAACCACCTGCTCAATTGAAATGTAATACTACAACTACAATAAAATTTGTGAAAATTAAATCTGTCTATAACAGAATCCTGTCTTAAGTGAAAAATATTACATGGATGCAACAGAAAGAATATGAACAATTACACATCATAAAACTGAAATCTGTAGAAAACGGATTTTTTCCTGTTCCTTTCGATTCCAATTTCATAGATTTTGTTGAATACATATTTTGAAAATCTGATTACATAGTTCAGTATTACGCATTTTATGCTTACACATTTTAAATTTTAAAATAAGTCGGCTATTAGAAACTTAAAAAAATCCTTGTAAATTTACTTTGTGGAGGTGGGAAGGGGCGCCAAAATCCATGTTCGCCCCCCTTGAAAAAAAAGCTAGTTTCGGCCCTGCTAATACTGTAATGGGAAATGATTGTTCTGTATGTGTGCATATATATACGTACAACGGACCATTACAGACCTCATATATACGCATTTTAAATTCGGAAAATTTGCATATGTAGGTAAAGTTAATTGATTTGTTAGCTTTTAATTACGGTTCAAATTTTCAGTTTTCTTATTGGTTTATGTTTGACTTTATTCATAGGATGCTTTTTTATTTTAGTGATAATTTAATAGTAAAAGAATAATCATAAAAAGAAGGTAGCATTTTGGAGACTCCTTTAATATACTCGTATGTTGAACATAAAATGTGGAACTTATAGCAATAGTATACCACCTGACATTTTTAGCAAAAATGAATTGTAAGGACCATTGAACAACTAGAAGAAAATTCAGTGTACAGCTCAATGCCCCAGTTGCTGAATGGTTAATGCCATTCTCTCCTGAGATGAAAATCTGCGTTCGATTCCCGGATGGGACAAATCGTTACAGAATGCTTGGCCGTGTACAATCACCCGTACTTCGCTAGAAAAGTCAAAATTCATATTTTGTTTTTCATTTTTCCGAGAGATTAAGTCATACTTACTTTTATAAACAAAAATATCAAAAGATCTTGAAGTCACAATGAACTAAATCATTTATTCAGTTTGCCGATAAATTATTTTTTGGTTACATGTAAAATGCTGAATTTCAACATTACACTTCTTCAAAACATTAAAAAAATAGCCAAAAATGTGAATTATTTTCCACTTCTTAATTTCTAAAAACATCTTCAATGTGGGTTAGTCAACATTGGTTTCAAAAGTCTGAAATATTCTCAAAATTGTTGACTTTTGCCATAAAATAAAAAGCATATTTTAATAGTTTTTTTTTAATTTAAAAAGTAAATTATATTAAAATTTCGAAGTGAATATGTATTTCCATTACGAATATGTGTTGTCATTGAAAGAACAGTTTAGAAAAGCTTCTTTACATATATACGAATAATATCAAATACAATATCCTAAACCTTAAACTTATTTTATGATAGCACAATTTCACGAATGTAGTCAAACAATGGTCAATCGCTGTATAATAAGGACGGGACAAAATGAATTGTAAATTTCATTCTGGAGGGTAATGTATCCATCAGTATGCGTTTCTCATACAAGCCAGAATTTTTACCTGAGTGACCTGAAATACATGCAATCTGCATTTTTCTTTCTAGACTAAAATAATCTATGAACATATGCACATACAGTCGCGGAAAGAAGAAAAATGTATACCCCTACATGCACTTACACACCAACTTAACCGCAAATCATCGTATGAAAATAATATTGGTAATGACCGATTAATAATAACGTCTAATATTACTCACGGATTAAGGTTTGGAGATCATCTACATATTAAAAATTGTACCAACTTTGTTTTTTTAAATAGTAACGCCCATTTTTCCACACTATATTTGAGTTTCTTGAATCAAATCAACCCGAAAAAATACATGATAATATGCATAATGATAAAGACGAGAACGATAAATACAAGATAATATAAAGTTAATTGATGTATGCATTGATGTAACTTGATGTTTGCATTTTTAAAAATCTTCATGGAGTTCCAAATGAAAATGCGGTAGGGATTTAAGCGTAAAATTAGGAAAATAAAATTAGGATCTCATACGAAGAAAATACAAGAGTCATTCTATTAGTCACCAAAATAAAAAAAAAAATGTATGAAATATCTAAATATAAAATAAACTAACATTACATAAAAGAAAATTTTTACAGCTTTCCTGATTACTTTCTAAGATTTTATTTTCTGTAGATGCAAACGATAACAAGAGACTGTCTCCTTAGATCATGAAAAATTTAAATTTCTCTAAATATCGAAAAATAATTATACGAATGAGCTGTAAATTTACATAGCCATGTTACCTTATTAATAAAGTAACATTACAAATCAGATGCGTTTTTGTATAATGTATAAGTTAGAGTTGATGTCGGCGATTTAACATTAGCATCTTCAAATTTTGACCTCTTCAAACTCTATGAAAATTTGATCCGTGGAAATAAAATATCGTCCCAAAAATCGGAGTTAGCTTTCTAATAAAAAGATAAAATTGTGTAGACGGACCCCAAACTCTAATTCCATGCAGAATATTTAACAGTAAACGTCATTAACTGGAGTTTTGTACCAGTATCATTTTTATACAATGATTTGCAGCAGTGTTAATGTGTGTGAGAGAGAAGGGGGTGTATTTCAGTGTCCTTTTAGTGCCGGGAAATATTGAAAATTCATAAAATTCAAAAAGTCGTAAGTAAAAATGGGGTTTTTTTGTTTACCTTCTTGCACGCGGGACAACATTTTACTAAATATATATTATAGGAAAAGGGGGTCATATAAAATATTAAATTTTGTATTTTAATATGTATAAAACCCGTTGAAAAAACAAATGACCAATCAAAATTCATATACCTTTGTAATTAGAAGTATAGTTCTATCACCAGCGGTTTAAGATATATTCGCCATTATCACCTATTTTGTAACACCTGGTATACTTTGCAGAAAGCAATTATCGAAGTCATTTATTTATTTAAGACAATTGTTCTAGCAAAGAAAAGCTAATACTAGTGTCATCTCACTTCGGTGAAAATGTTTACTTGAATAATATATTGAAATTTAATTTTGGAGGAAAGTTTGGAATGCTACATAAAAACTCTTCAAAAATGTATTGATTATACATATATATGCGAATAGATTATGAATAAACAATACTTCTCCAATGACAGCTTTTTGTGTTGAAATCTTCCAATTTTGTTGTTGTTGTTGTTCTAAAGCTTTCACTTTATAGAACAATTTAGTCTATATCAACGAATTTTATTAAGTTTAAAAACTAGGTGGCAAGTAGAACGAGGGAAAAAACGCACCTCGAACAAATATATACTTTTTAAACAGCAAAATATTGTTAAATAAATTTCTATCAACTATTTCTGAATAATAATTTGGCTCTATTAATCACATTTAACTATATTTTAGTATTAATATGTGTCATGTGTTATTTGAGGAATTATTTCTGCAATGTCAATGACCTATTAAAAAAAAACACAATTTTTAAATAATACATACCGGGAAAGGATCTTTATAAGAGCAACTAATATACGCTGGTCTCACTATTGCAATAGGCAAATTTCCTTGCTCCGATTCAATCAATGCTTCTGACATAGCTTTTGTTACTAGGTAAGTGGTTAGAAATTTGTCAGTCAGAAAATCACTCATAGCTTCTTCGGTATTTTTGTCCATCCATCTAAAAAGAATGCAGATGAAATGTTTGAAATAATTCATGCATAATATTTTATAAAATGACTTTTTTTGCAGTATTTTGGAGGTCTTGCAATATTTTACTATCAGTTTAGTACTTTTCCAAATGTGCGCAAGCGTAATTGAGGATAATTATGCATGTTGTAGCATTCAAATTATTTTACGGATGCGTCAACAAAGAATCACGGGAAAAACACATATGCAAAGTAAGATAGTAAAACATTTTAATCCTCTCCTTATATATATATATATATATATATATATAAATCATAGAAATCACCCGTTTTGAAAGTAATTAAATTGTGCTTTCATATTCTCGTGGGAATATATATAGATATGGATTTTATTTATTCCCCTCTTTTATTTCAATCTGTGCATTTTATATTATTGGATATACATTTTTATATTGTACTATAATTATTGGTTCCTTTTTGCATTATCGATTGTTTTGGGATTTAGTAGTTATTATAAGCAAAAGGTTTTTTTATATGCATATGTAAAATATGTATGTATAAGATTTTTAAGAGTTTAAGAAAAAAAAATGATAGCTGAAATTATCGCTAAAACACCCAATTTAGCAAACTAACGCCAATAGAAAATAGTTGACACTTTGTGCTAAGTAAAGCAATGGGTAGTATGAAGAAGATATCCTGTCTGCGTGACGCGCAGTTCAGTTGAATGTGTCATTAAGAAAAGACGGGTGACATCGGTGCAGTTAACAGGTCTCCTTTGAATCAGAGGCCAGAAAGGCTCTTCTTTGTATGTTCCCGAAAAAGCAACCCATCTAATCTAACTGTGATCGTATCGGACACTATTTGCAAACTTTAATTTATTGCCCTCTATCTAGGACGGCAGAATTAGGAAGGAAAATTCTTCCCAGAAACTTTGTCCACTGTCCAGAGAAGAAAGAACTGCCCTCCCTCCCACCGCTGTGGAGAGCGCTTCCTTTTTTTCCGTATGTCATGCTACGGTCTTCCTATGTTGTTTTAAGCCGTTTACAAAGAATGAAAGTGAACAACGATTTTAGATAGTGCACAATTATCTATGGACAACCTTATACACAAAAAAAATCTGTAAATGATTATAAATTCCAAAATTTGGATATTTTTCTATATCGGTTGGTGCAAAAAATATAGCCCATCTTGAAAAATTATTGGGGGGGAGGGGGGCTCGAGCCCCATGGCCCATACAACTCTATCTCCATACAACTATGGGAATGCGGCAGCAGCACCACCTTCATTACATTGTGTATCTGTAATCCAATAGTACCGTGATTTCTGGCCTACAATCCGCGGATCAAACAATCATATTTCGACCCAGAAATTTTATTTTGTAAACTGTAACTTACTAGATCGCTGCAAATATTTGACTTCAAATATTGAATAACATTTCTGGGTCGAAACATGATTGCTTGATCCGCGGATTATACTCCGGAAATTACGGCACACTTCAGTGTATGTAAACTAACTACTCTATTTTAAATAATACATTTATTTTAAATGAGAAAATAATTATTTTTTTATATTTTTTATAAATTAATTACAGGATTATAACATCATGCTAAGTCTGCTTCGCTCGCACTTTGGAGATGTCATCTATCCCCTTACAATTAATTCTCATATTTAAATTCCACAGACTCGTATTTCTTTGAAACTTCTCTTATTTTTATGAAGAGTGATTAAAGACTATGGCATTAGCAAATAGCAAAGTGAAACATTTATTTTAAAACAAGAAAAAAAACTTTATTGAAAACGATTTCAAATAGCATATTCATTATTTAGATAATGACCACTTACAGACTGTAAAACAAGGTGTCCGAAAAGATATTTGAGTGTTACAAATTATATATTTACGAATAAACAAAACCAGGTCTGTGAGCATCATTTACATGGGCAATATAGTTATGAGACACTCATAATGGAAAAATGAAATTTTAATAAATATTTTGCACGATCTGACAAGGTATTGGCATGATGTTAGATAAATTCAAAGCAATATAAAAACATAATTTTTTAACCTCAATTTGAAAAAAAAAAAAATCAGAAAAGTTAGCGCTGAAAATGTGCAGTCGGTACAAGTAGAAGAAGGCACTCATTTTAATAATCAAATTTTCATTGGAAAAAGAAACGAAAATAGCCATTCGATTGGGAATTATGTGTTTGCCAAGTTATGTTTTAAAAAAGGCTCAGGGAGTCGTCTCGATAGAGATATTGTAACAAACTTTACAATTTTCAATAGGAAAACTTAATTTTGACTTCTTATGTGGATTTGGGAAATTGTACCCAAGGAAACCAAACTGGAAGTTGGGTAGGAATTTGGACAATTAGTTTAGGAAGTATGCATGTTAAAATTTGGAACTCCTAATGTTAATTTTAATTTTAATAGTTCTAAAACAAGCTGCAATGTGTGTAGTTTTCAACATATAACTCAAAAACTATTTGGCAGAATGAGCTGTAATTTTGGATCCGCATATTTAAAGCTTCTAGAAATAGATTTCTGTTACAATTTTATATAAGTTATTATATATATATTTTTCTAATATTTAGTTCATATTTTTTAAACATTTCAATAATATTCGAAAAAAAAAACGTACTATAACCTATAAATTTGTTTACAGAAATTGATTTCTAGAATCTTCTAATATGCGAGTCTAAAATTACAGATCATTCCGCCGAGTAGTTTTGAATTATAGTACTTGAAAATTCCCTGCATTGCAATCTATTTTGAAATAATATGAAGTCAAAATTAGATGTTCGTATTGTAAAAATTTTAATTTTGTAGCAATTTTTCTATTAACACGGCCCTCTAAGCCCTTTTTTAAAAGATAGATTGAAAAAAAAAACATAACTTAAATCGAATATGTTCGTTTTTTCTGCGACAATTTGGTGATTAAAATGTATGAGGTGTTCTGTTTTTTTCTCTTTTTGTTGGCCAACTGTACATTTCTTGAAGAATGAACCTCTATCATCAACATTTTTCTTATTACCACCTTGTATAATAATAGCTTCTTTTAACTAAGAAAATAAAAAGTGATTTTTTTTTCCATCCAACTGTAAGACGAATTGTAATCGCTAATTAGAAACTTTTAAATTAATACTGCTTTCTAAACAAAATTAAAGGAATTTCATTTTTATATTTGTCTAACAGCTAAAAGAATTGTTTCTAAATTCTCTATCTAAATAGCTAGCAACAACTAAAAGAAATTTTCATGAATATTGAGAACACTGAACTTTCGTTAAATTAGGAGATAAGAGATTCAAACTATTGCTAAAAAAAATATGGCAGTTAGTTTAACAAAGTAAAACAAAGCTAGTTTATGAATAAGTAAATAGATTTGCATACCTTTATTAATAATGAGACAAAGTTGTCAAGTATAATATATTAACCATACGATAACCGATGATGTACGCAGAACTTATGGAGCAAATTTCAAACTACACAGAGGCATAAAAAAGGTTTTATCTGTAGAATGATGAATTAGGCCAATTTACCTCGATATAGTACATTGAAAATTTTAGTTAATAATGTTTTTTTTAATAATTTGTATCGTTCATTTTTCTATAAATTTATTGTTTGTTTTCAGGATATTATCTCGCATGGAAGTAAGCAACTTTTTAAATGCATAAAAATTCTACTTTTGTTTAAATTACATGATATAGACTTGCTTTAATCTACGAATTTTATAGAAATATACTCGCCCAAATTCTACGGCCTAATCAAAGACTACGGTTTTTATTTTGTCACCAATATTTCTACTTAATAACCATTTTCTTATTTAATCGCAGACATTTGTTTAAAATTCTGCAATAAAATAAGCAGAAGATTACTATTATAATATAACGGTGACAAATGTAAAAACCTTACGCACCTAGGATATGTAATACGCTGTTCGAGCGTTCCTGGGTCAAACTTATTTATACACAGCTAAATCTCTAAGTCCTTATCACGAAAATGGCCAGTACTTGTAAGCAGTTTTGTATTCCGATCTGGTAAGTTTTAATTACTTTATAATAACTGCAATCTTCAATATCTCGAAGCAGTTTGCTTTTCCTTTGAGAAAATTCGAAGATTAACTGTAATTTAAAAAAATAAATAGTATGTTTTAATATAGTATTACTGAAAAACTAATATTTATTTGCATTTAAGTATTTCTTTTATTTTATTTAGTATTCGAGTACATTGATATGATGTAGATCTAAAATTACAACCGATAACACAAAATCCAAGCCAAAATTAAAATAATCATTGAAAGCAATACTATATGTCTAACTTACCTAGTACACGAAGAGGAATAATAGTATTGTACAAATACATTTCACTTAAATTGCCACCTTCAGAGACAAAAAAATGTTTTAATCTTAAATCACGCAAACACGAAATCTAATACAGCAATTTCTCATTTTCATAAATTTCTGTATTCTGACACTGTAAAAAATTCTATAAAACTTTCCAAATATAGCAGAAACATTTACGATACTTCTAAGTAGCCTTATAATCAAACCTTTACCATATCTTCAGACATTATTTGGAGAAGGAGCAATCTGAAACCTATGAAAAAAGGTTTCAAAGGGTTTACAGAAATACTTCTGCAGTATAAAAGACCCTTTATTTCCCACCATTTTTCGAAAAGCTTCTCTGTCAAATTCGTAAAGCTATTCTTTATTTGTGTTTCTGATTGGTTCTTCTTAAAGGTTTTTTTAAGTGTAAGGAGAAAGTTTCCAGAACTATGAAAACCAAGGAAGTTGCACTAAATTTTCGAATAGGATTTTGTATTTCATTTTACAGTTTAGACTCAGCTGCGAATCTAGAGACGAGTAGAAAATTCAACTCTCATAAGGCATCTCAACAATAAAATCATACATAAAATTGCAGGTTTCATCAACTATTTTTAGAAGAGACGATAGTTAATTAGATTAATTAATAACGGAAAATTATTTTTGTACTATCTTCATAAAAAAACATACTCATGATATTTATACAAATTTTATAGAAATACATGTATTTTCAAAATACCTTGAATTTAAGAGGGGGGGTGGCATCGTTAAGTATATCACTTTTCTCTCCAAACAAGCCTTCCATTTTTTTTTTTAAGTATCAACTTTCTTAAAAATAAAATGTGTCCAAATGAGAGAAAAGGTACCAATAACTTACTTACTAGAAATACTAAAGCTTAAAAAATAATCTTAATTGCAAGAGATCGTCGATGAGAAAGGTGAAACACTTCAAAAACACCAATTCAGACTGTTCTAACAAGTAAGACTGTTCTAACCAAACAGGATTTGTCAGACCCAGATATTATGAAAGGATATTATCTATAACATTCGCATTAATTTCAGGAAGATTTTTTTTTTAAGAATCATAAACTCTAACTTAATTCGATCACGATTGAAAAGCATCGTTAATTACCTTATTTAAAATATCATTTGAAATAAATCAATTAAATATCGTTTCGATTTAATTTATTACATTCTTAATGAACTTTGTTAACTATCGATTGGTCTAAAATTGCTTAATGGGACCTGCGGTTTTAATTTTTATTCTTGTATATTTATATACATTGTATTTTTATGGAGAAGTATTCTGAGGTAGAATTTTGTTATCGCCTCTCATTATACTTATACGAGTGATAGCTTCAAAATTCAGACTGTTCTAACAATTGGTTTGTTCTGATTCAACTGTTCTAATATTTGCATGAAACTCACCACCAAATAAACTAACAAACCTAATCATCCCAATCGGTCTGTTAAGTTAAAAAGTTCAGATATTCATATAACATAATATTTGTAGTTACGCTTCTGTTAAAGTAATTTTTGAGAAAGGTGCACGTTCAAATTAAGAACTTTACCTTTAATTTTAAAGCTTTATAAAATAGCATTGACATAAAACACACAATTCTTACGTGCATGTAACATGTTTTGAAATAAGCAGAATGCTTTTCTGAATGAAAAAGGCTTTTTTAAGAAAGAAAATAATGCATGATAAATTATTATTTCAAATACTCCCATGGGATTTCTAAATGATATTAAAATTAATGTTTAATATAAGCTCAGCTTCTAAAAGTACACATATATCTGTATCCGTTTTAATACACATCAATTACTACTAAAATTTTGAAAATATTTCACCGGAATTGGGTAAGCTTTCTCAATTTTTCTTTTAATAATGCATTTGATGAATATAACAGTGGTAATTATTCTTAGTTTTTCATACGAATACCCATTTGTTTTAAAAATAAAATCATTAACATACTTGAGAAATTCAAAAAAGATTGCAGGAAAAATAATTCGCATGACACACATTAATCATTGGTTAGAGGTGAGATTTTAAAACTGCGTAAAACTACAAAGCAATATAATAAAATCACTAATGTTAAACTAAAGATGTAATTAATGCTTAAAATGATAAACAAAAATTACACAAAAAGGCTTAAATTATCTTTTAATACAAAGATGACATGTTCCATCGGTCAAAGTGCGGCTTCTTCAAGATCGATATTTATAAATAAAAATATTTTCGCGAAATTTTTGAAATTTATAAACACAAATCACGAGATCACATGTATAATGCAAGCAGGTGATTAAAATGTTCAAACTGTAAACATGAAAATTATTAGTTTACTTATTGCTTTTTTTAAATTTGTAAAGCATCTCATGCCAAATTTTAGGTAACTCAAAAGAGGCTGATTCAGTGCATATGTTCTCGTTTCGTAAATATATTTCTATTGATTCACGGATAATGGATGGGAAATAAACACTTGATGGAAAAATCCTTTTACTGTTATTTAAATCAATCTGCAAAAGTGCATAAAACTAGTTAGAAACTTGATTGGAGCAAAAATCACACTTCCTAATTTAAAGTGAATCCAGACAATTTATTAAACACTAATTTAAAACAAACACTAATTTTAAATGGCTAAATTTTATTTTATTTTTCTTTCTCATTGCGTGAAAAAATATTGAATCATTGGGTTTCGGCAGTCGAACCCAAAACGTGCGGATTAGATTCCAACGTTCTGCCTATTGAGCTACCTGAATCGATAACCACAATTCACTCAACCTTTATGGTAATAGCATCTGGTCTGTCATGTAGACAGCTCAACAGAACATAAGGTAATGGAACTCAATTAAACCGTGGATACTCAGATACACCTTTTTAACTCGATCACACTGATTGGTAAAGATACAGTGAAGGTGTCAGCTGGGTGCTAGTCTCAATAGCTCAATAGGAATAACGTTTGGTAATTTAAGCCAGAGGTCTTGAGTTTGAAACCCGGCCTGGACATTTTTCACTCAGTTGGAAAAAATACCAATAATTCGTATGTTATCTTTACCAACCAGTATGATTGTGTTAAAAATTATAAAAAAGGTAAATTTTATTTGATATATATTTTTTTCTCATTTTCAAAATCTATAATCCCCTTTAAAGAAATTTTTATGCATTCACAGCTTGTGAAGTTATCCGTATAACCTTATTAACTAAAAATAAAACTCTGCGGCGCTACAATCCGTTACGTTTTAAGGTCTATATTCATAAAATTAAAACCTATTAAGCCTACAGTGCCAAGCCCTGTTTTCTTGACCATGGACCCTGAAGTGCTATACTGCATACCATGCTGCATACTTTCCGGTCAGGTGGTTAGTCTAACTCAGGACCCCCAGTATTTAGTTTCCAAGCTAGCTTCGCACTCATTCTATTGATACCTGGGGGATGAAAGTTTGAGTGAATTTTCCCCAGTCCGCAGTTCGGAATCGTACTTTGGACCTGTTAGCATGGTAGTGTGGTAGCGCGACGCGCTGACCGCTAAGCTACTGGGCTTATGTGTAACATTAATACAAGCAAGTAATACAAATTTTCGAAATTTTATATGAACAAAGTGCTAGCACATATAATATTAATTTATTAAAAACTGCTATATTAATATGAGTGTTATAATAATCTCAAAGAAATGCGTTACAAAATATTATTTTGTTCCTCCCTTAAAAACAAACAGGAAAATAATGTGTTTTGGTTTAAAATAATTTTAACATGAGTTTACTTTTGTCAGTTATATAAAAAAAAATTGCGAGAATGTGCAGAATCCCATTAAAGTAAATAAATAATGCGAAACAAGTCTTAAGAAGAGATGAATATATTCTAAAGAAAAATACAATGTCTATCTGTTACAAATAACCTTGTTTGAGGATTAAAGGTGAGAAAGAATAAATTGAAAGAGGTATTTAAGTGTAATTTAAACTTCCTAGCCTGTACGATACGTATCAGCATACTTAATTTGAGAGTAAAAATACTGAAAATTAAAATAAAACATACCTTATCCTCTCGTAGTTGTAATATGCAAAACGAAAATGTATAAACAAGTTGCAATGTATGCAATCTACTTTACAAATGATAAATTAGCGGAGATTTATTTTTCTTTAGATTACATTAAATATTTAGTTACAATTATTCTGGCTTAGGAATCTTTTTCATTAAAAATTTGTATTGTAAGAGATAGTGTAAGTAAAGAAAGATTCGCTTTACGTCTAGATCCATTATCCTTTTTCAAGGACTTAATAAATTATTGTACGGTAAATATCTGAGTATTTGTTCGACCATTAAATCTAAAAAAGCAAACCGTATGAAACTTTCATAAAGCTATTATTTGAAAAATAAATTAAAAAATGAATTCAAATATTGCCAGCGATCAAAGACTATAATATAATCCAATAGTTTAAAGTGATTAGGAAAAAAGTGTGTTTAGATTAAACTCAATAATTTTCAAAACAAAACTTTTGTACACTCCGACGGAAAAAAAAAACAGAGAGAAAAACCCATGCATTTTAATGACCAAATTGTCCTATAAAAAACGAAAATAGCCGTCCGACTGGAAATTATATATTTTTTCAATTTATGCTTAAAAAAATAAGCTAAGCTAAGGGGGCCAATAGGTATCCATAGTGAAATTGTAACAAACGCGGAAATTTTCTATGCGGACACCTAATAATGACATCATATTTCAATTTTAGTTAAATTGTACCTGAGGATAGCAAACAAGTTGTCATTCGGTGAAGTAGTTTAGTAATTATACTGATTTAAAGTTTGGAACTCCACATGTTAAATTATTTTGTACTTTCTTATATCTATAATAGAAGAAAGTATTGGAATCTAAAATTTTGTAGACTTCCGGTTTTCGACGGATTTAGACGTTTTAGGGGTCAGATATCCTGAAAAACACGTTTTTACAAAATGTTGGTCTGCTCGTGTGTCTGTGTATCCTCGTTATCATCGAAAAGTGTATGAAGTTATGCATGGAATTGAACCAAACTTCATATATATTATTTTGGCTATGGCCAGCAGGTTCCAGTTGAAATTAGGGGTATTCCGCTGGGGATACTGTGATAGCGATGTTTGTGCCATTTTCCTTATTGTATCATCGGAAAGTGTGCATTGAATTGAACCAAACTTCATATATATGTTTTTGGCAATAACCGTGAGGTCCCAGTTGAAATTGGGGATATTGTC
Organism: Maratus michaelseni; assembly: GCA_963931845.1. Classification (NCBI taxonomy): domain Eukaryota; kingdom Metazoa; phylum Arthropoda; class Arachnida; order Araneae; family Salticidae; genus Maratus; species Maratus michaelseni. Next base: position 206,979,381 of record OZ007586.1, on the reverse strand, counting down.
CTCTGAAAGGAACGCTGTGATGGCGATTTTTGTGTGATTTTTCTTTTGTATCATCGGAAAGTGTATGAAGTTATGGATACAATTGAACCAAACTTCATATGTACGTTTTTGACTGTGGACATCAGGTCCTAGTTGAAAATGGGATATCCCCAGGAATGGGACGTTGTGTGATTTTTGTGCAATTTTTCCATTTTTGAAGTTTAACTGAAGAACTTCTGAATCTTTTTCAACGAAATGTTATATTTAGATGTAATATAATAGGTCAATGCTTGTATATAATTTTGGAGAACATCGAACTGAAGGTGATGCTGTGATAGCGAAATTTGTTCGATTTTCGGGATGGCCGTGGTAACTGTTGAATAAAATATCATATTGAATCATCCAATTGCACAATCCAGGTTTAATTTGCATATTTGTAATAAGTAAATTTTTAAACCTTTTTTTGATATATTACATGTTCTTTAGACTTCGTTAAGAAATTTACACCCTCCACTCCCCCATAGTTTTGAAATATTTATTGACAAAAAACTTGAAGTGCAATAAAAAATAAATAACAGATCTGTTAACTACTCATTTTTTGTTTCTAAAATGAATATTTAAAAAAAGTACGCTTTTTTAAGTATTAATGTGTATGAGATAGAAGAAAGTTTTGAGAATGGTACATCCAACAAGTTAATCGTTGCATAACAGATTGAATGCGGATTGTTTTTAAACATAACTCAAAACTGTTTGGCAGAGCGATCTGTAATTCGGATTTGCATATTTGAAGCTTCTACAAATTGATTTCTATTAAAAAGTATATAGGTTACAATTCATATTAATTTCAAAAAATATTTTTTCCCTTAAAAACTAGCCGAATTGCAGCAACAAAATATTATTTTACCCTTAGGAGTTTCAAAACTAAGGTAAAATTTACTGAAAAATCCAAATATAATGTCACCATTAGGTGTTCGTATAAAAAATTCCAGAGTTTTTTTACAGTTTCAGTATGGAGACGACCCCTGAGTTTATTTTTTAAGATGAATTGAAAGAACACACAATTTCCAGTCGAATGGATATTTTCGCTTTTTTTTTCCTGTGACAATTTGGCGATTAAATTGTATGGGGTATCTTTTTTCTTTTCTTTTTGGCTAACAGTGTACTTTACGCGTTAAGACAATTTCGAAACGTTCAAAGTCTATTTACACAATAGTTAGATGAACACACAGACGAATATACAGGGTGTCCACTCTCAAGGTTGTACAATGCTAATTCCTAAATCGGCTAATTCCTAAACCGTTAGTCATAGACTGTTAGTCATTAGCTCCAATCGCAAAAATGTTTTAAATGAAGTAAAGAGGTATTTTAAAAGCGATTTGGGTCAATAAAAACATTTATTAAAATGTTTCAATATTTAATTTTTATCCCCGGTCCTATAAGTGATATTTAGTAAAAGTTTTCCTATTACACTAACAAGACAGACAAAAGAAGTCCCATTCATCTAACACTAAAATTGACCGAGTTATGAAACTTTGAATTGCATGACTTATACTAATTTTCTGCATCTGAACACAGATGAGTTCGACCATGCTTCGAAGGATCGTACACAAAATGCTTAAAGTATTAGTAGAATTTATTTCGCGTGTATCTGCACTTTAACCGAAAGTAGTCACATCGTACAAGTATTACGATAGTGTTAATTTTTCTTAATTAAGTTTCAGATTGGTTAAAATAATTGTATTTCAACATATGCCTTATTTTGTAGAGAATTGAGACTCTTGCTTTTCATCATTTCATTTGACAAAAATTCTGTTATTTTTTCACTTATATTTTTAGTACAAGTTGTATAGTTTGCTTTAATGTGTAAGAATGAAAGTAGATTTCAAATTTATATTGTAATGTTAATTTTACTCTCAACTGTTATTTTTTTATATCTGACGATTATTTGTATTTCTAGTAAATTTGAGAATGACCTCTATTTCGCAGCAAAAATTATGCTTCAACTTTAAAAAGTCCTTCTGGCGTGTACCGAGAGGAAAAGGTAGCTTTCGTAGTCCATGTTTTTACAAATTCAACTAATTTTACTCAAACACACGAAGCTAAATTGCTTAGAACCCTATTATAGAAGATTCAATCCCAGTTTTCGTTAATACTGAATTTGAATACGAATTTCAGCATGAGAATTACAGCATAACGAAAATCAGATTGTTTCAAAATGTCATCCAACCTAGAAATTCAAACTGCCATATCTCTATCATTTTTTTTAAGATACAGCCAAAACAAAAAATGTTCCGGAATCCTTGTATCACGATCTAACACTTAAATAAAACAACTTTTTCAATTTATAATATTTTATACATATTTTTGAACTTAAAAAAAAAATTAAAATATCTAACTTGCCGCCATTTTGAAACAAGATGGCGCATAAAGCTGACCAACGAACTCGGTCGCGACCTTGGTACTTTCTGTACACATGATCAGTCACATTCATATCGGTTCATAAACACGTGAGTTACAGCATAACAAATATCAGATTGTTTCAAAATCTCAGCCCCCCTAGAATTTCAAACTGCCATATCTCAGCCATTTTTTAAGATGTAGCAAAAACAAAAAATGTTCCAGAATCCCTGTATCATGTTCTAACACGTCTAAACAATGTTTCCAATTTATAATTTTTTTGTACATCTCTTTGAATTTCTAAACAAATAAAAAATTTTAACTGGCCGCCATTTTGAAACAAGATGGCGGATGAAGCTGATCAATGAACTCGGTCGAGACCTTAGTATGTCCAATGCACATACTCAGTCACATCCAATTCGGTTCATAAATAAGAGAGTTACAGCATGACATATGCCATATATATATATATATATATATGTCAACATTTGAACGGAGGGGGGTTTGGGGATCTGGGGTTCATGAACGGTGAAAATATACCAAAATGTTTTGGAATTGCTTTCCTTCGAACGGCTGCAATAGGTAGCTTTTTGTAATGAAAGCTACCTAATACTTGTTTACCTCATTTAAAACATTTTTGCATTTGAAACTATATGTCTATGACTAACGGTTTAGGAATTAACCATTGGACACTGTTGAGAATGGACACCCTGTATAGATTTGTTATCTCCAGATACAATTAAAATATTCATGAGGCTACCTGAAAATAAGTATATTGAAAAAATACTGAATTTTGTTCACCCATGACAAAATCATAAGCCAACATTTCTAAATATTAATGTATTTTAATTCTGTTAGCCAATTTCTTTGAAATATAAAAATATATATATACATATTTTACTTACTCCATTGCCTCTAATAGCTGTTGTGGTCGTATCTTTTGCTTAGGTACAACTTCTAATACAGTTCCATCTTCTTCTCTTTTAATAAATGCTGTTGATACATGGACGAGGACCTAGTAAATTTAAAACAAAAACTATAACAAAATTTCAGAAATCGTTTTACTTTAAAGTACGATAATTTTTTTTTAACATTTTACGGGCTTGCAAAATGAATATATTTTAATCTGTAAATATGATATAAAAATGTTCGGCACAGTTTTCATAGAAAAAAATGAATAAAGGGAAAAGGGAGAAAAACAGGAGAAAGAGTGTAAAAACTAATGATATGAGTATCACTAGCAATCATATATCACCAGGAAAATATTTTTGATATACTGTGGAAAACTCTTATAATGAAATTGAAGGGTGGGTGAAAATTACTAGTCACACAGTGACTCTGCTATATCTGGTTTTCCTACAACATTAATAATTTCATCAAGAAATATACTAATTTTTGCAAATTGGGCGTTTTAATAATCCATGTAGTTTTTTAGGATATAACACCAAAAGAAGTCATTTAATTTCCATAATAATTTTGTAATTTTTAATTATATTTCCTTAATTATATTTTGAGATTTATGCTACTGAAAATTAATCATATAATTTATTATAACCAATCCATGTACGATTCAAGTCCAAATTTTATATCAAATAACCGTTTATGTTCATGAAATTTTTTACAGATTATTTAAGTAGCTTTAATATAACTTTCATTTCTTGGAAATGAAGCTTTATTGTAGTACTAGCTGATCCGCCCGGCGTTGCCCGGTCCGTCAAAAAATAATATGAAACGCGAGATCACTCATTAAATCGCTGCACGAAACCGTTCCTCTGGTAACTCTTTGTCTTTCGGGAAATAAATAGAGAGATGGATCCCGAAGCGGAAGTAAATCCAATGCCATCCCCACAAACGTCTGGATCATTTGATTCAGAGCGGGTCATTTTTTGGTCTAAACTAAAAAAAGGTTACCGTCGGATTTTCACAAAATTTGCATTTCCGGAATCACAAAAATAAACTACGTACAGACTGTGAGTTTCGATTCAGTACCTCCAATACTTTTCTTAATACTTGAGAATGAGGGAAAATGAAACTATTTCATTGTCTGGGATTATCAAATTGGTAACTTTCTTTTGCTGTTTCAATAAAAATAGCCATTTTAGGCGCACGCGCAAGACAATCTTTTAGTTCTACCGCCAGGGATATATTCTGTTCTAAACAAATTTTCGACACAGGTTCCCGCTGCCTACAATACAGTGTATAGCAGACGCGCTGCAAACTCTTTTTGTTCCAGTTTCCACCACCAGGTGGAGCATTCTGTTCTAAATAAACATCTTTCTGAACGAAACTCTAGCACTCGCCCCCGCTGCTTACGGTACCGTGTAGAAGGTGCCCTGTGCACGCGGGAAAATCTATTAGTTCCACTTTCCACCGCCAGAATATACCAAATCTACGTCTTAATTAATAGCTATATCTTAATTAGTTCATGTTAAGTTGAATGAACCGATTCCTGTTGAAATCGGGCCCATAGAACCCGAGAAAATAAATCACCCCCCTGGATATTAATATTCATAAATGGTGGTAACCAAGGGTTGAAAAAATTATACCGAAGTTTATTTAGTACCTGGGAGAACTCGTAAGTATCTTAGAAAAGATTTCGTTTGAATCGGACCACGATTAAATGCAAAATTTTTAGTTATATTTTCCACCGTTAGGGGGCGCACTCTATTCTAAACAAATCTCTTTCCAAACGAAACTCCAACACGTGTCCTCGTTGTTTATGGCACTGTATAGAAGGCGTGCCGTACACGCGCTAAAAATCTTTTAGTTCCACTTTCCACCGCTATGAGTTGCCAAATCTATCTATATCTTAAATAGTCCATGTTTAGATGAATGAATCAATTACCGTTAAAATCGGGCCCTTTATTTGAATCGGACCAGTTTTAAATGCAAAATTTTTTAGTCCCACTTCTCACCGCTAGGGGCACACTCGGTTCTAAATAAAACTATTTCCGATCGAAAATCCGGAACGTGTCCCTACTGCCTACACCATATAGCAGGCGTGATACGCATGCGCTGCAAAATCTTTTAGTTCCATTTTCTACCACCAGGGGACGCCAAATCTGTATCTGAATTAATCATTCATATCTTAATTAGTTCGTATTAAGTTGAATGAACTATTTCTCATTAAAATTGGGCCCACAGAACCCGAGAAATTACCCCTCTGTGAGGATTAATGTTCAGAAATAGTGGGACACAAGGGCTGAAAAAAATTATACCGAAGTTTATCTAGTACCTGGGGAACCGGAAAAAAAGTTTCGCTTGAATCGAACAAAAAAAAAATTCTGATTTTGGAGGCAAGGGGGAAAGAGGGAATTTCGAACAGAGCATTAATGCGATATTTAAATTACAACCGACACTCACCTGCTCCCCCCCCCACACACACACACAGAGAGAGAGATAATTAAACCAGTGACGTTAAAAAATTAGGAATTATCATTAACTTTTAAAACAGAAACAAAATGATTCTTTTTTTCTTTTTTTTTTTGACATACAAAAACAATAAGTTATCGTTGTCAATTTCTTAAATCAAATACATAAATGACGTCACGTACATGAAAAAACTCTAAAAATCGCATAAAACAAATCGCGAAATTGCAATCAGCTGACGACTTTTTCATCTGCCAATCACAATTACCCTGTTGACTTCCAGCTGTGCCTACAATCTTATCAGCTACCAATCACAACAGCCCTCCAACGGCGTTCTTCTAGTAAGCTATTTGAAACAAAAAACGCTGCAAAACATGAAAAAAAAAAAGATTAAGAAATGAAATTTTAAAAAATCTAATCAAAAAATCCATATTGGTTTAATTAATAACTCGCCTTTCCCTTTTAAAACCATTATTTTTTATCTGTAAATAATTATCAACTCTCACCAATCCAAAAAGAGGGGAAAAAATGACGATTCTGAGCGTAACTGAGGTCGAAATGGAAGCAACCATTGAACCAATCAAGCATTCTGGGCAAAATTTTTTAGTGTCGGAGAAACAAAATCGCGAAATATTCAAAAATCGCTGTACGAATTCCGAATAAACTTTATTGAAAAGAGGATAAAATTTACTATATTGGGCTAAAAGATTGGAACTGGATTCCTGTTACTAATGCGGAAAAACTGCAGCAAAACATGAAAAAACGCTAAAAGTCGCATAAAAATTTAAATAAAAAAATCTATTCAAAATTTCCAAAATCTGGTTTCGAGGTGCAAAACTGCATGCTTAGAGGTACCTTCCCACCAAATTTTGTAGCTCTGCGGGCAGCGGTCTCTTCAGAACACAGCACGCAAACACACAAATACACAAACTTCCTTCTTTATTATAGTTAGGAATGCATGTATCGAGTTTCATTTGTTTGTTGACATATTGGCAGTTGCAATGAGTTTTTCAACATCCATTAAGGCTGTTTCTGGAAGATTTTTAATGTAACATACAGTCTCGGAAAACAAAAAACTAATATCGTGCTGGTTTCAGCACCGTTTGTTGTAGGAGATTGGTGCCAATCCATTGAAAATAACTTCTATTTTTTAATTTTGTTTTTTAATTTTTCTAAACGGGATATTTATATAAATAAATGAACACACAGTTTAATTCTTTAACAGCAACCCCTAAATTTCGCACAAAAATAAAATTTGCAACCTGCAATTAGCCTAAATAAAGATTTTCGTGTTATTTCAACAATTAGCTTTAGAGTTATCAACTTTTTTTTTATAAAGATCAGACTTCAGGGATTACCTCTAAGTTTAAATACAGTACTTCTGTCTAGTGTATGAGTATCGAGTATATCCAAAGCATCAACCACTAAACCCATATAAAAAAAATTTTATATCTAAAAAAGAAAAAAAAATGGGAGAAAGAGCTATTAACTTAATAATTCATATTATTAAAAAAATAAGATTTTATGTTTCTTTTTGAAGCAGCGTGCTCATGCAAAACATCAGTGTGATGAGATTATTATTTTAAGAAATATAAATAAAAGTATGTGAAAATAATTTAGTATTAAAGGATCAAAACTTTGAATAATTGTAATTCCACAACTTTTGGCCCAAAAGAACTTGAAATTTGGTATTCTGGCATAAATTTTAATAAAAATCAAAAATATTTTGTTGAAATTTGATGTCTCTATTGAAAAAAATTGAATTTAGTTTAAAAATTAATATATAGGCTCACCAAATCTTAATTAATGCATATTAATTCATAGTAGACATCAATCCTTATCGATTTACAACTTCCTTTTTTCTCTACCATAAACGGTACTTAAAACAGCATGGGGTGAAGATTTTTTTCTTTTTGTTTAATTTGGTTATTATTTATTTATTATTTACTTTTTAGGCTATACATTTTTAAATTATTCATACTTTTTAATAATACATTTTTAAATTGTTCGTAAATCATCCGAAAGTTTTATTTGCATTAATTTCTTCATCTACCTTTCATTTGTTAGTTAAATGATATTTTTGTTACAAAATTTCATTATACGTGGTTTTAGGTTTTGCAGTATCCTTTATCGGCATTATCATTTCGATCGCTTAAAAAATAACAGAAAAAATTACTGTTTACAGAATTCAATTTAAATTATATATTTAACATTAACTGGGTTCACTTTATGTGAGTTTTCCTGTAATAAATTAAACCAATTTTATATGAATTTACGTTACGTGTAAACACAGTAGAAGCTCTATATAACGCAGCTCACTGTATTACGGCATTACAAAGAGGTAGAAAATATACTCCCGATCAGAAACACAAATAATTTGTATATATTTTAAATAAAAAAATATATTTCTTAAATGAGGAATCTTCGTAATTTATTAGATTATAAAGTTAATCGTTTATTTTCTATACAACATTTTAATTGTTTTACTATGTACGTGCTTACAATAGCTATAGTTAATTATAATTATTATTTTTATTATGTAGAAGTTATGACTACTATGTAGTAGAAAAAAGTAATTCAATTGATAGAAATGCAAATGTATTCAATCAGTATTCATGTACTGCATCTAACCAGTGTAAAAGAAAGCGCAAAAAAAGAAAAAAAAAAGACGGTCGGCAACATTTTAATAGTTTTACTATATACGTGTTTACAATTGCTACTGTTAATTATAGTCAGGGTGGTGCAAAATTTTAATCATGACTAAAGATTGACGATGAAGTTTAATCGTCAATCTTTAGTCATGATTAAACTTTTAATCGCTAGTTTTCAATAGTTAATCTAATTAAAATTTTGCACCACCTTGATTATAGTCACCGGGGTGGTCATCTTTGCACCATCTTTGCTAATTATAGTCAATTTTTCTGTTATGTATAAAACTTTATAACTACTAACGATGTAGAAGAAAGAAGTAATTTAATTTATAGAAACTCAAATGGATTCAAATAGTATTCCTGTATTGCTAACCAGTATAAAATGAAGCGCAACAGAAAACAAGAACGAAAAACCATGCGTCAAGCATAGATTATGGAACACTTTCCAACACAGCCAGAAAACTGTATTGAAACTTCACCGTTAAATAAGGTGAAAGAAGATATGTAAGTAAACAGTTTAGAAAACATATATCACATTGAAAAATACAGTTTTCGAAATTACCTTCCAGTGTCAAAAAAGTAGTCGAATTGTTTTGTGCAGCCCTGTATATGATCGATAGATGTGGATATATAGTATGATAAAATTTAGTTCAGTTAGAATAGTTAGAATAGTTATTCACATTTAGCAATTTTCGCCAATCAATGGAAATGCACACGAAATCTTTTGTATCTTTTGTCTCTGTGTATTACCTGAAGGCCTTTGTACACACAACATATTAAGCTAAAAGGAAACTTAAAACTCACTCGCAGCAATTACCAACCGTAAACGACAATGTATCTTTTTCTTTGCTTAGCCCTGTATATGAATTTATTTATATTCCACAAACTTCGATTAGTCTACTAAATAGAGCTCAGCAGGAAAATGCGCAAACACAATTAAAAACTACCCTTAAGCAATTCACTCCTATAGTCTGTAATATTTACGAATGTCCTTGTGTAGCCCTGTATATGATCAACCGAGTTTATAAACACACATGAAAAAATTTAGTTAATAAACGCAATGCACACAAGAGAACAATTTATAGTGCACCTCAGTAATGCATATAATTTCCATTGTGTTTCGAATAGTGAAATATCACTAAATTACACTGCAAACGATTTTCCCCCATAGAACGATGTAAAACAGAATTCTTTTGTTTGACCTTGTAAATGAATAGTAAATGCTTTGCAACCCATTTTCTACAAAAAGCATATTTTATTGTGTTTCATAATTGCATATAAATTTCATTATGTTTTAAATGACGCAGCGTCATCAAAATGAACTTGAAACAATTATTTCCAATTGACTGTAATGTAACGGAATACTTTTAATTGTCCCTGTAAAAAAACTATAAGTGCTACACACTTCTGTTGAAATAGGGAACATGCTATAGTAAACGACAATAACATACAAAAATTTCAGGACAATCGAAGCATATTTACGGAAGTTAGAGCACGGACAGACGGGCAGACGGCAGACAAATCGAAGTCATAAACACTTTTCAACTAGGTTGGAAAGTGTTAAAAACGTTCGGCATTCAAATTTATTTCTTTTATTTTATGGACTTAGTACCATTATACAGAAAGTTATCAATAATTTCATCAAGAGATTTTTGAAGAACTTTTAAAACAGTTAACTTTGTCCAATTGTATTATTATATTTCGTGTTATTAATAAATAAGAAAAGTTTAATATTATTTATAGTTACCTGATTTTTAATTAAACTTGGTGTTCGTTACATCAAGAACAAGTTTTTTAATATAAAAATCTGCAAATATTAAAAAAGAAAAATGTGTAGTTCTTAAAAATGAAACTTACCTTAATGTTAGGCGTCTCGTGGCACAAATCCAAAATACTTTTTGTTGCTTTTAAATTATGATCCACGGCTTGTCTGGATAAAAGAAAAAGAAAATGAGTAAAGAAGAACTGTGTAAGAAGAAACATTTGTAAAAAGAAAAATAATAAAATGTACAAAGATCACTAAAGGTTTCAGATTTCAGGTTTTTTCTTCTACATTTTTGATAAATGAAACATTCTTTTATTTATATATTTTCTCTTTGAAATATATTTATAACAATAGCACAAATCTTAACTAAAGTATAGTAGAATGGATATAAAAAGTTTTTAATTCATGGTATGATAATAACTACATTTAGTTAGAAAATTACAATTTTTAAGTTGCTACAAATAATTCAAACATTGCAATTGCTTTAAAAACATTTATAAAATAAACTCTTAATATATTTATTGATACTTTTATTTGCTTCATAACTACTATATTAGTATTACTATTATACTAAAAAGTTTAGTATATAAAAATAATTGGTAAAACAACGGCAGATATAAATTATCTTTAACGAACAGGTACTCCAGAACGTATTTGTATATTTTGTGCATACTTTAACCATTAACAAATAATGAAATGTTTCATATTTTAAAATTATTAGGATCTGATTTCCTGACCATGAGCTTTTTTATTTATCCGTACCATTATTACACATGGAAAACATATACTAATCACTTAGCTAAAATAATGTTACGCAGTTTTAAATAAAATTTTCAATCTCTTCTAGAGAGTATAAGATGATCAGAATGTGAATAATTATAGTATGTTTACATGAGTCTATCGTATATACGAGATATCTGGTTTATTTTGCAGTATAGGCTTACACGCTATTTAATACATTATTTTATGGTTGAAGTACATATCAAATAAATAACATTTATTTCTGATAAGTTAACAATTTGAAAATATTCATGTTTGATTTGAAATCTGGCCCTAAAGAGCAATGTATAAAAACATTCATCCGAGTTTTTCATAATCGGTGCATAACTTCAAACGTATATATAAAAAAATATGCAATTTAATAAATTTATTTAGTTTTATATTAAAGTTCGAAAGTTTTTTTTTATGTAGTATAAATGCATAAGAACTCATATCGTATCAATTCATGATTCATTTAAATATACCACTGGTTATATTAGAACTAATGCTAAAGCTTCAGTCATAGGCAATAAAGATTTATATGACTATTCAAATGGCTGGCATGATTTTAGTCAAGACAGTAAAGAGTCCATGATAAAAGGTGAATGACTATAGATTGGACATAATTTTTAAACTCCCAGAAATGCAATTAACTTGCGATAAATATCATTTGAAAGAAGATCTTCTGCACTACTTAATAAAGCAGTTTAATAAAAAATAGCTTCTGGGTCGAATAGCGTTCTTGGTGCGCCTTAATAACTAATAAATAAAAAGAAAACTGCTCAGTTAAACTGAGGGCATTGAGCTCACAGGCTATTCACACTAATTGTATATTATACTCTTATTTCAACGAATTTCAAATAAGCACTCGAAAATTAAAGAAATTGACAGTATATTAACGGGGATATCATCCCCAGTTCCCCCCTTATAATTAACTAATGAACCCCACAAACTAATCAGGAAAGCGTCTTATTACAATGAACATATATACAAAATTTGAAGCAAATCAGATAATTCTGCAGGAAAAATCCATTTATCTAAATTAAGGGGGGGTTAACCCCTTTTCCCCCTTTACACTTAAACAATGAATCCCCAAAACTAATCAGAAAAGCCCCTTAACACACTGAACCTATATACAAAAATTGAAGAAAATCGATAATTCTGCATGAAAAACCCATTTATCTAAATTAAGGGGGGGATTAGACCCCATTTCCCCTTTTATACTTAACCAATGAACCCCCAAAAGTAATCAGTAAAGCGCCTTATCACAATGAACTTATATACAAAATTTGAAGGAAATCGAATAATTCTGCATGAAAAACCCATTTATCTAAATTAAGGGGGGTAGCCCCCCGTTTTCTCCCTTTATACTTAACCAATGAACCCCCAAAACTAATCAGGGAAGCGCCTTATCACAAGGAACCTATGAACAAAATTTAAAGCAAAACGATTAGTTCTATCAAGAGTTATCGCGTTACGTACATACGTACATACAGAACGGGCGGGCACATAAGCTCTCAGGCTTTGATAACCTGTGAGCTAAAAATCTATTAAATAATATCAATAAGACATTTACAGTCATTCAGGGAGTTTTAACGATCTATAGAAAAGAATAACCTAAACCTTGTTAAATATCTTGAACAAAAAGCTTACTAAATCAACTCACAGCTTGCAAAATCACCAGCATACTTCATTCCATTTTTTTTTTCTATTTCATTAAGAAACTACATATATCTATACATGGGAATAACAATTTCACAAAAATATAAATGCAAAATTTAGATTATAAATGAAATAAAATTTATACCTTAAGGGGTCATTAAAGTTTACGCTTGCAGCAGAATGAATCACTATATTTACATTTTGACGAAGTTTGTCATAGTCTTCAAATGACATCCCCAATTTATCAGCTGAAATATCTCCCTCGATTACATGCAGCCTTTTCCGGAACATTGGGAAAACCTCTTTTACATTTTGGAATAGCTGGAAAACAAATGAATTTTCAGAATATTGGTATTTTAAACTATGCTATTTAATAACAAAGGGCAAGAATGCAGTGAAAGTTTCTACCATCTTTCCTTAAAATTGGTAGAACATGATTATGCTTTTAAACACATAACTGTATGATTGTTCAGAAGAATAAATATGGGTCATTTTTATATTAAGTAAAATTTGAATCATTTACATTTTCTTTTTAAAACTGATTTTTAATAATTAATGAATTAGTGACAAAATTCATTCAGCAGAACCTTTTATGTCTTGATTAAACATAATTTTTATTTAACATAAGATTATAACTGCAAAAAGTAAGGAATCAGATTAAAATGTCACCTCCCTGGAATGCCCCACAAAAGGCATTGTACTGTATGTGTTACTGTCATCGTTAACGGAAAAAAAAGAAAGTAATGAAAACAGTTAGTTCTGTTCTTTGAATGTTATTTTCATTAAAAGTACAAAAGGAAGAACTAAAGCATTATTATTTTTAAATTTCAAATTCTGTCCCTAGAACTAATGTCATCCTATGTGGTAACACATCGGCTGATAAGTTCCCGGTCTGGCACACAGATGGTGTTGCAATCGCCGAACCGATGCTTTTTTTAGTAAATACTAACCTTTAAAAGGTAGCAGAAAAATGTCATGACAATTCGCCGTGTGTATAAAGCGTTAGAGTGGTTTCAGTTGAACGACATTGTTGATAAACAAAAAAATGGATAAACAAAAACTTCAAGAATTGTTATTTGATGGGAAAAAACACCGTTCAAACAAAAGCTTGGCTTGATAAGCATTATCCGGACACTGCACCAGGTATATCAACTATTGTTGACTGGTTTGCTGAATTTAAACGTGGTCGTACGGACACCAGTGATGCACCACGCAAAAGAGGTGGTTACTCCGGAAAACATAAAAAAAGTCCACAAAATCGTTTTGGGGAACGTAAAGTGAAGTTGCAGGTGATGGCTCAGACTCTGAAGATATCCAAGGATCGGGTAGGTTTTATTTTGAATGAACATTTGTCTATGAAAAAGCTGTTGTCAAAGTGGCTGCCGCGCGTGTTGACTTTTGAACAAAAACAACAACGAGTCGATGATTCTGAGCACTGTTTGGAGCTTTTTCGTTATAAAATTATGTTATTTATTATTAAATTATTATTATTATTCATTTATTAAATTAATATTATTAAATTATTATTATTAAATTATTATTATTAAATTATTATTATTATTATTAAATTATTATTATTATTATTAAATTATTATTATTTATTATTAAAGTTATGTTATTTATTAAAGTTATAAAGTTATAAAGTCATAAAGTTATAAAGTTTTGTTAAAAAGTTGTGTTTTCTTTATTAGACCGGGAACTTATCAGCCCATGTGTTATAACTGGCTAAGAAATATATTATGGTTATTATTCAATATTCAATGTTTGTAGTTAAATAAACCCCTCTTTCTTTCAAGTGTTTAAGAAAATTAAAGTAATGCCCCTTTTTTAAAAATAATATTTTAAAGCCTTTTGCATTTGGTAAGCCTCCATTTTGTGTGTGTGTGTGTGTGTGTGTGTAAAAATCTGTAGGTCTCCTTGGGTTAAAAATATTATTATTTAATCAGACCCCAAAGCCAACGTGTGCGACCTAGTTATATTTTTCATTGCCTGGGAAAGCAGATAAAAAAAATTCCGAAATTTTTCGAAAACATTTTATTAGTGTTGTAAACAAGATGCACAAAACCAGCGCATTTAATTCTGCCTATGATCAGTTTTCATGGTATAGCCTTCGTTTCGGTCATTAAACTTGTACGGATCTTTGTCACACGAAATATAACTTAAAATGGCTTTTGTGTTAAGTGCCTCCTTTTCCATCAGATGTTTCATCCAGAAATCCAACAGCTTCACTTCCCCGAGGTCAAGGGAAACGCAGGTGCTGTGTTCTGCAAATTTCAGTGAGAATTTGAAAAAGCGAGCCCCTTCGTAAAAAGTTCTCAAAATCTCTTGGCGCACGGAATCAGAAAGGGCGGAGTGTCAATATCCAGCCTATTATGTGAGAGTTTTCGGGTGGATCACTGGTCAGAATGAATTACTTTTTATATACAGGGGCTAGTGAGACTACGGCAGTGAGCTTTTACCTAGAATAGTGTGTGGACGACAGTATTTTACCAACTAAAAGCCAATGTAGGGCGCAGATTTGCCCCCCCACGGGACCCACGGGGGGGAGTAAACTTTGCACCCCCCCCCCCAAAAAAAATAGACTAGTACCGGATTGCTAAGGTTAGTAATTCAGATGGTGTATTTGATCTGAGTATATATTTTTTAATGTGGGTGGGGGTAGGGGGAGGAGAGAAGAAAAAGAAAGAAATATTGTAAGAAATTGCATAATTATGCTAATAGTTTTAACATGACAATGTGAGCGAAGAGAGAGAAAATCCCTGGTAGGTTTTATTTATTAAGATGTTATATATATATGTCTGCGTGTGTATAAATATAACTGGAGATATCCATTTCGTATTTTAAGGATGTTTGGAAACAAGTTACTTCCTTGTTTTCTTCAAATGTGACAATAGTCACCAATAGACAACAATAGGCTTTTTTTACGTAGGCAACTTTACGTTCACTACATGTACTACACATCTGACCTTATATGTAAAACCACCTGATTTCTAATTTTATAGGATTATATGGGACTTATTTTTCAATTTATCAATTATTGCTGTAACTTTTTGAATTTTCACGATATTTAACTGGTCTTTTTATATGAGTTGCCCTATAGTATTGACTATCAAATCATGACAAATATCTTTGCTGTAGTTCGGGCATGCGTAGTTAAAATTTATTTCATAAAAATACCTATATCTCATCAAATATTCAATATATTAATATTTTAATCACAGTATACTATTTCTACGATTTTTTGTCAAGATTTTGGAAAGCGGTGTTAAATTCGGCTGAAAACTCTGCATGCTATAAAAACAAAATCTTTTGAAGTATTCACAGAAACGTTAACATCTTCACGAATATACGTGCTATGCTTACACAAATGCACACAAATGTTGAACAGGATCTACATAGTCATTTGCTACAGTGACAGACCATTTTTACCATTTTCTGTTTCTTGGGTGATCGAAAATATTATTATATTATTTTATTATTAAAATTATTATCCTCCCCTAATTGTCCTCGCGACAAAATCTTCACTGAAAAACATGAAGTCAAACATGATCTTTACATCCTCGAAGTTCAAGGGCATTCCGAGCATTTCCTAACGAGTTATAGTAAGATATTCGACGAAACGTCTGAAATTGGTCACTGCCCCTTAATTTCTGGACACCAGTGTATAAATATTTTCCTTATTTTATTTATTTTTTATGGAAGATAATCACCACCTTTCTTATCGATCAATTGTAATAAATTATATACCAAAAATTGTTGATCTATTTAATCGGATACAGGACTTTAAATCCGTGATTTTGGATAAGTGGGATTTGTTTTCACAAGCTCTCATTAACCACCTCATTAACAATGTAAGGGCTTATTATGCAACTTGTACCTTAAAACTTTTTGTTACCTTAGCTTTTGTACATCAGTGTATCGTAAAATCGTATCTAACCCTTTATCAGTATAAATAATGAGAAATCATTTATTCTTAATCCTATCATATTTCAGAAAAATTAAAGACCGGAATCATTAAAAGATTTCAAAATAGTCATTGTTCTCAGTGAAGGAAATCGAATATACTCACCATACTTCCCAAGTGTGCAAAACTTATGGAAGTATAAAATTTAAATGTAAGAAAAATATTGTAAATAAATGCAGACAATTGTGGAAATATATTCAATCAATTTGTGCGAAAAACTTACCTATGATTATTTTGCCTGATTTGTCGTTTAAAAACTACACTGTATACTTTGCTTTTGTAGTAACAATAAGTTCATTTTTTTCTTTTATATTTGCTGTTACATGTATTTCTACCATTAGCTCGTTTTATTTGAAAATACACTATTTGTCTTAGCAAAGCAAAACTTCTACTTATATTCAGTGTTAGAAAAAGATGCTGATTTAATTTTTACGCAGAATTTGATACTTCTAGGAAAATTTAACAAAAACAAACATATTGAAAATTAATACACAAACATTGTATTTTGTGAAATTAGCTATTTATTTACGAATTATTATTAGTTTCTTTTCCTTTTTAGATTCTTGAATTCATCTCGAAGTTGCAAGAAACTGATTGGAATGTATCATCGAAAAAAATACTGCAAGCATTACCATGTTTGATTTCTATCAAATAATGTTCTACATTTCTTTTTTCATCACGTGTTAAACAAATCAAATATGAGTACAAAGCATATGTGTGTAATGTGTATCTATGCTATGTTCTTTTTTCATCAAATGTGTAAGATTTTATCATCAAATAAAATGTGCGTGACAATGCTCTAATATCAAATAAATGCCTAATATTTAATTTATCAAAATTTTCTCAAGACTCACATTTGTCAAATTGTGTGAAACGTATGAATCACACATTTCACATCATCTTTAAGGCAAAACGTGTGGTCTTCAAGTTTTACCCAGATATACGAAATCTGAAGCGTCAGTATTTGTAAAAATATTGCGGACATTTTGTAAATTATCAAAACGGTAATAAATTTCAAGTTTTAACAATCTTTCCTGGTAATTTAATTTAAAAAATATCATTATATACCTTTGATTTAATTTCTTCCCTATGTACAGAGTGCTTCAAAATTACTCTTATCTTTTTTTAAAACACAAAGAGACTTGTAAATGTAGCATGAGAGGGCACTTTGTAAATTTTGAGAATGCAGAATTTGTACTGTGGATGTAACAGACAAGCGAATGATTGATTCATTTTTCGTCAAATCTAGTCATCCTTAACTCGTCACATCTGGCTACAGTGTCTAGAAATATATAGTGTGGAAATCTCGTATACCGGTATTGCTTTAGAATGCATCCAAAAAGTTACATTTTCTAAGGCGGCGCTGCCATCAAATTTATTGCTTGAAAGTGTAAACACTAGGCGTTAGTTACAGCGTCTAGAAATATGTGAAATTTATGTATAAACATGTAAAATTTATCGAAGATACTGAAAAATCGAAATTCTCATTGTTTTGTTCCTGGTTGTGTTACACAATACAAGAACAGAAAACTGTCTATTTTCGGTGTACCCAAAAAATTTTACGCTTGGAAAGTGCAAATTAGTGATTTTATTAAAAAAAATTATAAAATATGCTCTTTCTTTTTTAAAATAGGGCAATAAAACAGGAGAAAAATGTATTTAAACTTTGTATTCAGGATTCCTAAATTGTTTTCTCAATGAATAATCATAATTTAATATTAAAATATTAATTGATAAAAGCGTATTTAAAAAAATATATATATTACTCACTTTATTTTTTTATTTATATTTTATACATTTTAGTGTTTAAAATATTTCATTGCTTCTGTTTCCCAGCCAGTTGACATATTTTAGCGAGGCATATTTTATGACGAACATCTTCAACTAATTTGTTTTATATTTAAAAGCAAATTTGTAATTTTTAAAAAAACTTAATTTTTTCATGAATTAATATCTTTTAGATTTCAGCATTTTTTTCTTTTAACTGATATATAACATATATTTATCTTTTTTTTTATCCTTAAAATATAAATAAATAACTATCACTTATTTGGTTTAATTTTAACGTGTATTTCTATTTTTTCCCTTAAATAAATAACTATGATTTATTTGATTTTTTATTGGCATTTAGTTGATTGAAGCCAAAATTTTCGCCTCTATTGCATATATCCCTGCATGCATACTTATGCATTAAATGTATTATGTCTTACAATATATTATAAAATAGTGTTAATTTTTATTTTTGTTTTAATTAAATGGCCTGGAAACATTAAATATAGGGCTAATTGAATGCAATATCTTAATATCTATCTCTATTCGGGTTTAAAGAATTAGGTAATAAAAACATATCTTTTTAATTTGCTCTGCAAGTTATATTTTGCTTTAAATTATTTTAAATATAAAATCCCAGAAAATATTTCCAGTCTAAAATTAAGAAACTGAAATAACAGTCTTTAATTATTATTACTGATTTTCTTCGTTTCTAATAAGAAAAATTAAATTGTCAAACAATGAATATAAGATAATTATAAAAGTTTGATAGTTATTTACTCCAGAACTGTAATATTTACGTTTACTTTTTCTGTCTACCATTATAAACTCGTAATACAAAATTTAATAACTACAATGTTCTGGCAATCTGTTTCATTGTAGCTGGCTTATTAAAATTAAAATTAAAATTTTAAAAATAAAAAGTTGTGTGTGTGTGTGAGGGGAGGGGGTAGTGATCATCTTGCAGGTTTTACTTGTGCTTAAACCTGTGATGATATGAAAATACGAAATTTTATTAAATAGTTTCTTGTTACTGTTATAAATAAAGCTCTATGCTAAAATAAATAAATAAATAAATAGTATGTACGGAGATCACATGAAATATGTAGGTTTATAATTAAGCATTTTGAAAATAAAATGTTTTGCAAATTCATACAAGTGCGAAATTTATTTAAAATATATGCCTGAATTTTCGTTCATTCCTAATGTATCGGGTATTACAACATAAATCTTTCCAATTCTGTTTTTTGAAAAATGTATCTTTCAAAAATAAGTCCCCGTAGTTTAAATTGCATCATAAATATCTAAAAACACACTGGATTTCTATTCATTCGTAGCAATAGACTCGATGATAGCGCCGCCGTCTGGGGAAAATGTAATTTTTTGGATAAGGTTTCGCTTGTTGATTTCCACACTATATATTTCTAGTCACTGTAACCTGGCATTTTCCGTTGAAAATTTAGTCTTAGACAATGACAAAATCAATTTAACTTAAATAAATTTCTATCTGCATGAAAACCTAAAGTTAATTGTTAGTCCCGTCACAAAGTCCTCGAAAAAAATCAAATATTAGTTAAAAGACAAGAAGTACATGAGCGTCTCCATTCATAAACAACATATATCTCACACTTATACATAAACTGGCTCAACGTGATTTCTGATTTATTAATACGAGTAAATCACAAAAAAATACGGTACAACCTTTCATTAAATGCACGCTTAAATATCCATTTAATCAACTTCCAACAAACTAGGATATACAATTCTTTTGCATGTTTTTTATGTATGTATGTGTGTATATCCCCGCATAACTTTAGAACGGATTCTATTATTCGAAAGGACTCATTCTTTTGGTGGTTCCGTAATGATTTCGTTAGAATCCAAAAATAGTATGTTTTTCTTTCTTAGCTGTTTTCTTTTCTTTTTTCTTCGAAATTAGTTTTCTAAACAATATGAATTCTGACCTATGATTTTTTTTAACAGAAGTCGATTTCTAGAAGCTTCAAATATAAGAATCTAAAATTACATCCCATTTCGCCAATCTGTTTTGAGTTATGCTTAAAAAGCTACCCGTATTGCAATCAGTTTTGCAACAATTAAAAACGAATTTAATATTTGTAGTTCCATACTTTAAATCTGCATAATTCCTAAATTACTTGATCGAATGATTTGCCATTTAGTATCGAAGGTAAAATTTACCGATGAATCCAAATATGATGTCAAAATTAGATGTCAAAATTAGATGTTACTAATGTACATTTTAAAGTTTGTTACAATTTCTACAACAATTTACAACAGTTACAATTTCTTTCTTATAAAATTTAAGTATATCATTAATTAGTAGACATTATTACTAATCGATTGATGCCAGTCACAGAATGATTTGTGGCAGAGTTAGTAAGGCGTTATCAAATTTATTTTCCAAGACTCTCCACAAGCAGTTGTATGTCAAAGATAAATATACACTTAATTAGTATTGAAAACACTAATTATTTCTGGAACTTTTATGAGTTATGGCACACAAAAATGAAAATATTACTCAATAGAAAAACAAATTTTGATTTGTCTGTTTGATTTGTCTGTCACCTGCCGTTTTTCGAGCGCTAAATTCATAAAAATAGCATATTTAGAACTCTACTCTTGAAGACAAGGGCTATAAAAAGCTGTTCCTTTTTGATATTCTGATAGAATTTTTCTTCTATGTTGTGTCTGCCATGTATTTTAAGCATTACAGTAAGTGAATAAAAATCCCACAGATATCCTATTCCATTACTGTAATTATCTGAAATTTTTAAAAAATGAACATTAACAAATGTTTTAGTTTTTTAATATATTACCGAAATTTAACTTTTGTAAATGAACTTAAATGGTTTGTCATACAACATGCGGAGCATGATTTTTATATGTGACGTAAAAAATGTATAACTTGTAATTTAAGATTGAAGATTGTTATCAGGCTATTGTTCTCACGTAATAACAGGCGAACATATGTCAAGAGATACATAAATTCCATTGACTTCCTTAAATAATATGCTTTCTAATTCTTGCCTCATAACTTTTTTTTGAGCTTCTTGTAACCTTGACATTGATCTAACGACTCTTCATGTATTGTTCACATTGTGCAACAAGGTGTTATCTCACGTCATTATCAATAAAGAGTGGACTTTTTCTTTTGTGCTTGATAAAAAATTTAAATTAACAAAACCATGAATTTTTTATTCTTATTCCTTCTAAACATAACAGTGTTGCCAGTTGGGCGGATTTGTATTAATCAGATTACTTTATTTCTGCCGCTTTTTTGAAAAAATAATATTCGCATTATTTAATCTGTCATAAGGCGAATATTACTATTTCAAAAAAAATGAAGTAGCAATCAAAGAATCTGACTAAAAAAAGCCTAACTGATACATATAACTTCTATTTCCATTACACATATACAGGGTGATTCATAAAAGATGGGCAGAACTTTAAGGGGTTATAGTACACTTAAAGACAAATAATATTAAATAGGAGACTAAGGGTCCCAGACGTATTCCCAAGGAGATAGGGGGCATTAAAGTTTAGGGTCCGAAATTTCAAATGATTATAAAACATGGAAAAATTGGTCGATTCGTTTGCGGTTTTTGCAAAAAATTTTCTTTATGCCAGTATTTTCTTGAAATAAAATTTTAAAGTTCAATTTCAAAAAATGCCGATAGGGGGCGCTTTAGACTTTGGAGTAACAAACAACTATTTTTTAACGTTATTTTTTGTATTTCTTTAAATGATTTCGAAAGCTTAGACTTAAACTTAAATTTTGATCTAAAAATCTGAGTCCTAACGAGTAGTTATGCAGCGTAAACTGAAATTTGAAATTTGAAACCCTTCTCCCCCCAGAACAAAAATCAGTTATTCCCGATCTTTGTGTCGTAGATTAGGCTCTAACTACTGCCGCGTTTTGCTAAAATTATTCTTTATGTCAGTATTTTCTTGAAAATAAATTTTAAAGAAAATTTTCAAAAAATTCCGATAGAGGGCGCTTTAGACTTTGGAGTAACGAACAACTATTTTATACCGTTATTTTTTGTGTCTCATTAAATGCTTTCTAAAGCTTAGACTCTTAAATTTTCAGCTCAAAATCTGAATCGCTGAGCGTGGTTCAGTAGCGAGGGGAGGGGGTTCAAATTTCAACTTCTGAACATAGTTCAGTTTGCACTACTTAACCATGCCCAACGATTCTGTGCTGTGATACGAGGCAAAAATACAACTTTCGTCAAGGACTGCATAGTCGGAATTCACTCATAAAGGCACTGGCACAGTTGGAAACGTCGCTCATGCAAACGTTAAAGCTCCATTCCTGACGCTAGTCACCGGGTGAAGAAGGAAACAGAAAGTATGCAAATGTCAAATGGGGAAGAAGAAGAACACGTATGCAAAATTTCGACACGATTCAGGCATAAAAACCACTGAACGGTGAGTCAAGTGTAAGTCGCTGTAGTAATGAATCGGAAGATGGTGCCCTTCACGAATAAGGAAAAGGCTGAGATGCATTTAATTTACGGAGCGGCAGATGGAAATGGTGCAGAGGCACAACGAATGTACGGAGAGCGATTTCCTAACAGGCGGTTGCCTAACCGCAAAACTTTCGAGCGCTTGCACAGACAGTTGTGTGAGACGGGATCATTTCTCGCTTCCCGGTCGAATGCAGGTCGTGCAAAAAAGGACGAATCAGTAGTTGTTGCAGAAGCCATTCTGGATGTAGTAGCGGCGCAGCCAAGTACAAGTACACGAACAGTGGCTAGCCAGGTGGATACCTCACAGTCCACGACTTGGAGGGTACTGAAGGATGAACATTTGCTCCCGTTTCATGTGCAACGAGTCCAGAAACTGTCTCCAGGGGATTATCCAAATCGTATTGAATTCGCCCGCTGGTTTCTGCAGCAGAACGCGCTAAATCCACATTTTGGACGAACTGTGCTTTTCACCGATGAATGTACCTTCACACGTGAAGGTACATTTAACACACACAATGCACATGTATGGGCGGATATCAATCCACATGCTACGTATCCACATGCTCATCAGAGACGCTTTTCCATCAATGTTTGGGCAGGAATCCTCGGAGACCACCTAATCGGACCGTACCTTCTTCCTGAACGCCTCAACGGTAAAACATACCTCACATTTCTGCAACATGTGCTGCCAGACCTGTTAAACGTTGTTCCTCCACGCATCCGGCGGGTCATGTGGTTCCAGCACGATGGAGCGCCAGCCCATTACGTACGAGACGTCCGCAACTATCTGGACATCACATTTCCGAACAGATGGATTGGTCGAGGTGGTCCTGTTGCTTGGCCTGCTCGCTCGCCAGATCTTTCACCCCTCGATTTCTTTTTTTGGGGACGATTGAAGGCTCTTATGTATGAGACACCCATTG
This sequence comes from Maratus michaelseni, assembly GCA_963931845.1. Taxonomy (NCBI): domain Eukaryota; kingdom Metazoa; phylum Arthropoda; class Arachnida; order Araneae; family Salticidae; genus Maratus; species Maratus michaelseni. The sequence continues at coordinate 206,955,649 of OZ007586.1, read as the reverse complement.
AATCCCCCGAGGAACTGGTCGCCAGACTTTCCGCCGCTGTAGGGGAAGTGCTCGAAAAGCCTGATGTTTTCGCGAATGTTCGCCGTTCCATTCGTCGCCGTTGTTCTGCGTGCATAACCTCTGGTGGTCACAATTTTGAACATTTATTGTGATTACATGTTAATAAATATGCTTTGGTAACATAATCCTAATTTGTGTCTTTTTACCTCGTATCACAGCACACAATGTGTGGACATGGTAAACTGAACTGTGCTCAGGAGTAGAAATTTCAAACCCCTCTCCCCAGAAACTTAACCACGTCTAACGATTCAGATTTTGGGCTGAAAATTTAAGTCTAAGCTTTAGAAAGCATTTAATGAGACACAAAAAATAACGGTATAAAATAGTTGTTCGTTACTCCAAAGTCTAAAGCGCCCTCTATCGGAATTTTTTGAAAATTTTCTTTAAAATTTATTTTCAAGAAAATACTGACATAAAGAATAATTTTAGCAAAACGCGGCAGTAGTTAGAGCCTAATCTACGACACAAAGATCGGGAATAACTGATTTTTGTTCTGGGGGGAGAAGGGTTTCAAATTTCAAATTTCAGTTTACGCTACTTAACTACTCGTTAGGACTCAGATTTTTAGATCAAAATTTAAGTTTAAGTCTAAGCTTTCGAAATCATTTAAAGAAATACAAAAAATAACGTTAAAAAATAGTTGTTTGTTACTCCAAAGTCTAAAGCGCCCCCTATCGGCATTTTTTGAAATTGAACTTTAAAATTTTATTTCAAGAAAATACTGGCATAAAGAAAATTTTTTGCAAAAACCGCAAACGAATCGACCAATTTTTCCATGTTTTATAATCATTTGAAATTTCGGACCCTAAACTTTAATGCCCCCTATCTCCTTGGGAATACGTCTGGGACCCTTAGTCTCCTATTTAATATTATTTGTCTTTAAGTGTACTATAACCCCTTAAAGTTCTGCCCATCTTTTATGAATCACCCTGTATAGACTCTTAAAACTTTTAAAACTTGCAATTTAAAAAAATAAATTTCAGTTTAAAAATGTATTCTTTTATTTATTTTAATAGTTATTGAAAAAAATATTCATAACTTATTTTTGCTTCTAACTGCATTTTAAGTAACTGTTGTATAATCATAATGAAAGTTCATCAGACATTTTCAGTTAATCCTACCGCAAGAAATATCATGACATACTTTGATAGGCTACCACCAGGGAATTTTTTTAATTGCAAAGCTCACATAATTATATGAATTAATAACGAAATTTTCTTAATTGTTATTTCATTTTTAGAATATTCCAAAATGTTTCTCATATAATAATAAATTATGCAAGAATCAAGTTTGAATTCTTAAGAGAAACTATTCATGTGAAAACCATTTTGATCATGGAAAAAATATATTCTGGCTAAAATTCTTCAATGCAGTATTGATTATCGCTTTATAATATTAAACAAGAACGAAAAACCATGCGTCAAGTACAGATTATGAAACACTTTCCAACACATCCAGAAAACTGTAACGAAACTTCACCGTTTAATAAGGTAAAGTAAGATATGTAAGTAAACAGTTTAAAAAACATATACCATATTGAAAAATACAGTTTCCGAAATAACCTTCCATTCTAAAAAAGGTAGTCGAATGATTTTGTGCAGCCCTGTATACGATCTGTAGATTTGGATATATAATATAAAGTCTGAAAAAATTTAGTTCAGTTAGAAAATTCACATTTAGTAATTTTCGCCAATCGATGGAAATGCACTCGAAATCTTTTCTACAGCCCTTTATATTTTCTAAACACTTTTGTACACACCACATAATAAGCTAAAATTTAATTCAGGTATAAACACTTAAGGCAACTTAAAACTCACTTTCAGCAATTACCAACCGTAAACGACAATGTATTTTGTTCTTTACGTAGCCTTGTATATAAATTTATTTATATTCCACAAACTTATATTAGTCTACTAAATATAGTTTGGCAGGAAAATGCATAACACAATTAAAACTACTCTTAAGCAATTCACTACCATAGTCTATAATATTTACGAATTACCTTATGTAGCCCTGTATAGGATCAACTGAATTTATACACACCACGTAATATGAAAAAAAATTTAGTTAAATTTAAAAACGCAAACCAAACTTGAAAACGCACTTATCACACCTATAATTATCGCACGTATACTGTAACCGAATTATTTTGTGTGTCCCTGTAAATGAACGATAATCGCAATACACATCATACTTTTAAGCGAACAATTTATAGTGCACTTCAGTAATGCATATAATTTTCATTATGTTTGAAATAGTGAAACATCATTAAATTACACTACAAATGATTTTACCCCGTAGAACAATGTGTAACAGATTTCTTTTGTTTGACCCTGTAAATGAATAATAAAATTTTGCACCCCATATTCTACAAAAAACAGGTTTTAATGCGCTTCATAATTATATATCGATCTCATCATGTTTCAAATGGCGTAATTTCATCAAAATGCACTTGAAACGATTATTTCCCATTGTCTGTAATGTAATGTAATACTTTTGACTGTCCCTGTAAAAAACTATAAGTGCTGCACTCTTCATTTTGAATAGGAAACATGCTATACTAAACGATAATAACATACAAAAATTTAAGTACTATCCGAGTATATTTACGCGAGTTAGAGCAAGGACAGGCGGCCAGACGGCAGGCGTCCAGAAAGCAGGCGGCAGACGCCAGACAAACTGAAGTTATAAACACTTTTCAACTAGGTTGGAAAGTGTTAAAAGGGGGACTTTTTCACGCAAATAACACACTTAGACTATCTGGAATCGAGAATATAAAAATAGGCACCAAATCCTTGGATGCCTCTGTGACTTAACCAATGCATTTATACTTTGTACGCATTGACAAAGTCTTCTTAATTAAAGGAAAATATTTTAAATTTTATGTTTATTATCGGATATTGTATTACATGAATAAATTAAATGAAATATGAAACAAAAACGTCTTTTAAGAGTAGAATTATGGACAGTTCATGCAAGAACTAACAAACGGTATGTGATAGTAAACACACACAACAAACTTTTAAGTATTACTTCTTGAGCAAAACATTTATGAAAACATTACTAAACTACATTAATAAACTAGTATTACGAATGAATTTCATTTGTTGATTTACCTCTAGTTTAAGCATCTTCTCCAGTCGTTGTTCCATAGATAATCCTCTTTTAGGTCTCATGAGTATGTAAACTGTTCCAATGCCTGGACAACATCTGAGAAGCTTTTCCAAGACAACCTAAAAAACGGACATATTATCTAAAGTATTAAAGTGAAAGTAACTCCGTTGAACTCTTATATTGACAAAAACAAAAAATCGCCCGTCAAGAATAGATTAAAACACTTTCCAACACATCTAGAAAGCTATAACGAAACTTCACCATTAATTAAGGTGAAAGAAGATATGTAAATAAACAGTTTAGAAAATACATAACACATTTAAAAATCCAGTTTCAGCAATTCACAGCCTGAGAAGGACTGCTCAGATGAGGAGACTAAGTCTGTAGAACAAAGATGTCCCTCTCGGTTACATTTTTATTAAGGTCTTTTAATAAATACAATTTTCAACAGGAGAATAACACGCCGATAAACGCGACAGGAGACGGGCTGGAAAATAATAATTAAGTAAGAGAACAAACTGTGGCATTAGGCCAGGAAAGCGGTAGAACATATCTGCCGGGTCCGAAGCCCAAACGCGACAATGGGCAGGAGAAAATAAGATGGTGTGCGCGCTCGAAACCATCTCCCACGCTACAGGGGTGCTGTGGTACCACTAGAGCAATCTCTACTCTCGACAAGGGATGGCACCACTCGGTGCAGTAAACTGAGGCAAGGTGAACCCAGACAACTAATTTGTTAGATTGAGTGTAGAAGGTAATAGTGCATTCGTTTGATTTTGTGAGAAGTGTGGGGTGTGTTAAAATGTTGTGTAGTCATTCCTTTGGTGGAGAGGCTAGCCATTTAAAATGCTAATTTTTCGTGAGTGAACAGTTACAGTACGGGTGGCTAGGTGTGCCTACCTCACCACACTCGCATCTGTAGTTTTATTAATCGTGAATTTGTGCAGGTAGGACTTGCATGGGCTGTGTCTCATTAGGAAGCTTGTTGTGTGTGACAAAAGGTAGTACATGTCAAGTGAGACTTTGAGGATTAAGTCAAACGTGTGCCTGTCATTGCCAATTCTGCCCTCGGGATTGCACTCTCCCTCTAAAGCGTAAGCTGAGTTCCAGAGATGGTCATCACTGTTCATCCCTCGTCCCTGCCATTGTCAGTGGATTCCCAGTACTACTGCCTTTCAGTGAGAAACCTGAATTTCAGGATCCTCTTAATAAATGACTGGGGCACTAGAAGGTGGTGGTCTATGTTGATTTTTTTGGTGTACTGTTTGGCAAGTTGGTCTGCGCACTCATTGCCTTCAATGTCCTTGTGCGCGGAGACATGGCCAAGATGTGTTCTGTACAGGAGGGTTTTTAATTTTACTTTGATATGAATCACCAGTGGATTTTTTGTTATGGATGCATGGATGACCTGCAGTCCAGACAGGCTATCGCTGAAGATCGAGATCTGGAGAAGGTCAGGATGTTTTTCGATCTATTCCAGGGCTGTGAGAATTGCGTACAGCTCTACCTGAAAGACAGTTATTGTCGTCGAGTCTTCAAGCCTACTGATGTGTCACCGCGCCGCCTTCCGTGACGCAGAAAGCTGCTGCCATGCCAGTATCTATGCGGGACCCATCAGTGTAGATCGTGAGATATTCGGCAGGGGTGTGGCTGTTGATTTGTGTATTAACTTGGAAGTGTGGTGTATTTTCCTCGGAGCGAATCTACCAGCTGTGGACTTTATGTTGGATGATCCTGTTAGTAAATAGGGTGTCTGTAATGTGATCCTGCTTGAGATGAAGGATGGAGCTTTTATTGTATAGTTTCAGCAATTTGCATTCTAATTACTTTGTACATAACTGTATATTATCTATAGACATTTATACACACCACACATTAAACTAAAATTTAATTTGGGTAAAGAATGCATAACACAATGAATAACGAACTTCTAACAATTACAAACATAAACGGCAGTGCATTCAGCTCTTTGCGCAGCCCTGTATATGAATTTATTTATATTCAACATACTTCTCTTTATATAGTTCAGCTGGTAAATGCATAACATCATTAAAAACCACCATTAACCCTTTAACGGACATTGTTTTCCCTATGAAACCACAAAATTTTAATTACGAAATTCAACAATGACAGCATAATTTTAATAGAAATGTTTTCCATTTATTATGTATGTGAAATATCGCTTTTTTCTTATATACAAATAAATTTGTTCATAATTTCTGGTGTCAATCATTTATTTCAACATTTTGGCAATTGAAGTGTTTTATCCGTTAAAGGGTTGAGCAGTTCACTCCTATACAGAGTAATATTTACGAATTATTTTATGTAGTCCTGTACATGATCAATAGAATTTATGCACACCACGTAATATGAAAAATTATTTAAATTTAAAAACGCATATCACAGCTCGCAACGTACTTCAAGCATTTATCGCTCATAGACCGTACTCTAACCGAATTCTTTTGGTGTATCCCTGTAAATGAACGTTAAATGCTATGCCCGACATATTTTACAGTAAGCATCTTATAGTATCCTCAGTAATGTATGTCAGTTTCATTATGATTGAATAGTAAAACATTATTAATACACTGTAAACGATTTTTCTCCACAGACCATTATGTAACGGAATTATTTTGTGTGACCCTATAAATTAATGATAACTGCTTTGTATTCCATATTCTAAAGAAAGCATATTGTAGTGCCCCTCAGAAATGCATAGCAATTTCATTTTGTTTGAAATACTGTAACTTTTACAGAATAATTTTGAATTTTCCTACATATTTGATTTTCAATAGATATTATGTTATAATAAATCTCAATTAAATATATCGATTGCAGTCAATCCGAGTATATTTACTGTAGTTTGAGCATGGGCAGATGGACAGATGGATTGACAGACAAACCGAAGTCATAAGTACATTTCAACTTTGTTGGACAGTGTTAAACAAGAACGAAAAATCATCCGTCTAGCATAGATTATGAAACACTTTCCAACACATCCAGAAAACTGTAACGAAAATTCACCGTCAAATAAGGTAAAAGAAGATATTTAATTAAACAATTTAGAAAACATATACCACATTAAAAAATACAGTTTTCGAAATTACCTTCCATTGCAAAAAAAAGTAGTCGAATTATTTTGTGCAACCCTGTTTATGATCTGTAGATTTGGATATATAATTCATAGCATGGTAAAATTTATTTCAGTTTGAAAATTCACATTTAGCAATTTTCGCCAATCGATGAAAATGCACACGAACTCTTTTCTGCAGCTCGGTATTTTATCTAAACACATTTGTTCACATCACATATTAAGCTAAAATTTAATTCAGGTAAAAAACGCATAAGGCAACTTAAAACTCATTTTCTGCAATTACCAACCATAAATGACAATGTATTTTGTTCTTTGCGTAGCCCTGTATATGAATTTATTTATATACCCCAAACTTATATTAGTCTACAAAATATAGTTCAGCAAGCATGCGTAACACAATTAAAAACTACCCTTAACCCCTTGGGGACGAGCGACATGTATACGTGACGCATAAGATGCTCAGATTCCTCGATTATTCCCAACAGTTATTTTTTATTGTAAGCTTTACCTTATTGAATCATAGCATTTCTGCGATTCAAATAGGCGAAAATTTTTGTATTGAAAAACCGGTGGTAAAAGATTAAAAATTCTGTAAAAGACGCTCGTCGCGAAGGGGTTAAGCAATTTACTCCCATAGTGCGTAATACTTATGAATTCCCTTGTGTAGCCCTGTATATGATCAACCGAATTTACACACACCACGTAGTATTAAAAAATTTAGTTAAACTTAAAAATGCAAACCAAACTTAAAAACGCACTTATTACACATAGACTACTATTACCAGTACTATTATCGCACGTATACTGTAACCGAATCCTTTTGTGTGTCCCTGTAAATGAACGATAAACGCAATGCACACCATACTTTTAAGCGAGCAATTTATAGTGCACCTCAGTAATGTTTATAATTTTCATTATCTTTGAAATAGTGAAAAATCATTAAATTACACTGCAGACGATTTTTCCCCGTCCAACAATGTGTAACAGAAATTTTTGTTTGACCCTGTAAATGAATAATAATTGTTTTGTACCCCCATATTCTACAAAAAGCATGTTTTAAACCGCTTCATAAATATATATCAATTTCATCGTGTTTCAAATGGCGTAGCATCATCAAAATGCACTTGAAACGATTATTTCCCATTGTCTGTAATGTAATGTAATACTTTTGACTGTTCCTGTAAAAAACTATAAGTGCTGCACACTTCATTTTGAATAGGGAACATGCTATACTAAACGATAATAACATACAAAAATTTAAGTACAGTAATTTAATACAAAAATTTAAGTACCAGTACTATTATCGCACGTATACTGTAACCGAATACTTTTGTGTGTCCCTGTAAATGAACGATAAACGCAATGCACATCCTACTTTTAAGCGAACAATTTATATTGCACTTTAGTAATGCATATAATTTGCATTATGTTTGAAATAGTGAAGCATCATTAAATTACACTACAAATGATTTTACCCCGTAGAACAATGTGTAACAGATTTCTTTTGTTTGACCCTGTAAATGAATAATAAAATTTTGCACCCCATATTCTACAAAAAATAGGTTTTAATGCGCTTCATAATTATATATCGATCTCATCATGTTTCAAGTGGCGTAGTTTCATCAAAATGCACTTGAAACGATTATTTCCCATTGACTGTAATGTGACAGAATACTTTTGACTGTTCCTGTAAAAAAGAACTATAAATGCTACAACCTTAATTTGAAATAGGTAACATGCTGTAGTAGACGATAATAACATGCAAAAATTTCAGGGCAATCCAAGCATATTTACGTGAGTTAAAGCACGGACAGACGGCAGACAGCAGACGGCAGACGGCCAGAGAATCCGAAGTCATAAACACTTTTCAACTAGGTTGGAACGTCTTTAAAAGCATACGAAGAATTGAAGGTGACTGTAAAACGGTTGATAAGTTGTGAAACTTTGTTAGTAACTATCTATTTCACCTAAATTATTTGTAAATAAATATTTCTCATGGATATAAATGTTAAACTATAGAATGTATCCAGAACGAACACATATTGATTTGAAAATATCCAAGAAAACGAAATTTTAAATATATGGTAAATATAATGGTTATACAGTAAAACCTGTGAAAATGAAACATGTCTATTATGTCATCCTACCTTTAACGGAAATTTTTTATTGGAAAAGATACCACATAATAATACTTGGTAAGACGGATATCTGTCTAAACCGTATTTGTTTCAGGCTCCTAGTGATTCCGTTTTCACAGGATTTATTTAATATGTATTACAAAAAGAAAGTTTTGCTCTGCGTTTGAGTGTCTGTTGGCGATGGGTAGCAAAATCTACTGCACATAGAAGTCTGAAAATTTGGATGAGGATAGTCCAAGACAGGTTTTGATGCGCCTGGTGCTCAGATATTTCAATTTTTGATAATGAGCCGACATATTATTTAAAAACTCATCGAAAACGCATTCCTTTTTTCTGAAAATAGGTAAACGCAGCTCATGCTCAGACCCTGCTTTCCGGAGCGCGTAGAAGCGAAATACCAAATGCTTCTTTTGGCCGTTTGCTTTAACGCCCATCGGCTGAACCGTTCGGGATACAGAAAAACTAAATACATATTTTTAAAGTTCCTAATTTTACGTTTTAAATGCCGTAATCAGTTTGTAAAAATATTGTTGTTAACTCTTTGAAAACAAATTTTCAAAAAGGGTCGTTTTCGCGGTTGACTTTTTCTTTCTTTCGGCATGCTCCCTTAGAGCTTTATTTCTAAGGTTCATAAAAAATAACTATTTAAAACTGAGACCTTCTTCTTTTCGAAAGTGCAATCGGTTTTGAAAAATACAAATTTTAACCCTTTCGAAAAAATTCGCGGCTGCAGATCACTTCGCGCCTCCCCAAAATGATCTTTTTTCTACACTAAAAGTAACTAAACGTTGGTATTCCGACACAATATTTTTAGAGCATCTCGGCATACCGGATTTACATTACCTATAAAAATTTCGAAAAGTTGGAACGAGTAACAGTATTTAAAAAATATAAAATCTGTGAAATTTTCGGCGATAACGCCAAAACGTGGGCTGTTTCGGTGCGTCTGCTATCGCCTTCGGCTCATGTTTCTACTTCTAAATATTGATATTTTTCAAGAAATTTTAAAGAGGGCTTGAATATAACTATATTTATAACCGATTAAAATTTCAAAGAGTTCGGACGATAAGACCTATTTTTAGATGCGTTCGTAAATATATAAATACGTAGCACCTATTGTCGTCGTCTGGTCCGTCCGTCTGTCCGTCTGTCTGTACGTCTGTCCGCATATAATAACCCAAAAACTACCAGAATGAATGGTTTGAAATTTAAGATATATTATCTTTGAAGAATTTTGTCGAGACATTTTAAATTTTATGAAAATCGAATCAAAACTTTAGAAGATATTAATAAAAATATTTATTAAGAAATTTGAATTTTTTAAAAAAATCGGTGCTTTTTTTTGTTATAAGAGCTTCCGAGGTTAATCGTCAAACTATCGAGATACTTATTTTATTACAGAAATAAATCTGCAGACGATATAATTCATTTCACAGAATTAAAAATCATCAAGATCTGAATATTTATATAACTAGCTATAGCACAAACGCACCTCATTTGTCACGTTTGACGTACAATTTCCAACTTGTTTTTTATGTTAAAACTAAATATCAATATTTTTTCGAGAATATTTCCTTTAAAAATATAAATTAATACAAAATCGAGTTAAAGATGTAAAATCATACAATTTCGAGGTTTATTTAAGGTTATTATCCTGTGGCCGGGCAACGCCGGGCGGCTCAGCTAGTATTATATAAAATATTTCCAAAAACTGAAATTTAACCTCTAATTAAGTCTTTTGTCCGTTCATTCAGAAAATAACATAAAATCAGTTAGAATTCCTCTTTTTAAAATATACAGGTTCTGATATCGGTCAGCTGATACATGACACAAAATTATAAAGCTTAATTTTAAAGCATAGCTTTTTATTTACTTCAAAAATTAAAAAATATATTTCTTAAAACACGATGCATGTTTTTATGACTCGTAGATTTTAAAAAGTTTTCTTAATTTAAGTGATTAATGTAAAACTTAATTCTGATTGTGATTACTGACATCTTGATAGACATTACAACTTGTGTAAATCAAGTTTTATAAATGTGTTAATATCCTTTAATTTTTTTTTGACGAAAATGATCCTGCAATATGTATAAAATGTATTTGTGTTTACCTTTAATGGGAAAAGATTCTGCAAATATGAGGCGTTCAGAACAAAAGTGTATCTAGGCCATAAAACATTATAAACGATATTTGGAGAAAAAAGTTAATAGGCTCTCGGGCATTTCATTCCGAATCATACACTAGCATCATTTGTTGCTCAAATTTTCAACGTAGGCCTGGCGCCAAACAAATAATTTTCTAAGGAGCAAGAATTCACTTCAAACTCTATTTATCGAAAACATGGACTTGATCCAGTTTGTTTCTGAACGCTTCATATGTTTTCTAAAAGCATCACATCAAGGTTGATATGCAGTTACAAAAGTTAGGAAAATAAATTATAAATATTGTGATAATTTAAATTACAAATAACGATGAAACGTAACTAATTATTAATTGCAATTAATTTAATGGTACTTAACAACATTATATTTAGACACAGCATCCAACTAAGAATTTTATGTATCATGAACAAACGCTTGTATATTTGATTTCATTATAAAAAATGTATAAATATAAACATAATGTTTCATTTTCCACACACATGTATACACAATTTTTTTAAACTATGCTTTGTACCTGATGATTGAACTTTGAACTTACTTTTCCGACAAATCCCGTTACTCCTGTCAGAAATACATTCTGACCATAAAAGAACCTTTGAATATTTGTCAAGTTTGAATATGCTTCAAATTCCATTTCTGTATCCATTTTGAAACAGTTTCAGAATATCTCAGTTTCTTCTTAGAGCAACAAGTTTCCTGAATAAAAAGATATCAGCATGTTAGATTATTAGTACTTCTCACTCATTCACTCATATCTCTCTCTACTCTTTAAAAATTATAAAATATGGCTTAATTTGTAAAAGCTTCATTTTCATATTGTTGAAAAAATAATTTAAAAGCTGTTACCCATGTACAAATTTTGAGTAGTACAGTTAACAAATTCGCAATAGTTTGTTATTTAATATCCTCAATTTAATGAATAAAACTATTGATTATAATAATTTTTTGAAAACTACTTGAATAACATTATAATCTCGATTTATCGCCCCAAAATAAAATAAAAAGATAATACGTAAAGTAAAGATCTATAGAACTGTGAAAATGACCCCTTTTAATGTGAACATAATTTTTTTTTAAAGTTTTTATTTTAATTTTTAAATTGTTTATTATACCTATTCAATATTATACAATATTTAGGATCATTGCAGTTTTGTTAAACATACCTTTTTTGATGGCCAAACTTGGCTATGTATATATATATATATATATATATATATATATGTGTGTGTGTGTGTGTGTGTGTGTGTGTGTGTGTTATATTTTCACTTTTTATCTATTTGCTCTACACAAAACGAACGAAGGGTACCATTTTGATTTTTATATATGCTTATGTTGGGAGTATAAGGATTTATAAAATATTAAAATAAAATTGGTATTTCAATTCGCTCATACTTGAAAAAAAAAAGTTTTTTCGTTTATAAGACCAATAAAGTTTATTATATTATATTTCTATAATTATTTTCTATTTTTATAGCATAAAATTATATATATATATGGTAAATCCAGGAGAGATGGCGCGGTCGGAGACATTACGCACATAGAGGTTGGGGGGAAGGAGTAGAGTGAGCGCGCAGCGACTCAATGTAGTTGTACAACAGCAGTAGTGGAGTGTCTACTTGAAAGTTCATGCTGATTGTTTTGAGTGTCTAAGATAAAGCATTGCTATTTTATTTTGTTTTCCCAAAGTAAGTGTTTGAATTTTCATAGCTATTCATCAAAATTTCTATACAATGTCAGTAGTACAAAATATTTTTAACTTAAACGATTTCTCATAAGCTACTAATATAGACTAACAATGTGAACATCAACGGTTCGTTTTAGTAGCGGCCATGTTTATATAAAAGGCCGTGCAATCTCTCCTACCGAAATTGGAGAATTTGCGCATCTGCTACTTAGGAGAGATGGCGCATTGTTTCCATTAGTTTCTATGCTAGGAGAGATTACGCAGCTTATTAGTAAATTTGCTTAAAATAATGAAAAATTAAAATGGACTAATTTTAAGTTAAACGCGTTATCAAGTAACCTAATGTTATTTTGTAATCTTATCTGGACTTGCTTTTTCTGATTCTTTAATTTTTTCCCTTTAATTAAAATTTTTTAATCGTTTTTAAAATTATTTCCTTTGTTTGATTCTTTAATCATTAGGTTGAAATATTCACTCCTAATACAATAATATTTGTTCACAGAAACCTTACAACAGTGTCATTTAAGTGTAATTATTATTGTCAACAATTTAATTATAGTTATTATTAGTAACAATCTCTCTTACCCATGTGCGCAATCACACCAACCCTATAAGGACAGATTGCGCAAAATAACTTTCTTAGTTTTATTACAACTGTTCTATTAAATTACAACATAACAACAAAATAGCAATGGAAATGCATAAAAAACAAATGAAGTCAAAATTATTCATGGATAGTTTAGCAAAAAATTAATATTTCGATTTTTTATTGTTATTCTTTTGAATTGTGCGCAGACTCTCCTAGCTTTACCTTATATATTTATTTATTTATAGCATAAATTATATATATATATATATATATATATATATATATATATATATATATATATATATATATTATTATTATTATTATTATTATATATTATTATTATTATTATTATATATTCATAAAATTAGTATAAAATTATATTCCTTTATTATCAGTAAATAAATTATAATTTTTTAGTGTCAATATATAAAATATTTTTTTTATATATTGTAAGCATCAATTAATATTTTTATATATTTTAGTATCATTTAATATTATTATATACTGTAGTATCAATTAATATTAAGTCGTTTTATAATTAGCGTTTTTTAAATAATTTTAATTTCGTATCGTTAGTTAATAATTGTTCTATGATATACTTTAAAATTTACAAGATTGTCGCAGGGAACACTTTTATATACTTATGGACCCTAGTCATTTTTTTTTCACTTATTCAACGCAAATTCTGTTATAATAATTTTATAACAGCCTTCATGAGTATTTTGTCAAAAACCTTTTTTCCCTATGTTATTATTACAGAATTTAAAATTTTCCCATTTAATTATAAAAACTTTTTCATACAATTATTTACCATAATTGTGCGCTTTAATATTCTCTAAAATTCAAAAATGCTTACATTAATAATTTCCTCCATGGATGTGAGAATCTCAGAAGTATAAATGAAGTGAAGTAAAATTCATGCTTTAAATCACGCATTAGCATAAATGTTTTCTGAACTACCTAAACACAGACACACCGACATCTATTCACAGCTTTATTTATTTCTCCGAAGTTTTGCAATTACATATTATTTCTATGTATCATTGATGATATCTGAATGCTTTCAATATTTTTGCTGCTATATAAATTCTAGAAATCCTTGGAATTCATTTAAGTGGGATAAAATATTTTTATGTAAATGTTACCATGCATTGGTAGCATAAGAGTAACATTTTCTACTTACAAACCTAATTTTTTGTTGCACACATAGTCTAATATCTTTTGATGCTTATTTCATTCTTGTGATCGGTGATGTAAGTGCTAATGTAAGTAATGATGTAAGTGATAGATATAAGTGATAGCTTTATCCAAAAATTATTTTCTGCAATCTGAGAGGTCACGACCAACTATAGCTAGGCAATTCTATATTTTCCTGTTGTACTGGTCTGATACATCGTCTTTGTATTGGCGTGTGTTCGATGAGGTATATTCATCGTTAAAAATCAGTCCAAATTTCTAAATTTCGTTAATATAGCGACTAACATGGAACAGCCGACCTAGAGGTGTAATTACGTCTAATATAATGTTTATTTTTTACCCTCAAAATGTTTCTTGTGTTCAATGATATATTTTGAAGTCGCTTTCTGAAGTATAAAAATGTTACTTATTTTATAATGAAGTGTAAAATAAGCAGCATTTAACATATTTTGACAAAATAGCGTAAAATAAATTTTAAGCATATATTAAAAGCTTTACTGTCTTTATAGTCTTAAATCAAAGTTGAGAACTTACCATCAGTGGAAATTTTGTACTTTATTAGCAATTTCAACAGAAATTTAAAAAGAACTTCAGAAACCTTGAAAGAATTAAAAAACTTACTTCTACTTACACAAAATATCCTATTTTCTTCTTGATGTTTTCAAAAGTTACAAAATATTCAAGATTTTCAACTTACCAATATCATTTGGTTTTCATTTTGATACTTTTAAAAACCATGAAAAACTAAATTTAACTTACATTAAACGTTTCGTTTTCATTTTGATATTTTCAACAGGCACTATGAGGTTATTAACTTACCAAGAAATTCTGCTTTCAATTTGAAAGTTCTGAAGCAAAAGAAACTTCAAAGTTCTTAGTTTAGTACAATATGCATTTTTATAATAGACGTATTAAAATAGTACATATTAGATTAACCCTTTCAGGGGCAAGCACTTGTGCTCCTGTAACGTTGAATTCCCACCGGAATTTAGGAAAGAATTTAGTTCAAAATAAGAATAAGCAATTTTTCAACTTTTTTTCGTCAAAGTTAAAAAAGTAAAATTTAATTAAAAGTTTCTGGTTTGAATCGGATTAAAATTAGGTGGTATATAATATATACCACCGCCCCTCAAAGGGTTAAAACAAAATACTAATGCACTCTTTTACTTTCATAACTGAACCTTGTTCTATCATTCACACATGAAACAAAACAATCACGTATAAACATTACTATTTATCAATGAATACAATAGTTCTTTTATAAGCATTGCATTTAATACTGGTCCTCATAACGGAAGATTATAAGCACACTATATTTCTTGAATTCTTTTTTATTTTAACACACTCATGTTTTCCTATTAAAACTTTGAAAGAAACAAGTATATTGCCCAAAACATGTCTTTTTAAGCATCAACTAAATACTGAAATGTGTTAACGTTTTCTGGGAGAGTATTTTCCAAACCATTATTTAATGACATCATAATTTACCAATTTCACTGGTGGTGTTAAACATTATCCATAGTTGACTGTTTGAATTAAAAAATGTAAAACTAAAGAGTCTCGCCTTGAGTCTAAATTATTTTCTATTCGATTGATTATCATTATAGATGATTTTCCTCTAATAACGTATATATAAATGCAAAATGTTAGGAAAATATATACATTAATAAACAGAGCTAACTAAAAATTATTACTTTAGTTTGCTAAAAAATAAATACTTTAGCTTGTATATTCATTTGGTTTTAATCACATAGCCATTCATACTTTACCAACTATATGATTTTTTACTTTAGAATGCTCATTTAATGTCGGTATAACTATAAGAAATTTCAATATTATTGAAGTAGACTAAACATAAAAAATCAACCTTTTTATTTATTAACTTAGCCCTAGATTTGTCTTGGAGTTTAAAATTATTATGAAAAAGATAAAGTACTGTCAACAATAAAGTGCCCAACCAGTTCTGTGGCCAGCATATTCAAGTTAAATCAATGCAAGAAGCACGTAAGCTCGTATTCCAGGATTCAACACACAGCCATTTACAAGATAATATTAAAGATATTTAGATTTTTATTTGCATGAAAACGAGAACTCGGGTTACTTTCTCGTTGAAAGCACTCCTAGAAAACATTCTTTCAACGACATTGTGGCTAAGTAATCGGGGAAAATAAAACTTTTCTGCCCCACATGAAATTGGTTTTTTTTTCCAAATTCAAATATCTTATAAGTCGTAAACTAAAAGAAAACGAAAGGAAGTTTTATAATATAAATATATTTTTAAAAAGTGAGTTGTTTCAACACGTATTGCATAATTTCCCTCACAGATAATTTAGCCGCAGTTAATTTACATCAAAAACTTTTATACATTTTGTATATTTTAAATCTAAAAAATTGCAGTAATTCCAAAAAATAAATGTAGAAATGTAGGGGAAAGAGGGCACATGTGAGCGATTTTTTCTAATTAGCATAAGATAAAATCTTTTTTAAATTGTCAACAATAGATAGGATTAATATCAACTATTGACAATTTAAAGAAAAATTATCTGAACATGATTAGATGCAATGGACTCACATGTGTCCTTTTTTCTCTACGAAAACTATGTTATGGTAAATATCTTGTATAATTCCCTATAACAACCTAAGTTCCATTAACAGAACATAAGATGTGATAAATTAACAAAACTTTCATTAATACAATATAGTCCCTTTGCTATCTAATTCTAGAATTTTATAATAAATAAACTAGCTGACCCGCCCGGCGTTGCCCGAGCCCTTGTAATAAACTTAAATCTCTTAAAAAAACAGAACTCTGGCCACGGTCTACGATGGCTTCGGAACCGTATACCAGGCATGCTAGTACGCTCTAGAAAATCTTTTATTTCCCCCTACCACCGCCAGGGGAGCATTCTGTTCTAAACAAACCTCTTTCCGAACGAACTTCTGAGACAGGTCCCCGCTGCCTACGTTACTGTATAGTAGGCGCACTACAAAATTGAGCTGGTTTCGAGAAGATTGGAACATTATTAGCCCAGCTATTGCAATAAGGCACAGTTAGAGAAAATAACCTTGAGTGAGGTGCCGAAGGGAGGAGATGTTCGAGTGTCCTTAAGAAAATGACTAATTAGGAGGCCCACTATGCATGCATAAATATTCGTTCGTTTTGTTAAGCTAGGAACTTAATTACAAAGTTGGCTTAAACTCTTATTTGTAAATAGTGGCAACCGCTACTCATAAATTTAATTTAATGTTATAAAGGGTAACTATTAAGTTAAATATAATGTTTGGGATCACTTGCGTTGAAATCGGAAAGATAGTTGCTGATATATAGAAACGGGGCATAGTTAGAGAAAAACCTTGAATGAGGGGCCGGGGTTGAGGGTTGTTCAAGTACCCTTCAGCAAATGACTAATTAAGAGGAGCACTATGCATCTTTCGAAATTCGTTCGTTTGCTTAAGCTAGGAACTTAATTAAGAATTTGGCTTACCCAGTTATTCGGAAATAGTGGTAACCTCTACTCATAAATTTAGTTTAATGTTATAAAGAGTGACATTTAAGTTAATTATAATGTTTGGAATCACTTGTGTTGAAATCGGAAAGATAGTTGCTGAGATATGAAAACGGAGCATAGTTAGAGAAAAAAACCTTGAAAGGAGTGCCGGGGGGGGGAGGGGTTGTTCAAGTGTTCTTCAGCAAATGACTAATTAGGAGGACCACTATGCATCTTTCAAAAATCGTTCGTTTGCTTAAGCTTTGAACTTAATTGCAAATTTGGCTTAAACTATTATTCGTAAATAGTGGTAACCGCTACTCATAATTTTAGTTTAATGTTATAAAGAGTGACAATTAAGTTAATTATAATGTTTGGAATCACTTGTGTTGAAATCGGAAAGATAGTTGCTGAGATATGGAAACGGAGCAGAGTTAGAGAAAAAACCTTGAAGGACGGTCCTGGAGGGAGGGGGGGGGGGGGTATTCAAGTGGCCTTCAGCAAATAACTAATTAGGAGGATCACAATACATCTTTAATGATTGATTCATTTGGTTAAGCTAGGAACTTAATTTGAAATTTGGCTTACTACTTTTACACTACTATTCGGAAATTCTGGTAACTGCTTTCTAGAAATACACCTTGAAGCTTAAATGTAATTAGACCCTTGTCCCTCTTAATTCCCACAAATATAAAAAAGAATCTGTTAAATAAAGTTTTCTGTATTAACAATCTCCATCATAATAATAAATGTCATGCAAAAAAAAACAAACCCGACTAATTGTCATGAAGAAAAATATGCCGGCAAAATATTTCAATCAGTGGGACGTATGTGTAATTTGTAATGTACAAGTGGCGTGACATTCGCATGGCTCCTCTACGCTAATAACTCCAATCCATGTTGACACTATTTAGTTAGAAATCCTTATTTGTGCATCGCTACTCTGGTTTATTTAATTATTTCTGTGAAGAATCGATGCAACCAACCAATGAACCAACCAACCCAAGAGAATAAAAGCGTATTTTTAATGAGAGTTCTTTGTGCATTTTAATAAATATTTCAGAAAGTAATTAAAATATTAAAATTCTGAAGTAATGTTGCACCAGGAGAGGGTTTGGACTACCTAAATCTAAATTTCCAGCCTTCTAGGTGGGCCAGATTTTCCTAGCCATCGCCAACAGACACACACACAGACACACAGAGCGAAACTTTCTTTTATTAGTTTAGATTTGGGTTTTTATTTTCATCCAAACCATTAAATGGATTTCTGATCATATTTTAAAACATATGTTCCAACATTCTCCCATTCATTATTCATTTTTCAACATAGATTGCTAAATATTTCCGAAAATATATTTTTTTCTGTATGAAACAAATTTGGTCTTCGAGTTTGATTATCCGGTGAGAAAACTTATAAACATCAATGAGAATAATTGTATTCACTAAATAATATGATGCAACTAAGGGAATGAGGTGATATTAATTGAATCACTATTGTAACAAAATTCCATGTTTAAACAAAGAATTCTGCAATAAGCGCAAAGCAATTGTCACACATATAAGGAAAACAATTTAAAAGTAGTAAAATCAATCCTTGTTTTTTCAATACTAAACATTCATGTGTTACTTCACCTTAATTTTGATGAATCACTAACCCCTTTAATCTCCTCTTTCCTATTTTAAGATACAGTAAAAATTTATAAGAATAAAAGGTGAAAATTATAAGCTTAATTTTCACTAATATTTTGTTTTAACACTAAAGAGTACTATTAATAACCCCTTTAATCTCCTCTTTCCTATTTTAAGATGCAGTAAAAATTTATAAAAATAAAAGGTGAATTAATTATAAGCTTAATTTTCACTAATTATTTTGTTTTAACACTAAGATGTACTATTAATGAATGAATACTTATTAATAATTATAACTTGCAATAACTGTAACACCTATCTCATTAGAAGATGTGATCGCATTACAATTGTCTGCTTCCTCTATTTTTGTTATAACCATTTCCTGTAAATCAGATGGTAATTTATTAGACTTGAAGAGTACATCATTACTTGAAGACATATCGCCTTCACTATTGTTCTTTACGGAAATTTATACAACTTTCCTTATATATTTCCTTGAGCAAGGTCAAGAAAAAATTTGGTGCAAGAGAAAAAGACAAGGAAAGATAATTTCTAAGAATTATATTCAAGTAACTCTCACTTGTTTTGCGAAAAATTTCGACATTTTATATAACAGGGCAAACTTGTCAGAGTTGTTGTTGTCAGTGATTTAGAAATTAGCTTATTTGTGGGTTAAAACTCTCTGTCCCAAAATACTGTATGAAAGGATGTAAAACTGTCTAAATAGGAAAACATTTCACTTCTATATATCAAATAAGTATTTTCTACAATTCATTCAGGAAGTTAAACACCCCAATATCTGAAGCATTTCGGAAAAACTGAAATCTTTTTTGTGTAATAACAAATAATTTTTTTAATATAATGAATTAAAAATAGAGTTGGTTGTCTTAAATGCAGGGGTGTGTGTGTATGTATGTGTATTTTTGTATGTTATCTTATATTGTGTTTCAATGAGAAGCATTTGTAAACTGTAATGGCTGTGTCTCCAGAAAGTTCCAAAACTCAATACTTAAGAGCTATAGAAAAAAGAGGAGGATTTTTCAACTATGGCAACACATTATTTTTTAATATAGTAAATCGAAATACAAGGTTTCCCAAAAAAATGTATACAGAATTTTAAAAACTGACATGTAGAGGATTTTTATTTTTAACTAGCTGTTACCCGTGATTTCGTTCCCGTAGTATTTAAAGTAAATTAATGCATTAATTAAGCAACATATATGATTAACAAACTCTTTATTATATTTTATAGTAAAAAATATTTCTAATAATCACATTCTCTTTTTTTTTTTTTTTTTTTTTTTTGGTATGTGATCATTTAAATTTCTTTCATGAGCTTAAAATTTCACACTCTTTCACTAAGATTAAATGCGGAATACATTTTTTTAATTCTATTTTAGAATTTTTATTTATTCTATTTTACATTTATTCCGTTCACGGAAATTGATTTAATTTATGTTTTCGTGTCATAGAATATTGTTTAAAGTGATTATATTAGTAAATATCTTTGAGGAAAATTGTTAATTAACATGCCACTTTAAATTTGACTTATATCTGATTAGAATAATCTAAAAATCAACATACACATGATATTTCTATTCCAAAACACTCCACATCTTGAACAGAATTTGAAGTTATATGATATTTAAAAAATAAATATTTATTTGTTAAGCAATAGAGTTGCTTGTTTATTTCAATGCCGAAAAAATATGAAAAAAGCACCCCAATTATGGATATATATTGTCACATTGATTGTTGTGTTCTAGTTTAGGATTATGGAAGTTTATAAATTTCACAAGAATATATTACAATTAGGGGCAAAAATTACCCTGCATATATATTTTTAACTATAGATTTAGATATTTTAAATTTAAAAAGAATTATATAAAGATCAGAGAAAGATGATAACTGACAATACCTGACAATACCTGGATTTTTAATTGGCTTTTCTCTTGCGCTTTTTTACAAGCATGCTGCCTTTAAAAAATAGGAGGGGGAGGTTTTCTCGTTTAATTAGTGGCATCGACTCTTCTTTGAATTTTACGTGAACGATGTCAAAGACAAATCCTATTCGCCAATAAAAATTGCATATGCTAACAACTTCGACTTTAATATACAGGGCTGTATCAGATCAGGCTGTATCAGAAAAAGTTCGAAATGATTTGTCACTGTATTACATGACTATGTGGGTCCTATAAAACATTTGTTTTATTTGTGTACGAATAGCAGGTATATTCATGGATACATAAAGGATACTTTAAAAAAATCAAGCATTTTCCGCAAGTTTTGTGTTTGTAGCATGGAGAGTTTTCAACTAAATTTAACGCCACTTTCAGAAAATTTGACAAAGTACAGTAAAAATAATAAACTGCGATTAGAATATAAATATATTAAATATTTGATTAAATATAAGCATTTGCATGAAATAATTTTTAAATCCGCATGCGCGAACAATAAGCATTTGTTTTGCATAATTTAGTAGTATAAAGTATTACATATGAAAAAAGACAGTAGAATATTGTAAAAATTCAAAAAGATATCAGCTATATAATAAGCTGAAATTTAGTTGCTTTCTAAAAGTAGCTAGATGATAAAGAATTCGATTACAAATCACTTCAATAATCATGCTCTGACGTTTGAAAATGAATCCGCAACTGTATCAGAAAGTTTTGCATTGTCGAGCAGAATTTTTTTTTTTTTTTTTTTTTTTTTTTTGAGAATTACCTTACGTATACGAGTCTGAATTTATATGCAGTGTATCCGAAAAGTCTGGAAACGGTCGAATAACTATGCGTAACTTTTGTAGTTAATATTTTTTCCGGATCATCGTAGATGGCTCTGTAATCGAGCAAAATGCGGCGTTAAACAAAAACCTCGAATCGTGAGAGGAACTGATGGCCGTTCACCAAAATTTGGTAGTACTTCGTTTTGGCACTAGAAATGACGATCCGATGGGTCCCCCAAAAACAGCCAAATTTGGTTTTACCATGGGTTTTTTTTTTGGGGGGGGCAAAAGTGGGGCATTTAACACATGCTGGGGGCGAGAAATTTATCTTTTTGAAGTAGGTCGAACGGGGTATCGTTTATTATGTATTTTTAATTCTGAATCAAATGACATCATTCGCAAGTCGATACAATTCATTGTTGCACCGTTACGGCGAGTTTCATGAATAAAATGTTCAAAATTATACTTTATGAGGATCCCAACTTTATTACACTTTTATTACGTTCAAAACATGTTCTTTATATCATATTGAATAATCTTAAACTTATTACGTGTCCTAAAAATAGCAATAATCATGTTCTGAATTTACATGTATTAAAATAGAATGTTCAACTTTTTATTCATAAAACCTGCCATAACTTTGTTACAAATCATCGTATCGACTTGCGGATGGTGTTATTCGATTCAGAATAAAAAATACATAACAAAACATACCCCGCTTGACCTACTTAAGAAAAGTTCAGTTTTTTGCCCCCCACGTGTTAAATGAACCACTTTTGCCCCCCCCCCCCAAGAAAAAACAAAAAACATGGCAAAAAACTTCATTTTGGGGGGATTCATCAGATCTTCATTTCTAGTGACAAAACGAAGTTCTTCCCAAATTTTGGTGAATGGCCATCAGTCCTCTCACGATTCGGAGTTCTTGTTTAACGTCGCATTTTTGCTCGATTACAGCGTCATCTATGATCCGGAGAAATATTAAATGCAAAAGTTAAAACTTTTTTCTCGTAGAATCCGAAAATGAAATAAAAAATACGCGTTATCATTTAAGATTTCAAAGTTGTCCCCTCTGCCTTTCAGGGTGTGTGGGGGAGAGCAACTTTGATATTACTGAATAGATTTTTCAACAATATTGAGCACATATTTTTCCGTTTTTAATTTGATGTGTATTTCCCGAGTTATTCGATCGTTTCCAGACTTTTCGGACTTATTTAATATGTTTGTGTAAAGCAACAACAATAAAATCCTTCATTTAAATATATAAAATATCTCTGGGCTCATACAATTTGCATATGAGCTCTTAAATCTACATAGCTGGATACTAATGGAATAAAGCAAACTAATGGAAAATAAAATTGTTGATTGAATAGAGGAGGTTTTATGTCTTGGCTTATTTGTGCAATTACAACAAATTGTATTTTCGAGGCGTAAATTAATTCAAATTTCATTTCATTTTATGCTTTATGTGTGCGAAATAAATATACATGATATAATAAAATCATTTTTAACGTAATATTAAAATGTTTCGCCGAAACATTCAAAATATTAAATAGGATTTCATGTTGTGTTTCTAGTAAACTATTCTAGTAATATCTAAAATAATTTGACAGTACGTACTTTCAGCTAATAACAAGCGTCACATTTTTACAAATGCCAATTCTTCCTATTTCTGAGTAGCACTATTTCCAAATAGAAATACTCGCTGTATATAAGACAGAAATTCTACGATTAAATAAAGACAAAAATATTATTCAAAAATAGCGGTACCCAAAAATCGAAAAGTTTGGCAACTATGCATTTTACAAAGTCGGAACCAATAGTGAAAACTGAAAGAAAATTGCAAGCATCTCATCGTAATTGAACAGTTATTGAAATATGTAATGGATAAATGAGTAGCACTATTTCCAAATAGAAATACTCGCTGTATATAAGACAGAAATTCTACGATTAAATAAAGAAAAAATTATTATTCGAAAATAGCGGTGCTCAAAAATCGGAAAGTTTGGCAGCTATGCAATTTTCAAAGTCAGAACCAATAGTGAAAACTGAAAGAAAATTGCAAGTATCTCATCGTAATTGAACAGTTATTGAAATAGCTAATGCAAATTTTGTTTTCGTTTTTGGAAAACGAAATTTAGAAATATTGTTTGAATTATCTAGGATATTGTCAAAATAACAAAGTACTGTACTTAGCTGGAACAACATGTTCACATTTCGCGGTAACTAGAGCGATAAAATATTAAGTATGTAAGCATAGAAAAGGTGAATACTTAAATATACTTAAAGACTAAAAAATATTCTTAAATACTAATATACTTAAATACTAATTCATACTTAAATTTAAGTACCCAGGTAGAACACATCCTAGACAAAACCTTGTTTTACCGTTGTTTCAATTTTAAGTACCTTTGAGACAGCGATTTTCTATGTTTACGTGGTGCGTAAGTAAATGGATTTTAAAAATGTGTCCTTTAAAAATATATCAAAATTATTCCATTCATGCCAGAGTTGTATGAGTACATACGCTAAAAAGAAATGTATGAATGGTTCGGCTACATCGTACGATAAAAAATATTATCTAATTTTTATCAGTTTCATACTCCAAAAATTTATTTCAAGCCTTCCTTCGATTAAAACATTAAAAAATATAAAAATTTATTAATATATATAAAATATTAATTCAGAATTTATTTCTTATAAAGTATGATACCGAATAATTTGCAAATGGATTTTGTAGTAAATTTTTGAAAATCATTATAAAATTAATAATTTTTGCAAAATTAGTTTAAAATTCATTATGAAAGTATTTATGTGTGAAATGGGGAAGGAATCTTCTGCAATAAACGACAGAATGGCAAAAAACATGTAAATAAGTTAAAATTTTAAATATTAACAATATTAATCTTTATTATCATGAAGATCGTTTGATATAAAATATGAGTCTGCATGAATTCATATATAAGCCCATTAAATTCAAGTAAAATGCAACAAAATCTTACCTTCGGTATACCCTGTCACTTCTATTCAACATTCATGTCCAACTCAAAACTGCGAATGACGTGATATTATAAACGAGGAAGTAAAATAAGATCCAAGGTAATGTTTCTACATAAATATTAAAGAATACAATGGATGACGTTCAACGAACTTTTTAAACAAAGGGAAAAACCGCCCTTAATAATTATTTGCTAAATAAGAAAGTCAGAAACTAAACAATTATGCAATAAATGTACAGAACATGTAGGGTGAAATATTTCTCTTTAATGTAACATTGTGCCGTTTTCTGAAATAAATGCTATTTCGAACTTAAAATGAATGAATAATGTAAAACAAAATTATGCATTTCCAAATTTTCTGAATTTTTTAATAATATTTATATTTTTCTGTAACAAATAAATCTGATGCTAACTTTTTCTTAAATGATTTCCCAAATTGTAAAAATAAATCTGTTTATTGCCTCTAAACATTACATAAATATTGTATGAAAGATATATGAAAAAAATCTTCCCTAAGCATTATATAAATATAGTGTGAAAGATTTCTATTTCATATGACACTATGCCGTCTTCTGAAACAGACGTTATTTAAGATGGAAAATGTATAAATAACATGGATATTTTTGTATACATTTCCAAATTTTCTAAATGGTAAGCTTTGTAAATTTATATTTCATTTTTAATATTGCATAAGATAAACAGGCATATAAAGTATCCAAATATCAATCTACATATAGGTACTTTGCATAGCTATTATTTTATGAACCGTTATGTATACGCAAAACTATTGCCTAACGCTCAAAGGGTTAATAACCTTTATGCTTCTCTATACCACATAAATCTGAAAGTAACTCATTAAATGTTTTCACAAATTGATTAAAAATACCTGTTGATTGCCCCTAAATATTATATAAATATAGTGTAAAAGATGTATATATTTTTAATGTAACTTCTCTAAACATTATACAAATGCAGTGCGAAAGATTTTTATTCAGTATAACGAGGAGTATATCCCGTCTTCATAAATAGACGTTATTTCAAATGTAAAATGGCTAAATAATGCAAATATTTTTTATGCATTTACAAGTTTTCTAAAATTTTATAAATTTGTTTCCCTATACTGATATTGATTCGTTCACTGGTTTCACAAATTGTTAGAATAAACCTGTTGATCGCCCCTAACTATGGAACTTCGAGTACAGGGGGAATGAATATCCCAAATTTGAAGGGCTTTATTAACAAAAGTATAGAAGATACACGAAATTGTGAAAAGGGCATAAAAAAGAAGATTGTGAAATTACTAATAGCAAAAAATTATAAATGTTCAATGTGACCACCAGCAGAAATACGAACAACATCCATTCTGTAGGAGAAATCTCCCACACGGTTTTCAGCACGTCGGGTGTTACAGTTGCAATAGCTGCAGATATCCTCGTTTTCAGTTCAGCAGTGTCAGCAGGTAGAGGCGGAAAAAACACTTTATCTTTTATGTATCCCCAAAGAAAAAAATCGCACGTCTTGTTGGAATTTGAAATCCCCCATTTCTTCTTTGAGCATAGGAAACAATTCTTTCCCAAAAAATCGCTCTCATTCGCCTAAAAAACGAATCTTTACATTTATAAAACTTCATAACTTCTCACTCACTTCGATGCGTGAAGTGGAACACTACGTGTTATTATTCAGAATATATAGCCCTTCAAAGTTGGGATATTAATTTGTAATCACCCTGTAATACTAATATCAAAGTGTAAGAAACTTTCATTTTCTTGCAAAAACTTAATTATCATGGTTATAATATTTATGAAAAATTACATCATTCTTTATGTTACTTTACAAATGCATATTTAGCACTTAGAATTAATGGGTATTATAATACCCATTCAAAACTGCATTCAAAATTCAAACCAGTTCTGCTTCCTTTACTTTTCTAAATATTTTTTATAGCTTGAACCAAGACTAAATTGTTTTTAGTTTATGCGTCTAGATTTTTTTTTTATATAAGTGAAGCTCTAAGATTTTTGTGAGGCATTCTGATCCGTATTGATCGGTACAGGTAGCGAAAACCGCCCAAAATGACTGAGAACCCAACAATTCATCTAAGATCAAACTTAATACAAAACTATCATTTCCCGATGTTTTATAGTTTTGTCACTGATAATTCTTGTAATTCAGTGCGATATGATTTGTAAAAGATAAGGCATCTCCATTAAAGTAAAATCATTTATGTCGATTCAGAATAATACATTAATAAATCGGTCAAGTGCGAGTATAACTCGCGCTCAAAGGGTTCCGTACATATTCATTAATTACTATGCATTAATTAACAAACTCCTACTATCCCTAATTTTTTCATAATTTTAGTTTCAGTAGATTCGGAAATAGGAGAAGGGGGGGAGCATATTTTTGCAGAACACTTTCGACGATAGCTCTGATAAGATAATACCAAAATTAAAACAAATATATTTTTGAGTTCGATGTTACGAGACCTTTCGAACGATACCATACACGATATATAAAAAGAAACATTTTTTTTTCAAGTAACTTAATTAATATCTCGGCTAATTACCGGCAATTCTTTTCGAAAATCAATATCAACTATCCTTGGATGATTTGCGTCGATAGATATCTCGAGCGCTCGTCAACTTCCCTCTGACCGCCCGTAAAGTAGAGTTTGTGTGTAACGAAACATGCGTTTTTCTCAAAACGTATGTCACCTAGGAAAATCGCTATAGTTTTCCTGCAAGGTTTAAATAAACTCCTACTATCCCTAATTTTTCCATAATTTTAGTTTCAGTAGTTTCGGAAATAGAGGGAGGGGGGGACATATTTTTGCAGTGTATTTTCGACGATATCTCTAAAAATATAATACCTAAAATTAAAACAAATGTATTTTTGAGTTCGATATTACGAGAACTTTCACATGATACCCCACAAGATGTACAAAAAGAAAATGTGTTTTTTCAAGTAACTTAATCGCCCCCCCCCCTACTTTTTTCATAAACATATTTGTGGATGGCTAATAATCTGAAAATATGTGGGTCAATAGGCTTTATAACTTTCCCAAATTTGAACTTCCTCGTTCCGTAGTTTACGAGTAAAAGGGCTCTGACAGACAGACAAAGAAACACAGGCGTGATCTTATAATGTTTCCGTTTTTACTTTTTAAATACGGAACCCTAAGCTGATAGTTAAGTAATAAAACTTAGTAATAAAATCACATTAAAGGACACTTTGTGTATTTCTCGGGTAGCTGAATGAAATTGTAGCTAATCATGTTAAGATTTTTTTTTTTTTTTGGTATAGAAAATGCGTAAGATAGGAGATTATTCTGCAATTTTTAATGACGTAAAAAGACTTTAAGTTTGAAGAATTTTTCTTCATATTTTTTTAACGATATTTCTCTATAAATGTTGAAAGCAATTTTGTATCCAGGCATGGTATTTCCTTCGTACCAAAAATAG
Organism: Maratus michaelseni; assembly: GCA_963931845.1. Taxonomy (NCBI): domain Eukaryota; kingdom Metazoa; phylum Arthropoda; class Arachnida; order Araneae; family Salticidae; genus Maratus; species Maratus michaelseni. The sequence goes on along the minus strand of OZ007586.1, from coordinate 206,927,312 downwards.
GTTTAGAACTTCACAAATCCAATTATTACCTAATTCATCTGTTAACTTCTACAACATGGAAGCGTTGGCGCATCTGTTTTGAAATAGTCATAACAAAGAACTTTTCTCCAGCTAAATGGAATCTCAAAATAAAACAAATATCCTCCAGAATAACAACTACAGCAATAAAAGTATAATTTTCAGTACGAAACATGCAAAATAGGAAAATATTATAAATAAAAGAAAATTGGAATTCAGGCAGAAAACAGGGAACAGGAAAACATTAAACATCTGAGCAGTCTCCGGACATGGACATATTTTTATTGTAAAACCATTGTTTGCAAACACAAAGATTAAATTTGAGATAGCATTATTATTTTTACTGTTATGAACGCTTATGACATTTTTATCGCAAGGCCATGTGCTTTATTGTTTTGATCCCATCTATGCAAACTTGAATATTAATTCACTTATCTAAGGCTTAGAAAAGTAAATACCTTTCTAAACAACTTAATGACTCCTTGACAGTGCATACAATTTTAGAAAAATTATCAAATATGTCAGATATAATTCATTGGTTTAGGAAAGTTCCAGTCATATCTTAAGATATTTTGAATACTTACTTGTTACATAAATGAAAATAAGAAGAAACAATAGTCAAAGAGGTGCTATAAATATTAGATTATTTTACATTGAGCATTATACACAAAAATATGGAATATTATTACTGAGCAGATTAAAAAAAGCCTAAATTAAAAAAAATATAATTTTGTAATTACATTATACAAAGAAAATGTAGTTTTTAATCAGTGGTCATATTTACTTTCTTCTGAACCTTAATCAATACTTTTTTTTTTACTCTATTTATATTTTTATTTTTTAAATAAAAAATGAAGAAATAAAAATGATACCAAAAAATGTATTTATAGTGAATTCATTATGAATTTTACTGATATTTAGTCTTAACATCACTGAGAACATGATAATTACAATTTTTTTTAAAGATATGATTTTGCTTACATGAAAATGATAAATTTAAAAAGTATTATTTTAATAATGCTCTGACTGAAGTTAAAATTTAATCCTGAACCAAACCTCATTTGATTAAATTGCTATTTTAATGAAATTTACAAATTAAATATTGATAGTATAAAAATTGATAATTGCTCAAATGAAACTTTAAAAAATATATATCTAATAATGAGTCAAGTAAAATAAATGTAACAAAATCGAAAACAATCCTTCCAGCATGATGTTTACAACTACAGTTTTCACCTACATTCATCATTTGGCCATTTAAAAATATATATATTTGTAGAAAATCAAGTATAAAATCGAAAAATCGTCATACAGTTGTCAGCCTCCGTTAAAAATGAATAACGAAAATAAATCGTATTCTGAATAAATATCATTTGAGCCATTATTTATTATATATTTACTCATTTTGTTTATACAGGGTGATTTAGAGAAGATTGGACAAACTTTAAAGGTGGTATAGTACTACACACTACAACAAACAATTTTTGTACAGGAAACTAAGGCCACAGTCCCGTTATTTAATCAAAATTAGTCACTCACTCCAATCCGAATTCAAATTTTTGTTCATAAAATTAACAATAATGAATATATTTTAACAAAATTTGAAATAGACAGACCTATTTTGTGTGAAACATTGGTATATTACAGAAATAGTAGAAGAGGCTACCAACCTTATCCAAATAGCGCTGAACTAGATGGTCCATATTTCTGAACGTAATTGACAGTTCATACGGTTTAACTTAACTGTAAACTTCCATCACTTTATAGCATTCCATTTCCTACAACGCGACGTAAGTCTGTTGAAAATTGTATTGAAATATCTTTATTTTATTTAAAGTCATAACGATAGTTGTGATCGGATTGGAATGGAACACTGTATTTTTGAGTTAAAAATGGATTCCGACCCTGGTTTCCTATACAATATATATATATATATATATATATATATATATATATATATATATATATATATATATATATATATATTGTTAAGGTGTGCACTACCACCTCTTAAAGTTTGTTCAATCTATATTTGAATTACCCAGTATAAAATTTGTTATTTATTTAAAATATGCAGAATAGTTCATGGCAATAATTGTCCGTGACAAAACTATAAAAAGTGCCGATAGTTTTCGAAGGCATCTTCTAGGAAACAAAATTATGTTATTATAATATTGAACATTTTAAAATGAATAGCACATTTTGTTTTATTCTTGAAAATTTTTACATCCGTTCTTCAAAAATATCTTTAAAAACAGTCATTAAAAATGAAGCAAAATAGAGTCGCACACTTTATAAAAAAAAGTTGACAAATACCAATAGTACTTAATTTTCCACACCAAATGTATAAATATATTTTCTCTAAATTTACATAATAAAATGCACATTAATAGCACACACGATAAAAAAATATTGATACCACTCATCACAGATGGATAACCGTAAAATGTAAGTCATAACTTTATATGACCTACTTATACTTAATATTACGGTTTCAAGTGTACACTGATCAAGGATCACTGAAATATTAAATGAACCGCCATGAATAAACTGAATATGAATTTCAAATGTAAACTACTTAAGTGAAATTTTGAAAGAGAAAGCTTATTTGGGCTTGCTTTGTATGATAACCTTTGAATGTAACTAAAAATAAACTTTAGCTGATGAATAAACATATATTTTGAGTGGCTTTGATATGTAGCAGATTATAATAGACTTAATGCGTTATGCATAATAATAACTATGATGATATGATTGTAGAACTAACAGCAATTTAAAAAAAGGATCCAAAATAAAATAATATGTTATTTTTTAAGTTGTTAATAAAAACAAGCAGATGCACAAACTATTTTAATTTGCCCTTAAAAAAACTTATTAGTTTTAAGTATTTTTCGTGCTTGTCATTATTATGCTTTAAAAAATCATTTACTCACCTTTTGCTTCTTTCCTGAAATCACATATAGTAAAATATCTTGTTACCACAAAGTCTAAACCTTAAAAAATGATCACATCTACTCTATTATCTGCAGCAAACTAAACACCACCCACAAAATTTTCCGCTTTTTAAAAAGCAGGAAAACAGCAAAAAATGTTAATTAGTCACAAACATTATTATCTCGTAATGATGGACTCCCGTCATTATATGACATAACAAATAATATGATAAGGAAAGTTACATGCCTACAATGTATTTCGTCAGGGGTTTCTGACCTTCATTTACATTAAGCAAAAATTAGAAAACACCTTATTTTTTACAAATGTGTTCTGAAACTGTTATTTCGTTTACTTTTGTTGTATCTTTCTCACAATAGAATTTTTAAAAATTAAATGGCTTTGATATTATTTTCAGAACTTATAAATAATTAAACATTTTCTCTTCTGGAGACGGAGAGATCGGGTGTTTGAGTTGGAGGAGGAGGGAAGAGGTCTGTATAGTTCACCGCAACTTTAGGTGAGCCCTTTTAAAAACCTTTTACTCAAGGCACTTCTCGCCAAGTTGGTATTTTCATTTGGTTGGTTTGCCTTTTAGTCGACAAGAATAGTAATGATGAAATGGTGAAAGTATTTAGATAAATGATGAAAATGTTTAGATATGGGGTGTGCCAAATAAGCCATTCATTACACCCTGTGTCAGTCTTGGCAAATAAACGGGTTTCATTGTGGAAAAACCACAGAAGTAATTTTGATACTTTTCCGTTAGACGAACACCAGTCGTAACTTTGAGCCAAAGTGCCAAAAGGGGTAAACTGTTTATTTATCTTCAACAAATGTAGTAATCGAATTAAAATTGTTACTTATAAACACTTTTTCTTTCAAATTTTCTTTTTTCGGGTTTTTTTTTTATTAACATTTTAGTACGGCTTACATAATTTGGTAAATGCCAGTATAATTTTCATAATATTTGTGAGTGGCGTGTTTGTTAACTTTTGCGCCACCATTTGCACTTGACGCAAAGTAATGTTTGTCTAACGGAAAAGTACCGTAATTTTTTGGTCATTTTCCAAATGACAAATGTCGTAACATCTCATACATGACTATTTTTAAACATTTTAGACTTTTCTCAAAGTCAACGATGAGTTCAGATGATTTTAATTTTCTGGCGTGGTTTAAATCATGAAGATAATCTTCAAAGGAACAATCAGCAAATTTCCCTATCATTTATATCTATTGTTGTCATCTTGACTTTATAAAAGTAATTTAATTGCTACATTAGATATGAATAACTTTGAATTAATACATTTTAGTTCATTCATAAGTTAGGCAGTATATTCAGTAGTTAGGATAAATGACCAGTAATTATCTATCCAATATATAACATGTTCTTCTCAAGTGCTGTTTCTTGTTTTTGGTAACGATTTCTACCATATTTAAGGTTATGAGGGACTAACTTACATAGTTAATGAAAATTATTACTATGTATCTGACATGTCCTCCTGCATAACATACGTAGTAGACCTAAAATTTCTAGCAGATGCTTTTCTTCTTCTGCTGTGGATATAATTATGTGTTCAATTAACTTTTGAAAATTTAAAAATACGCATTAGTTATTGGCAGTGATGTACCAGCATTGAAATATACAAAAGCTCTAAAGTTCTATCATGTATCTAAATTTAATAATCTAGGTTGTGTTTGAAGCTGGCACTTTTTGATAATAGAAAATTATGCTACTGTGTTCTAAAGTGTAAGTTTTAGTACATAATTTTTAAACATATAAGTATAGTATCACATTTATTTAAAATAAAATTATTTAACGCCTCAAGCCGGCTTTATTATCTTTTTCATGCTTTTAGTCACTGCTTCTGAAACAGATTTTAATTTCTCTGATAATTTATGGCATTCATAAACTTCTCAAACATTCAAATTGCATTCGGTTTAAAATGATAAAGCGCCGTTAATACATTCGTATATCTTTTAGTTGATGTAAAGAACTTACAGATTTTTTAAAAGAATTTTTTTATATAAAATATTATTATGATAAAAACATGTCTAAACTTTTACGAATAGGCATCGATCGGTTTTGACCATGTTACAGTAAGAAAGTCACCTTCAGGGAAGACTTTTTTAACCCTTTCGGGACGAGAGATACACATATGTACCACATAGAGTGCGTACGACTCTTATTTTTGAATACCATTAGTTCTGATTAGAATAAGTTTTGCCTTATCTAATAGCAGAATTTCTCCGATTAAATAAGGCGAATATTACTATTCAGAAATAGTACTACTAAGCAATACAAATTTTACGCTCGTCTCGAAGGGGTTAAATCAAAGTGGTTCAATTTCAGTTTTCGTGAAACCCTAAAAATCTTTTACAAACAATCCGTTCTTATTGGACTAATTTTGAACTAAAACGACTTATTTTGGTTAAAACAACACCAAGCTAGATGGGCACTTATAAAGCAATTTAAAGCCTTACGCATTAATAATTGAGCTGAGTAAAGTTACGATACCTCATAGAGTGTGTAATTCTTATTAGCTTATGGAAACTTCAAAAATTATATTAAACATATTTAAATCGCAGCGGTGTTGTCTTAAAAACGATCTGTATACCTAAGCTTATATGAAAACAAGCCTTTAATTAATATGACATTAATAATAATTTAATTTACATATGTCAAAAGCTTCATTATTACAAGCATCATAATCTTTCATGCATGGTCTTTCCCCGATTATCTAGAAGACTGTGCCCATGTTATATTCACAAGTACGCAGGTTACCATTCTAATTTTTTAACGAATTTTAATTCTATCTTATTTTAGGATTTGGTATGGAGCAGAGAGATGAAGGATTATGGAGACAAAAAGAAAGAAATTAGCAGCAGTGGAAATGAATGTCCTAAGATGATCATGCAGGATATTAAGAACAGAAAGAATAAGGAATGAAAGAATCAAAGAAATGATGAAAATAAAGGGAACCACCATATTAGACAATCTCCAAAAGAAGCAATTAATCTGGTATGGTCATGTTAAAAGAATGAGTGACGAGAGACTACCCAAAATTGCATCTAATTATAGAACAAACCAAAAGATGAAACGAGAAAGACCACGAAAGACTTGGATGGATGATATAAAAAAACCATGAAGGATAGAGGTCTGGAGGAGGAATGGACTCTTGACCAGAAGAAATGGAGAGGTCTCTTGTAGATTTTTCGGATGGCGGCACTTGAAGCCAGAAACCGAGTTTATATATATATATATATATATATATATATATATATATATATATACAGTGTCTCACATAAGTGATGGGACACTTGTGCTTTACAAAAGGAAACTAATCAAATAAATTAAAAAAACATGTACACATTTTTTTGTGGGTGTGTTTCATACTTAAATTTAGTAAAGATTATTACATAACATACATTTTGTCAAAATATTAAAATATTAATTTAATAAAAATACAAATGTTTAGAACGGAGCAAAAAATAGCTCACATAAGTGATGGGACACCATTATATATGCAACAAAAATCGTCTGAAATAAGCAATAAAAATATTTTTTGGGGTTTTATTTTTACTTAAAAGCAATTGGCAATAATTTATAAAATCGTCTGCAGTATTTCTCTCCAGTTTGTTTTGGAATTTTTGTGTTTTTTAGCTCTGTGTAGCCATGAATGCTAAACGAAAAGAAACTTCGCCTGAAATTCGAAAATTAGTTATTAATTTGCATATTGAACGTGGAAAATCGATTAGAAAAACTGCTGAAACAGTTAACTTGAGTCGTTCAACAGTTTTCAATATCATTAAACGATATAAAAAGAATCATATGATTCAGGATAAAAGAAGACCTGGCCGACCATCAAAGCTATCCAATGGAATAAAGCGAATTATCGTTCGAAATATTAAAAAAAATCCAAGAATTAGTGCTTCAAAAGTTGCTGCTGATTTACAAGCATTATATGGAATAATTGTTAATCCTGAGACTATTAGAAGGGTAATTTGATCTGCTGGATATCACGGTAGAGTAGCCAGGAAAAAATTCTTCGTAAGTGAAAAGAATAGAAAACTCAGACTAGCTTTCGCAAAATCCAACATAAATAAGAATTCTGATTACTGGAATAAAGTTATATTTGCTGATGAGAGTAAATTTAATATATTTGGTTCTGACGGTAGAATCTTGGTGTGGAGAAAACCCAGGGAAGAATTTTGCAAACAGAACTTGGTACCAACAGTAAAACATGGTGGAGGAGGAGTTATGGTATGGGGGTGTATGTCGTCCGCTGGAGTTGGTAATCTTGTTTTTATTGACAGTATAATGGATCAGTACAAGTATATTGATATTTTAAAGCAAAATTTGAAATCTTCAGCACGAAAATTGAACCTTCATAACGATTTTAAATTCTACCAGGACAAAGACCCCAAGCACACTGCTCTGAACGTTAGACTCTGGCTGCTATATAACTGTCCTGAAATAATAAAAACACCACCACAATCTCCAAACTTAAATCCCATAGAGAATATTTGGCAAAAATTGGAATCAAGAATTCGCAAACACACCATTTCTTCAAAACAACAACTAAAATCGGTGCTTCAAGAAGAATGGGGTAAAATCACTCCAGAAATCACAAAAAAATTAGTCGAATCCATCCCAAAAAGATTAAATCATGTTTTAAAAGTAAAAGGAAATCCAACAAAATATTAAAACCTTTTAAAAAGTAAAATTTTTGGATAAATATTTGATGGAAAAGTAAGAGTGTCCCATCACTTATGTGAGCCATTTTTTGCTCCGTTCTGAACAATTGTATTTTTACTAAATTAATATTTTAATATTTTGACAAAATGTATGTTATGTAATAATTGTTACTAACTTTAAATATGAAACACACCCAAAAAATTTTTGCACATGTTTGTTTATTTATTTTATTGCAGTTTCTTTTTATAAAGCACAAGTGTCCCATCACTTTTGTGAGACACTGTATATATATATATATATATATATATATATATATATATATATATATGTGTGTGTGTGTGTGTGTGTATATATGTAATAATTATTCTCATGGTTATGAAGTAGTTTTACTAGGCATTGGCCATTTTTGGCCATTTTACGGTAAGAGGAGTGCCTTTAGGAATGTTTATTTTTAAAGCAACGTGATCCAATTTCGGTTTTCATGAAACCTTGACAATCTTGTACCTATAACCAATTCTTACTGAACTACTAGTTTTGAACTCGGTTAAAATGAATTCAAACTCCTTATTTCATGACTGCCATATTAATCATTGAGCTAAATGAACCTACGATATCTCATAGAGTAGGCGTGTCCCAGGCATATACAAACATGTGGCCCACCGATAACTTATCTGTGGCCTGGCAAGTATTGGGCATTTTCCTTATGTTTCATTCTGTTATTCTAAAACGCATACAGAAAATTTATTTTGCACGAACATACTTGCACTAATCGTGTCTTAGAGATGACAAATGTCAGAAAGTATAGTATATGCACATAGAAAAGATCTGACTTATTTTTTTTAATTTCAGCTTCAAGACGTTGTGGATACAAAAAATAATCAACTGGAATGCTAAAAAGCGCGTGATCTTGAATCGGAAAATTTAAGGATTTATAAAATTTGTATTGTATTTTTCTTATAAATTAGATTTGTTTTATATTGAAACTGGTGATTTATTTTACTGCTCTCTTCAGTTTTACATCACATTACAAAATAATGTGCAGTATTTATTAAATACTAAAACAATTATGGAAAAATGAATAAAATACGGTGTTAATTAATGCTATTCAAAAATTTTAAAATTAAATTAACCTTTTCAAGCGTAAGCCTTTTTTTTTTATTTCGTCGAGTAACGTGAAAGAGAGGGTTGGTTTTCTTTTAGGATTTTTTTATTGGATTATTTTACAAACATAAATGGATATATATCAACTGCTTTTTACAAGGTCACATTGTTTTACACTTTCGGTGGAATACGTTTAATTTGTCGTTATGTTATCATAAAATACGTTTTTACTCCTCATGCAGTAAGATACGAAAACGTATATTTACGGGCATACTTCTTGGGTCACGGAAAATAACTCTGTAGACATACATATGTTCTCCTGTAAACGTTAAATAACATTTAAATGAGTAGCTTTGAAAGTGACATGAAACCACGTCTCCTGTTCATGTAGGAGGCTTTTCATTTGGGCCATATTTCGAACACGTGGATTTTGGTTTTGAGCCTTTTATTCATTTTCATTATTTAAATTAGTAAACATGTCATTGTTAATGGACTCTATGTGATCTTTATTCCTTTTATTTCATTTTTACTGACACATTTGTTCTCATGTACACCTTAGGATTTATTACAAAAATGTGTAAACGATCTTTACAAGTATGAATAAATACTATTAATTGAAAATAAACACCGCGGATTTTTTAAAGATAATTTACAATACTTATATATTCGAATAAACAGTGAATAGAAATTCTGTTGGAGTTTGCAAAGAATATAACATGTCAAAAGCACTACAGTACAAAATATAAAGAATACTCACAAATACCTACGGACAAGCTTCGTAAACACGAATTATTATATGTGAAACTGATACATCATTAAAAAATCATCAAAGCATTCACCAATCCTATTAGAGATAATGCAGATGCTTTAAAAAAACTAATTTTTTATTAGATTCCATTGCACGCGAATCGAAATCATTCACTACGAAGTGGAATAAATGATGTCCAGAGCAATTAAAAAATTTTGGAAGTATTATAAGATTAAGTACCATTGCTATATACCTGGAAATTTCAGGAATCAACTGAAATCTATAGATTCAATATTTTATGCTGCATTCATCTAAGGTGAAATTGCAACACCATGAAGGAATGCACGTAACAATGTGAAATTCATTGGACCCAAAGAGCTGAGAGACATATACAAATGATTACAAAGACAAAACAAAAGAAAACTGTTTATTCAGCAATTAATGCGGCCCTGTGACGGATTTTATTATTTTACAGGTAGTAAATTTAAAAACTGGATAGCTTAAATTAAATTATTAGTTTTCAGTCATACATATTTAGCCGAATAAACTAGTACGTACATTGCGCTAGATTATAAATAACTCAGAATATAAGAGAGATTCAATAAAGTCCAAAAATGCGATAATATGTACTTGGTTTTTATTAAAGTTAAGCGGGCAATATAGTATTGCCGCGGGTGTTACCCCAAGACTAGAGATTAATATCTGCTCTACATGTTTGCAGTATGGTGGTCAGGGAGCGAATGCCGTGACTATCATTTCAAAAGTCATGAACAATGGTGCACTTCAACTGAGATGTACCAAGCTAAAATGGAACCCCTACACTATATTATAACCTAACAGAATACATAAGCCTCATTAGCTTATTGAAAGATCTTCATAAAATTATGTTGAATATTTTAAACCCCATCAGTATTGACTTAAAAAGTAATGTGTATATGATAGCGCATATAAAAACAAACTCTTGAAAAAATACTACATTAATAATAGTTTCATTTACATCCGTCAAAAGCGTCAATAGCACAAATATCGTTATCCCATATGCATGACCTTTACCCTATTATCTGGAAGACAGTACCCATGTTGTAATCCGAAGTACACAAGTGATCCTTCTAATTATTTTTTTTAATTAATGCTTTTGAGATTTTTAAATTGTTATTTTTATAAGAAATAATATATTGTGCAAAATATGAATGTGAAAGCAAATTTTCCGTCATTAAAATGGCTTTCCACAATTATAAACAGAGGAAAGCTTTATTATTCAGAATAGCGCCTGTGGGGCGAAATTCCTCTGATAGGAAACTTTAAAGTTAATCAGTTAAAAATATAACAAATTATAACACCTTGTAATAATATACTTCTTTTAATTGCTAAAAGGCGTAAAATAAGAACTAAGACCCAGTGGCTGAATAGGTAAGACGCTAGACTTCCAAAGGTACTCTCAGTTCGAATCTAATCTCGGCAAGTGGAGAAAAATATTCTTTTAAAATATTAACAAATAAATATGCCAAGATGGCTCATAGATGGCGCCAATAAAAAAAGAAATAAAAACGAAATAAAATTTTTGCAAAATCACTACAGTTTATAAACTGCAGTAATTTTGCAGTTGTATCGACCTCAAAAATTCTGTAGTGGAATCGACCAAATCATTGCAGTTTTCCAACTGCATTTTTTTTTTTTAGATTTTCTGCAGTGCATTTTTAGCTGGGTAAAACTGTAAAAGAACACATTCACGTTTAAACTTCAAAAATGGCAAATCGTGAACCTACGTTTAATATTTTAAAAATGTATATTTCTTATCGTTTAAGCTCTGAAAATTTTATGAGTTATAAATATAATGTTTTCTAAGCCTGTGAATAATTTTGGTGCTAAAATACTGATATTTAGTTGTAAAAACATTGCTTGAAAAATTTTGTAGGAAAGGTAAATATTGAGCACATTTGTTTCATTTTAAAGTATTTATAATTGTCCAAAAGTTTTAAGATTTTTATATGTTATTTAAATTTTGTATCCGATGACTATGTAAAACATTGGTGTTAGAGTACTGATATATTTAGTGGTAAAAGTGCTTGGAAGAAGTGGTGATATCTCCTATTTCCCATCCGAAAATTTCCATAACACAATTCTTTTTAAACTCGAATTGCATTCTGGGGAAAAAAAATTTTTTTAGTATGGCATAATAGTGAATTAACTTCCAGAATTTTTTTTTTTTTTTGATATAGTATATATTAATATTGTGTTGGACCAAAGAAGTCGTTGGAAAAAAAAATGTATGCAAATTAAGTAGATTTTTTTTATTATTATTTCGAACAAGAAAACAAATGCCGATTTTTGAAAATTGCAGAAAAAATGATAAACCCGAAACGGTATTCGAAAGCTAATTTGTTTGAAAGGTTTATTATTTTTTTTTAAACCGAAGACGTCATTATAAAGATAAAGGTGCAACCTGTAGGTGTTTGTTTTTTTCAAATATTTAAAAATTACAAAAGAAACTAAAAACGTGAAAACGGCATCACAAAAATACTTTTTTCAAAGGGTTAGTATTAATATTTGTTTAAGCCGAAGACGTCGTTAGAGAGAAAAGGCATCCCAGATTAAGTGGGTATTTTTTGTTTTTTCGTATTTCGAACAAGAGCGTGGATGTGTGGATACGGAAGGAAAAGAACACGAAATAGACGCTTCGAAAATATTTTTTGAAAGTGTAAATATTAATATTTTTTGAAAGGGTAAACATTAATATTTTTTAACAGCATTGGAAAGGGAAAAAATGTTATAGTTAAGTGGTTTTTTTGTTGTTGTTGTTGTTGTTGTGTTCGTATTTTGAATTGTTAAGCCGATACGGACTTGTAGAAACGCGAAAAAAACGAACGTTTTTCCCGTCTCGTTTATTCCCTGCTTTGAAATCTTCAGAACGGGGTTTTTTGTCGGACCACCACGACTTTTACTCTACGGAGCTATGTTAATTATGGGGTTTAATAAAAATCTCGGTTAATTATCAAGAAACGAAAAATCTTAGCCTCAGGTGCATTTGCACAGCCTTGGATTTTCCTCATCCAAATTTTCAGACCTCTACATGTGGTAGATTTTCTTGCTATCGCCAACATACAGACACACAACCATCTTTCTTTTATTAAGATAGATACAAATTCTCTTAATAAATAAATAAAATATTTTTGTTCAAAAATAGTGGTACTCGAAATACTGGAGACTTGACAGGTGTGGTTTTTATGCAAAAGGCAAATCAGTACCTACAACTTTCAATGTTTTAAAAATTGAAGATATAATTTTTTTCTTTAATTTCAATATTATAAAGTTCACATATCTTATTATAAAATTACTGGCATTTTTACTTTTATTACATCAAGCTTTAAAAGATGTTTTATAAATCTCAATATAAGTTTAATCAAAATTCCCAGCTCACTGTAACTCACAATATTTTAAAATTCAGTGTACATTGTCTTGCAAAATATTATATGCTACATTTAAAAATACTGTCCTTCGCGGTTAGCTGGTAACTCTAGTTTTTAATTATTGCACTTCCAACTAAGAAAATTTTGGAATAAAGAAGTAAATCGAAATTTCATTGAATTTTTCTTTATTACTAGTAAGTTAAACTAACAATATACTAATACGAAAACTAATCCGTCATTTTTCAATCGTGACAATTATTAAATCTGTGGTCGCACTTAATGTACCATTGTTTTGAATGTCAAAATAGTTTTAGGTAACATGTCTAGAAAACTTTAAACAATTCGTCTGCATTTTCTCTCAACCCAATTTTGAAAAATATATCAAGGAAAGATGCAAAAGATCAAGGTGATAAACCTTGCGAAGTTCATTTACAAATAAAACAAACATAAAAATAAACAATTTCTTTCTTTGGATACCACGAAATTCTAAAGGATGTTTATCAAAGCTGCTAATAATCGTTAAGCATTCCTTCTTTAGTTGAGAAATTGGCTAAAGAATTGCTCGTCAATTTCAGTGATCAGAAAATGAATACATGTTGTTGTGAAAAGAATAAAAGTGATTTTTCAATTAATGTTCCTTTAAAGAAATAGCATATTTTAAACATAATCTTAAACACAAATTCATCATAATGGTAAACACATTTGCGTCATAATGTTAAACACATTTGCGTCATAATGTTAAACACGGTGATTGCTTTAAATTGTTTTTTATATTCAGGGGTTTGTCCAGACTTTTTCTCAGGGTCCTGTTTTTGTGAAATTGTGAACAGCTTTTTACATTTGTGAAAAATCTAGTCATAATTTTGTGAATTTGAAATGATCATTATATATTCAGGTTCTTGTTGATACATTTTTAAGAACCTATATGAATGTAAAATACACAAGTTTTGTTCATATATGTAAAAGTGACAGGTCAGATTTTACTTTTAAATGATTAATTTATGAAATATTCAGTTTAAAGATGGAAAATTTTTGTGAAAAACCTATTTTTAAGATAAAGAATTTTGTGAAGGGTCCTGTTTTAGGAAAAATAGCTTTGTGAAGGGTCCTGTTTTAGGGAAAATAGTTTTGTGAAGGGTCCTGTTTTGAAATAGAAAAAATTGTGAAGGGTCCTTTAAAGGACCCAATTTTTTCCTAAACAGATCCCTGATATTGCAATATTTTGTTTTAGCTTTCCTGCTTTTTTAAATTTCCTGAAATAAATAAATTAGAAAACTTCATCGATTTGGAAATTTAATTATACAAAGTTTATGCAGAAACATTTCTTTGCTTTTTAAATAATAAAAAATAACAACACAGCAAACTGGAACTTAGAATCGAAGCAGTCTTAATATATTTCGTGATTTTATTCTTTGCTTTGATTTAAAAACTTTTTTCCGGTTCCATGTCGTAAAATTGTAAACTGTGATTAGCATATTAAATTAACTATCAGCTGAATATCTCAAAAGTGTCTGCATGTAAAAATAAATTAAATTATTTAATTTTTTCATATTTCTATTTCTATAGTTCTGTCATAATTCTATATCTCTCTTAAAAGTATTACTTAATGTTCTTTTTTTTATGCAGCAAAAATTTTAGAAAAAGGTAAAGAATAAAAACCATCTTATTAAATTCGAAAGTATTCACAAGAAAATATCCTTTGATAAGTGATTGTCGTAAGATCTGTAGCAAAAAATACCTGAGATTATTTAAATAAAGAAGAATTTTCTGGTGTTCGGCCAAAAAGTTTGCCGAGTTTTCCTTTATTCTCTTGCTTTTGATAATGTCAAACACAGTATTCCTATGACTTTTTATTGTGAAGTGAAGTAGATTTGCTTTAATGTAGCCCTTTTCATATCCATGGTTACAACTACACATGTGAAAGTATGTCTATCTTATTACAAAAGAGTTTTTTATTGATATTTTTTCTAATGAAAAGTAAATAATAATTAAAAGGCTTTACACATGTTAAATAAGAATTTCTTCAGTGATCTTCAAGCAAAAGTAATTTAACATTCTAATTCTTGTTACTTTAACCCCTTTCGGAACCGGCGGCTTTTACACAAATTTTATTCGGTTCGCACCACTTTTTTTTTTAAAGCTACCTTTACTTAAACTATCACAAAAATGCTCTAATTAGAGAAAGCAAATGTTACTTTTATTTTTTACTGGTGCCTAAAACAAATTCTGTATGTTCTTTTTGAGGGTGCAAATATGCACCCATGGTCCCGAATGGGTTAAGGATGCAATCTAATACAATATGCGTTAGCACTTTTCATGCAGTGTGTACTTTTTAACACTTTCCAACATAGTTGAAAAGTGTTTATGAATTCATTTAATCTGCCTGTTTTTCTGTCCGAATGTCTCTCTGACTGTTTCGGAAATATGATTGGATTGACTCGAAATTAATATACGTTATTAAGGCATGTTTCTTATAGAAAATGAAGTGCGTAGCATTTATAGCTCGTTTACAGGGACACTAAAAAAATCGAATATATTGCGCTCTATAGACGATAATTGTTAGAGTAAGGGAAAGCCAAATTCATTTAATGACGTTACGCTACTTCAAACATTACGAAATTGATATGATTTATTGATATATACTATAACAGGTTACTTACAGAAAACTATGCACATAGCATTAGAATTTGATTACATTATTTTCTATAGGTAGTGATTGTTTGAAGTGCATTTTAACGACACTGTACAATTTCTAAAATGATGAAATGATACAACATAGATCGATACATAACGATACATAATATTGATTGCTATAATAATGATATCAATGATATCGTTATTGACGTACGCGATGGCATCTTCTGTATAAAAATAGGCCATGTAACATTTAGCCTTCTTTAACAGGGTCGAACAAAATAATTCAGGTACAGTTGTAGAAAAGAAGGTTCCCTCCACAATAAATCGGCCAAAAATGATCGTATAAAAATGTTACAGGTACCAATCGATTGGTAATAACGTCTAATGCTCCGCACAAATTAAGTTTTGGGTATGAAATTATATAATAACATTCTACATATTAAAATTCGAACCAACTTTGTTTTTCAAATGGTAACACCCACTTTTGACACCGTATTTGAGCTCCTTGGATCAAGGTATCCCAGAAAAAGATATATTTTTATGCTTTTTAAAAAAAAATCTTCATACAGTTGGAAGAGAGTTCTAAGATGCTAATGTTAAATGCACGTGACACACTTTAATTTATAATACTAGATTAATTTTGACATAATTATTCAAATAGGTAAAGAAATTATATAAGTTGTAATTTTCCTAACTAGGCGAAAAAGTCCAGGCCAGGATTCGGGCCAGGGATCTCTTGGATGAAACAGATAATGCTCTACCAACTGATCAATATTATTATTATTATAGCAATATTATTTATTCTGTTGAGCTGATTCAGATAACAGACAAGATGCTATAATCAATAAGGTTAACTGGGTGAATTAGATCCGCCAGATTTGTCCGGGATTTCCGGGTTGGTAGAGCATTGGCAGCTTCAACCAAGAGATCTCTGGTTCGAATCCTGGCATGGACTTTTTCGCTCAGTTGGGAAAATTAAAACTTATTTAATTTATATCTTCCAAAAAATCATCCAACTGATAAATGTATTTTTTAATGAGATACAAAAAATAGACCCAAACATATTCCAGGCATTTTTTCAATTCAAAAATATATTTTTAACTTTGAAAATTATTAAGAAATTCATATTTAATGAATATATGAATTATTATCTACATTATTTTTTTTCATAAAGTGAACTACAATCATCAAAAACATGGATGTGGCAGTTTACAGCTCACTCCAATCATTAGTTTTGGCAATCCAAATAAATTTCACTTTTTGACCGTCTAAGGGAACTTCTACTGTCATTGGCATGCACGGAAAAGAAAATCCTACACATTCACCGGAAAATTTTTAATGATTTTACTTTCTTATAAAGTGGGTTTAATATATATTCAAACATTACGATGTTGATATGTTTTACTGATATATAACATGTTACTTACAGAAAACTATAAATTTCATTACGTTACTCTCTATAGGTAGTGATTGTTTCAAGTGGATTTTAACGACACTGTACTCTTTCTAAAATGATTAAATGATACAATATCGATCAATAACTATAAATAATATTTATTGATATAATAACGATATCAATGATATCGTTATTGAGGTGCGCAATGGCATTTTTGTGTAAAAATAGGTCATGTAACATTTAACGATCTTTCACAGTGTCGAACAAAATAATTCAGGCACAGTTGTAGAAAAGAAGGCTACCCCCCCACAATAACTCGACCAAAAATGATCCTATAAAGATTATTGGTACCAGCGATTAATAATAACATCTAATGCTGCGCATAAATTAGGGTTTGGGGTCATCTACTTATTAAAAAATTAACCAACTACATTTTTCAAATGGTAACACCCACTTTTAACATCATATTTGAGTTCCTTGGATCAAGGAATGTATTTTTTAATGAGATATAATGAATAGACTCAAACATATTTCAGGCATTTTTTCGATTCAAAAACATATTTTTAATTATGAAAATTATAAATAAATTCATATTCAAAAATAATATGAATTATTACCTATATTAAAAACATATTTTTAAGTATGAAAATTATAAATTCAATTTCAAAAATAATATGAATTATTACCTACATTAATTTTTGCATAAAACAAATTACAAATATCGGAAATATGGGGGAGTAAGTTTTCAGTTTACTCCAATGACTAGATATGGCAATACAGATAAATTTTACTTTTTGACCGTCTAAGGGGATCGTATCCTGTTGTCGTTGGTATGCACATAAAAGAAAATCTTACATCAGGCATGTTAAACACGTGGCCCGCGGGCCGCAACTGGTTTGACAACTTTGGATTTTTTAATTTCAAGGTATGCGAAAATCAGTTTAATCTATTTACTTCACCTGTAATGATTGGTGTTGAAATTATTCTTCAGAATTTATTACTGCAATCAATCGAAATTCAGTACGATTTCATATTAAGGCGAAAGTATATGTATATGGGGTTTCAAATTTCTGTAATTATTCATCAATCAACATATTTTTAAAAGTATAGTGTGCAATTAGGCATATTTTGGCTATGTTTTGTAAGGTAGCGTACTTTTATACTACATCTTTGTGCAGTTGCCCACATTTTGTTATTTTGCAAGTCAAATAAACATAATTTGAACCAGAATATGTGTTTAATATATGAAATCAAATAAGTAGCACATAGATACAAAACACATTTCATTAAATAAATTTTCTGATTCAAAATATGGTTATTTTACTTGAAGAAAATATACGGAATATTGACAGCAGAGAATTTGCTGGATCATGATTAACAGACCAGCGTGTACAATCAATTTTTAAAATAAATACAATTTAGAAAACTCAATTCAATTTTATAGATTTGGTTGATGAAAAGTAATTTTGATTAATTTTTCGAAAAAAAAAAAAAAGAGATAAAATATACTATGTATAATAATAACTTTGGAATTTTGCGTGAATATTTCCTTAACATGGCTGTGATTTGTACGCACAACTTTTATTCTGTGCAATGGTAATAATATTATCACCTTTTTTATGTGGTCCGCGGCTTTGTATATAATGCTTAATTTGGCCCGCGGCGGTAAACGAGTTTGACATGCCTGTCTTAGACAGTCACTGGAAAAATTTTATTGATTTTACTTCTTATAAAAAAAATTTTAATATATATTGAAAATATTAAATAATTTTTTCGGTAAGTAACTGAATGTTCCGGGTATTTTTTTTTTTTTTTTTTTTTTTTTTTTTTGGAAGAGCTTAATTATATTTTTCGAAATTTATGAATAAACCCTCAACATATTTTCTTATGTAACATTATAAAAATTAAAAAAAAAGTAAATAAACTATTCCTTTTCTGAGCATCTTTGATCCAATGAACACAAATATGGTGTCAAAAGTGGGTGTTGCCACATGAAAGATCAAAGTTTTTAAATTTTTAATGTGTAGTCAAGCACCAAACTAAAATTTGTCCATAGTAATTTACATTTCACGTTATCCCTATCCGGCTGGTACCAATAGCATCTTTATACAACGATTTTTGTCGAATTAGTGTGGAAGCATCCTCTTTTTTCACGACTGTGCATTAGTATTATGACTGATAATTGTTAGAAACGTGTTTTCTGTTGCCTTATGCATTTCTAAACTTAAATAAATTTTAGTACAATAAGTTGTGTGTATAAATTTTATATATCATATGCAGAAGAATTTGGATAATCACCGTCTATAGTCGGTAAATCCATAAAATTGGTTCCCAACGTTGTTTAAATTGTTTATATAGATATTTATTTTCACTATATGAAACGCTGTTTCGAATCAACAATCTGATAATTGTGGCAAGTTTTTCATTATTTATTTTAACATGTCAGTGAAATATAAACACAGTAAAAGTGAATAATCTGCATTACAACGCAACTTGAATGGAAAAATAACACTATCATGTTGTATTCTAATACATTTTACAGTGTGGTGTTTCTACAACAAAATAGTTTTTGGCATTGGAGCTTCCTAATTTGACAACATGAATTTTTATCCCAGTCATATGCCCAGGGTGGCCATATTCACAGTGTGGCAAGTGAAATATACCCATGCCCGTATACCCGGCTTATGGGGGGTCCCATTTATAATAAAAAAATAAGCATAATACGTATAATACGCATTAAGACTGCATGATTTTTCTTTCTTTTTTATATAATGCATTTACTTTGTTCAGTCCATTATTAAAAGATTTTCAAAAAAATTTTATTAATAGGTAAATGTTAATAAAGGCTTGTAAGATGTCAAACCAGATTGTCACTGAATCTTAAAGAAATATAAATAATTTACCATTGTAATTCACCAGATGGTTTCAGTTGGCTTTGCAGTATTATCTGATACAGTATGTATTAGTATTAGCGTTGCAAAGGCTAGAAAAAACCCGGTTTAAACCTGGGAATAAACCGGGTTTTTTGGGAATAAACTTGGTTTTTTTGAAAAAAAAACAGGTCTTTTGGGAATAAACCTGGGAATAAACCGAGTCTATTGGAAATAAACCTGGGAATAAACAGGATTTTTGCAACTCTAATTAGCATTAAACTACCGTTCATTAATATTGTTACAAAATAGAAATAAAAAATAAAATTCAAAAAACGGTAAGTGTTAACCTTTTCAGTTAAGCTCCAATGCCAGAAACTATTTTGTTGTCAAAACACCACACTGTAAAATATGATTATATGTATTAAAATACAATATGATTACATGCATTAGAATACAGTATGATGGTGTTACTTTTTCATTCAAGTTGCGTTGTATTGTAGCTTATTCACTTTTACAGTGTTTATATTTCCCTGACATATTAACATAATACGTATATGATGTTTATACATCATGTGCATCATATACAGGAAAGGTAAAAATATCTTATGATTCTTTGGGGGGGGGGGGATTATGGCTTTGCTTTATTTTTAACAACACGACATTCAGTGTTAACTTTACAATATCAAAGTAAACTTTTAGCGTATGAAGACTGCCTGTTTGAATATCGAATTTTTATCCTAATCGTATGCCCAGGGTTGCCACATTCATAGTGTGGCAAGGGAAATATACACGTGCTCTGGCTTGTGAAATATACCCGTGCCCGTATACCCTATTTAAGGGGGCTCCATTTATACTAAAAAATGCGTATAATACGTATAATATACATTAATTTCATTACCCAACTTAACTTTCTTACTATAGTTATTGCATAAATTGCACTACAGTCTACATTTTTAACTTTTGAAAAAAATAACTAGGTTCTCAAAAAGATTTGCATCCGTTCCCGAACCAAACCCTACGGTTATAGGCGGTCTCTAACGTGATGTAACAACCTTCTTTATCTTAAAATATTTTAGAGACTTTCTTTAGAGATCTTTCTTGCACAAGGGCCTCTTTAAGGAAAAGGTTGGCCCTACATATGCCTTTTTCATGAATAAATAATAATAAAGAAATTTGGATTTAAAATACATCACAAATTCGTTATGAAATGAAACCTAATAATGGATCACAAAGGACCAAAAAAACTTCCATTTAAACAGGTTTAAATTTTAACAGGTACAAAATCTGTCATATTTGTATTGTATTCTTCTAGTCGATACAATAAAATTCTCCACTTAAGACAGGATTCCGTTATAAACATATTGTGTTTTTATGTGTTTTAGTGTAGTGTTTTATTGTCTATTAATGAACTAAAGTTTTTAAAACGAAGAAAAAGTTGTACTACCTGAGCAAATTTCGATACAATACTTCCTATATAAGAAATGTATAAATATCTTTTTCAAAATGAGTTATTCATAAATCATGATTAAAAGAATATCTCATTATTTTGAAAATGATTTTTCAATAACGCATTTATCTCTAATAATTATTCATGGAAAAGCTTAGGCTACCCACATTTCTAGAAGCATTGTAAGTGAAAGAGGAAAATTGTTATCTCATCTCTGAAATTCTCAAGTGATGCGTTACTATGGAGGTGAAAATTTTCCCGAACTGTCAAAAAATGAAGCAATCTTCATAACAATTTTGACTGCAAGAATACATCATAAAAATTTCGAGTTACTTTGGACAATTTGAGAATTTAATCCACATTTTTGACAAGAAAAGGATTCATTAACAATTAAAAATGAAACAATACTCAGGATAAAACTATTTTGATCATTTTCATGAAATGCCATTACATGTAGCAATTGTAAAAATGCTATTTCTTTATTAGCCAATACTATTATATAAATGCTTTGACCATGCATTCTGCTTCAGTAATCTAAAACAATAGGAAGATAATTAGATAAATTTAAGCATTGTTAATCAATTTTTTTTAATATTTTATGTGAATCATACAAGCAAATGATTCTATGCAGTTTTATGTTCCGGTCTTTCTCTCGAGATTTTTATATTGAGAAAAAAAAACATAGCTGTCACGTCTCCCAAATTTCGAACACCACTTTTTCTAATAAATATATTCGATTTATTTAATTGCTGAATTTATCTGAATAAATAAAACTATTATTTCAATTCAGAAAAACGGGTGTCGAAAATTCGGGAGACGTGGCAGCTATGAAGAGTCGACTATGATATACATACATACAGGGTGTTCGGTATAAATTTCACACTTGTTAGTGAAAGTCGAAAACAAGAAATTTCCTAATCAAAAAGAAATTTTAATGGAAAAATGGATACGGGACATAAAGATTACAACAATGTAAAGAGAGTTTAATCAAAGAAGCCACTCTTCGCAGCCATAACCGTCTCGGTGTGGCTCCAGACTCTGGAACATGAATCTGGCAAAGCTGCCATAATTCTATCGATTAATTGGGTCTTTGTGATACTGGCAATACATTTGGTTACTTACTCAATCACGTCACACAAATAATAATTCATAGATTAGCAATCAAGGAAGTTAGGAGACAAACATTGAGATCAGGACACCACACACGCAGACACACACATAGGAGACACATCGAAACACCAACACATTTTGTGTTGTTTTCATTTCATAATCTTCGTTGCATCTTGTCATTACACCTCGTATCGTTTTTGCGGTGTTTGATGCGGTTATCAAATTCCCTGCTCAACAACGCGAAACTTTCTGACACATTTTCTGCCTCAATTTTAAACATAAAGGCATAAAATTCACAGGCCTGACTATTGAAACTATTTGGAATCGAAAAGCCTTTTCCATTTTAGATAAATAAATTATCGAGTTATAAGCTATTCTTGCCACGTAACGACAAGTTTTCCCATGTGCTTGCGCTGCCGCGTCAGAAATTCGATTCAAAACGCCTTCTTTGACAGTATTTTCTGAAAGATATTCTACATTTACCAAAAAATGGAAAACACCATTCAATTACACAGTTTTTGAATAAGAACACTTACCAATTTCATGCGCTTCCAAACATAAATGAATTCAGAAATATGTCAGAAAGTAGCTATTTAGATTTGTGAACTGTTTTAAGGAACATTGAGTAGCTGTCTCAATTGCGGAATTTGTTACTGCCGCGAATGATTATAATCCAGATTAATCTTTTCGAGTATTTTGATAGCTTCCATACTTCCCTTTCCGTTTTCTTTGACATCATGAGTGTATCTAAAAGCAAAGTGTATAAGCATATGTACAATATGTCACATTTTTCACGAACCCATAATTTTATACAATTTGCATACTGTCGAATTTATTATTTATGCTGTAAGAATGGTTTTGTTATGTAAATAAAATTATTAAATGCATAAAACCCGTTTTTTATGTTTTTATTTTGTAGTTATATATGTATTACAAAATTTAATTTTTTCCGCGATCTGCTAAATTATTCTATAAAATTTTTCCATTTAATAATATTCCGAATACAACCCCAGCTTATTAAAATAATTCTTATTTTTAAAATAGTCTTTTACTATTCATATGTAAAGCCAATTTATCCTAATCCACTTATAATATTTATTCGGAAGTAGTTAGTCTAAAAATGGCGATAGCTTTTTTAATTTATTCTTTTATCCTAATCCACTTAATAATATTTATTCGAAAGTAGTTAGTCTAAAAATGGCGATAGCTTTTTTAATTTATTCTTTAAATAGAACATCTTTATTTTAATCCATTATTAAAATTCATTAGTATTATTCCCGTGTAGTCAAATTGCTATAACTTCTTTATTTAAATGCTAAAACAGCGCATCTCTTAAATTATTCCGCTCAAAAAACCTTATTTCCGTAAAGTTATTCTATTATTGAATATTAAATGTCTATTAAAATATTTCCGAAAAACTTTAATTCTTTCTTTTTTTTTCCTTCTACAAAGATTCATTCTCTTTTTATTATTATTATTTTTTATTACGTATTAAATTCGAAGTTTAACTACAGCCTCAAAACAGATAAATTCGTTTGTTGATATGGCACGCATCTGGTACGAGATTATCCGAATATTCTGGAAAAGCGTAAAACATTTTTCGCGGGTAGGAAACCATTTTTCGACAAGATAATTCCACCGGAAATACTAATAGTGTTCCTTAAAAAGACCTTTTGATTTGATAAAAGTTGGTCACGTGACGTATTCTGTCTTCTTACGCGAGCTAGTTTAAAAACACGTACACAATCAATTCGGAGAGAATTTTTGACGTTGGTGTTTGCTAAAAGAAACGGGACGGATTTTGTAAAATAATGGAACGTTGTCATCGAAAAGAACTTGACAGTGGAGATTTTTTACGTTTAGCGTTGGCTAACGAGCAGAGTAAAACTTTAACTGCCTTCTAATACGGAACATCGTCTTTTAGTTTATAATGTAGAGAAATTTGGTAAAGTTTTAGAATGGTTTCGTGCGCAGTGGATTCAATCCATTCACCTAAATAATGACATTAAATTTGTGACAATTATTGACTGTCGCAACGGATAGTACTGCTGCATAGATTTAACTACAGACTACCGAGCATTCCTCCTGAAGTGATGTCTTCAAACTATCAATAAACTTTTTCTTCTACTGAAAACGGACTGAAGTTATTTGTTATTGGTGACACCACACGGCCTCCTGATGCGATCTAGAAGGGAAACCTGACACAGAGTTAAACATGTTTATCAACGAGCTTTCGACTGCCATTCACACCGAATTCGAACTTGAAAATACGACATATATATATATATATATATATATATATATATATATATACACACACTATATGGCCATTAATGACCGGCAACTTTCAATTTTAGACATTTTGTCGAATATTTAAAAATATACTTGTCAGATTCTTCTGGAATTTTAGGACAGGTTTGACTTCATATTTATCATTGTTGATTTGATAAGGTGGGCAAATAGGGGACCAAAAAAATTTAAAGAAAAAAAATAATACTTGGGATCACTCTGTAAAATAAAATGCACCAAATGATCTATCGCTACAGAATATACATAGGCAGACATTGTACAATATGTGTATTCATTTGTGTAAGAATAGCATGTATAGTAATAGAAATATAGCGAGTTTTTAAAAAATTAAAACAATTCTTGCATGTTTTTTGCTTATAACATACAGGGTTTTTAACCAAATTTAACGCCAGTTTCAGAAAAATTGACAAAATGTCGTAGACAATGTAGTAGAAACAATATAGTGCAATTGGAATATAAATATATTAAATATTTAAGAAAATATGGGCAGTTGTATAAAATAATTTTTATCTGCGCATGCGCGAACGATAACAAGGAACTTTTTGCATAATTTAATAGTCAACTCTATGGAGCAACTTATTAAAAAAAATCAGAAAAATTCAAAGAGATATCGGCGTTAGAGTGAGCTGTTTTGTAGTTTCTCACTAAAACTCGCTGAATGATAAGGGATTTTCCACAAATTGTCTTTTTTTATTTTATACTATTTTCCAATTTTTAATGATACTTTAGTTCTCTTTGAAAAGCTACCCTAACGAGCTTATTCGAACAAAAAAAGACCTATCAAAATCAAAAGGATCCATTCCAAAAGTATTATAACCTGGTGCAATAAAGTTTTCCAAGGCGAACTAAAGTGTCAATAAAAAATGAAATATAGTATAAAAATTAAACATGACAATTTGTAAACAATCCCTTATCATTTAGCGAGTTTTAGTGAGAAACTAAAAAACAGCTCACTCTAACGCCGATATCTCTCTGAATTTTTACGATATTTGACTGATTTTTTTTAACAAGTTGCTCCATAGAGTTGACTATTAAATTATGCAAAAAGTTCCTTTTTATCGTTGGCGCATGCGCAGACAAAAAATATTTTATACAACTGCCCATATTTCCTTAAATATTTAATATATTTACATTTCAATTGCACTATATTGTTTCTACTATATTTTGTCAATTTTTCTGAAACTGGCGTTAAATTTGGTTAAAAACCCTGTATGTTATAAGCAAAAAACATGCAAGATTTTTTTTAATTTTTAAAAAAAATCGCTATATCTCTATTAATATACATGCTATTCTTACACAAATGAATACACATATTGTACAATGTCTGCCTATCATAGAAACTCGACAGAGTTTCTCGCCAAGCATAAGAAACAGCAATGCATTGAACCGTAAATGAAAGGAATTTCCGCCAATGGATGCCAAACGATTTTACAATTTTTTTTTTTTTAACTCTGTCTAGTTTATATTTTGCGGACGGGACAAAACGGGTTTTTGACACATCTATATCTCGCGTTCTATTTATGATAGAAACAAAATTCTTGATTCTATGGAATGGGGCGTGCCAGGAGACTAAGAATTCAAAAGTAAAGCAAAATCCGACGAATAGGTTTTCAGTAAATGCGATTTTAAAAGTGCTGTTTTTTGCACTTTTTAAATCTTGTTCAGACCAAAAACTGTTGACAGGGCTACAGCAATGTGTAATTATCGGATTTTTACGCGGTTTACGTTATTTGAATCGCTTTTATGAGTAGTTCGGACCTTTGTAAGTTTCATGTAAAAATATTAATTAGTTTTTGATTTATATCAGTTTAAAGTTATTGATTCCTATACTTAACATAGAGCAAAAAACTGTTGACAGGGCTACAGCAATGTGTAACTATCGGATTTTTACGCGGTTTACGTTATTTGAATCGTTTTTATGAGTAGTTCGGACCTTTGTAAGTTTCATGTAAAAATATTAATTAGTTTTTGATTTATATCAGTTTAAAGCTATTGATTCCTATACTTAACATAGAGCAAAAAAATATAAATGACCCAACTCTTTTAGGAATGGTCGTATACACATGGTATTAAGATATGTTATTACACTCGACCCGAGTAAGCTTCCTATTATAAAAAATAGTAACATTTAAGATTCGTTTACAGGGTCTCACAAAAGATCTTTTGATATAGGGCTAAAGAGTTGTGTAATTATCCGATTTTTATGCGGTTTGCAGCATTTGAAATGTTTTTATGAGTAGTTCAAATGTTTAATATTTCGTGTAAAAATATTAATTAGTTTTTTATGTATACCACTTTAAAGTGATTTATTCCTATACTTAAGATGAAGCAAACAAATATTAAATGGTCTAACTCTTTTCAAAAAGAACGTATGCGCATGATGTTAAAATATGTTACTACCAACGACCTAAGTTAGCTTCCTATTGTAAAACAGAATTGTAGGATTTACTGTTCCTTTACAGAGTAACTCAAAAGATTTTTTAATAAGACTAAAAAGTTGTGTAATTAGCGAATTTTTACGTTGAAGTACATGATTCCTGTATTTTACACAGAGGAAAAACAATAGTAAATTGCATAACTTTTGTCAAATTGGCTATATACACAAGATATTCAAATATGTTACTACATCCTCTCTATTGTAAAGCGGCATTGAAGCATATACGTTTCGTTTACAGAGTCTCTTAGAAGATCTTGATTACATTACAACCGATGTATATTTACTGAGTGAGATGTATTTTAATGATTTTACACTGTTTCAATCTCTGTAAGGTTTCATTATCTTGCTTTAAAATTTAATATGAGTTCATTTTGTCCGTCTGAAATCTCGTCGATGTTAAGCTCTAAATCTATTAAAATACAGTATTTTCATCGATTAAAAAAACTGTGTTTATTTATAAATATATAATTCTAGCGTATCAGGAATTGATTGAAATAGCTATTCCAAAATTCCAACTTTACGTTCATGCGCTGAGTAATAGAATGTAAAAATGTTGCTACCCCAAGATTACAGGTTTTGAGTTTAAATATTTGCCGTTCATCGAATCTCCAGCTATGACGAACTTAAAATGCTAAATTTCGTATACAATAGGTGATCGGTAACGAACTGTTCGGTTTACGAACAAATCGGTTAACGAACACTTTGGCGTGACATTTTTATGTTCGGAGAACAAACACCTCCCGAAACAAAGCCATGATGAAGCAATGCCGTGTTTCATATTTGCCGAGCTATACTTATTGCCTCTATTGTCAACTTTGAGAACATTTTAACAGTTGCATACATATGTCCTAATTAACTCATGGACTTCCGGAGATTGGGGACCTATATTTTAGGATCACCGAATTAGAATGAACAGACTATATGAACAGAAATCACTTTAATAGTTTTTATACTTTTGCAAACGTTGCGAATTTTATATTTTTCAAATTCTCGAAACGTTGAGTTAAAAAACTTAAACAAATAAAAAACTTCTACGGTGCTCAGTAATTTTCAAAAATAATATATTTAATATGTTAGTATAAAAATCCCTGTAAATTTTTATACTAATAGAAATAGGTTCGTAGAAATAAAAAATGTTGATTATTCTCGGTAAAGTATGCTCCATAAACTTATCGTTGTAGTTGACCGAAAAAAAGTGCTTCTTATTTTTCCACATTTTTCTGAAATTGTAGTATTTTAAATAATTTGTAAACTACTGTAAAATTGTCTATTTTTTTTAATGTATATAAACGGAAGAGTGATATAAACAAAGGAAAAAGGAAAATAAATATGTCATAAATAATCTGATGAATACAATGTAAGGAAATTAATATAAAAGTTTCCCCGTTGTTATGGTAGCGACATGTACATTGGAATAAGTCACTCAATAAATTGTATAATTCTGTTTATAGCATCACTATTATTTTTTTTGCCCCTTTCATCTTTTCTTTTCTGAATAAAAATGAAATCTGTATAATTGAAATTAAATACCTTACAAAAAGGAGTGATATCTCATCAAAAACAACTCGTTGTAAATGATCCCGCCAAGCCACAAACCTAAAACGTCAGTCATAAAAAGAAGTGATATCACATAAAAAGAAGCGATATAGAAGTGCATACTCCGAGTCCCGTGTAAAAATCTATCACCATTCATAATGTTTCCAAAGGACTCGGAGTGAGGTACAGTATGTGAAAACTGCTTGGCGACCTGCAGGCTTTTATAATGTTTGCGTTTCCTGCAATTACATATGGCTATATTATTTTTCTTTTCTTTTCTTTTCTTTCTTTATTTCTTTATTTATTTTGTTCCCATAAAATTGTAAAAGTTGAAGCTTCTGTGTTTGCATGTCCTTTCTTATTTATGAGCTTGAAAAATCAATTTGTTGATTTTATTTACCATTACTTAAACTAAAAACACCACTCTTACGAAGAGGATTTTTTAAGTAAACGTATAAAGATTTTGAGTTTGTAATATATATATAAACCTTATAATAAACGTTAACTAAATTGAGATATATTGCAGTAATTCTAGCGTAAGGGAATGGCACAGATCTGGGGGAAAATCCGTTCTGGCAGTTCTTTCGCATACAAAAATATTTATAAAAGTGGTAGAACAAAAATATAAAATTTATTTTTCGATTTTCAAAATTGATATACTACATATATTGTAAAAGCCTGCAGGTCGCCAAGCAGTTTTCACATACTGTACCTCACTCCGAGTCCTTTGGAAACATTATGAGTGGTGATAGATTTTTACACGGGACTCGGAGTATGCACTTCTATATCGCTTCTTTTTATGTGATATCACTTCTTTTTATGACTGGCGTTTTAGGTTTGTGGCTTGGCGGGATCATTTACAACGAGTTGTTTTTGATGAGATGTATATATTCTGTAGCGATAGATAATTTCGTGCATTTTATTTTACAGAGTGATCCCAAGTATTATTTTTTTTCTTTAAATTTTTGTTGGTCCCCTATTTGTCCTCCTTATCAAATCAACAATCATAAATATGAAGTCAAACCTGTTCTTTTGGATCCTAAAATTCCAGAAGAATCTGACAAGTATATTTTTAAATATTCGACAAAATGTCTAAAATTGAAAGTTGCCGGTCATTAATGGCCATATAGTGTATGTATGTATATATATATATATATATATATATATATATCTGATATTTACATGCTGTAACTCTCTTATTTATGAACCGATTTGGATGTGACTGAGTAAGTGTATAGGAGGTCTCAACCGAATTAGTTCGTTGGCCAGCTTCATCCGCCATCTTCTTTTAAAATGGCGGCCAGTTAAATATTTTTAAATTTTTAAAAATTCAAAAATTTGTACAAAAAAATTACAAATTGAAAAAATTGTTTCCGTTAAGTGTTAGAACGTGATACAAGGATTCTGTAACATTTTTTGTTTTGGCTATATCTTTAAAAAATGGCTGATATATGGCAGTTTGAAATTCTAGGGTGGCTGAGATTTTGAAACAATCTGATATTTGTTATGCTGTAACTCTCGTATTTATAAGCTGATATGAATGTGACTGATCATGTGTACAGAACATAGCAAGGTCTCGACCAAGTTCGTTGGCCAGCTTCATGCGCCATCTTGTTTCAAAATAGTGACCAGTTAGATATTTTTAAATTTTTTAAAATTCAAAAAGATGTATAAAAAATTATAAATTGAAAAAGTTGTTTCCATTAAGTGTTAGAACGTGATACAAGAATTCTGGAAAGTTTTTTTTTTTGGCTTTATCTTGAAAAATGGCTGAAATATGGAAGTTTGAAATTCTAGGGAGCTGACATTTTGAAACAATCTGATTTTTGTTATGCTGTAGCTCTCATGCTGAAATTCGCATTCAAATTCAGAATTAACGAAAACTGGGATTGAATCTTCTATAATCGGGTTTCAAGCATTTTAGTTTCGGGTGATTGAGTAAAATGAGTTGAATTTTTAAAAGCATGGACTATGAAAGCTACCTTTTCCTCCCGGTACAGGCCGGAAGGACTTTTTTTAAATCCGTTATAAAAGGAAAAAGTCGCCAAATGTTGACGATTTTTACCTTTAATGGTAACCTGGCTATTGTATTAAGTTATTGGAAATCGAACCAATCAAAAAGTCGCCAAATATCGGTGCGTGAGTGTAACACATCTGTTCCATTTTAAAAATACTTTTTACAACGAATTAAATTAATAATATTTACTAATGAGGAAAATACTATAATATAGCTGAAACTTAAAAAATCTATTTGGTTTATTAATAGGTTTGTACCGTTTAGTTTATATTCGAGATTGATAGCATGCAGAAATTAATCAGTAATAGATTTCCTACACAAAACAACTTATTTCCTTCATGATGAAATTATAATTTACAACATTTTAAAGCATTTATCAACTCTGTTGTTTAAAAACAAGCAATGGAGGACATTTGGGAAAGTTAATAATTTCTAAATTATATTTCTTTAAATGAGAAGACAAATAAATAACTATTGATATTTACATATTATTCATGCCAGGAAGATAGATCACCAGATATGGTTGTCAATTGACAACCGTTTGTATCGTTCCCAATTGCGTTCAAAAGAGTAATTTAATATACAGTGTGGTTATAATTACAGTTACCCTGTTTAGACCTACCTAGAGTCCGCTCTGGTTGACAGATATCGATGAAACTTAGAATATAAGTTATATGGGCCATGGGGATATGAAATCTGCAATAAAAAATAGTTCAAATTTCGACCGATAGATGGTGGTTTTCATCTACGAGAAAGGACTTTATGCAAATTTGGAGCTATTAGTCGCTGCGGTAAAGACATTCTACACCATGCCGTTAGAGAAGAAGGAACGAGTGTTAAGCTGCTATTACACGTCCTACCATACGATATGAAGTATATGCTATTGCCTCTCGCTTTCTTGGAGCTACACTTTTACGCTGCAACTAGGGTTGTTTTCATTACTGAAAGTTATCTGCAAATGTAAAGCGAGGGCGTAACATTTGGCGAGTAATTTCAGCTAGGTGTTTGAATATTTAGTGTAGAGATCGACTGATAAACAGTCAGCATTATCGCGTGCTAACATTTTATATATTGCAATTTCTTTCGTTTCTGTTCTTATATATATATATATTATGATTATTTTAATTAAAATTCCAAGATTATAAAAACAATACTCTTGGTAATATAACATTAAAATTCTAAATTATAGAGACCATAGAAACTGATC
Organism: Maratus michaelseni; assembly: GCA_963931845.1. Classification (NCBI taxonomy): domain Eukaryota; kingdom Metazoa; phylum Arthropoda; class Arachnida; order Araneae; family Salticidae; genus Maratus; species Maratus michaelseni. Next base: position 206,895,438 of record OZ007586.1, on the reverse strand, counting down.
TACACTTTACATCTTTTATTACCTGTAAATATTAAGAAATCTCAACTATTAGTATTAAGTGATTAAGAAAAAAATAGAATACTAAAACTAGTTTTTTTCTAACATGTTTTGGAACCGCACTTTATCGCTAAACCGAAATTTGTAACGTAAAGAAAGATTCTAAATCAAGTTTTAGTTATTTTGCCAAAATCACTATTATGACATTTCCAGTTAATATATTTTACATATTTTAAATGTAATTCATGTTAGATATTGAATGTAATGTAAAATTGAAATACGCAATAGAATTTACATATAGGTTCCCCTCTTTTGCAGTATTTTCTTCCTTGGTTTTGATGATTTAAATCATTTTTCGAAAGTTTAAATGAGTTTTTGATATTTTTCGTTTCAAAAACACAATCCTTATTTTTATACATATTGTGTACAGTCCTGGGGAGAAAAGTAACACCCTCTACTAACTCTGCCGCAAATCACGGTATAATAATGTCACAAGTACCAATCGATTAGTAATAACATTTAATAATAATGCTGTACATAAATTTTGCTGTGGGTGTGGGGGGAGGGGGAGTTAGGTATAGTAATTGTAACATATTCTAAATCTTTTAGTACTAACCCCTAATCTCGACATCATATTTAGATTTTTCGGTAAATTTTACCTTCGTGTATCAAACTGAAAGTCACTCGGTAAAGTAGTTTTGAAATTATGCAGGTTTTATGTTTGCACCTCCTAATGTTAAATTAGCTCCACCAGTGGCTGAGATGTTCTGCTCTCAAAGCTGGTAGACGGGAGGTGCTGGGTTCAAACCCCTGTCGCGCTCGTCGACCTAACCGTTTGGAGTTTTCCGTGGTTTTCTTCGAAACTTGCCGTAAATACGGGTTAGGATCTCTTAGAAAGACCTCCACGGAGGGCACTCCCCTAGGGCCTATATTCCTCAAGTAGATACTCGGCCGTCATAAATCAACCAACCAACCTAATGTTAAATTAGTGTTCGATCGTCGCAAAACAGATTACAAGACAAGTGCTTTTATAAGCATAAATTAAATCCATTTGGCGTAATAAGCTTTAATTTTGGGTTCGCATATTTGAAAATTCTAGAAATCTATTTCTGTTAGGAAAGTTTTACTTTACCATTTTTTTTGTCAAAAATATATAAATTTAAAATAATTTTTGAGAAGGGTTGATTTCTAGAAGTTGCAACTATGTCAAATGTATAACCTTTCCCTGTTAATTTACAACATTAAAAGTAATACATACGAAACTTCCCTTTTCTTTGTACAGTGATAAAAACATTTGCATTTAATTTTAAAGCGAGAAAAGAAAAAATATATATAGTAAAATGTTAAACCATAAAAATAAGATTTTCAGTGAAAATAGTTCAAGTCACAGAAGTAGACGAAACTGTCAAAAAAAATCTTCTTGTTGCCCCTTCATGCCCAAATATGCCTTTTTTTTATTGTGAAGGGCAGCAAAATATTTTAACTGGAGGGGGGGGGGGTATATGCAATTTATTATAATACTCAATTTATTATAATATTCAATTTATTATAATATAAAGTAAAAAAGGGGCACAATTTGCTTAACAAATTGAAAAACATATAAACGTTTTAAATTTATACACCGCTAGCAGGGGGTACTCGAACAAAATTTTAGGGTGGTTGAAATTCAATAATTAAAAAGAATAGTCTGAAAAGTGGATTCTCACCTATGGGTCTGAGAGCCCTTAACCCGCAACTGCTGTGACAAAAATTGTCGCATAACTACTGTGAATGGTCTATGCGATCGCTTTATTGGAAGATGAATAAAAGTCTGGATTAACTCATAGAATACTGTTATTGTACTAAACTTTTTGTACAGGACTATTATAATTAAAATTTACCATTCAACCGATTCTAGCGGTAATTCGAAAACTCCAAACGAAACAAAGTGTTACTAGTATCTATAGTTAAACTGGAAATTTTCAGTGAATAGTTGTTTTTCTGAAAGGTTAATAAATCATGCTTAACCTTTAGCTGCTGTTAGCGGTCTGCCAGACCACTGCTGTTTTCAATTTTCGCAGTTAACTTATAATTTTAAGTCTAATTACAAACACTGGTGAATTTTTGTTTCATTTGGACTAAATGCACTATCGCTATAAACTTCTGAATAGGTTAATTATGATTATAAAAATCTTGTATAAAGGGGCTGTTCAGAACAGAAGATCAGGCGGCGCGCGGGCGATGGAGATTAAAATATCGAGTGAGTCTATACTGTGAATGAAATTGAAAGGCCTGCGTTCGTTATCATTGATTTGGACATCCAAATCAATGATAATGATCACGGTCCTTCATTTGACTAATTAGCGTATTTTAATGATATTTTGTTAAATTAAAAAGTGAACTTGGTGGCCGAATGGTTAGAGCACTGCTCTTGATTCTGGAGGTTGCGGGTTCGATCCCCCAAAATTTCTGTTTGATTTTTCTGTTTTTTTTTTTCATTTAAAAATGTTTAATCGGTTGCTTTGTATTTTTCATGATTAATGGAATATATTTTATAAAAGCAAAATTTGATATTATTAACAATTACTTATTTAATTAAATACGACAAATTCAGCTATTTTACGATTAAAATTTTACATTACAGTGTCTTTTAATATTTAAACATTATTATTATTATTATTTTCTTTTTAGCAAATGTAAAATAAGAAATGAAAATATAGTCAATTTGCACGAATTTCTCCATGTTTTTATAATGAGTACTTCAACAGTGAATTTTTAGTACGAATAGAATGCAAAGCATATTTTACAATGTAAAAAATATTATAAAAATAAAATGTAAAATATTACATTATTTAAACTAGAAATATCAGTACCTATTTTTGTAAAGAGGTAAAATACATGTGGTTTACCTTCTAGTTTCGTAATGAATATAAATAAAATATAGTTAGAATGTTTATAAATTTTCTACTGAATGTACAAGTATTTTAGCATTTGTTTCTCGTGTTTTATGATGTTTATTGCAATATAATAAATAATGCAATTTACATCGAAAAATGAATTTCAAGAAAAATAAATTTTTAGAAATTAATAATTATGTTTCAACAAGGTTGTTATCGAAAAATATATTTTAATAAAATGTTTAAAAGCTTTTTTATCAAATTTTAACAAAGATTTTATTTTACTATTATAAATAAAGAAAGAAATCTTTTAACATATGTTAAAAGATTTATCGTAAATCAAGGTCGTGATACCAACATATGTTGGTATCACGACCTTGATTTATTAACATTCTATTTATCCCAAAAAATATAAAGCAACTGATAAATAATTTTTTAATTAATAAAAATAGGTGAAGAAAATCGGAAATAAACGGCGAGCATTCACTTTGTATCCATACTTTTCAGGTTCATCTGTGTAGGACAACCCAAACGTCAGTAAAGTATATAACAATTTTTGGTACTTTTCGGTTAGCCGGGCGCCAGTGAAAAAAAAATATAAATATATATCTACATATATGTTTGTGTATATATGTATGTATATATATATATATATATATATGTGTCTGTGTATATATTTATATTTGTTTCACTGGTGCCCAGTTAACCAAAAAGTACCTTTTTTTTCTTTTAGAGTTTACATTAATTTTATTGAAACCACCAATACCGTGTTTCAGGAATTCGGTGATCCGAACGTCCTCTCCCTTGTTAGTTAAAGGTGCACTGGTTATAGAAAATTTAACTTTATAATATTATATGCATTGTTTTGTACAATATATATATTTATGTAACTGCTATCAACTAAACTAATATATCAGTTTTAGTAGGTGCTGTAGTTTAAGAGACATATAAGTTGACAGCAGTTATGTAACTATATGATGTATATATATATATATACACATCATACTTTCGTATTCTATTATTTTTATGTTGGATCAAAGGCTTAAAAAATCAGTTTAGAATGTTAAAAATTTTAAATTTTTCAGATATCCGATCATGTTGCTACAGCTGTATCAATCAACCTACCAAACCAAGTAAGACACAAAAAAGCCCAATCACGTGATCAAATCGCCCACAGAATTTTTGTGAGTCACCCGCGCGCAGCGCGCGCTAAAAATTTGCAGGTTATGAACGCGGATCGGGCTATCTGATCACGTGATGCTTTTCATGAATATTTCAGGGGTTTATTATGATGAAATAAAAATAGATATTCCTATTATAAGATCCATTTTTTTTGGAGGATAAAGATGTGTAGTCGCTAGTTTCACCTAATCCGAGCCACAGAAGCTTAAAATAATTGAAATAATTAAATTATTTCAATATATTAAATTATTTAAATTTCCGATAAGACCTACTCCATAACCCTTCTCTCCATCGCGCGCGCGCCGCGCGATCTTCTTTCCTGAAAACAACCATAATGAGCTCGTTCAGAGACCGAAACGCGGGTTACATGTATAATTGGCGAGGCTAACGTTCGTTAGCCTCGATAATTGGGGAATGACGTCATCTGATTTTCTCACGAGGCTAACGAAAAAGACAGGCTACCGCGGTGCATTCCACTTATCTTTTCTTACAGACCGCTAGAGTGACGTGATGCTCTTTTCGTACATCTTCATTGGTGCATTCGAGCATCACGTGACTCCGGCGGTCTATAAAAAAGATACGCGTAAAGCACCGCGGTAGCCTTTCTTTTTCGTTAGCCTCGTTTTCTCACGAGGCTAGCGAAAAAGACAGGCTACCGCGGTGCATTCCACTTATCTTTTTTACAGACCTCTAGAGTGAGGTGATGCTCTTTTCGTACACCTGCATTGTGGCATTCTAGCATCACGTGACTCCCGCGGTATGTAAAAAAAAGATTTACGTAAAGCACCGCGGTAGCCTTTCTTTTTCGTTAGCCGCGATTTTCTCAGGGTAAAGTTGGGTTAAAACGGCTGTAAACGCAATTGGGTAAAGTTATGGGCATGTTTACAATCAAACACTTCCGTCAACCAATCTATCATTACATTTTGATTGTACGAACATTGAAGGAACAATCCTAGCCGACGTTGGCCAATCCTATCATAGTCTTGTTAAAGGTAGACCAATCAAATGGTCAGGACTCAAGTGTACAGTAGGAGTCATAAAGAATAATAATTAACAGTTGCAGTTAGCTATAAAGCAAACAAACAAATCAGATTTCCCAACCACGTGATCCCTTTACCCAACAAAATTCTCCAGATGATGTAGGTTACCCGAACTCTAGGTCATTTCCGTCTTTGAACACCACGAGAAACCCGCAAAAAGTCACGCGATAAAGCACTCTGAACGCTTCGGATTCCCCAAGTGTTACCCTATGTAACTCGGGGTTACATCTGTATAGGAGCTCACTCGCTTGCATTATCACAGGGAGAGAAATGTGTGCTTTATTTACTATGTTCTTTTATTTACTGAATATGATATTGACGAGAAATTTACTATTTGTATGATTCTTCATAGGTTCATGAAATTTTCTTTCTTGCAGTGGGGAATATGGCGGTAATGTCGAACTCATTTGAATTACACAGTTGTTTACGGATTGTTTGTTTGGAGATTGCATCCAAATTAGCACTAAAATTCACTGGGGGAAACAACGTTTAAAATAAAATTTTTGCAACACTGTTTCATACTCTCCCTTTCTTAATTAATAAAGAATCTTATTTTACTGATATTGTTATAAGTAATTTTTTTCCGTCAAGTTTTGACGGGTTCCATCTAGTCCTAATTATTTGTAATAACATGATTTCTCCTTTAAGTTATGGATACATGCAGAGAATAATTTCACAGCATTTTAAAGTATTTTTGAATTACTACAACACTTGTTATTATTTGCATTATTTCTCATTATAGATTTCCTTACTTGTTGAAAATATTCCTGTAATGATTAAAATGTAGTAGTAGATTGGTTGACGGAAGAGTTTGCTTCTAAACAGGCCCACAACTTTACCCAAAAGCGTTCACAGCCGTTTTAACCCAGCTTTAACCTGAGTAAATCATAAGACGTGCATGATAACCTGAGTAAATCATAAGATAGTTGGGGAATCCCCAACTATACGAGTAACCCCAAGCTCCCTAGATAATAAAGCCTTGACACTCGTCACGAAAACGTCATACCAAGCAGGCAAAACAAAGAAAAAAATTCGAACAACTCGCAAGTTTCGATTTCGATGGCTCGTGGAATTATTAACTATTAGTCGTAAACTATAATTATTAATTCTATGAGCCAATGAAAGCGAAACATGCAAGTTTTTCGAATTTTTTTCTTTGTTTTGCCTGCTTGGTATGACGTTTTCGTGACGAATGTCAAGGCTTTCTTATCTAGGGGGCTTGGTAACCCGCGTTTCGGTCTCTGAACGCGCTCCAAGTAACCGATCAAGAGACCCAATTAGCCGAGAAAATGTTTCGGTAAGTTCGGTTACTAACCAAACTAACTGATTGCATTGGACAGCTTTGATTGTGGTTTGGTAAGTAGAACTATACGCATTGGTAACAAACCAATCTCCCTGGTGACTTCAGTTAATTTGCAAAGGACGCAACCTAGGCATCAAAATAGAAAACTAGGTCGCCTCTATATGAGGGTGGACATGCGGAATATAACATTTGATTGGTTAAGACGATTTTAGACAAAAGCTAATCGCAAAGCGTACTGTCGAGCCAACTATTATCGCCAAGCTAATGCTTGTTAACTTGTCTCAAACGTTCCATCGAACTCGTCCAGGTAAGTATCGCCAAGTTCTGGAATGAAGGTTTGCCATAGTTTGGACAAAAACTTCTGTATAAGAACAATCTGAGCCTTCGCCCTGCGCGTATGTCGTCACTCTCATATACAAGCACCCTATATAAAACTAATACATCCAAGCTAGAATAGCTATTAAATGTTTATAAGTAAAATGTTAAATAATTTGTTGCACTAGAAATAAGGTATCTTTTCCACAAAAAGATACTATCCCTATTTGGGACACTTTAGCCAAATTTAATTAAATTATTTATCATTTTATTTTTAACCAAATATTCTGATCAAATCACTTTTAAATAAAACGAGAGGAAACAATCATGTGTCAAGCATAGATTATGAAACACTTTTCAACACTTCTTGATTACTCTAATGGAACTTCACCTTTTAAAAAGGAGAAAACAATATCTATATAAACAACTTAGGAAACGCAATTTTTTGTGCATCTCTGTACATGATCTGGATCTGTATATACATTACAAGATGTGTTAAAATTTAACTTAATTACAAAGCGCATAACACAGTCGAAAAATCACCTTCAGCAATTTCCAGCAATAAAATGAAATGCACTCGAGTAATTTTGTACAGCTCTGTATATTATCTGTATATTTTTATACAAGCCTCATTTAAACTAAAATTTAATTCAGAAAAAAAATGCAGCTGTGAACGCACTTTGAAAAATTACCATCTATAGACGGCAATGTCTAAAGTTTTCTTCGTAACCCTGTATATGAATATAATTATATTCCACATCTCTTTGTATACTAAATATAAACCATCTGGAAAATGTAACACTCGATTAAAGAACACCCTTAAGCAATTCCCGCTCACACACAGTAATGCTTACGAATTATTTTTTGTAGTCCTGTATATGATCTATAGAATCTATAGACAGACAAACCAAAGTCATAAACACTTTTCAACTATGTTGGAAAGTGTTAAAAAGATGTATTTTCTTAAAAATTAACATCTAAAAGTAATGTAAGCGAAAGAAACAAACGCATGGAATCAATCCCTAAATGCTTGGATTCTTAAAATCACTTTCTTTAACAGTTTTGCTCATTACTCAATTATAATTTTACATTTCCCAGTAGTTACGAACTAAATTTGAAAACCATACAAAGATTATATCATAGTGTAATATGTTCTTTCACAATTGTAATCGAATTCACCTGTTCCTAAATAAACAAATGATCTTTTTATTCACGTAAACTTTTCACTTACTAGAATGGCAACATTTCTTCCTCAAATTTATTTGAACGTAATGCCAAATAGCATGAGGTTTTAAATAAGGGTGAACGATATTATGCGGTTCTTTTAAAAAGGTTTTACTGAAAGCAAGTTATCTTAGGAATTGCCGAATCGTTACTGGTGAGTGAATTTTATCACTATATTATGCTAATATAAGGCACCAAATCTTTTGACCATTTCATAGATTTTATATTGTTTTAAAGTAATTTTTCAGCTAATAAAATTAGTACATTATGCTTGCAATAGTCGAAATGCCTTTTGATTTAGAGTTTATTACTCGTAACATTTATAATTAGCAGTTTGACTTATATAATAATCTTCTAATAACTCTACTTATTAGGTGCTCTGATAATTATTTTAAGTTATTTAAAGAAATGCATATAGGTTGTTTTTAAACTTGTTGTATTTTTAATGGAAATGTGGTAAATTAATATTAACATCATATATTTTCGCGTGTTATAAAGTCCAATGTTTGACTTTTAATCCCGTTAATTTCATTTGTCAGTGCAAATTTCTAAATACCTAATATTTTAATTATGAAAAGTAAACTCGTGCTAAATCAAAGAATTACATGTCTAAAGGTTTTTAGACTGAAATTTCAGCCTGGAATAATCTGAGCAGGTGACAAAACTATTCAATTTCCCGAACTCTTGATCACCTCACTTGATCATAAACAAGGAAATAACCATGATAAATATTAGTTTTGAAGCGAGTGCTTTAATCTTTCAGAGGCAGAAATGCAAACATCTGAAACTTCCCTTCAGTAACAATCTGCGTTTTTAAAAACAGCTGATATTCAGTAATTTTGTTATTAATATAAGATATTTTTCAGAACAAATTGCAATTCTAATTTATGGTAAAGTATACAGAGAATTCGTGATATGTTAGCACTTTTAAGGGCAATTTTAAACAACCGTACTAGTTTTGACTAAACAAATAATGAGGCGTAGCTTAAATTCTTTTTTTTAAAAATACGCCTTGCGCATGTGAAACACGCTCTTTGTTTGGAGATAGCAAAAATTACTTTAACCCGTTCTGGCATCCTAACCTAAAGAAACCTAAATTTAGAATTGGGCAAGTGCTGGATACTTTTCTATTTTGGATCAAACACGAAGACTCATTGGCTAAGAATCTTAATTTACTTTATGTTCGGGCACAAGGAAAATAATTCTCTATTAAAGCTATGGCTGCTAAAGCTGATAAGGCTCTTAATTTCTTAAAGCAAAGTAAGTTCATTTCAGAACTATGCAAAAACACTAAATAGGGTTTATTTAAATAAGATTTCTATAGATGCGGATTTTTATTAAGACTATTGTTCTGTTGAAATAATTTCCACATAAGTTTTGCTTCAATTGTTGACATACGACCCTGTTCTACAATCATTAAATTTTGTCAAGCTGCTTGGATGGCGCAAACTGAAACCGAAACCAAACCAAAATCCAGCAGTCATGAATCCTCTGAAGGTGCTGATACTAAAAATACTGGACCAGAAAGACAGAACCGGTTGAACCAAAGTTTTACTCAGTATCCAAAGATAGCTGATGTTTACTTTGAAAAGACCGTGCTAGTTACTGGAGCCACAGGATTTCTTGGGAAGGTAAGATTTCAGCCTAATTTTAGCATGTTTAATGTTTTAAGTGAAGTTTCATACGTATATTAAAATGTTTAAAATGCTGTTAAGCATAATCTTAAGTTTTAAGAGTGTTTTTGACTTCAATCTGAATTGATGAGAAATACACTAGTATTTAAATGTCTGATTGTTCTCTCAATAAAATGATAGAATTGACATGTCGATCTTGTAACAATAGAATATTTTGGTAAATAAGTAAAGCTACAATCTAACTTGGATCGAACGATTATAGTCTAAATGAAGTCTTTAGTTTAATTATGCTTGAGCAATAATTGAAACAAGAATGCCTTTAGTTGAATTTTTTACAAAACGTCAAGTGCAGCCTTGTGTTGATCGTCAATGCTATTCAAAGTCTACTATTCAAAGTCTTAGAATGGTTATTTGAATATTTAGGTTTTTACTAAAATGGTTAACCATAATGAAATTTCTCTTAATCTTTAAATTTTCAACATTATGGAAAAGGATTTAGAAAATCTTAGATTAACTTAAGCTATGAAATAATTAGTTTTTTAAATCGTCCTCTTGCAATGTGTTATAATCTGCCTGCTCTGAAAGAAAATCTCTTCAAAAAACAAGCCGGCCGAATGGGAAAACAAGGGTAATAACACGTTTACATTCAGCAAACTCTGACGTAAACTCTTGATGCAACACTTCAGTTATGCATAATGATTGAGTTTGAGTCTGTTGAAGAATTTTATAAGTTTCGTAGAATGAAGCGTTTCATATAGGAATAAAACATCTTGAGAAGGGAATGGAATTTTTATAAACTTGGATGAGTTGCATGGGGCCCATACCTCTTTCATCGACAGCGGCTTAGAACCGTAAAAAGGACGAGGTGGTGCCCTGGCTTGTTTGGGGGGGGGGGGGGTGAGCATTATTGCGCCAAATGTTTAGCCGAGCAACAGGATAGTCCGGAATGGTGGCTCATCCAGATAAGCGGAGGGACAAAACTTGTAAGCAGGTAGAACACTACGAGCCCTACTTCATTACAAACTCATGCATTATAAACTCTATAATAAGCAAAGAGTTTACGTATAATATCTCGCTTATTCTTTATGAACGTCACCATTTAAGGGTAATAGATTTCAATTAGTCCGCAAGTTTGTAACTTGACTTTTCTAAATTCCTCTTCTATAAACAGCTATTCTCAATTTGACCTAAGCTTCTCATTTACAAATTTAAAGGCTGGTGTAAATTCATACCTGAAACTTCTACCTTCGCGTCTAACATTTGTTTTTGTAAATGAAACTAATATACAGTGGCTCACATTTGTTTTTGAACACACTTGTTTTTGAAACTTGTAAAAAAATTTTAAAGGATCTACTTGAAATCTTTTCATTTTCTTTTGTCTATAATAAAACCAACATTGTAATAAATTAAAAACTTTTTCAAAAAATTAATTTACAGAGAAAGTGCTAAAATCAATCTCACATCATTGTACGCTTTGAACATTCAACGTATGTAAACAAAAATATGCAAATCAAACATTTTAATACTTTGTTGGATATCCTTTAGCTGAAATTACTTTTAATACGTTTTGGCATGGATGCAACTAGGTTTTCTTGGTGCAAGAATGTTAAATTTTGTTACATTCCTCTTTTAATACCGCTTTTTATTTCGAAGAAATATAATTTTTTTGTTCTTTTCTCAAGTTCATGACTCATTTTCAATTGGGTTTAAATCTGGATAATATGGTGGAGTCTTTAACTGTGGGACAGTTCTACAACAGCCGTAAGTAAAAATTTAGGGCTGTATATTTGGGATTACCTTGATACAACTTGAATAAGTTTCGAATTCAGTTTTTAACACGTTCATGCCGGCGCGTACCACCGGTGGCGCGCACTAGACTGTCTCATCGGGCGGCTTGTACCACCGGTGGCGCGCACTAGACTGTCTCATCGGGCGGCTTGTACCACCGGTGGCGCGCACTAGACTGTCTCATCGGGCGGCGTGTACCACCGGCGTTCCACATTCGATTGTGCTATTAGACACTGAAAATTTAACGTGCATACATAAGAACGTTTATGTTGAATAAAAATTATAATTAATATATTATAAACATAACTTTTGTCCAATGACATACACATAAAAATTCAGTATTATAAATGTAACTTCGATAAAATGTAACTCCGATAAAATTGACATAATTCAATATTTTATTTGTAACTTAATTATTTATTTTTAGTGTAATTTGTTAAAGCATTTCAAAGTGCTGGCTGACCCTTGCATTGACCCCTGCATTGACCCCAATACGTCTTCACTCTTGTTGCTTTCTTAGTGGCATAATCTCTGCCCTTAGTTTTGGACAAATTTTTGTAGCATTCCTTGCAGAGTTTACGGAACTCTCTTGCAGACCCCTCGTGTGATTGAAGAACACGTTTATGTGCTGGTATATGACTGTCTATTTCTTCATTGGCTGAAAGGCGATCAATGATAACTTCCCTAAATTGTAGCATGTTCATATTTGTAGTCTCCCATCTTTTGTGAATATACCACGCATTCGCGAGGGAAGTTCCGCATATTGTATAATTACTTTGCGGTACCATTTGTTTTTCGTAAACAAGTGTAATACGCAGATAGTTGATCTGATAAATCAACGCCTTTTTTGCCATATTGTAATCAAACACTGCATCGGGCCTTACTTTGCCATTTGTTCCTTGGACCAATTTACACTGGTGATTTTTTGAAGTGGTCAACATGCAAACCGCCAGATGAAGCGCAACATTGATTTGTACGTCGCCGCTGGGTGAAACAAATACCAATCGGTGCCGGCGTGAACGTGTTAAGCGTATATTTCAAGTTTTCTTTCCGGATATTTATATACTTGTTCCATATTTTCAATAAAAATTTCCTATAGTAGAAGCAGAAAAAAGTTCAAACCATTATGCCCCCTCAATGTTTGACAATTGACAATAGATTTTTCGGATTGAGCTCTTCGTTAGGCTTTCTCCCGCATAGTTATTTGGCCATCAAACCCAAATGTGAACGTCATATTTGTGGATGAATCAAAAATTTTTTCCAAAACGATATTCTTTGTCTACCATGAATTTTGCAAAATCCAGAAGTAACTTTCTTGCTCTTTCATTAACTATTTTCTTCTGGCAACTCTACTGTTGTATCCATATGATCTGATAACTCGTCTAACAGTTTCAGGGTTTACTTTTATTGCAAGCCTGTTTTCGAATTCTGTTGTAAGTTTCACTGCACTAATTCGTGGATTTTTCTTTATTTTATGCATAATAAACCTTAGATTCCTGGGAGTTAACTTGCGAGAAGTTCAGGATTTTAATGCTTTTTCAACAGTTCACGTAGTTTCCACCGTTTTATAATAGCAAAAATAGTTGAATGACTTTACCAAGTTTTGCGATAGTTCTCATGCCTTTAACATTCTTTAAAATGTTAAATGATTAAATTGCTAATAGAATTTGTTGCAACTGTAGTGCCCGGCCATGTTCACTTCTAATATAAATGTAAACAAATTTACATGTAGTAGCAATTCAAAGTGCAGACAATATTAGACATATTTTATTTTACTTGACATATTTTCATTTAACAAAATAGTCTTTAAAAATTTAAAGTTGTGAAGTGTCCAATTACTTATGCGAGATTATTTTTAACTTTCATTAATTTTTTTCAAAAAGAGTTTGAATTTATTTTAATTGCAATATGTAGGTTTTGTTATAGAGAAGAAAACTTATAAATTTAAGTAGATCCTTTAATATTTAGATGTTTTTTATAAGTAAGTTTCAAACACTAGTGTTAAAAAACAATTGTGAGCCATTGTAAGTGGACTTTTGAAAACTGTATCTTCTCTGTATTCACTTGTATGTCAGACCGGGCTCATATAAACAGATAAGAACGCGATTCTCATCAATATTTATAAAATGCGCTTTATACAAAATCAAGCGACGTACCACTAAACTTGGATTCGTTCTTAAGCAAACATTCAGCTTTGATTGGTAGTGGTAAAGATTTTAAAAATGGGAGATTAAACACTACTCCGTTGGTTTAGGTTTAATATCAACACAGGGTTAATATTTAGACAGCTGTAGGGGAGATTAAGCTATTGCCCAGGACAGTAAAATCTAAGGGATTGAAAATGTGTTAATATGGTACTCTGTAACTGAAATTTATTTTAGGAATAAATCTAAAGATCTTTAACACTTATTTGCCTATTCATCCAAATTTTCGAATACTTTTTAACTTTCCGCTGTTCTACCACTATTTGCTAGATTGTTTGGGTGTAATATTGAGAATGTTTCTAAAGTCTGTTGGGAGAAAGAATTCCCCTGTGATTAAGTTAAATTGTCTTCATTGGTTAAAACTTTTTTCTTCCCGGGGATAATATGCCTTCGTCCAGAATTGTTGAAAGTATTTCTCATACTTTTATCTGGATTGAATACGGATTTAAAGTTTGACCACTCGGTAAGGAGATAGTTGTACAAATATCAGCTGTATTTTAACATTGTCCATTTGTGTGCACTTTCACTTAATCTTTCTTCAGATATCTGAACATTGCATAAAAGGGAGATTTGCTCAATTTCATAGGAAATTATAAGTAAATTCTTTTTATTGAATGAATACATTTTTGCATACAATATAGCTTTTATTTTAGAACATCCCTTTTAATAAACATTTTTAATCTAAAATTTTCATGTCAATACCGTAACTGCGATTATAAAACTTTAATCTTTATGAAATACATTTAAAATCTGAAGCGTCGCGGCAGGATGAACTCTAAAAACGCAAGCTTCGATAATCGTCAATTTAAATACACAATATCGTCTGCCTGTTGGTTTATAAAGCCAATTTCAGAGTTTTGGTGAACTGGACCTTGTAAAAGATTGTTAAAAGTACGTCCGTCCATTATTGTGACATCTTGTATTTTTCTGTGGAATAAAAAGGCGTCGATAGAAGTTTCTTTAAGCTATGTCTTAGGGCTCTAAAGAATCTAGAGTAGCATATAGTCTCTGTATGTGCATTGTATTTTGGAGCCATTTCAGACCTCTGTTCATTTGCTTGAAAATTTCCCCTAGTGATTTTAAATCTAATATGGAAATATTGAAAGTTCCCTAAAACTGGCATTATTAAATTTTTAAATTATTTAACCCATAACTCCTGTTAACGGTCTCTGACCACTGCTTTTTTTAATTTTCAAAATTTAACTTGTAATTTCCAGTTAACCTATAAAGTGAGATTTTCTTTAGTTTTGAACCATAGTGCTATCACTAGACTTTTGAATAGGTGAATTTTGATTAGTCCGGTATAAAGTTTAAAAAAGAAAAGTATCCTATGAGTTAAAGTATTTTCGTCTGTCGATTGAGCGGTCTCTGACGCTGAGTTGACTATTTATGCAACTGCTGTGTCAAAGATTGTCGCATAAATACTGTGAGCAGTCTGAGAGCACTTTATCGAAGGATGAATTTGTCTAGATTAACTCGAAGAACGATACTGTACTAAACTATGTACAAGACTATAATTAAAACTTAAAGGTACCAGGAGGGACATCTATGTTCTACAGACTTGGCCTCCCTGTCTAAGCAGTCCCTCTTCGGCTGAGAGTATAATTAAAAATGTATATGCAGAAGAGTAAGGATAGTACTAGGGCTCCAAACTAAACAATTTCACTATACTATCTATAATTAAACTGAAAGTTAAAAGTTGAAGAAAGTCTTGGAGATGGC
The DNA here is from genome assembly GCA_963931845.1 of Maratus michaelseni. Classification (NCBI taxonomy): domain Eukaryota; kingdom Metazoa; phylum Arthropoda; class Arachnida; order Araneae; family Salticidae; genus Maratus; species Maratus michaelseni. The sequence continues at coordinate 206,880,153 of OZ007586.1, read as the reverse complement.
TGGCCGCAATTACGAGTTAACTTCACTGAATCTGGTATACAATGTGAAGAAATTAGTAGATAAATTTATTTCCTGTACATTCGTAGTTTATAAAGACTTGATGGGGCGTTCTTATTTGCTTAAGAAATTTTAATCTGGTTTTCTTAAACTTGTCTGTAAAACATGATTCATGCCTGTAAACGTCACTGAAAATTTAGTTTAGGAATTTAACTTTGTATAACTGCAATGACTTTTAATATTAAATTAAATATTTAATAGCGCTGATCTAAAATAAGTTTTCTATTTGAGAAAGTCTTTTTGAGAGGGTATGTATACAAAGGATGTGAATTATCACTTTACAACACACAGCTTGCACCCAACAGTGAATAAATGTCCAGACCGGAGATCTAATCCGGATACATTGGTATAGCGCTCCAATTGCTTTATCATTTAAGCCACCAGGACGATATCCAGTCTAGCATTCTCACTTTTATATGGCAAGGCTTCAACTTCTGCAGCACAAGATGGAACGTCAATCAAGGGCACAACTTCAGTACCATGCATGAGACATTAAACCCAGTATCTGTGAATATTTATCTAATTAAATTTTCAGCAGAGCTGAAATTACGCTGGGAATTAATGAATACAAACGATGTGAATTATAACTTGACTACACAGCGTACAGCCAACAGAGTGAATTTAGACTGGATGTCATCCTGGTGGCTTAACCCTTTTATAAGGCAAATTATTTACGTTGATAGAATGTTTAAATAATGGAATGCCACCAGAATTTAAGAACAAATTAATTTAAAAGATTTTAAATAGATTTTAAATAGATTTTGTCACGTAAAATATAAACTAACAATTTTATTAAAATATGGTACAAATTTGGAATTTTGGGATTAAAATTAAGTGGTAAAATACTTACCACTGCCTTATAAAGGGTTAAATGGTAAAGCACTTGGTGCGCTATACTAAGGTAACCAGGTTCGATCCCCGTTCTGGGTATTTTTTTTTTACTATTGGTTGTACACTGTGCGAGTAAAATGATCATTCAGATCCTTTGTATTCATTAATTCGCAGCGTAATTTCAGCTGTTGAAAATTTAATTGGATATATATTCACAGATACTGTGTTTAGTCTCCTGCATGCCACTGAAGTTGTGCTCATGATTGACGTGAAGTTGAAGCCTTGCCATTTAAGAGAGATTGCTAGACTGGATCTCTTCCTGGGGGCTTAAAAATGGTAAAGCACTTGGTGCGCTATACCAAAATATCCGGGTTTGAACCCCGGTCTGGACATTTCTTTACTTTTATTGTACGCTGTGTATAGTAAAATGATAATTCACATCCTTTTTATTCATTAATACCCAGCGTAATTTCAGCTCTGCTATAAATTTAATTGGAGAATATGTATTACACTTAAAATGCACTATTTACTCCATATTCTATTTTAAAGATTGTGCTTACGCTTATAAATAGAAATATTTCATAGTGCCTTTAAGATTATTTTCCGGTTTGTTGACGATTTAAGTAGTTTTTGTTGGATACATCTCAATTTTGACTTAAAATTTTAACAATTTTGTATTTTAATTTAATTTTAAATTTTAAAATAGTCTAAACCATCTCTGGAAACGGTTCTCGCTTTATCAATAATTGGGAAGATGAAACTGTAAACATAACGGGACGTGGGCTCAGAGTCCGCATTTATAGATCCATCCAATCTTTATTTACATATTAATATGCAATTGTCCAAATGTATATTTTGAACATTAAACTTAATGAAACTAGTTGTCAAATTTTTGCAGACTTTTTAAAACAGGACATCTACTTCATCAAATCTCGGTAGGTTTAGTCGACAGTCTGACTTCCCCTGCCCTGTTAGGGGTTAAACCGTTTAACTGTTCAACAGCGTGCACTGCGCCCACTATTTTCAGATTTGGGTGCTTCAGATTATCTTCTATTTTTATGCCATTATAGAGCCAGATAACTCTTAATTTGTCACATTCCAATAAAGATCTCGATGTTCCTCTAATCGATTAGAATTCAGTGTGCACCACGGTTACCAAGGGAGATAAAAGAACTTCAGATTGTCTTGAATATATTCTTTTACCTTATTTCTACATTTTAAATGAATTTTAACTTTCTAGGTGCTTGTAGAAAAACTACTGAGGTCATGTCCAGGTATTAAGGAAGTACTTGTATTGATAAGGCCATCTAAAAAAGGTTCTGTTGAAGCCAGAATGGCAGAGTACATGCAACACCATGTAAGTATTTATCTTGGTGAATTAAGTGCTGAAACTATTTAAATTCTAGTCTCCATATAAAGTTTTTTTTCCTCTAAGTATTAAATGGGTAGCGAAGTGAAACTAAAGAAATTTAAGTGTGCTCTAAGTGTTCTCTACCCTTAACGCAGCCGTCATAGACCGTTTCAAATTGTGTCAACATTTAAAGTAAAGGATAGACGTGTTATTTCCAACCAATGTTTTCTCATAAAATAAAAAACTTGGTCATGTTAATGCATCAATACTGAGAAATACTTGTGTTCAGTTTATTTTAAGTGTGGTTTGTGAACTGTTGTGTTTAGTTTCCGATAAATTATTAATGAAAAATAACTTTGTAAAATTAAAGAATTTGAATTGTATTAGCTTTAAATAGAACGCCACAACTTAACTTTGATTTTAACTCTAATCTTTTTCATTCGGGTGAATGAGGTTTGTCATTGACCGTATCTAACAAACTTTGATTATTGCAAGAGAAAACATAACCAAAAAGCAGAGATTTTGTTAAAATGACTACAAATTATGGCTAAAAACCCTATTATAGGATGCCCTACTGGGTATTTTCCTTGAGGCCTTATATTAGTACAGCTCTGATGCCAAATATTGCTTCATGTAGAAAAGTAATTTAAGACTTCAATAAGTCTTGCTTTAATCTAAATTTTCTCAACGAATAGCTCTTTTCCTGGAATTTCCTTTTCCAACAATTGATTTTTAGTAATGTTTTGCATATTAGAAACTTGTCTGCATTTTAACTTTAGAATTCTCGTGGCAAAGTTCCACAAATGGTACAGAGAATAGTTCTTGAAAATATATGCACACTTTACTATGGAGAAAACAAAATTAAAACTAAAATAATTAGCATCCTTTGTTGCATTATACAATGAAATATAAATACTACTATAAATATAAAAAACTGTTTCAAAAATACTTCCACAAGTTATGGTGCATTTTGTATAAAATTTAAAACTTTATACATATTTTATTGAACGTAGTCTTAGTTCCGCACTATCCACCGCAAAGTCAAATAATACCTCTTGTCTCAGCAGAAAAGAATCAATATGAATAAACTGGTACGAAAAGTTACAGTAGAGGGAAGAAGATTGTTAATCTTAAGGATAAAAAGGTTAAATTTTGGTGATTTCTCGTGTCTCGAAGCCGCTCCACCATCCAAAAGGGTAATTGGTACACAAAAGAAAAGTTGAAAAAGCTCGAAACGTCAGTCCTAAAAAACTAATAGTGCGTGATGTTAAAATAAAACGCTGCATTTCTGAAAATCTCTCTACTTACCTAGAAAAGATATGCAAAAATATGGCGATAAAATAGTATATAATCATTTTTGATGCTGGGTTTAGATAAACTGAAATGAGGAAACCGCATATCTCGGATAAAAAAATTGCCAGAAAATTTACATGATCCCTGATATCAGGAAACTCTGTTTTCAGATGAATCTAATTTTCAGCATAAACGGGCAAATTAGTTCGAAAAAAAAAGCTATGCACTGAATCCCAAATATACGACAATCTGTAGAGCATGGTGGAGTAGTTTAAGGTTGTCAGCTTCATGAGTAGGAAATATAGATTTCATTGATACTATTATGGACAGATTTAGATTTTTAAATATTTAAAGGACAGTGCATTAAAGTTGCATGTCGTGCGGGATTGTTGCTTACAAGATAGTGATCTAAATCCCATTTCATTGTCATATTGTGCAACTCTAAAATACCCTAACGTACTTTTTACCTCTCTACAAAGTGAAATTTTAAATTCAATTGAGCATTTATGGAATCTTTCAACAGCAATTGAACAGTTAAGATATCTGAAAGTTATTTTTGCAAAATGAAATAACTCAAACTTTTGCAGAAAATCTTGTAAAATAAATGGCAGGCAGACTTGAAGCAGTCCTGAAAATGCAAGGATATGCAACTAAAAAGGGTCACCCAAATGAAAGTGGCATTGCTGTAATAACTCCTCCATTTGAAGAGAAAGATGACTGCACATGCTTCTGTAGAGGGCGCAGAGTGCTGGGAATGCATGCGATATCGTCAAATCACGCCAGATGTGTGCGTGATAGCGTGGGATCACGTTAAGTCATCTTTCGCATCATGGATGCCTCCAAACGGTGTCAACGCGCCTCGTGCAGATTTTTAACATCTGAAAAGGAGTGCTAGTGAAATTTATCGCAGAATGCAAAATGTGTATAGCACGGAGTGTCACGCAGATCGGTATTCCGATAGTGTAGGGATTTTCGTAGTGGAAGCAGTACTGACGACAGGTCACGACCTGGTCAAGCACATGTGGTTATCACCAAGGAAGCAGTTGCAGATGTGGAGTCTCGTGAGAATCAATTTGCGAATCGCCACTCGAGAAATAATGGAGGAAATATCTGAGCAAAGGAAGTGTGCACACAGACTGTAGTGCCACTTTCCTTTGGGTGACCCATATATTAAAGTGATTTTCTTTAATTTTTAAATTCCCACGTGTACCATGGCATTTGTGGAAAATGTTGGAACTTAAATTTTTATTGAGTTTCCAAAGGAATTTTTTTTGTATAATATAACAAAGGCTGTTAAATAATTGTTTACACTCGTGGTTAAAGGCTGTTAAATTATTTGTTCTCATGGTTAAATTTGCATATTTTTGAAAACTACTTCCTGTACATTTTTGTGGAATACTGTGCTTTGTTCAACATATATATAAAATGTAATATTATGCTTCCTGGATTATGTGAACACAGTTGGGGCACTGAAAGTTACAAACATTAGTGAAAATATTAATCTGGTGTATATTTAAGATTTGCTATATATTTCTACCGTAGGAAATTTAGTTATCAAATTATATAAAACAGATTGTAAAAGCGACTTTTGCTTTTAATTCAAAGTAAGTCTCTGATGTTTTAACATGTAGACTCAACGTTTCTCGTCATTGTAGAAACCTATTGGTGACTGTATTTAGCAGTTTTAGCTTTATTAGCTGAAACTGTTGCACATGAAAACGTTTGGCCGCACGTGGTAATGACAGAGGTGTTGAAATTACCCCGCACTCGAAAGGTTTGGATAATTGGGTACGAGTAATGGTGACATTAAATTTTGGATAAATCAAATCATGCACTCTTTATATATTAAAACTGTAGAATATCGACAATGGGTATCTCTGCGTATCTTGTCAAATGAGTTGCATAAAAACCTCTTCGGAGCTAATTCAAACGATTAATTTAAGAGCTGCATAGCATGGTTATAGCATAGTGCTGAAATTGACTGTTCTTTTAAAGTAAAATAGTCTAAGATCCAGTATAAGAAATATATACCCTCATTTGTTATTTAATGATAATAAAGAATATATGCTAGATAATGTCTACATTGATACATCGCAAAGCGGTTGCCTAGCTAAATCACGTGCCGATAATGTTAAACAATAAAATGTTTAAATTTTTTCGATAAACTTCCTCGATTAGTAGTTTATGAAAGTTGAGAATCAGCTGAGAGAACATACCCCAAGGAATGAAAAAAAAATAAAGGTTGCCTACTCTCCTCTGCGCAACTATGGGGTTGCCAGGTATATAAACAGGTAAGTAAGCTTTATTAATATACCCTCATAAGTTATTTAATCGAATTACACATTAAATGAAAGTTTATTTTATTCACAATCCAAACGTATTAGGTTGCCTTATCAAAACGTTTGAATCCATGGTTGCCTAGATTTAAGATGTTCAGTTTTCTGCGCAATTACATTTAAAAGATGCAGAGTTCCTTTTTAAAGATTTCTTCGATAGTGTAAACATTAACGATATCAAATTTATTTCACTCGCACATTAATTTATCAGCGACAATACATAATTATGAAAAAAGTTTTTCCGTTCAAAATGTAAGTCTTTCAAAAGATTTTTTTATCGTTTAAGTGCGGATTAAATACTGGTAAAAGTTACATAAAATATCGCATTATTAAGAAAAAAAATTTATCATTAATTTATCAATAGCAAAATACAAAATTTGTTATATAACACTTATTTAGAATCTTCAGAAGTGCCGATGTAATATTCTAATTCTTCATAGTTTTCTGTTTTCGATTATCTTAATACGTCGTTAACTTGTAAGGGTGTTGGGTCTCCTTTATAGCACGTAGGCTTCAAATAGCCATCCAAAAACCACCCAAAATCTTCAGTATTGACTTTAACGCAGCATGCATTGGTTGCATGAAGCCACATAGAATTAACATTGTGCACAAAATTTTCTGTTTCAGTGAGATGCAGCGCGGTGGAATCGTATTGGAGTCTAAGCATTTAATCTTCTTGAAATGCTCAGTCTTTTGTTCATTGAATGTTTTTTGGAGCAGCTGATATCTTGCGTCATTGATAAAACATTCCTTGATCCCATAAAGGGCAGTAAACTCCTGAACAGGTTGAATTTTATCTTCTAGGAGTAAATCTACTAAATCCGTCAATGCGAATATTTTGAAATCCTCGTCTTGAAAATATTTTAAAAGGCTTAACTTTCCCTTTATTATAAAAAGCCGCTGTGTAATCACAGCTCGTAAATGCGTGGAAAGCTGACAAACCCAGGCATAAAGTAGAACCCAATTTCATTGCAAGCTCAGTGCAGTTAATGCAATAGATCTTTTTATTGCTTTTCTTTGAACCCGCCAACCAAATTTGAGTCTACGGAATTTTGTGGATAGTGGCCAGTAAAGTTACCAAGACATCGGTGTCATTTGCTTTGATCAATATTTTTGAATTAGGTGGCGCTTTTGATATATGAAACATTATCTGCGTATCTGCCTTTTCATGTCGACATATCCTAGTTTCACCACGTCAGTATTCTCCAACTATTTTTTTTAATTATTGAAACTATTTCATTTTCACAGTAATTAGCCATGAATTGTACCAGGGCTTCTTTGAAACGGTAATTTGAGGTTTCCGAGAAAATCGCTAGGTCTTGGTTGAAGACGTCCTTGGATGACATACGGTCTATCGACCTCCAGCCGACTTTGACGTTCAAAGTCTTTGATAGGTGTAAAGTGTCAAATTATGTGTATTTCAGAGGCGTTACTTGAGCACAATTTTATTACGATTGATTCAGCAACCTTGTCAAATGTCTGCGGCATAGAGTATCCGATAATATACAGGTAATAAAGTTTCTTTCAATATCTATACCAGTAGGCTCAACTATTTAGACTTTAATATTTGGGCTAGTTTGGATTCGTCAGTTTTTAGCAAGTGGCCGATTACTTGCGATTTGTATTGAAAGACATCAACATAGTTACTGCTTAACGTTTCAATTAGCGCCTGTGCCGCCTGCTCTTTTCTCGTGTACTGGTTACTTGCTAAAAACTGACAAATCCAAACTAGCCCAAATATTTTAACGTCGAAACAGTTGAGCCTACTGGTATCTATATTGTAATAAGACTTTTTATTACCTGTATACTATCGGACCATCTATGCCGCAGACGTTTGACCAGGTTGCTGAATAGATTTTTAGTATTGTGCTCAAGTAACTCCTGAAATATAAAATTTTCGATACATTACATCCTCTATCAAAGACTGTGAACGTTAAAGTCGGCTGGAGTTAAATAGACCGTGTGTCATCCAATGACTTCAACCAAAACCTAGCAATTTTCTAAGAAATTGCAAAAATTACCGTTTCAAAGAAGCCCTGGTATAATTCTAGACTAATTATTGTGAAAATGATAATCTAGTTTGAATAATTCAAAACAATTTTTATAACATTTGTAGAACACTGACGTCGTGAAACGAGAAGATTATGTCAACATGAAGAGGCAGATACGCGGATAATGTGTCATACATCAAAAGCGCACCTAATTCGAAAATATTGGTCAAAGCAAATGATACCGATGTCTTGGTAATTTTACTGGCCACTATCCACAAAATTCCGCTGACTCAAATTTGGTTGGCGGGTTCATCAAAGAAAAGCAATAAGATCTTGATTGCATTAACTGCACTGAGCTTGCAATGAAATTGGGTTCTACTTTATGCCTGGGTCTGCCAGCTTTCCACGCATTTACGGGCAGTGATTACAATTGGGCTTTTTATAATAAAGCGAAAGTCAAGCCCTTTTTAAAATATTTTCAAGGCTAACTGATTTCCAGGAAATATTCGTATTAACGGATCCAGTAGATCTCCTAGAGTAGAACTCCTAGAAGATTAAAATTAGACCTGTTTAGGAGTTTCCTGCCCTTTATGGGATCACGCAATGTTATAATATCAATGACGCTAGATATCAACTGTTCCAAAAAACATATTCAATGAAGATTAAAGGCATACTCCAATATGAATCCACCGTGCTGGATCTCACTGAAACACAATTTTGCGCACAATATGTTAATTCTGTGTGGCTTCATGCAACCGATGCATGCTGCATTAAAGTCAATCCTGAAAATTGTGGTTGGTTTTTGGATGGCTATTTGAAAGCCTGTGGTTTAAAGGGGACCCAACACCCTTACAAGTTAGCGACGTATTGAGAGAATCGAGAAACAGAAAACGATGAATTAGATTGACATCAGCACTTCTGACGATTCTGAATAAGTATTTTACATAAATTTTGTATTTTGCTATTGATAAATTTATATATTAATAAAAAATTTATCATTAGGTGATATTTTATTTAACTTTTACCAGTATTTAATCCGCACTTAAACGATCGAAAAAAATCTCCATTTGAAAGACTTGCATTTTGAACGGAAAAACTTATTTAATAATTATGTATTGTCGCTGATAAATAAATGCGAGAGTGAAAAAAAATTTATCGTTAATATTTACACTATCTGAGAAATCTTTAAAAAGAACTCGCTGCATCTTTGCCTGTCAAGTGGAATTGCGCGTGCAACGCTTCTGTCACTCAACGCTCGCTCAGAAAACTGAACATCTTAAATCTTGGCAACCATGGATTCAACTAACTTTTTGATAAGGCAACCTAATACGGTTGGATTAGGAATAAAATAAGCTTTCATTTAATGTGCAATTCGATTAAATAACGTATAAGGGTATATTAACGCTTACCTGTTTATACCTGGCAACTCCTTAGTTGCGCAGAGGGAAAAGTAGGGAACCTTTATTTTTTAAATTCCTTAGGGTATATTCTCTCGGATGATTCTAGACTTCACTAATAACTAATCCAGGAAGTTGATCAAAAAAATTTAATTAAACATTTTATTGTTTAACATTATCGGCACGTGATTTAGCTAGGTAACCTATTTGCGATGTATCAATGTATACATTATCTAGCATATATTCTTTATTATCATTAAATAACAAATGAGGGTATATATTTCTTATACCGGATCTCACACTAAGCTTTTCCCAGAATTTAAGATACTATGATTGAACTAGTTATGTCCGCTTATAGAACTAGTGAACTCTGTACTGTTTAACCCTTAACTGTCACATTGTCGCATAACTGTCAGTGGCCAAAGACAGCTTGATCTAAAGAATAAATTGATAGATTAACTCGTAGGTTACTGTTTCTGTACTATGTACGGGATTTTCATAATTAAAATTCACCTATTCAGAAGACAAGCGATAGTATGAGGGCTCCAAACGAAAACTTCCTACTATCTGTAGTTGTGTTTAATTGAAAATAGCGGTCCGATACCGTTAACAGCTAACTTTTGAGCGCATATATTTTAAATTTCTTGTCAAAATTTTGACATGTCCTTGCATACCTCCTGAATTGAAGCTTAATTTCGACAACCAGGTACTTGAAGACCACAAATTAATTTTTCCACAGCTGGTGGAAGGTTATTTAAATATGCACCCAATGACCGTTGTATAAGCGTCAAGTGATATTAATCTCGCCTTGTTATACACGTTGGTCCAAATAAAACCGAACCGGTCATGTAAAGCTGACCCATGGCAACCAAATTCATAACTGAACTTAAGTAGTCAGTGTTCAAATAAGTGGCCCGGATCATCCTGAAATTTACGTAGGTCTTTTTTATCCAACAGATTTTCATGTCCAGTTTAACTTTGTTTGAACCACCCTGTGTATGACTCGTAACATCGTATTGCTAAAATATGTAAACCAAATCAATGAATTGTTTCTTCTATACCAACAAATGGTCGGCTTTGAAAAAAACTTAACAAATATTTTACATTTATCAATTAATGAAAGCTTTAATTGATAAATTTTAGAAATTTTGGTCTTTCCAGCTCTATGCTGAGGTGTCAGTTTGAAGTCTTATGTTCTATAAAAACTGACAAGTTATGGTTGGTCTCAAACTTTAAAAAATACTGAAGCATTAAATGAACCAAATGCCAATATTTAAAACTTTTCTGACAGTGCTGAATGTTTAAAAATATAGTTGGTACCTGAAAATTTTTCATTAAATCTTGTTAGTAGTGTCTAATATCAGAAGTTAAAGAATTGAGCATTTATGAATCTGCAAATCTGTTTAATTCTATACATTTAGACACGAACTAAAACGCAACTAAAATATAGTCTGTCATTAAACGAGTTTGTGTTTGACCATATAACTTATTCTGAAATTTCACTTTTTCTGGACTTAACGGCTGGGTCTGACGGAGTATAGATTTTCTGATTGTTCTTTCAAGCCGTTGTTTCCTGAAAGCTGCTTATTTAGAATATCCAAATAAGCTAAAGTTTAAATTTGACAAAGCAAGTTAAGTTTGCATGTTGCATTAAAACAAATGATTCCTTGAAATACGACTGCTAATTATACTAGCCAACTAAAAATTCGTTAAATAATTAAATTGTAGTTTCTCTTTAAAGGGCTTCCCCGAATTATCTTCAACTATTAAATCTGTCGGGAGGGGGGGGGGGGATCTGACAGGCAGGCTACATGTTAACACTTTCAAAGTAGTGTCTTTTGAGGTTACTTAAGATTGAAACCCTGCTCAGTGTTAGCTACCGCAGTGATGTGTAAAAGCACGAGTTAAATTACTATTTACTCGTAACAAATAGAATATTCTTTATTGTAAAATGGATGGGACATCAGTACTAGAGCATAAGAATTTAAAACAGGCAATTTGAAGTTCGAATAAATAAAACTTGTCTAAATCTATAATTAAAACACTAGCATTTCTTGCATAAATTGTCAGCTTAATAAGTTTATCCCCTGAAAACTTTGCCATTCTGCGAAATATTTCTGCCATAATTTGAGCCATGAACGCAATTGCTTTCGTGCTTTCAGAAATGCTTGTATTAGCTATTTCATTGCATTATATATACTTATTTTATTAGATATTCAACAGACTACGAGAGGAAGCACCTGAGGCTTTAGATAAGCTACAAGCCTTAACTGGAGATATTGTACTGGACAATGCTGGTCTTTGTTCTAGTCAACTTCAGAAAGTTATAACAGAGGTTTCAGTTGTCTTCCATTGTGCAGCTAACGTGCGATTCCAAGATGAAGCTAGGTATTTTTAACCTTTATATATATTTGCCTCCTATTATTCAATTATCCTTTAATTTATACTAGACGGGTAATTGAATTTGCGTTTGGGTGAAGGGAATGACTCCTTCCTATTTTAAGAAACTTTTAATGGAAAAACTTCTATAAAGATCTTTTAAATTGTGAACGAAATGTTCATGATATACGTAAGATTGCTTTAACTGCATTCTTTTAAATTTCATTTTATGCATAAAGGCCTTAATGACTAACTTATGTAAAATCAACTATTTACAACTTTCTGAAACTAACCTTTATATTAATCTGAAAATTTATCTAAAGTCTGCAAATCTGTATCAAGGAAATTCTAAATACGCAGAATATCTAATGTTCTGGACTGCACTCATGGTAATTAACCCATTCGCTACAAACAGTATACATGTGTACCAATACGGTTGCAAAGGAGAGTATTTCCAAACATTCTTATAGTGGTATATTTCTGCTTCAAATAGGTTGTCAGATTGTTTGGAAACCGTGCCCGACAAAGTTATATATGTAGCAGTCTGACTAACCTGGTGACAATTGGTTGGAGAGGGGGAGGTTAATCAAATGGTTTACTACTTGTCTCACTAAATAGGTCATGGCACGGAGACAAACTTCATATTTATGTCACTAAACTGTTACGATGAAACATTTAAATTTGTTTTCATTCCCTGTAATCTGAGTATATATCGGTTACAAGTGGATCCGTGCGGGGCTTTCGCACTCCAATCTTCCAGGTATTTGCAGATACGTTTTTAGTTTTTAATCAAACGTGTTAATACGTCAAAACCCTGTTCAAAATCACTTCGTATCTTATTTATTGTTGTGCAGTTAGTGTGAGCATAGAATAAAGTGTGTTGACATCAGAAATATAACAAGACTAAGACGTGCTAACTATAATTTGGATATCAAAATACCTTAGATTGACTCCCCCCCCCCCCTTCAATCCTCCCTGTAACAAACGGTCAACAAAACAAATCCTGTTAAACCCCGTTCTTTATTCTTGAGCATTAAACATGGCAGATTTTTAAAACAATTAGGACACTGAGTATAAAATAGTTTTTCTGCGAAATCATTGTCAGTTGAGCCTTCAAATATAAATCTTTTCACTTTTCTGAAATGTTCAGAATTCTTTTTATAATTTCAGTCTTAACTTTCCTATTCAGTTTTTCTAGGTATTAAATAAGCAAGAGTACGTACAAAATCGTAAATTAAGTAAATATTTTGTTTCATAAGGCAAAATTTCTTGGAACAGAAGTTGCGTGTTTTCCATAACTTATTGTTCTCGCCACATCCTAAACTTAGCAGTGTACCAAACACTTCCTAGAAGCCAAGATTTTTTTTTTTAGCAATACTGTCCCTTTTTTAGCCTGTATCTATTTTTATGTAGTTAATGTTAAATTGTCTACTAAGAATAAGACATAGACGCGAGTTGCATTGGTTGAAAAAAGGCACTGAAGACTTAAATAATTCTCTGAAAGTTTTTCTCGGCTCAGCTCAATGCATCTTTCGTAGCCTGCATACAACTTGAATGCTCATTAAAATTGTATATTTTTAAAGCTTGCAATTTTTGTAATATATAAATGAATTAAGATTTATAACACTATCAGTGCAGTAAAATGTTTTCCCACATTTTCTCTCGTTCTGGAAAATTGTACTTCAAAACAAGGAAATAACTTGGCGTTAACTTCAAAAATGCATTTTATGCACTGAATTGGGATTTTCAGATTAACTTGCTGCAATTTAAAATTTTTCATCCAGTGAATTTTTAATGTACCATTCTACATAGTTGATTTTCAGCGAAAGGTGCAATCTATTTAAATCTTTAACTGCGATGAAACATTGTAGGGCAACATTTGCTATCAAGACTTTAAAATTGAAATTAGTCTTAACCCGGAAACGTGCTGTCGAAAACCGCACGGTCATTTAAGTGTACTGCGTTTTTTGACGTCTCTTGTCGAGGTTATTTGGCTATAAAAATAGTATGTAGTTATGCTTGGAATTATAAAGGCATCTCATTTTGACGAACCGCAATGCTTGGGGTTCTCTTGTTGGTATGTAGTGTTCAGTAGCGTAGCTAAGGGGGGGCAAGGGGGGTGACCGCCCCGGGCGCCGCTGCCAAGGGGCGCCAAATTGAGAGGGGTTCTTAACCGAAATTATCTCTCATATTTTGACAATAAATAAAAAATTTTGACTTTTTTTGCGTGTGTAAATGTTTTCTTTATGAAACATTTTATTATATTGAAATAATGAAAGAAAAAGCTTCTGTAAATGTTTCTAGGGATGGCTCAACACTCTTCGCACTTTACATGATTACGTACCTGAAAGTTGGCGCGAAATGATTAAATGCACGAGGAAGGGGCGCCTAATTGAGAGACGCATTAAATCAAAACTTGTAGGAAGCCCAAAAAAGTCCATAAGCAGTGCCCTAAGATGAAAACATTTTAAAAGGTCCTATTACTTAGCGCTTTAGATCGTCAGTTAGTCGAAATTAAGCATAGGTTATGAATTAATCATTGTAATAAAATTTTAAAGAAATGCGTCAAAAATGGGGGGAAATGTTTAAAAAAGAGCCCTAGGACCCTAACAAAAATATGAGGATTGTGGTCCCAGGAGAGAAATTAATACAAAACTTTAAAGTTATGCTTTGAGAGGGTGACACAATTAGGGAGGTGAAAAATGCACAGTGAAAAAAAGTTAAAGGGGTCCCGGATCGGGCCCCAGAGCCCCTGGGATGTTGAAATGGGGGAATAACTAAATGGAGAAGACTCCCCAAAATGTGGAAGATTGGATTGAAAGGGGGACAAGTTATTAACAATTTAGAACACAAAAACATAAAGGGCCCCAGGAGGCCCAGGTCTGAAAAGAATTAAAATCTGAGCCTCAGGTACATCAGAGCCTGCCTTGGACTATCCACACCCAAATTTTCAGACTTCTGCGTGCATTAAATTTCGCTAGCCGTCGCACACAGACAAACAACTTTCTTTTATTAGTACTAGGGCATCCAACCCGGGCTACCCGGGATAAAGCATATATGTGAAAACCATTTCTTTATTTTATTTATTTGAAAGCTAAACTCTGATAGATTTTTTACATTTAATATATATTTTTTTGGATTGCCTTTTAACAACACCAAAGATTATTTTATATGAAATATGTCAATTACATATTAAAATAAAATTTTGAAATTTAGTAAAAGCGATAATTTCATAATGGTCTCGTGCCAGAAGTTAATAACCGAAAAACTCGCTTAAAATTTCGTTATCTACAGCATTTATTATTTTTTTTTTTACTCTGACAATTTCAGTAGTTTCAAGCGTTTACTTCAATTACATGTCTGTTAAATTTGTGTTTTATTGACACTATTTTATTTATTGCTTAATGAAATTTTAATTTCTTTATTGAATATTAGCTGGAAACAAATTTTGAACTTTTATAGTGTTTAAAATGCAAACTGATTAATATTTAGTAATCGTCTGCAAGATATAGAGATGGATTTTGTTTTTTTAAACCATGCTTGAAATTTAATTTAAATGCTATAATAAATGCGTAAACTGCGATACAGTTTTCAAACAAATTGCATTCGAAAGTAGATTTTTTTCCCTATATAACGGTGTAAAAATTAAAAATGTGCGATATTTAGAAATTGAAAAAATTGCAGTAGCAAAAATCGCATAACCAAAACTTCATCGTCCGGTGTTGCCATTCGCAAAATGACGTCAACGTTACGCACGGACACGTTTGTCCTTTATCATATATTATAATACGAGAAAATCTTGTGTGTGGTTATGCAAATTTTATTTTAAAAACGGCTCTAACGATTTTGACGAAATTTTGTATCCTATCGTTTTCGGGCACCAGAAAACCATTGGGCTAGGTCACGTGTTCGAGAAAATTGGATTAGTGGGTCATTTTGGGTCTTCAAGGGTCAGGGTCAAGCTAATTCTATCTAAAAAATGGTTCAAACGATTTTGACGAAATTTTGTACCTTACCATTTTTGGGCACGAGAAGACTATTGGGCTGGGTCACATGTTCGAGAACTTTCGATTAGTGGGTCATTTTTGGATCAACGTGGGTCAACATAATTTTACTTAAAAAACGGCTCTAACGATTTTGATTAAATTTTGTATCCTACGAGTTTCGGGCACGAGAAAATTATTGGGCTAGGTCACATGTCCTAGAAAATTCGATTAGTGGATCATTTCTGGGTCATTGTGGGTTAAGTTATTTTATCTTAAAAACGGTTCAGACTATTTACACTAAATTTTGCATCCTATAGTTTTCGGGCACGAGAAGACTGTTGGGCTAGGTCACATGTTCGAGAAAATACAATTAGTGGGTTATTTTTGTCATGGGTCATTATGGGTCAAGCTAAGCGTTCTCAAAATCAGAATTCAACCAATCAGGGTACGTATGATAAGGAAAATTTACTTTTAAGATTACCAATGCCATAACACTTGCTAGGCGTCAAAAGAAAAAATATCGCCAAATTTGGCGAATTTGGCGCAAAAATTTGACTTTTAGAATCTGAAGGAATTTTCTAGAAATTCCCAATAGAAGCTGAGATACATAATTCAACAAATCAGAGTCCATGAAACGTTCTCGAAAACAGATTTGAACCAATTAGGGTACATAGAACTTTCTCAACGCATGCTTGGTGCTAAATGAAAGAATGTCGCTAAACTTGGCGACATTTGGTGAAAATGTTGGCTTTTAGAAACTGAAATAATTTTCTAGAAATTTCCAATAGGAGCCGACGTACATGATTCAACTACCAAGTTGAACACAAAGCAAATGTTGACCGAGCATTGCTCGGTCGTACCCGCTGGTAATATACATAGATAATAAAGTTCTTAAAATAGTAAAATGCTGTGTTGTCTTCTGAAATACACCTGCATACTTAATTTTTATAATTCTAGTCTATCAGGAAGTGGATGAAAAATCAATTAAAAAATTCCATTTTTACTTTACAAAAAGCAAGTTAAATGAAAAGGAAATAAACAGTGGGTAAGTGTGATCGAAGATCGCTCAAAAGGTTTCGTTTAGTATTCCTTTCAAAACACTTTATCCTTTAATAAATCCAAATAAATTTCATTTAGCAAAAAAAAAACAAAAAAAACATGTTTTTTGATTTTTATAAAGAAAAAATTTACCGGTCTATTTTTTCGTTTTTTCGAGTATCCAAACCAGCCCGATAGCGGGCGAAGCCGGATATTATATTATGTCATAATATCTGTCACGCGGACTAAATGCGATATAAAAAAAATAATTTCAAAATTAAACAAGTTGTACACCTTCAAAATGTTAAAATATGCGAATATTTCCATAATCGGATTTTTATCATGATTCAATATGTTTCTCAAACTCATATGTACTATTCTCTATTATACTCATATTGATACTCGCTTTGTATTATTCTCAAACTTCTGAAAAATTCGTTAAACTTCCAATAGGACGTCAGATTTTCTTTTTAATTCTCCAATGACGTGATATTAATCTGCTTTGTGTACATACACATACTCCTTGTATTATTGAGAAGTCTTTGAAATTTTCTGTTTTATTACCACTGTGACGTCAATCATTTTTATTTCATATTAATTTTTTTTTCAATGGGTGGAACGTTTTATTTCATTTTCATTTTTCACGTGGAAATCGTCTGATGGAAAATTAATTATTGTAGAAAGAATTTCATCGTGGATTTTTAATTTTTGGCATGTGCTATAACGAAAAATGTTTAAATGTAATAGGAAAAGGCTGTTAGAATTTTGGTTTTTTATCTCTATTTATTAAAAAAATAAGAATTTTAAAAATTTTAAAATTTTGAGCTCTTTCTAGCTGGTATTCAGCTATATACACAAAGTTTCAACTCTGTAAGTTACATAGTTTCTGAGAATAGCTCTGTGACACAGACAACGGATCGGGAGTAATAGGGTTTCGTGAGATGTACCAAACCCTAAAAACGAATTCATGTATTAATGAAATCTTTATTTATTGAGTAAAGACAAAAGTATAATAGATGAATTCCAAAGTTAAAGATAGCGCTAATCATCGATAATTTTATAACTAAAATGTTTTGTTAAATCTTCAGATGTATATATATTTTTAAAGAGCAAAATTTTATAAAATAAATAAAAATAAAAGTTCATGAAAACTTTCAGAAAACGGGCAGTCCATCCATATGCTAAACTTTTAGATTTAGTATATTGGAAATCGAAATTCCTCGCTCGTTCTATCCGGGATTTATTAAAAGTCAGATATGCTATTGCAGAGATCATTTGCATACTTTTTATGGCTAAGCCACAATATTATAAGTTTCTGGGACGCAACTGAAGTTTCGGCGCTACTTTTAAACAAGCTTGTAAATAGTTTTTTAGATTGCTTTTCAAATAAGGATTAGCCATCATGATTAAAAGAAAGCAAAAGAGACATAAAATAATATAATTAAATCTGAATGGACAAATATCAATGGGCTAATCAAAGTAAAAATTTTACGGTAATAAAAGTTAGCAAATAAGGTGCACCGATGTAAGTTTTCAGATGCAGTTTTTATTGATATTATTAAATGGTTTTGCGAAAGTTTTATGATTTAATCAAGCAAAAAGTTATTCTTTAGGTAAAATTCATTTTGTGTTAAAAATATTTCATTGAAAATCTTTTAAAGAAAATTTCAAAACCACACTTTTGTATAATCATAAACTTTTCGCAACATTTTTCTTTCATACTTTCCTTACAAATCTACTCTATAACTGTAAGGATCACATTTTCAATTTGTTAAAATGTCATGACAAATGTTAATTAGTTAAAATGTCATGACAGATTTTAAAATAAAATATAAGACATTTTACTTAACCTTTTTGTTTTTAGAAAAAACTATGATATTTTTTAATTTCACGAAATGCACCTTAAGGAGGAAAAAAAAAAAAAAAGAGTCAATTGAAAAATATTTGTTGCAGTTTTGTCACTTCGGATAATATGAAACTCCTTGTAATTTTTAAAGAGTGTACGTACCTTGTAAATGTAACAAGGCAGCAGATTTTTTCCCCATAATCGGGTTTAATTTAGGAGTTTTCGCAAACGGGATTTCTAGCAAATAATTTACTTTCATTGTTGTAGTCATTGTTGCTACTGTCATACTCTTAAAACTACATAGCTACATAGCTAAACATCTTGGAGATAAAAGTAGGTCGTCATAAATGAAAAAGTCCTCATAAATTTGCGATAGCTGACAAATTTTCAAAATTCCCAAATATTGACTAAAATTAGGAATCTTCTATTATCGTGTTCCACGCATTTTACCTTCGTGTGTTTGAGTAAAATTCGTTTAATTCTTAAAAACAAGGAAAAAGAAAGCTACCTTTTCCTCCTGTACAAGCCGGAAGGACTTTCCTTCCGTCCTGAGGAAAAATTTGTTTTTTTTTATTGGGGGGGGGGGCGCAAAATTTTTTCCTTGCCCCGGGCGCCAAAAAACGTAGCTACGCCACTGGTAGTGTTTTCCTCCAAGCCAAACGTTTTGGCCCTTTCTTTCAGATTATTTTCGAGTGTCTAAATGTGGTTCCATACTATGCAAGAAAACAAACTTCTCGATTGTATTTGCCGCTATACATCCTCAAACCATAACTGAATCAACCTGTTTTATTGTTGGACGAGTGTTTTTAGATCTCTATCTGGCTTTGTACAAACAATGCAACGACCATGATTACTAAATTATATTAAATTTACTTTCTTCGCTGTAAATCTCCTCCCTCCGAATCTTTTTTTTTTTTTTTAAAGCAAATTTTAACCTTTCTGTGATTTTTGTAAGCTGGCAAACAGTTTCTTGCTACTCTACCATTACCTTTTTTGATAGCATTTCTGTGTACTACGCTTTTCCATAGTTTCAGGTTTCTTCAGCAAGTTTGACACTTTGAGATAAAACTTGATAGTTTTGTAAATTCCTTTACATCTGTACTATGAACTTTCTACATCAATTTTTATTTCCAATTACTCAATCTTTTTATGTTTTCAAACAATTTTCAGGACACGTGACTTCGCCTTATAATTTTAGCTATTTCATGCACAGCCAACGAGATAAGCCACTGTACACCCTCTGATGCTTCCCAGCCTTTCTATACCTACCAACAAACATTGGACAATCTGAAGAAACGGTCTTGATCACATGGCAGCTAAGAGAGGGGGTGGGGTAGAAATATTGCGGTCATTAGTTAGCTGTCTATTTCACGATTGGATTTACTTTGCCTTTATCTAAATTTCTCCAATCTTACTTTTCGAGATGCCGTATTACTATCGAAAACTTCAGCACAACTATCGCGATATAATTGAAGGCTCTGAAATAACGAATGATAGTGAAAATTTATCTTAACATTGGTGTTCATTAAAAAGATAGTTGAACATACTTTTCCAGAAGTACAGATTTTTTTATAGCTAAATTAATTTTTCTGATCCATAATGGATTGGATTGTAATATTTTTCGTATGTACATTAACAATCTAATGTTCGGACGTTCTATGTAAATAGTAATGTATTTATCTCCTGCTTGAAATTCACTAAACTCAGTTTGTAAAGAAGTGTTCAGAATTTTTGAGTCTTGTGTTAATGCAATAAGATTTCCAGTAAGTACTTGTACATAAAACCCACCGTACTTATTCTAGTTTTCTAGGATTTACTTTATAAGCATTGTAACTTTTGCAAATTAATAAACATTCTACTGCAAAAGAACTCCATATCGTTCCCTTCTCGCCATATTATCGTAAGCGACAAATTTTGATAACTTATTACAAACAGTGTTATTTTAACTTACATTCTGTAACTGTTGAAGAAATTATTTTAAGTAGTTGTGAAATTATAAACTCTGAGAACATATGTAAATAAGTTAAAATTTCTCTCCTGGAAGAGTTTTATCGCTTACTATAATTTGGAGGAAAGGTCTCTATCTACACTTAAGGCTTTGATATAGCTATTAAAATTGTACAGCAGTTTGATATGCACCTTTTCCCTATGTGTATAGTAACTTTTACATTAATTTATTTTCTAGAGAAATATTGAATATAAACCTTGTTGGAGTGCAGAATGTGTTGGATCTGTGTAAAGAATGTCATAAACTTGAGGTAAATATTAAATTTTAATTTTAAAAATTAGTGTCAGATGTTCAGTATTTAAAGAATACGGATAAATAACCATTGATCTCTAAATTTGCAGTGAATTTAACTTTGTGTCACAGTTGGTATGTTTCGAAGTGCCTGGAAAAATATATAACTAAATTTCAAAGATAAAAATTGCTTAACCCTTTCAGGACAAGTATTTCTGTAATGGTGAATTCACACCAGAATTTAAAAATTATTTCTGAATAAAATTTAAGTTACGCCAAAATTATAAACATTTTGTTAAATTCTGCTACCAATTTGTAAATTGATGTAATAAAAAAATCGAAGCTTCGAAAAAAAAGCAACAAAACATTCAAATCAACACGTTAAAAGCAACAAAACATTCTTAAAATATTGCAATTCTACGACCTACCTGCAGTGAATCTAAATGTTGCGTATGGTTTCAAAAATATACTTCATATTTTTAACATCGTGATAAGTTTTGTCATTTTTTTTTTAATTTATTACAAACTAAAATCTTTAAAGTTAATTTCAAAATTTAGATTTTAAAGAGTGCAAACCGCTAAAAAATTGCAAAGTGGAGAAATTTTAGGTTTTTTAAGTTATAACAGGCCTTAAATCTCTTCGGGAAATCTTTCTGTCAATCAGTGGATGAGCTGTTTTCCCTGGGCGACCTTTTTTTTTTATAAATAATGCTGTCTTTGTATTTCACAATAAGTTATAGGGAATATTTTGCCACCAGATTTACCTTAGAGAATAAAAGAATTCCACATAGAAATTTCCAGCAAATAAAACTTTTTTCCTTGCTATCTGCGGATTGGATACGTTGACATACGCCCATTCTGAACGGTCCATCCCTCCCATCGTGTCGTTATATTCCAGGACAACATTAGACTTCATGACTTCCCCACCCCCTCTAAGTTCAGTCTCTTCCACATCTGTGTACTGTTGAGAGAAGCGAATCTTTTTACACTTCATCGTAAAGCGGATTTCTCGTCTAAACGCGCAAATATCTCTCTTTTGCGACTTTTGAGGATAGGTGGCATGTCCTTGCGCGTCATTTTCAGTCCCATATGTCGGCAGAATTTAAAAATCAGCTGCGGGAACGTGTAACAATTGTCCATACAAAATACCCCTTTTGAGTAGTGGCTTCAAAAAGTGACAGAACCGCTTGCGAAGACATAGGAAAGTTTCAAACTCGGCATCAAACATTGTCATTTTTTCCAGTATAAATAATCTGACCATTCGAACCCGCTAATGAATTCGCAAAGCAGAAAACTTGTAAAGCAGACTTTCATCCACAGTTCTTTCAGGAATGTACGAAGATTAAAATTTATTTTGCAAGTGCTGATACACTGGCCAAATTTTGTTCAGCTTAGGACATGGATGATTGCAGAATCATATTCATTATTAGAAAAATGTAGATATCTTTTCTATTTGACAATATTCGGTATAACATTTGGGAAAAGCAGTTTAAATGGTTGCCTGACGTGTCCGTTACATTTATAAGTTCTGGTTGCTGCACACTTTGTAAGATTGAAAGGACAAGGAAAACAAAGTTCCTCGCACGCTGGAGGAACAATTTTTGAACCAGGTTTCCTTCTATACATGATCCACCAAACAGTCTGTTAAAAAGTATTCAAATATTTGAAGTCGCCATGATCAACGGAGGGACCTGGGTTCCCAGAAAATCGAAATAGAGGTAAAGCTGGAGAAACGAAAGTTGAAGTAACATCGTGCCCGACTCTTACTAGAGACCAATCTGTATCTCTGCCTGCCATAAATTTCTTATTGACTTGCACATAGTAGATAAAAAGAATCTCTTCCGGATTCTGAGACTGTTATACCAGTTTAACTATAAATATCTAAAGTCTTCACTATCTATTTTTACGCAAATTTCCTCAAAACCTGTTACACACGCTATTATCGGTGACTTTACTTCCGCGAAAACTGATGCTAAACATGCGTAGAGTGCGTAGGTGCGACGTACAGACTCTTTCCCGGAATTTATATATTTCATTTGTTTGCATAAATATTTTAAATAGCATTAGTTTAACAATTCTCTGTATTTAGCATGATTTTACCTGTTATGGAGTGTATTGTGAGCTTTATTTGCTAAATTTAACAACCAAAGTTTATTCTGCTCTTTTCTCAGCATACAGTATGCCCTATTTAAATGTTACGGCAAGTGATATTTTTCAGGAATGAAATATAAATAATTCATGCCGCTGTACTCAACAGTAAAGAAGCTACTAAGCGGTAATTTCTGGCATATAATCCGTGGATCTGTTTCGACCAAGAAATTTTATATAATTGTTAGATCCGCGTATTATAGGCCGGAAATTACGGTAGTTATATAACCCATGCTGTACACTTGACTCATTTGTTATTTTGATTTCAAAAGTTTTAGAATGAGCTTTCGAAAAGCCGATGCTGTTTAACTGTGTAGCCCGAACTCTGTTCCGGAAAGAACAGTTTGCTTGTTTTGTTACTAAAAGCTTTTGCACACCAGTAATTATTTAACGCAACCTTCGCTTTATTAATCGGCAGACCATTTTAGATTACACAAAGCAAATATTTTAGTACGGAAAAAGTGGTTTATTGTGCCTATTTTTAGTTTATGGTGTCAAAGTACTTCCCACAGTTAAGGGGTTAATTTGGATAAATGGCAGTATTTAAATAATGTAATTAAATAACATTTTGTTTAGAGTGATTTTAATGTTTGAGTTTCCTTTTTAACCTTTATCGGCAAGTACTCGTTTCTGCAATGTTGAATTCGCACCGGAATTTTCGTACAATTCATATTTAAAAATAATGAAATTTAGTTTTTACCACCAAAGTTATAAAAGTAAGATTTTGTTAAATTCTGGTGCAAACTTTGATTTAAAATAAAGTGGTATAGAATGTCCCACCGCCCTTCAAGGGATTAATACTTAAAAAAACGCAGGAGATTATAAAATTCTATGTATGTCCACGCATAACTTATCAACGGATAGTCATATTTTCCTTTTTTGGAAAGGTGCTTTTCTGTAGATTATCCCGTATTTTAATCATTGGGATTTAAAAGATTGTTCATGTGGTTTTGACATGGGCTATAACTTTCGTAAAAATTGTCCAATCGTCACAATGTTAAGAATGCTGTTAAAGGTACACAGCACGGTTTTTAACTCGGGAGAAGTCGCGCATACAGAGATAATGAATGGTTTTTACACTGTCACCAATAAATACAATTAATAATAGTCACCTTATTCAGTCTGAGACAATTGTTACAAATTCTACGATAATGTAAACTGTAGAGTGCTTTTCGAAAAATAGTGGTGACAATTATAAAAACCGTACGCACCCTGGGGTATGCCATACCCCGTGCGACTGCTCCCGGCTTAATAGTAATCGTAGTGTCTATAGTTTAAGTGATATCAAACATTTTCATATCGTCTGAGCATTAAAATAAGAAGTACTGCCAACGAGATTTAAAATGAATATGAAGTCCTGCATTAAGTTGGGTAACCAGATTTCAACCCCCCCCCCCCCCCTTCTTACCGGATTTGTACATTCGCGTCGTTTTAACTTGGGTGTCAATTGCGGGTCAGGTTTGGTAACCAGTCTTTTCAAGAGTCTACATTGTTAAAGATGAAAACCATATTTGAATACAAATGAGTGTTCATTTTTCTGCGTAAAAGATAAAATTGATAGATGTAATTAGAATCTTTCATGATTGCTTTAAAATTTATTTCGGGTTAGTTTGTTTCTGATCTGGTTTAGTGTCTATTCAAATAGTATCGTCGAGTTCATATCTGCTAAAACCAAACACATGCAGGACTAATGGGGATAAAAATACGTATGTGGGGGGGAGGATAGTATTTAACTAATTTTTAAATGAAAAGGCCTTTTTAAAAGTTCTTGCATAGGGTCTGTCTACTCTGACCCCTCCGCTTTCGAAGGATTAAACTGGGGTTTATACGTTTGAACACTTCCCTTGTTAGTTAAGGCTATCGCACATTGACTTCTCAACATAGTAAACATTAAACTTAATTAGTTACAATAAATGTTAATAGGACTAAATTGCTATAGTATTTTCTAAAATTTAAGTCGTCATAAACTATGGACTAATTCTTCTATAAACAGGCTCTTGTTCATGTATCGACGGCGTACGCATTCTGTAATAATCCTGTCGTAGCTGAACAGTTGTATCCAGAATCTGCAAGGCCTCAGCATATCATTGAAGTAACAAAGTAAGTTTTTAATACTTAAAGCTCCAATACGCTTATTTTGCGATTTAATAAATTGCCTCTTTCAGATGGATGACTAATATCGAACTTAAAACACTCTGTATGCACTACATACAAGGCAGACCTTCACTGTATCCTTTTTCGAAAGCAATGGCAGAAACTTTCTTGGTGCAATCACAGCAAAAAGTTCCAGTAATTATTGTCCGTCCTTCTATAGTTACAGCGTCTGCGGAGGAACCTTATCCAGTAAGTTAAACATTCTTGCAACAACTTAACTATACATTCTCGTAACTAAACAAATTTAATAAATCAAATAATTGAAGGGCATTTTTCATTTCTCCTTGGCAGCAGCCTAAAAATGTTGAGTATTTAGTTTGTATTTTATACTCTCGTTCCATTCATTCGTAGTTAACTTGCATTTGAACTATAAAAGTTGATTTGGGACTAAACTAAGTGTTTTAAAAGATCATCCCTTTTTATGTCGTAAGCTTAAGATTTTTTTTTTCTTAAAGGTCTTATTAGACAAACTGAAATATCATGCTTGTAATGTTTGGCAGGACAAAATTGCAACTTTAATTAGATCAGTAAAATGTCCTTCATTTAAAATACTTATTGAAAGAAAGTTGGTCTACGAATAGTTGAGTTCTAATTGAGTTTTCTGGAGACCAACTGTACACTGCAGATATTTTACCCGATAATAGCTTAATCTATCATTAAGATGTGGCAGTGCACACCTTTCTTATTGGATGCAAATTTGTAGACAAAATGGCATGGTACACTATCAAATTTAAAACATAATTACCAATTTAATTAGCTAGATAGTTCGTGTAATAAAAATGTAGGTTTTTTTCAGTTGCGCGACTTTTGAAAATAATGTAATATTGCAATTGGCGAATGTGTTAGTTATCCAGAGTTCCCCCTCTTATTCTGGGCACCAATGTATATTCTATATTTTAGGATCATTCCTGTATTGTCAGGGATAATCAAATGTGAATACTTAACTATACCGTAACTTTTACATGAAGCGCACTTGTTGTTCTCATCACTTTATTTTGACAGCGATAATTTAATTGGTTTGTAGTCATTTATAAACATTACAAAAATAAAATTTGTATTTTTCCAAAGTAATTTTTCTAAACATTCATGGATATGTTATTCAAAAATTGATTTCATGGATCCTAAAACTTTTTCCAGGATACACACAAGATTGATGCATTAATTTAAAATAGTCGTTCATTTCTCATAGCTGTTTAATTCTGTAACACTAGAACTACCGGAAATTTTACTTAGATTTTTTAAAACTATTTCACACCAGAAATTTTATTTAAAACTACTTAACGTATCCATTTAACGTATTTCTGAGAGTTTATTTTATTTTAAAAATTTTCTGGTTCGAATCTGAATATATTCATGTGGTAACCGTCAAAATGACGGCTTATGGTAGTTCTAGTGTTAAGACAAATTTAGATTTAACTGTTTATACTCTTTGGGCAAATTTTTAATAAGGAGTCGTAAATTGTCTCAAAGAGGTCTCCAAAATGTGACACGTTGTGACGTCAGATCCAAAATATGAATATAGGCGTTATTTGAAAGCAGACAAATTTAATTTTATATAATTTTCATAAAGTATTTTTAAACAAATGGCGTTAAGTGTTTTTTACTTGGAGCTGAATTCCTTCAGCGTAAAGTAAAAGCACAAGATCCTAACATTTTTATTGTACTTATATCTGTAGGTAATAGATTGTGTATATTTAATAAAAGTATCTCTAAATTAAGTTTAAAAAATGTGACATCACAATGAAGGATCTCCATTCTGACACGCAGAGGGAGGGGTCAAAATACCCCGATATTTGCGTTACTTAATATAAATTCCCGTGGTTAATAGCACCCAGTGCACATAATGGTATGAACAGATCTGCTCAAGGTTTTCAGCAAGTTACCTTCATTATAATTCCAAAAACAGGAAATATTAATACCGTAAATTAATAAAATTAGTGAATTTATTCACTCGTCCAGAGCCGCTTCGCATGATCTGTCTGCAGCGGACATAGTTTCCGGTTCTTAAGGCTACATACATGACCAGTACTGCTAAAGTCTTGGCCAGGCAGATTTCTGCATAACTTTATTAGTTTATAAAACTTCGAAAATCGCGTTTGCATGAACTTTGCATTTTCAGAATCCCGTTATTAGATTCTCTGTTGGCTACTTAAACTACACTAAATCGTTAATTTGCAAAACCTTTCGGTGGAGGAACGAAAAGTTGAAGCTTTAGCGTTCATGAGTGGTTATCTGTGTGAAACGCTCAAACGTGCGATTTATAAAGAAATGCCTAGTCTACTTTGAACTAAGTTAGCATAAAATGCCTCTCATATTAAAGAACTTCGGATTTTAATATTTCATAACCAAAATGGGGAATAAGCAAATCTGTAAATTGAAAGTCAAATTTAGTGTGCAATAGAATAATACATAGTTACTTGTTAACCACTTTGAAGTGAACGGCTAAGCAAGATAAAATTTCATAAAGTATAATAAATAGGGTGAATGTTCAAATAGCCCCAAAATTCTGAACAGAATTTCATGCCCTGTAGTGTCTTCACTTTTTACCCGTATTTATATTGCAGTATATTTTCAATCCTCCCATATGGAAATTAAAGATAAAATAAACATTTATGTATAAATATAAGAGAAAATGTGAACCTCAAAAGGCAAGATTAATCCTTTAATAAATGGAAACTTGGGGGTATAGAATTTTAAAAATTAATGTTCTCGCGTTCCTGAACATAAATACAAATCTTTAATATAAATACTAATGTGTGTACATATGCTGCGTAAGTCCGTGCTTAACGTACACGATTCTTTGAAAATACCCTAAATGTTTTTGATAACTTATCTATTTCTAGTAAATCTCATTCTCAAGTGTTCAGATTCAAATTTACCGACCGTGGCATCATCGATAGAAGTGTAGATGCTACGCTACATGACTGAAATAAGCAAATTGTAATAAGAATATACAGATTGGTGAATATATGCTTTATAAAATGCACGATGCCTCTCAATCTTATACGCAAAGTCATAGGAATTAAAGATGACGGCTGTAATTAAAAATGACATAAATTAATAGCGCTGTTTGCGAATTTCTTGTTATCTAAGTATACTAATAAGTTTGTCTGCGATGGCTAGGAAATTTTTCCGCATGTAAAGGTCTAAACATTTGGATATGAGGACAATCAAAGGAAGGTCCGAATGAACCCGATGCTCAGATTATTTTTTTTGTTCATTAGCCGAAGTGTTAAACCACAGTAATAAATACCCTTATCTCAACAGCGCACACAGGTTGTACCAGAGCTCGCTTGCTTGGAAGATCCGAAACTTTTTCAAGGCGTCTTTCGAAGCCAAACAATTCAAAATGGAAAAAACTAAACTCACGCCGTATTATCGTACTTTTATCTTTCTAACAGTTCAGTTTAAAGTTTTAACCCTTTCAAAATTATTTTCAGTTTGTCAGTTTTAGCGTTTTATTCCCAATCTTCCGCAGCCCGCATCGGCTGAACTATTCCAAATACATGAACTAAATACCAGGTCGCACTACATAATTTTCTAACTGTGCAGTTTCTAAAAATGGGATTAACTTTTCGAAACGCTGTTTCGAGGTTCTCAATTTTTCTGCAAAGTTCAAAAGAATCTGCATCCGCTCCGGAAATGAAAATGCTACAAAAAAAATCTGATCACATCTACGGTCATTTCTTTCGGACGGTAGTATAGTTTTAAAAGTATTAAACCTTTTTTAAAAACTTCCGAAAGTTATCCTCGCGACTTCTATTGCCAGTAAGGGCCCGTTTCTATTAACATTTTAAAGCATCAGTGTTCAGCCATTTAATGATTACTACACTAACACATTTCCCCTCACTTATGTGAAGTCATTGAAAGGTTTCGGGGGGGGGGGGGACAAAGATTGATTTGATAAATTATGATTTGGGATAGGTAAGTTGCACCAAGCATTAAAGGCAAACTAGACAAAAGAGGAGTGTATGAACACCGCGACAAGTGCTACCGCATGTCAAATTGCCCAAAATTTGTAAAGATTTCATAAATTAAAGTAAAAGAGCGCTCTTTAATCTTGGAACGATATCGATAAATATCATAAACAAAATATACATGTCAAACAATTTTTGAAGAAATTGGAGGAAATATTACTGCTCAAAGTTAAATTGGATTGGAGTGACATTTCCTGATAAAGCTGATTCAAGGATAATACTGCAACTCTGACATGATTGAAAACTGATTGAAAAATATACGCTCTGTAAACTGGTGTATTAGTTTTAGCAATTGTTCTTTTCATTACTTTGTCAGATAAATAAATTGAAATTGTTTAAATTGCTTTTGGAACAAGGGAGAAAGATTTATTCACGTTTGTTTATAGCTGCAGCAATTAACCTTCTCGCCACTGCAAACGGATGTATCCTTTCACTATGATGCAGGTTTCACTGCAATATTGGTATTTATATTAATATAATTCTACAAATATAATGTAGTTTTAAAACATTAAGTAATGATTAGTAATCGCAAGGGTTATATACGTATAATTAAGTTTTCTATATCATGGTTAATGTTTTTAGCATTTAAAAAAATAGAAAACATTAGTTTAGTTTTGACCTTTAGCTCGGCGGTCAGAGGGTTAAGAGAACTCTTTAGCTTTCACAGGCTGCGATAGCAATTTTGGTTTCACAGGAAAAATAAGCTTGGAAGACATTCTCTATAAAGCTGTATTTTCATATCAAAACCGCAAACTTCCGTATTTTAGAGGTTCGTACTTTTGAAGCAAAAGCTTAAGTGTCAATGATTCAAAACAAGAATTGTTCGATAAAACATCCTTCTGAAAATCTTCCAACCAAGGGTTCACTGCAGGTTTTACGTAGTTTTCTAAGCTGGACACATTTAGGGAAAGGTGAGCATGAAATGTCAATCCACTCCTCCAAACGAATGGGATGGTGGTTGGATAATTTATCATGGAAAATAAAATGGTCGCTGTTGCCAGAAATTGCAGGTTATCCTAAAGAGTTAATAAAATCTATACAAAATCTGTAACTGTTATTGCGGATGTAAAAATGTTGGGCTATTTTGCACATTCTGCAATTGCGAAAACGAATGAGAAATGACGTTACAAGCTTTTAAATTCTATAACTTTAAGTGTTTAATATCTTGTGTAACTAAGGCATTAATGTAGATTTTTATTCATACATTCCTTTACTCGTTATAAGCGACAAAAGTACTTTATTCTCCTATATTGATTTAAACATGTATCTGATTTAACAATAACTCGTGCTTTCAGCACAGATTATGAAACCATTTTTACACATTGAGAATACTGTATCAAAACTTAGCCGTTTAAGCGGTCTCTAGTTTTTTCACTGAAGGTGCAATTTAACATGTCTTTGTTTCAGATTCTCTATAAATCACAAATGCATAAACTTTTTACCACTGGTAGCAGATTATATGCCTTATGTAACATTATTGCAATATTCTACAAAAAGGTCAGTTTAATCTCTTCAGAAATTTCCGTTAATAAGCGAAATTGCACTAAATTATTTTATGTAGCCACGTATGATCTATAGAACTTATACACAAGTAATATTTAAAAAATTGGATAAATTTACTTCAATTGAAAACTCGCTTCCAGCAATTGCTGCTGATACAATACTGTAACGGAATTTGTGCCAATGTAAATGAACAATTGTACACCATATTCTGTAGTAAGCATCTTGTAGTGCACCTCGGTGATGAATGTAAATTTCAGCATGATTGAAAAGTGTAACATTAAAATACAGTGCAAACAATTTTTCCCTATACGCCATGTTAACGGGATTCTTTTGATTGCTCCTTTAAATGAGCTGTCAGTGCTACGCATAATTTTTAAATATGGAGCATGCCATGGTAGACCTTAACATATATAAATTATATAGTAATTCGGATATATTTTAGCGAGTTGAAGCACGGACAAACCGAATTCATTCTTTTAAACTATGTTGGTAAGAACTGGTAAGTAGGTTGGTAAGTAGGCTGAATAAAGATTTGACCTAAATAACATGGAAATTGGCATCTTTTATTATGGATAGAAAGAAAATTCCTGAAAATGACGTTATTTTGAATTACGGCCGCCATCTTTAATTCTAATGGCTTTGCACGATGCCTCCCTAACTTTTCATTGTACAAATATAGATACTTAACAATCTTTTTATCGCAATTTACTTTTTTCATACCTAGCACCTCCACTTTAGTGTTGAAGTGCCATACACTGACTAAAATAGTTAGCTCCCATATCGCCAGCCTTTTTTCAAAATTCGGTAAAATAGTGATTTGTCTTAATTGGGTAGCATTTCTCAGCCGGAGTTCGGGTACAGGAAAAAATGTCAGACAAGTTGGATAGTAGTTTCATTTATCAAACGATGTAAACTTAAATCCAATTAAAACTTCTTAATGTTACTGGTGGTCGGAAAAAAGTCCACCAATTTAACACTTTTTTATTACGTCCATTAAATTTCTATAAAGATCATGTTACTTTCGTGCGAATGAATTTGGCAGATTGTTCTGAGATTTCTTGTATTAAAATTTTCAAAACTTTCTATGAATTGTTCTACACATTTCAAATTGCGCTGTTTTTGAAAATGGCTTTTGTTCGCTAATTACTAAAGTTGCTTATTGCTCAGTGTTTGTGATTAATAAAATATTTCTCTTGCATTAAAATATGAATATATTAACATTAAAATTTTTTAGGGTTGGATTGACAATTACAATGGTCCAAGTGGCTTCATTCATGTTGTAAGTATAACTGTTAATTTAGAATACTCTATACAAGACTGTCTGTTAACCTTCCGATGGTAACAGGGGTGATGGGTTACCTTAGGTGCCATAAAATGTTACCATCTGAAGGTTAAGAACCTATGCTAGAGGTCTGCATGGGCAAAATTTCCGTAGCCAGCCTGGGCCTAATAAAAAAGTGGCACTCCGGGAGTGCCGACAGAAGTGTAAACATGAACAATTACGTGTGTATTTTTTTGAATCGTCAGGAAATACTTTTAAATAAGTGTTTTTTATTCATTATTATAAACTACTACTACAAAAATGATATTACAATTTTCATTTAATGCGCTATTCTGTCCGTTGTTGAGATATGGAAACGAGGCATAGTTAGTTAAAACGCCGTAAAAGGTGGGTCGGAGGGGGGGGGGGGGTAGGGGTCCAGTGTCATTCGTTAAATGACTAATTAGGCTGATCCCTATACATCTGTAAAGATTAATTTCGTTCAGCTAGGAACTAGATTTCAAATGTCGCTTAATTTATTTAAAAATTCTGGTTCATTCTACTCATACATTTATTTTAATGGTACGGAGATTAATTACTCAGTGAATTGTTTGAAATCGGTTGCGTTGAAATTACTGTCCGTTGTTGAGATGTGGAAACGAGGCATAGTTAGTTAAAACACCGTAAAAGGAGGGCCGGGGGTCCAGTGTCCTTCGTTAAATGACTAATTACACTGATCCCTATACGTTTTTAAAGATTGATTTATTTCGTTCAGCTAGGAACTGATTTTCAAATGTCGCTTAGTTTATATTAAAATTCTGGTTCACACCACTCATACATTTATTTTAATGTTACGGAGATTCATTACTCTGTGAATTAGTGTTTGAAATAAGTCTCGTTGAAATTGGACTGTCCGTTGTTGAGATATAGATATGAGGCATAGTTAGTTAAAACACCGTAAAAGGGGGGCTGGAGGGGGATACGTGGGGTCCAGTGCCCTTCCTTAAATGACTAATTAGACTGATCCCTACACGTTTTTAAAGATTGATTTATTTCGTTCAGCTAGGAACTGAATTTCAAATGTCGCTTAGTTCATTATTTAAAAATTCTGGTTCACACTACTCATACATTTCATACCCCGCCCTACCTCATACGGAACTATACAAAATACATGTACATACTTATATACAGAGGTGTCGGTTACAGTAACTATGTTGCGAGTTCAATGGTTTTTTCCCCATCTCAAATGCCCAACGCGCCTAAAGAAGTTTTAACTTCAAATATACAGAGGTGTCGGTAACAGTGACTGTTACAGTAACAGTGTCGCGAGTTCAATGATTTTTTTCCCATCTCAAAAAATGCCCAACGCGCCTAAAGTTTCCACTTCAAAAAATTGGATAAACATTTGAACTAGTAGTGATCATGTGTAAAAATCTTAAGGGTTTTTTTTTTTTTAATGCGATCGATCTGGTATATTTCTTTAACATTTTCCATAATATTAGTTTTAAATATTCCGAGGAAGTTAAAATAGATTCAAATGTGATGCACAAGCTTAATTATGGCTTCAAGTGTACCAAGAGTTGAGTAACACTACTTTAAACATTATTAAATGTTTAGTTTTCTTTAATATTCTAAGCTCAGCTGCAATATCCTGGATATATTTTACCCACAAAAGCTTAGTTACAAAACTTAAAGCATATTGGTTTCCCAAGGGGGGAAAAAACTATAAAGATTGTTTTAAACGAAAATTACTAAGAAAATATAATTGCAATAGCTGCTATATTTAATTTTTCATTTATTAAATGTTATTTTTCTCAATCTCTCCCCCCCCCCCTCCCCTCCACATACCCTACGGAATTTACTCAAATGAAAAATGCACTGAACGCTGCATACTAAAATGAGGCTAAAATTATTTTCATTAAAAGACCCTGGTGCATGTTTCTTTACATTTTATCTTTCGCGACTTAACTTGGTAACCAATACGAAACAACGACAAATAAGTTGCAGAAAATTGTTAAATACATTTGGAGAATTAAATGAGACTACGACAGTGAAACTATAAGAACTAATATAGGGAATTGAATACAAGAAATTTGTAATGGTCTTGCCAGGAGTGGAAAATAGCGATATCCGAAAGTAATCGCTACATAAGAAATTCTTTTATTTCAAAATAGCCACACCTTTTCGTGTATAAGTGAATGTGGTCCCAATTTTTTAAGTTAGTCTTCAATTCCTGCAGACCATACTAGCCCATATAATTTTGATGTCACAGTCCGTAGCAATCTCAATCTGACAAGGACTGAACTATTTTTAGGTAGCTCTTGATTGGTGGAATTCGAGCTGAAATATGAAATAGAAGATACAGCCATAAGTGGACATAGACGAAGTTAAGAGAGGCAAACTATCACACGGGGTATTTTTGGCAGTTTCCCATCTTGAAAAACAGATTTCGGGGGAAATAAGATGGAGCACGTGTGATCGCAGCTTTTACGCCCTTATTACGTTCCTTCAATCATTAAATTCGAAACGATCAGTATGCGGGAACATGGAATCAACATATGGTTAAACTTTTGGGTTACATTAATGCGGACAGTGAAAGTAATTGCTTTATTGTCCAATCTTTGCCTTGAAAAGTTTTATTGCACCTCTAATATTATAAACCTCAAAACTTTAAATATATGAATGACTTCATGAGCACGATTGTCTGCACCTTGCTGATTTTGCTACTGGTTGTGCTAAATCATGCTACTACAAAGAATAATTTAAATTTCCACATTTGGGCTTGAAGATATCTTTCGCACAATGGTACATGTAGATGGTACAAGTAGTTTTTCCGAAAATATGAAAATTCAACCATTATGAGTACAAATAAAATTGAATTAACAAATGATTTAAAGAGTTTTTGCCAGGAGTTGTCTACATTGGAATTATTTTTACGTGACCTAAGATTTATACCACTGAAATTTCCGGGGCCAGCTCGGGCCTACTAAAAAAATTAGATAAACGTTTGAACTAGTTATGATCATGTGTAAAAATCGAAGATTTTTTTAAAAATGCGATCGATCTGGTATATTTCTTTCATATAGTTTTCCATAATATTAGTTTTAAATATTCCGAAGAAGTTTAATTATAGATTAAAATGTGACGCTCGCTATAATAAATTTCAATATCATGTATAAGATGTATATTATACAAGAAAAATTAATTAGTAAGTTCCTTTTTAGAAACTCAAAAAAATATATATAAAATTTAAGCTAAATGCTTCCACAAGTCATGGTACACGTGGAATTTTTAATTAGACATTTTCTAATATTTAGTTGCTTTTTTGTTAATCTTCATGACTGCTTTAATTTTGTCGGGCATCGATTTTGCCAAATTTTCTGTAATTTTTTTCTAAATTTTATTCTATTCTGCAAGTAAACCTCTTCAGCTGTTTTTTTTTTTATTTCTGATATAACTGTTCACTCGCTGTTGTAACATAATTCATAAACACTCAATGGGATTTAAATCTAAATTTGTGAAGGTATAGCAAGTTCATGGAGGATAGTGCTGAGAAGCCATTAAAGTACAATATAGGCAGTGTGCTTAGGATCATTATTTTATTGGAAATAAGTCTCGCGCGACACCTAATTTTAATTTTTTCTTTTAAAATATTTAAATATCAAATCTATCCATGACAGCCTCGGTGTGAATTCTAAATTTCCTACTCCTGAAGTTGTTATACAGACCCAAATCATTACCTCTTCCACCATGGCTTTACTGTTTTTCGTATATTTGGGATTCAGTGCATCAACCTTTCTCCTAAAAGCTAAAATTTGCCGATTCATGTTGAAAATATTTACATGCATCCTATGTTTTCTTGAAACAGGTAATTGTTTGAGTAAGTTTAATGTTTTCAGTTTAAATGGACGAATTAAGAGTTTTAAGATAAGCTGAAGCGCTGAATCCCAAATATACGACAAAATTGTAAAACATTGTGGAGAGTAATGATTTCGGGCTGTATATCCGCTTCAAGAGTAGGAAATTGACTTCACTGAGATTATCATGAATAGATTTGAATATCTAAATATTTTAAAGAAACTTGTAGAACAGAGCATTTAAGTTGGGTATCGTGACTCTTATTTCCAACAAGATAATGATCTAAAGCACACTGCTCTTATTGTCCGATAATAGCTTATCTCCAATACCTCCCCCCCCCCCACGTACTTGCTACCCCTCCACAAAGTTCAGATTTAAACCCCATTGAGCATTTATAGGGTGTTACAGCAACGAGTGAACAGTTGATATCAGAAATGAAAAAGCAGTTGAGAGGTTTTACTTGCAGAATGAAATAAAATTCAGAAAAATATTGCAGAAAATCTAGTATAAAAATCAATGCCCGAAAGACCTAAAAGCAGTCCTGAATATGAAATTTAAATATCGGAAAATGGTTTTTCTTTTATTAAATTCCCACGTGTGTAACATGACTTTTGTGGAAGCATTTTTGCGCTTAAATATTAGATTTTTATTTTGAGTTTCTAAAGGAAACTGTTATTGAATTTTCTTTGTATTATACAGCAGACTGTTATTAATCATTCTTATTTGTTAATTCAATTTTATTTGTACTCGTAACTGTTAAATTTGCATATTTTCCAAAAACTACTTCCTGTTCCATCACTTTTGTGGTATACTGTATATTCCGTTAAAAGATTATTCTTGTTCTCTGTCGTCTGCATAGCTGTCAGCTTTCCTGTTTCTTTTGCAGTCCAAACTAACATTGAACCACAGAATCACTACATAGTATAAAAGTCTCTTTTTCTGTCCCTATGTACGCTTAAATCTTTAAAACTACGCAACGGATTTTGATGCGGGTTTTTTTTAATAGTGATTCAAGAGGAAGGTTTATATGTATATCCATTAAATAGTAGAGAAATACTGTTATTTTTGAGGTTTTTAATGTGATGTCGTAAATTTCATTTTTTCCGCTTATACATTGCAAACGCAGGCTGAACCCTACAAGATTTATCAAAATAATGTACTTATTGTACACATTAAAAAGGTCTACAGAAAACACAAAGAGATGAAGGTTTTCAAGGTTAACCCGAAGCAAAGCGAGGGAGGGCCGCTAGTTTAATAATTGAAATCTTAGGTCGCGTAGAAAGTTTTATCAAAGTTTTGGTACAAAATACGTATATTTTGACTTAACACGTTGACTGCAGTATGAATCAAATTCTCACTACATTTAATATTACGGTAGTCAACGTGTTAAAACCGAAAGGTTGGTGCTTATGCATTTCAGTTTTTTTTATACAACTGAAGATACTTTTAAAATAAGCATGCTTTAAGAATTCTAAATTCGGTTCTTATCCTTTACCTTATTGTTCCGTTCTTAAACTTTCAAAGGACTTCCTTGAATGAATTTTTAGAAGTCTTCTCTGGTGGCATCCTTTCTATAGCAATATGGCCAAAACTGACCGATGTTTGCTGAAAATCTCTTCCCTCTCTGAATACATCGCACATTACAAGCTATTTTGTTTAAATTCGCCTACATTTGTGGAAAATTTGAATTTCCCTTTGGTTCTGATTTTTATTTAATGGACTGAATAAATCTTGCTATAAAAACATGGGGCTGTGAATTTAATCTTAAAATGCACTGAATGTGGCCATTTTTAAATATTGTTTCATTTTTATGAAAATATTTCATGTTATAAAATATTAAACACCCTTGCTAAATTTCTCTTAAGTTTCTCTCAAAATGTTAGATTTCGTATTAACTTCTTGAATCTGTCATTTTAAAAAGTTAAGTTTATATTACAAAAACTTAAATTTAAAGATCTAACGTAGGGTAGCAAAAACTAATGTACCATTTGTGTATCCGTTCTGAATTTTTGAATGTTTTTTGAAATCGTCTATTTGTATTAGTTGCTGAAATGTCTTGGTTGGGGAAAAATTTATTTATAGGGTAGTTTTATTTCATTAACATCGTGGAAAAGATCTTCATAATCGAGCAATTTTTTGGAATTGCGGTTCAGTGTGAATTTGTAAAATTTTATTTTCCATACAGTTAATAATTTTTTACAAGCTTTTGTTTTTTGATAGTACAATTAAAGCACACTGAAATAAACAATTAAGTTTCTAATTTTTTTTTTAATGCTTGGTAACAATTGCAAGAGGATTTCATATAATTCATTTACAGAGTATTTAAAAACTTCCATATCCGTATTTAATAGCTGCAAGAGTTCATTTTGATTTCTTTGTGTACTAATTGTGCTGGCAGAAAACAACTTGAAAAAATTAACCTATTTAATTCTAGTAACATTTTTACAAATTGTGCTCAACCCTAATTCTGTTGCCAAATAATTGCCCAATCTGTCAATGTTTTTTTTAAAAGATGTTTAAGAAAAGCTCAAACATTTCTCGTACGAAGTTCAGAATTTGGTTTCCTTACTTAAAGACGCTAACACTGGAACTATTATCAAACCAGCAACCATTACGGAACCAGACATATCCAATAAGTCTGTATCCTTAAACAGATTTATCTGTATTGATATTAAACATAAAATTCACAGCTTGTTTTAGTCTGTATGCTATAACTGACCTTCAGATGCAAAGCTCTTGCCTTCATCCATCTAGCCGGTTAACTCAATCTTACTATGTCTTGAAGACTTATTGGTCTACTGTTAATGTAAATGAAATATCTTCTTGCATTCAAGACATCTAGATTTTTTGAAATATACGAAAATTGAAAATCTTATGAGTAATTTGAACTAATTTCTTTCCAGTGTGGCAAAGGTGTCGTGAGAACTCTTCTGGTAGACCCTAAAGTAAACGCGGACTGGGTACCTGTAGACATTGTTGCAAATACTCTTATCGCAGCTGCTCATTATCTGGTAATCGAAAGGTAAGACTTGTATAATTAAAATATTTGAAATTTTCTTTTTACTCGCCCAGTCAATATTATGCTTGTTTACTCGGGGTACCGATTGATAATGGCTACAGTAGCACCCCTCGTAATGTTCGCTCATGTCAAGAAGCAACAAACCATCAAACAAATAATGTTAAATTGAAAAACCTTCATTCCCAAAACTACCTTTGCAGTAAAAAATGGTTCCTGTTCAGGGAATATACTTTTAGGAAGTTTAACGAATATTAAAATTTGTTTCAAAACATAAGTATCTTAAAAGCATTTCGATTAATAAGTACCCATATATAACAGTATTTTAAGCTGCTTTCTATCTGAACTATAGATAATATATGCATTATGAAATTGTTCAGCTGGAAAACTCAAATTTCTACGCGTAGGTAGTTGGTAAAATCCTCGGCGCTACAATAACAGAAGGATCATGGGCTGCGGTGCCCACCTAAGATTTTGACCACAGGCCCTGAGATGCTGTATAATGTCACGTATAAAGTCAACCTGACGCGAAACTCTCGTGGTTAGTTCCCAAGCACGCCTAGCATACATTTTATCTACCCCGAAGGGATTCTGGGTTGAGTGAACAACCTTTTCAAAGTCAACCTCTGACCTGTAGTGGATAATGTCGACGCACTGAGCAACAGGGAATCTTTAATATGGTAGACTTAGAATTCCGTGGTTAATGTTCATCTTTTTAATATTTCCTTTAAAACTGTATTCTGAACCTATTTTGTATTTCTTGACATGTTTGTTCTAATCTTGCGGTACCGCTCGCTTTCAGAAAGTTCATAAATCCTCCCATGAAGCTACAAGCTACAGATGGAGTTCCAATAGTAAATTGCACTTGTCCAGATCAAAATGCTATTACTTGGAAAGATGTTGTAAATATAATTCTTCCTCAACTACAGAAGTATCCAAGTTTAGATGTATATGGAAAGCCCGGAGGCACAGTCACTTCCTCTTCAATAATTTATTTCATGTGTCGTTTGACTTATCATTATCTGCCTGCATTTCTGGTGGATGCAGTTTCTCTGTTCCTGTGTAGAAAACCCAGGTAAGACTTTCTTAATTCGCCGTATTAAATAGCATATGAAATTAAGTGTCCCTTTGTCACTTTAACCAGTGACGCGTATACTCGTCTGTTTCATTCAAAAATCAGTTTTGAGAAATATTTGCTTTAATAGCTGAATGCCTCCATTAAATAAAGCTAAAATAACTGATGAAAGTAGACATTTTGAATAAAAGACGCGCTGAATAGAAGACACTGCCGGTCAACAATGCGTTAATCTGTTAACGAAATATCCAATTTAAGGTAAAATTGGATCTACTTTAACCCTCCATCTACCAGACGGGTCCAAAGGACCCGACAGGTACATTCAAAATTACTATTCGAACCAGACATTATTTCATAAAGTTTAAATATAAATCGTAGAACTAAAGTAAATAAGTTAAATTCTTGTGTGAAATATATTTATCAAGGTTGAGTAAAATTTCGGGTAGTTCTAGGTTAAATAGTTAATTTTTTCAGAATGTTGGTGGCAATATTGATACTTCGTTACTATGAAACTTTCATCAGTATCAAAAAGCAAATATATTAAGCCTCAACCGGGGAGATGAAAAGGTTAAATATATCGGCCGTGCGGAGACAGCATTTATGGATCCAATACAGTTTTCTTATATAAATATTAGTAAGAAAATATATTATAAATGTGTACTTTATTGAACATTTTTAACTTAACAGAAAATCTATTTTCAAAGAAATGTTTGTTTCTTTAAGTCTGCATTTAAAAAGTCCTAGTAGGCTTAGACAACAGTGCAGTCTACAAAACTGACAATAAGGCATTGCCCAATAAAGAAATTAAAATTGTACCGATTTGGTTAGGTTGCTTGTTTACTCGCAAGTCTCTTGAAATAAGATCAAAGGTGTCATTTGACTTCAAAACATTATTTTTAGAATATTTTATTAGCATACAAGTTCAATTTATGAAGTGTTATCAGCTAAAGTTTACAGTAGCAGTGAGATTTTTTTTTTCACTTTATAAAGATTTATCGTCACTTATTCACACTAAAATACAAAATTTTGTGAAAATATAACTAATTGAAGGAAGTATTAAAAGCATATCTAATAGCACTTTAAATTTTAAAATAAAGAATTATTTCAACCCATACTTGGAAATAAGGGTATGAACAAATTTTAATTTAATGTCTAGCTTTTCCTTGCATCTATCTAAAGTATTCAAATTAGATTAATATTCCATTTTCCGTAATCTCATGTATTTTATCAGAAGATGAAAAGTACAAAATTGTTGCGATTACCTCGTTCCATCCCTTGGTATCTTAATGGGATCTCTCGCCTTGTTCCTCGTTAAAATTAACCAGGACATTTTAACAACCTTCTTGGGCAAACTTTCTTGTTCGGGGCAATTTTAAAATTAACCCTTAAATGCATATTGTTGCCAATTGTCTAAATTCCAGTTCCACTTAATTATATTCACAAACCTGAGTGTGTGCGTTTCCGAACGCACGTTAATAACCATAGACAATAAATCGTGTGAAAGAAAACTTGACATTATTTTTGGTGGGTAAGGTTTTTGACATTTGAATGTGATGGGTGATAAATTTCAGTGTTACTTGGAGAGAGATTCCTTTTCTGTAAAGGAGCGATTTATCCAATTGAAATAATTGCTTAATATGTTGTCAGGTAAGCTATCGGTGTTTGATGTTGCATTTGAAAATTTTATTGGATATGCCAGATTTTTAAGAAATACTGTATGTTGCCAAATGTCTTTTCTTCAAAATAAATACTCAATATTACTTGATTTTTTTTACTTTTAACGTAACCTATGACTACATTCCTATAAAAAAATTAATTAAAAACAAATCATGCGTTTGAGGGTTAAGCAAATTTCCAGATTGTCTGGAAGTTTGACTATGAAGAAAATAAATTTGTTTAATTAGTTTAAAAAATTTAAATATCCTAATTCTTCATAATTATTTGCTTTGTCATCCGATAAATAAACTAAATATGACCATACAAAAAATTAAATATCCTATCTGAAATTTTGGAGTCTTTAACGACTTTATGAATTTGAAGATCATAATGTGCCCATGCTTGACGATTTTAATTTAAGACTGGAAACGTTTACTTAATACTTGTGGTCGGAACTTTTTATTCTAATCTTCTGATTAATATTCTATTCGTATGTAAAATAAAGCTGAA
Organism: Maratus michaelseni; assembly: GCA_963931845.1. Lineage (NCBI taxonomy): Eukaryota > Metazoa > Arthropoda > Arachnida > Araneae > Salticidae > Maratus > Maratus michaelseni. The sequence continues at coordinate 206,838,251 of OZ007586.1, read as the reverse complement.
GGATATTGTTACTACGTCCAAGCTCTACATTCGGACTAAAGTTTGTCCTTTCTAGTTTTATTATGCTGGTATTTTAATATCGGCCTTAAAGAAGTTAATCTAGATTCTATAAGTTAAGCCTTGACAGTCCAAGTTTCCGTATCAAATTTCAAAAGAACTTTGGTATTCAGATTTCTTCGCATTAAATTCCACTGCTGTTAAAATCTGTTCTTCCAGCGTATGATGGAAGAAAATCATGTGACGATGTGAAAACTGCTACAGGAATGCCTTTGCTCTATATCTCAGGTCATTCCAAATGCAGGTCTATTCCAAATAAGAGTATTCCTAATTATGCAGCGATTGCCTTTCACATGACAATGAAGTCATCGTGGTGACTTGCAGTCTCTTCCCACCATCGGCTGTTTCAAACTATTTTTCCTTTAATATTCCCAGAGTTGCCAAGTCTCCGGCTTTTTGAACACCAGTAATTTTTTTGAGAAAATGTTGTTCTTTTAAATCTAAAAATGCTCGGATTCAAGAACACATTTTCTGTACTAAATTACTGGTATCCAAAAAAGCCGGCGACTTGGCAGGTCTGTATTCCCCACCGTAGTAAATGCTGTTTTCACAAACTTTAGGCTTTGTCGCCAAGTTTCATTCCAAAATAAGGTGTGTTTTCTTTACAATATTTTCTGCTAAGTGCATTAGTGTTAAATATAGCATGACTTTGGACCATCCAAACGGCTTCTCTTTTTAAAAGTAAGTATTCAAAATTTTGAATGAAATTTGAAGAAGTTGGATACAGCCGAGACATATCGTTGAAAATGTTAGCTGTTTGGAATTTTACTAGAACTTAAATTAACTGAGGTGTTTTAAAAATTGTTTTAATTCTACAGAATCTTAATTTTTCTAAAGTTTTGTTCTAATTTAAATTGCAACACGTATGTATTCAAGTAAAGAAATCGAATTACATTGTACAGCAATAAACACTTATATAAATTCAATTTTGAAGAAAGCAAGCTTAAAATATTCTAGCATGAAATTCGAAACATTATTCAAAATGCACGCATTGTACTTGGTCTCTTCAAGTCGCCATTCTCTTACTTATGGCACAAATTAGTACATAACCTTTTCATTAATGAATAATATGTATGCATTTCATAAAATTGAGTGAATTAACCACATTAGAGTAAACAAATGGCGTCGACATCTACACAATAGTGTTTCACTTAATGGGTCAACACTTGCGAAATCCTTATTAAAGCCGATAATGAAGTGCTTCATGAACTAAAGCGATTTACAATAAAAATTTTAAAGTAGCTTAACTATAAATTATATTTTTTGGCAAGAAATAAAAAAAAGCAATAGTAATGCATAAATTATAGGTTTAGTTTTAATAACGCCAATTAAAGAAAAAAATTTTTGATGAAAAAAAACTATTGAAATGTAGCTAATAATACTGTGACGGTGTAACTCATTTCATTCTCTTAAAATGAAGCTGAAATCGAAGTATGGATCTTGCGAGTTTCCACTAGTAGTGAACATAAGTGTGCCAACAGAAATCTGAACAAAGTTACAGGCTATCAATGTCCTTTATGTATGCAGTGAAGGCAGCCCTACAGACGTAGAAAAATCGTGGTGCCAACCGTAAAACCTATCTGAAAGTGATTTTTAAAAGGGCCAACCTCCAGATCCCTAAAAACAATAGGATTGAACAGGGAGGATTTTAACTCTGAAGAAGCGATCTGAAAAGGCAAAGTAAAATTGTAGAGTAGCCATAATCGGGCAATATGAGAAGTGTGCTTGGGATCATTTTGAAAGTAGTAATCCCGCGTGACACCTAACCTCAATGCACTGTCATTAAATCTGTCTCCAATAGTCTCAATGAAGTCTAAATTTTCTACTCCTGCAGCTGACACTCAAACCATAACACACCTCCACCATGCTTTACAGTTTTTGTCTCATATATGGGATTCATTCTATTGCCCTTCCCCCTCTAAACTCTAATTCGCCCATTTATGCTGAAAATATTAAACTTGGGACATCTGAAAAATTACAATTTTCCAAAAATCCGGGGATGCATGTAAATATATTCTGGCAAACTATTCTTTGTCTGTTGATCGGAGGGACATACGGTTTACTCTTTGGAGTTCTTGATCTAAACCCAGCATTAAATAGCTCTTCTGATAGTTTCTTTATGTAGTAATTTATTGCCATACTTTTGAAACTCTTCTGTTATTTTTCTAGCACTAATTAAGGAATTTTCAAAAATGCAGACTTTTGTTATTTTTCGAACTCTTTTATCCCCACTGTTAATTGTTTAGGGCGGCCGTTTCGATTTATTTTCAATCCTAATTTCTTCTCTGTACCGATTACCTTTTGGATGGTGGAACGGCTTCGAGACGCTATTTAAGAAATATCACTAAGATTATCCTATTTCTCCCCCCATGAAGATCAATTTTCTTTCAACTGTGTTCTTTTCGCGCAATTTTTGAATTTTTTTTCTACTAAGATAACAGGTACATTTAACTTTGCTGTGAATACTGTGGGACTACAATATTTTGTTCAGTAAAATATGCAAATGAGTGAAAATTTTTTTTAATTTAATAAAAATGGACCATGACTTTTGTGGCAACAGTTTTGAACTGCAATAATTTTCTAATTTTTTTTTAGTATATCCAAAGGAAATTTATATTTCATTGTATAATGTAACAAAGGATGCCAATTCAGTTTAAGAAACTTTATTTCTGTTCACCTTGGTGAAATTTGCATGTTTTGCAAGAACTACTCTGTACCATGACTTTTGTGGAACACTGTTCCATACTAAATTTTGTTATCTGAACTTTTATATTGACTGGAGTCTACTTCAAAACGCTTCTTTCATATCGAATATTTTGAAGATACAAATGGAGCATTGTAATTTTTATTAACCCTTAACTGCTGTTAACGGTCTCGGATCGCTGCTTTTTTAAATTTTCAGTTTTGTTGAACTAAAAATTGTAAACTATGTACTAGTGATATTTTTTAGTTTGAAACCCTAGTACTAATGCTATACTTCTGAATAGGTGAATTTTATAGTCTTGTACATAGTTTAGTATAGAAAGTGTCATTGGTTAACCGAGCCTTTTATTCATTTGATCAAGCGATCTTGGAGACAGATCACGGCATCTGTGAGGTTTGTTACAGCAGTTAAGGGTTAAAGTAACTTTTCGCTTCCTACTGTGAAGAATTTTGTTAAAGCTAATTTTTTTTGCTTGCATTGAACTGCAGTACATTGGAATGGCATAGCAATAAAATTAATCTTGTTTCTGAAATTTAATATTTTTATGTACGTAGGTAATCTAATGTCCAAATTTTATCAATTATGCAAATTTCTCTTGTCTCCAACTAAATGTGAGTAAGAGAACGTGTATTCTCAAATTTTGTAGTTAATAATGTAAAATGAATAAAAAAATATATAAGCGATTTACCACATTAGTGGCTGCAGATTATTGAAATTGGAATTTGCCCCATTTTTAAAGGTACAGCTACGTAAATCTGAAATTCAGTAAATTGGAGGCACCAAGATAAATCTCAACAGATTCGTCAGCATCTGAAAAAATTATCAGCATCATTTATAGATATTCTGAATTGTATTTTAAACAAAACTGATTAAAATATTTTCGTGCAAGCATTTAAAAACTTTTCTGTCTTTATAGAACAATTATGCTCTATAGAAGAATACATGGAGTAATGAGTCATCTAGAGTATTATACTACGCGCCCGTTTATCTTCCATTCACAGAATATGCGAAGGCTTGTCGAGCATATGGATCCTGAAGACAGAAAGGTAAGATTTGAATTAATTTCTTTAACTTAATTTCATTGTTTATTGACAGTTTATTCTGAGCAGACTTGACACACTTAACACTGACAATAAACTTACGTTTACGAGATTGTCTGTTGCATCAGGCGTCAGTTTAATTTTGTTTAACAAAGGAGATAGATGAGCATTGATTCTCCCCCCCCCCTTCCTTCAGAAAGTTCAGATATTTAATACAATTTAAGGTCTATATTGGTTTTTATTTTTGTTTGTATACTATTTAAATGTTAGAAAAGATCAAAAACAAAGGTTTATTTAGCAAACTTTAAAGTATTTAAATTATGTCAATTTCTTTATGTTGGATATGCAGCCATACATTTACATTTTTTTTTATTCTTCACATTAACAATTTAAAAACTGCGTTATGAGCGTTTCATACCTAAAAAATTTATAAATATTTTCTAAATAAACTTGTTTCTGATCTTGTAACTAATGTGCAGATACGAGCAACTTAACTGCTTCGTTATCGTGGGTTATATTGGGGTGGTGGAGCGGGAAGCCAGTGTAAAAGCTTCAGTGTTAAATTTTAGCCTAAATACCAAGTATAATTTAACACTTCTGTTCTCAAAACAATGTTTTAGTTATAACAAATACCTCTTACGAAACTTGTTTATCGGTCATTTTTTGAACTGGTGGGCGTCGTAGACAATTCAGTAATTAACGATCTATTTCCATTCTGGATTAAGCTTCGTGAGACATGTACAGTTGATTAAAATAGAACACCCCCAAACATTTTAACATTGTCGCAAAAGTCATAGCCGTTTGACTGAAAATTATTTTTCTATTTGTTATCAAAATAAACATGAGGTCGTGTTCATAGTGAACTTGAACCAAATTTTCACGTTCGGCTTTTACGGTAAATTTGCCTGAAAATACCAAACGGAAAGACATGCTGTCATAGTTAAGGAGTTGTGAATGTTTAAAGTTTGGAAATCTTTTTTTTTTTTCTTTTCTAAACTGATAACAATGCTGGTAGTTTTTAAACATAACTACTTGCCGGTATAAGTTGCAAATTTTATAATTTGCATATTTCCCCTTCTAGAAATTTGTTAATCATAGGACATTGTTTTTCCAAATTTTAAAATCTCCTTAAATTTTCGGAACATAAACATGAATTTTAAGGTTTCTCAAAGCTTCAAATATGCGAATTTAGAATTGCAGCTCATTCCACTTAGTAGTTCTTGAGTTATGCGTAAACTGTCCGCATTGCAATCTGTTTTGAAACTATTCTAAATGAATTTAATATTAACAGTTCCTAACTTTAAACCTTCATAACTCCCAAGTTAATTGACAGAATAGCTTCCTATTTTGGTAAATTTTACCTATAGATACCAAAGCCAAATATATTTAGTGTTCGTACTGCAAATTTCAGTTGGTACAATTGCACTATGAAGACTCCCTAAGCTTATTTCTATAACTAAAAATGGAAGTGGTTTCCTGTTAAGTGGCTATTTCCGTTTTTTATACAATTTAGCGATTAATCCTTAACTACTATGACATTGTTGCATAGTTACCGGGAGCTGTCTGAGACCGCTTGGTTGAAAGACAATAAAAGGCTAACTCCTACCATAATGTTTCAGTATTAAATTTTATGCTCAGGACTAAAATTAAAATTCGTATATTCAGATAACTCCAGCGATAATACAAAAGCTCCAAACGACACAGTGTGGTATTTAGTGCCAAAACATGGCCAAAAATGATTTTTTTTAAATCTGTTTTCTACCTTGTATATTATTCCTCAAAGCTTAATAGTTACTGCATCCAAAGGCAAAACGTGCAATGGGCTAGCACAATGAAGCGCGCCACGCGATCAGTCCGAAGTTGCCGTTCGCTTCCAGTGGCTCGGATTTTACGATGCGCTCAGATTTTAGTGTTTTAAAATCTCTTGTAGTTTATTGTCTAAACAATTTAGTGGTTGTTGTGATGTATTATTTTGAACTGGGTATGTACTTTATACACACATTTACCTAATGAATATCCTGCAGATTTGTTGTCTGTATGGTCGACAACTTAGGTATAGTTAATAGTGGCACAAATTATTTATAATATTTAGAAAGGATTTTGTTATATTTTTAAACATATTTAAGCGATGAAAACTATTGTGTAATATGAAGTACTTAGTATACAAGGCAATTATAAAAAAAATAGCCGCCCGAAACCGCCCCCTATTTTTAACAAATTTTTTTTGTTGGTTCCTACAATTTTTTATATAAATTACTGCTATTTTTTTATTTTGGTAACAGGGCCTTCTGAATTGAGATCTGACTCGAAATGAGTTGTATACCATCATGCAATGCTCAAATGAGTCAACATTTGATGGAAATCATCAATTTATGCAGCAAGAATTATTGAGAAATTATTCTGAAGGTGATCCAAGGATAGCTGAGATGAAGCAAAAGCTCTCCATTATTAAAAATCAGTTCAAGCAAAAATGGGTAGCTACTCATAAAAACAAGGACAATATTTGGAGAAAACAATACTAATACAAAATTAATACAGAAGAATTTGAAAAATATTGCTAAGAGACGGCTGAACTGTATGTGTCGCTATATGGTTTTTATCCAATGTCCCCTACAATGCACAAGGTCCTTCGTCATGGAACAGACTTTATAAAAAAAAAAAGATCAATAGACCAACTATCTGAAGAGGCTGCAGAAGCTCGCAATAAAACATATTAGGTCATTTAAATTAAACTACAGAAGGTTTTCGCGAGTGGCCTGTACATTAATGTCCTGAATAGGCTTCTTTTAACTTCTGACCCAATAACTGGCATGAAATGCAACACAAACTAGAAAAGAAAGCCCTTATCTTCTGAAGTTTTACATCTGTTATCAGAAAGTTATATTACAAATGTTAATATTCTTAAAGACGGTAATAGTGATGAAACTGACGAATAAATGCTTTCATTTATAAATAAGACTTTATTTTACAGTTTTCACTCTACAATTCAAATAAAAAAAACTGCTCAGTTAAACTGAGGAAATTGAGATTTGGGCTTTTCACACTGATTGTATATTATACTCTTGACTCTTGAAAAATAAGGAAATCTACTATATATTAAGGGGGATCATCCCCCCCCCATTCCCCCTTTTATATTTAACCAATGAAACCCCAAAACGAACCCAAGAAGTACTTTATTACAATGAATATGTATACAAAATTCGAAGAAAATTGGATAATTCTGCATGAAAAACTCATTTATCTAAATTAAAGGGGAGTTAGCCGCCCGTCCCCCCCCCTTTATACTTAACCAATGAACCCCCAAAACTAATCAGAGAAGCGCCTTATCACAATGGACCTATAAACAAAATTTGAAGCAAAACTGTTATTTCTATCAAGAGTTATCGCGATACGTACGTACATACATGCGTACGTACATACAGAACCGGTGGGCACATTAGCTCTCAGGCTTTGACAGCCTGTGAGCTAATAAAATCGTAGATGTGTAGCTTTTAGAAGTATAAAATTTTGGCCAGGTTTTGGGACTAAATACCACACTGTGCGACACTCAATTGAAATAGTATCGTAGTTAAACTGAAAATTAAAAGTTAAACTACAAAAATTGAAAAAACACCGTTCTGAGAGACCGCTAACAGCAGTTAAGGGATAAAATTGAAATTTTTGGCAGACTGTATTTTTCTTTTAAACCATGAAATTTTCCCAATTGACAGAAGTTGCTTAAAAAAAAATTTAACTTTTTTTTCACCCAAATTTTACTAGATTTTTTTTTTAGTTTACCAGATTTTAGCATTAATTTTAAACCCTTATTTCAGAATAGTTTCGTTACAAAGTAGTGTCGACTAATCAGGAAATACCAAAATCATTTTGTTCTGAGCTTCTTGATATCTGATTATTTTATTACGAAACTTGTTTAAAGTTTGTCGAATACTGATTTTGCTTTCAAATTAGTCTACCCTCCAAAAAACCTACAAAATTTTTTAACCTGAACTGATGTGACAGTATTTGTTGCGTAACTACTGTAAGTGGTCAGACAGTTTGATCGAAAGATGAATAAAAAGCTCAATTAAGATATTGTTTCTGTTCTAAACTTAATATACAGGACTATATCAAACCTTTAATGATAGTACTAGGACTCCACACGAAACAATTTCACTAGTAATAGTTAAATTGAAAGTTTTATACGAGAAAATTGAGAAGCAGCTGAAAGGTTGGCTTAAGCAGCTAGAAGGTTGAAAATCGTTTGACTTTTATTTTAACATTTTTGCTTAATACAATAAAATACTGAATGACGTAATGAATTTCTTTCCCTATAAAATAACTCAGATTTATCTCCTGAAGGTGAACAAATAAGAACTTAATCGGAATGTTTGCACATTATGTGAGCGTTAACGCATTTTAGGCAGATCAGAAAGTTAAACTCATGTTTTCCTCTTTGAGATGTCTCGGTACATTAGGTTTTTCTGAATTGGTCTATATTAATATGGCCACAATCTTACAAAACCTCAAACGTACATTTACTAGTTCCATGAAATTCTTTCTTTGGTATTTAATCATTTTCTGCTCTTTTGGATAACCACTGTCAAATTGGGAGCGTTAAAGGTCTATGTGCTTCTATCTAAAATCTGAATTTTTGAAAATCATAAAGAAAATCTTTAAATCAAAAAAAAAAAAGTTTGCTGCATTCTTATACATAGAGTAAGGTAGTACAGTTAGTGAAGACATTTATCCTTTTTTATCAACATGCTTTTAAGATATAAAACCCAAATGAAATAAGCAGAGAGAAATGAATCGTGGGTCGTATACGGACCTCCACCCCCCCCCCCTCCACCTCACCTCCAAAAAAAAAGATAGGTTAAAGTGTTGACAGTTGCGTTAAGCAGTAAACGTTGTCATAATTGCTTTGAAAAAGCTCCTAATTTTTCTCAGCGAACGTTTAATTTGGTGAATAAAATTTTTAAAATGGACGTTTTGAAGATGTCAAAGGCATAATAAATTACTGGAATGGTGAAACCACGGGTCAGTATATACAGTGTCAATCTGCCTGTAAATGCAGGTTATTTCCAGTAAAATCCCATCAAATGTCATACTAAAGTCTTTAAGAATGAATTTTTGAAATTGGTGTCTATGCTACGATGAATGTGATTAATCCGGCGATTATATAGAATTGCCGGTGATTATTCATAATTGCCACTAAAATTGATAAATGATAAATTAGTGAATATTTATAAATTTACCGGTTAGTTTATAAAATCCCCAACTCGTAATGGGGAATGTCAAAATAATCCCTAACTTTACCAAAATTAGTTTAGTTCGCGCAGTTGCATTTAAATTTGTGAAAATCAAAGGTACCCAAGAAAGGACTTGTTAGACCAATGGTCTTTCAAGAGATTAACGCAAGATGCCAGGTAGACTTAATTGACATATATGAATTGACCGCTGCTTGAATTTTATGCATTCTAAAGATAGCTGTACAGCGAGTTTTAGGAGTCCAGTGATCTTCGGTTAATATACGCTTCATGAACATTTGAAAATATTGTTTTTTTAATTAAGACCTCGGTACGCCACAAAATCCTCATTTATTACATTCCCCATTACGATTTGGGTGCTTTATCAACTAAGCGGGAAATTTGATAAATATTAAATAGTTTATTACATTTACAAAGTTCAGTGGTGATATACAATACCGGTTTATAACATTTACCGTAACATCTACATGTCATGTTGCAGAATTTTTTTTCAAATAGAAACGCCCGCTTTTAACACGTGTTCCTTGGATCAAATCATCCCTGAAAAGTATAGAAAATGCATTTTTATTAAATATTCATGGAGTTGGGAAAGAGGTGTGTTGGAGGATGCTAGTGTTAAATAAAGGTTAATCCTTTTTATCCCCGAAAAATCGGATTTGGTTTTCATTGAAATTTACTGAATGGATCCAAACAATTTAGGCGCTTTTTTCTTCCCTCCAATCATAATTTTAGTTAATGTAAATTTATATTGGAAAAATTATGAATTGCGACCTGCATTATGCTCATTCTGTTTATGCAAAAACTGGTCAAATATGGGCATGTAAATTTATAGTCCATTCAATCCCTTTTTGTTACTTTTTGGCGGTCTAAAGGGACTGTTTACTGTTATCCTACTACATATAAATAAAATCTTAAACAGTAACCAGGAAATGTAAATGAAGTATTCTTTAAAGTAAAAATTTTACTTAATTTCTAGACTTTTGGAATGACCTAAGTTTATTCAAATAGATCTTTATTTCTAAATGTATGGATAAGCCCTAACAATTTCTTTTGACTCTATGAAGATCTAAGACTAGTCGTTGGGGGCCACCGTAATACTTACCCATCATGGATATGCATAATGTAAAATATTAAAGTAAAAATGTGTAAACTACTTATAAAATGCATTGCAATTCAAATAAAACCGTGGCTTGATGACGTCACAAACTTTAAAGGCTCGATTACTGAATTGCTTGAAAGAGGTTTTTCCTTAACTCCAAAAATATTCATCCTATTAACTAGCGGTTTATTGCATCTGATTAAGCGTCAAATTTCCAATTAAAATATATCTTTAAAGTGAAATTTGGATGAAATACAGGGTGATGAAAAATCGAAGAGTGTAGAAAATAGAATTCCAAATATCTCGGCAACTAATTATCCGATCAACTTAATGCTTTATACAAAATTTATGTTTTTGTCTTTTATATTCATTTCTTAAAATAAACAATTTCGAAATTTTTTATATACCTTTTTATCAGAACGAATTAGAGTCCGAAAAAAATAGTTCCGGTTAATCGAGGTTATTGAAATGAAATTGGCTTCGTCCCATTATTACATACTAAGTACATACCAAATTGCAAGTCTCTATCTCAATTTTTTCGGGAGATAGAGCGTTTAGACACACACACAGACGGACGGCAAAAAAAAAAATTTTATGTTTTTCGGAATCTCCAGTGTCTGAAACGTGTAAATCCGTCAAAAAAAATTTTTCGATTTTCAAAACGATTACAAGACTTACCCTATACTACGTATGATGGGTAAGTAAATTAACTGTTTCCGGGTTGCTCGATCAAAGGAATTCTATAATGGTCAAAAAGTAGGTTTTGCCGTTATACAAAAAAAATTACTAATTACTTTTGTAACTTAAGTGGCTATATGTTACGAGCCCCGAATTCGTATTTTATATTTTTAAACTAAAATCCTTGAATATCGTTTTAGAAGAGAAGGTACCAAAGATAAGTTGCTATTTTTCTTTTTGTATCCGAAAAGATCGTAGTTTCAAAATGCAGAAAAACCTGAGAACAAAAGACCTAGTATTTTTTTTTAAAGGTCCTGTTACAACCGGAAAAGTACCCTGAATAAGTGGGTATTTACTTCATGAATTTCCTTGCAGGAAACGGGGATGACTGTTTGAAAATGCAGAAAACTGAACCTTTCTGCATTTGCTACTTTAAAAACTCTGGATTCTCTGGACATGCACAGAAATCATTTTATCGCCAGTGAACTGCCGAAAATTGAAGCTCGTTTATTCAGGTTTTTAATACCTCTGCTGATCATCAAACAATGAATTCATCCTGATGTGCATTTGGACCCGTCTTCGTCTATCCTTGTCGAAATTCATACCTCTATGCGATAATTTTCCTAGCCATCGCACCCCCCCCCCCCAATTAACACATTTCATATAGATTTGCGAATGCAGGCGGCCTTAGACACGGACATGCATAATTCCATAGCCATTTTTAATTTGTTGAAACTGAATGCAACAGCTCTAATTAAATTCCCTTTCAGGTATTTCCTATCGATCAAAGCGTGTTGGACTGGAATAAATATATGGAAAATTATGTCCTTGGAGTACGGCGTTATTTTGCAAGGGAGTCTGATGATACTTTACCGGAGGCACGGAAGCGCATGATGAGGTAACTTGTTCATTGAAACTCCATGCTTAGGGCTGTATGCATTATTTTTTTATACTTAAATATATGCAACAATTAATACTAGTAAATTTGTTCTTGAACATAAGTAAACGTTTTATTGTGTTAAATTCCCAGCCCTTGGAAGAATCAAATGCTTAATTGCATCAAAGACGTGATTTTCTTTATTTCAATTTAGCCTGCCTTTTAGTATTCAGTTATTTTCAGAAAGTAATGTTATCGGTAACTACCACTTTATTCCAAAATCTGATATTTCTGAACTTTTACCTTGTATATTGATTTTTTTTTTTTTCAGAATAAGTATGTTAATTCTTTTTTAAATTCCGGAATATAATTCCCTTAGCTTTCTTGATACACCTACGAACAGTTTGACTAGATTTTCATGTTAGCTCACTTCCAGACTTTGCATTTAAACAAACATCCGTTTTTACTTTTTCTCCTATATTTAAATTCGGACGTCTTCCACTCCGGGATTTGTTTTCATTTGTCTTGCTAAAAATTCGCCCTTGTTTACACAGGTTTCCCCACACACTCAATTGCTCTCGTTTATTCCTAGATTCCGTAATTTAATGTATTGCTTCTAGGGAAAAGCTCTTTTTTTCCATTGCTCATACAGACATGTTTTTCTTATCTGAAACTAATTAAACGTGAACGGATGCCCCCTCCCCTTGAAAATTGAATTAAATTCAAATGCGTATACTTGAAGAGAACAATGCACTGTTAACTTGAAATTTTATGCAGCTATTCTGTAACATATTTAATATCTGTATATTAGTAGTCTGATTTTTGTTTTCCACAGCTTAAATCTTTATACATGCTGTTTTGTGCCTGTCAGCAGCTTGAGTTGCGCATTCAATACTTTGACTAAAATAATTTTCCCTTAAGCTTCACGAATGCCTCTTCCCCCTCCCCACTTCAAAAATTTAAGTACTTAAGAGCAAACTAATAACGTAATTAACGTCTTGTCAATTTTTAGTGTCACAAAGCCAGTCCATGACAATTTATCTGTATCTAAACTTATAAAATCTGACCGCTTATACAAAATATTCGCAACATTTTGCCTTCAGCATTTCTAAGAATTCCAGAATTATTTTTTACCTATATTTGACACTGTTAACCCCCCCCCCCCCCTCATGCAAACTCATGCGGTTGCATTGAAAACCCTATTAAATGCCTGTAAAATTCTCAATACATAGAGGTATTTCTCTTTCAAATATTCAATTGGAAAATCGGACTATTTTCTGTTCTGTACGAGATTTCTTTAAAAATTCATGGTCTATCCAAGCAAGAATTGCCAAAAATTCTTTTGCTACTTTGTGGTAAGGTAACCAAAGTTGTCACAAATTATTTTGTAGTGCTTGTAAGCCTTATAGCAATCGTTCTGTAATTTGCAATGAATTTCTATAAATTTAACATTTGTTCTTAATATCTTAAGTGAAATCTTTCATCCATTTAAACAATTCATGCCTTATAGGGTTAACTTAAAGTGCAGATATTTAACCCGTCGTAACAGGTCTGGGTGTAAAACTAGACATTGCATAGTTTAAAAGAACTGGTTAAGGTAGCTCCATGATACAGCTACCTTAAAACGGAGTTACAGGTCGTAACCCAGTGGATTAAATTTTTAAAAGAGCGTAGTAGGTCTGGTGTCACTCAGACCCGTTACGACGGGTTAAAGCATATTTTAAAGTCATCATTGCACTAAATTTTTTTATAATGGCAAATGTTTTTGGCATATTAATATGCTGAATGGCCTGACATACTATTTCTCATAAGTGGCGCTAACGTCCAGCTTGCAGTGTTGCCAGTTCGCTACTTTTTTTAAATTCAGATTCCTTGATGGCCACCATTTTTAAGTGTAAATATCCACCTTATTTAAGAAATTAAGTTCGCGAATAAAACAAATTGCACTATTTTAAAGTGGTGGGAATAACACTTTGAATTTAATCCCTTGCCTGTGGAATATATCTGAGAAAAACGTGCCAAAAATGGAAATTTTTCTTTAATTTTGCTCGTTATCAAAATGTTAGAAATGGATTTTTTTTTTTTAACTAAACTATACTAAAATTACAAAAATCTGACAATTACAAAAATCCGACAAATGGCGCGAAACTGCCGAACTTTTCGCGGGAAAGTATCGCCATCTATTGGGGGGGGGAGGGTAAATTACATTATGCATTGGACGAACAGAGTTCGGGCTTCACGGCATGGAAACTGATTTTTCTCTTGCCCGAACTGAAATCGAGCTTTCCAAAATTGGCATATTTGCGCTGCCCGAACGGAGTTCGGGCGTCACAGGTAAAGGGTTAAAAAGTAGCCTACTGGCAATACTGCCTGCTTGGATCTTGCGCATTTTGAATTCTTAAGAACTTACGAGTTTTTTCTCCCCAAGGTTTTACTACTTATGGCTTTCAATGAAGCTCTCATCGGTATATGGAGTGTTTATGTTCATGAAATTCCTCTATAAACGTGGAGCTCTAAAGACCACCTTGGTGACTACGTTATCTGTATTTGCCATGATAGCAACCAAGATACAAAATGCAAGATTACAAGCCGAAATGAAATTGAAACCTCCTCGGAACTTCTAGCAAATAGTATTAATATTGTATGTTTAACTTTTTGTTTTTATTAAATTTTATAACTTCCAATGTTGCTGTTTAAATTTAGGAATTCTGTACACCAGTCCAATAAACAGAACACACTTAATTGCATTCATTAGTTTAAACTTCAAAGTGCACAACTTGTGAGGCGGGTAGCTGCAATCATTAATCAGCAAATACTTCAATAAATTAGAATTTCAAAATGCGCACTAAATTACGAATAATTTCCAGAAATATATGGCATCATTTGTGCTGCATCTTGGACTTAGTTGTTTCCAAAGTTCGTAATAAGGTTGTTTCGAAGCAAATATTTTCCTTTCGAGAACAACTGGATCCGAAGACTGATCAGAGTTGTTTACTAATTTGATACGAAAGAAAATTATTTTGACCGAACTTTGAAAAACCACCTTTAGTTAATGACGCAAGGCTACAAATTTTCATCATTGACCAAGATTCCATATGTTCGGTGGGACTTTCGGTGGCTTCAGGGTAGCTGAGAAAAGTATAAACTACTTCAGCAATGGAAGCAATGAGTGTCGTACACGATTTGTGCTCATCTCCGAATTTCTATTTGACGGCCTTTGGCATCCTAAACAAAACGGCAGTTCAGAACGAAAAGTGGGTGGAAAATTGTCATTTTGACGCAGTTATAGTATTTCAGTTCTTGTGAACAAAAATTTACTTTATGACATCATTCACTAATGGAAACTTTTCTCGGTTCATTGTTTAGGTCCTATAATTTAGTGACTGGGAGGCAATTGAACACACTTCTGAAAAAATTCAATGCCTCAATGAAGTTGTTGCTGAACAGGAATAGTAAATACTAAATTTAAAAAATCTTTAGATGCTCTTTTAAATTTTATTTCTTTGTAATAAAATTGTATGCTATAGTCAAGGGGGTGTAAAAACTGGGCGTCAATGGGCCGATTGCTACCACTAAATTTTTATTCTTCGCCTTATAAAAATACTAAATTTATGCGAAGTATGCTAATAAAATTAAAAGAATTTAGTGGGGGCAATCGGCCCATTGGCGCCCAGTTTTTATATCCATGGCTATAGTAATTTTGCAGTAAAATTTCCGCGTATCTTAAATTTCTGCAACATTTAAAACGTGTGCTGATCTTAACATGTTTCGAAAGATAATGCGAATTTTGCCGGATTTTGCGAATTTTGCCGGATAGACTTAATTTGGCGTTGCTCGCCAACAAAAATTGACATCTGAAGAAATTTTCTAGTTTTATGTTCAGGTTTAAAAATTAAGTTCGACACTATTTAATGCTTAAATTAGTTCTGATCAATGTGAAAGATTTGAGAAGAATGTTAAGATTTTGCTTATTGTACGTAAACTTGGGTTATTTACATGAGTATCCAGTGTTTGTACGAACAATATTAAGTGCGCTAATAAAACGTCAGTTTCAAATTATCAAATTTTGACTGATATTTGAAAGTTCAGATTTGTTAATATTTTATGTCTAATAAAAATTCTTAAAGGCAAATATAGGAGAACTTTAAAATTTCATTTCAAAGAGAATTTCTTAGTTCAGAATAACCTAGTATTTTTATTAGAAGTATGAAATGCAGATTATGTTATGGCGAAAAACAAATGACCACTTAAAGAATTTAATAAAACGTCTGACTCAATTACTTAGCAAATGCATTTCTCAAAGAAATAACAATTCTGTTTAACCTTTAAAAACGACTATTTTTAAATAACACACTGGTAGCGTACTGTATGCGCAAATGAATTTTAAAGCCTAAATAACATTTAATGATGCTTGTTTAATGCAATGTTCGGTAGTACAATATCAAATTGATAAAACAAGACTAAATTTAATTGGAATTAATGTAACGACTGTTTCCGCTTTTTAAAGCCTAAATATAAACTCTTGATATTTTTCATTAATGAAATGCCTAGTCCTAATAGTCTGATTTTGTGTGTTTGGCTGAAGTAAACTTCAAAAGTAAGGATTTAATGGCCATGCATCTTTGCATAGACAGATAGATAGATGTTATTTTCAAATATTTTTCGAATTCAAAATTTTATTTTCATAGAGAATCGATGAATACTTTTCCTGTAAATTTTAATTATTTTACTTGCTAAGCATTAGCGTTGCCAATAAATTCGAAACCTGGAATATTTTTTCCTGAACAATTATTTCTCACATGAAAATTTTTCACGTGAAAAATTGGGGGGGGGGGGGGGGGGGGGGGGAACAAGCATTTCAAATACGATTAAATGACATATACCGTTCTTGGTATGTATGTTCCTTACACAAATCTTAAGTTTGTATCTGATTTGAACGAAACTAAGTACACGTTTTAGAACACGAGTAAATGTACTATCAAGTTTAGAATTCTTTCAAACCATTCTTTCCAAATTTTTTCAAATACCTCCCATGGTTTATTACAGAAATCTTTTTATATAATTTATAATGAAATTTCTTTCCTGTCGACGTTAAAAAAACAAGCCGTATGGACAGTATATTTATAAACCAATAAAAATTCAGATTCTCTCGCTGTAATTTAAAATCAAACAGACGTCATTTCAGGGCAGATTTTGAAGGGGTTTTCTAACGTATTAAAATGTTTAAGTGCGTTTAAACGATATAGCACATTTATTTAAATGTGTTTGTAAAATTAGAAGTTATATCTCCAAAGGTAAAATATTTCAATGGGTTTAATATTAAAGTAAATTTTCCATAAAATAAAAACATTTTTGCGTATTTAAACTGCATGATTTAATTTATCCTACATAATCAAGTGTCTGTCAAATATTGACATTTGGAAATCATTACATGGTAATTTTTTTTCAACTTCAACCAAAGAGCCATATTTAAGCTACTTGGATTTAGATGGATAATTGCCCACTATTAATATAAATTGGATTTAAAGAAAACAATACAGCATTTTCGAGTAATTTATTCTTTAAAAATGGGATTAAAAGTAAAACGGTTTATCGAGACTTCAGTTTAAAATTAAATGTTTTATTTTTAAAAAAATCTTTTTTATAAGTTCGACAATGTGATGACACTTTCATTTTACCAGCTTCAAAATTAACAAATTCGCAAAAGTAAAATATATTTTAGAATTTTTTTGCATCAAAAATGGCATAATTAAAAACAGAATTTTAGCAAATTCTGTTTAAATTGCATTGTAAATATAATTTCGGAGTTGTATTTAATATTGTTTAAAATGTTTTATGAGTACAGTAGTATTGGGTTTTCTTCTAAATGCTTTCATGTTCTAATCTGCCTGTGACGTCACGCACTCAAAGGCGTTTTTCTTACTTATTGTAGGCAAAAAGTAAGAATTCTTGCAGAATTAGTAATTCATAATGTATTTAATATACATAATATAATGTATTCTGACTACTTGAAAATTAGGAGAAACTTAGCGAAACTTAACGTAGGCAAAACGTTGAGCTAAATTGCTTTAAGATGACAAACATGCACATATCTATAAATATAAATGCATATTTTTACACGATTTATGAAGTGAGATTTATTTTTTGTAACTAGACCAATGTTGGTACGTAGGAAAATCTATACCCCGTGAAATTGTCTTTAAATTATGTACAGGTTTTCATTCAGAAAATATTATTTTATAGCAGAGTAGCGTAATTTAAACAATGTATTAGTAGTCAAAGCGTAAGTTTAACATCCTTTTATCGCAAAATCTTCCAGAATATTAAACTTCGATAAAATTTAATAAATATATTAGTGTGTAAAAGTTGTATAACAATTTTCATTGGAGAATGGAATTTGCATTTGACATCGTTCACGTGAAATTTAAAGATGAGTTGATGCAACTAATTAAACAAGAAAATCCTACTTTTAAAGGCACAATGATTATGGAAAAGAGCAAGAGAAAAGCAAATTAAAAATCCAGGTATTAGTTATATTTATCTGATACTTATATAATTCCTTATTTTAAAATATCTAAATTTATAGTTTAAAATATCTCTGCAGGGTAATTTTTTCCCCTCCATTGGAATACATTCCTGTCCAATTTCGAAACTTCTATAATCCTAAACTACAACACAATCAATATTGCACTGCTCCATAATTGGGGTGCTTTTCTCTGATTGTTTTCGCCATTTAAATAAATTAGCAACCCTAATGTTTAAGAAATAAGTCCCCCCCCCCCACCTCCCAAAAGGAGCCCCCAAGGAGGCAGAGTTGGGGGGGAGAGCAACTTTCATATCACTAAATGGATTTGTCAAAAATACTGAAACCATTTTCAATTTCACAATCAGATTTATATTTCTCGAGTTATACGACAGTTTTCAGACACTGTACATGTTATAGATGGAATTGTATTCTTAATTGACAATATTACAGTGCAGAGTGCCCTTAGGCTGGACATATTTCTTTTTCGTGAAGATCACTTAGATATTGCAAAAGCAGAGCTAGAGAAATAATGTACTGGCCAGGTATCGCCAGAGATATTGAAGACTTCTAAGTATTAGAGTATGTGAAAATTTTAAAGATTTAAGAACTTTGAACCTCCGTAATATCCCAAGTAGGCCTTTCGAAAGAATAGGTATTGACCTCATGTATTAACATAACACTTAGCTTGTGGTAATTATTTTCCATGTGGATATTTGTTGTAAAAATTGATAAGACCAGTGAGGAAATAATTCTTAAATTTAGAAGTTATTTTTTCAAGATTTGGTATCTCTGAAGCAATTTGTAATAAATTATTTTAATAGTTTAGAAACCTTGTGAAGGAATGGGATATAGACATCCCATAGCAAGTCCAAATTTTTCGCAAAGTAATGGTATGGTAGAAAACAGTTGGTATTAGTAAAGAGATTTTCAAAAAGAATTTGAAGACAACCGAAAGCCTGCAATAGGTTTACTTGAATATAGAAACTCCTATTTCGGGCTTAGTCTTCTCTCCAGCCCAAATTATGTTCGGCAGGCGACTAACTAAATTACCTTCAAGTAGTAAAATGCTTAATATAGATATGTTTGTCGTAATCTTAACCTAATGTTTACATTGCCAAACTCAAAAGCAGTATATCATCAAAAGTTAAGAGCTAAAACAGTGACAAAATCGCTGTTCAAAATTTAAAAAGTAAGCTATGGGAACCAACAACTATATTTTTAAGACAAAGGAATTGAAGTTTGTTATGAAATTGGAACCACATGTGGCGGAGTATTTAAGAAATTCCCAAGAATATCCAAAACATTACATTTAGGCTATTGTGATTATACGCTTGACACTTTACCAGATGTCCAGACTGAAATTTTCTTATCAATCATTTGTTCGATCACATCTCCCCACATTCCGTCACAGTTGTAAATAAAGCCCCTCACTGTTGTAAATAAAGCCCCATTTATTGCTTCATATGGTCGAATGATAAAACTACCAAAACACTTAAATCGGTACATAATTACTTTTTATTTTGCAATGATCCAGATAATTTTATGTTCTGTTTCATACATCTTATCTCTTTGAAATTAAAGTTTTAATATATGTATGGTTGTATTTTGTGGCAGCAATTTATTAGTTTCTGTATTGAATGGCAACATTTTTTTCGTGAGCCTGGAGGGAAATACCAGTGCGATGTTGTGGTCGTGTGTGCTGGTGTTTGAGGCGCATCACACACCAAGGAGACAAGCTCCGCGACACACGTTCTCATGTCTCATGAAATCGCGAGTCTCAACAGAGGCAAGATTAATTTTCAACTTTTTCCCTCTCGCCAGAGCCGCACGAGATATCGTTTTGGCACTATCTATTGGCAATTAATATAAAGAAACCTTCTTGAAGTATTTTAGGTGCCTTAAAACAAGCAACATAACTTTAAAATTTTATTCAATGTAAATAAAATGATTTTTTCATTTTAATTTAATGTTATTTTTTTAAACTTAGCTTATATCCACTTAAATTTGTTTGCATTGTAAATAAAACAAATGTTTCTTTTCAGATGTAATTAAAATATGAGGAATATATACCATTTTGCTCATTGTTAACACTAAATTAAAATTTTACACATTTTTATTTTATATACATTGAATAAAATTTTAGTAATATAGCCCCCTTTTTTATAATTTATAAATGAACTTAAAGGTTTCTTTTATATTCGTCATATGAGTTTTCGGTATGTACGCTCGGTGAAGAAAAAATAGGCTACAACCGTAGATTTGTCGCACGAGTCTCAGAAATATCTTGTCTCCTTGGTGTGTGGCGTGCATTACTACCTCATCTTATGATCACGAAGCATGCCGTGAATAAGCCCAGCTTATGTAACTGTTATTTTAATATACTAATAAGTTTCACTGTTTTTGTCTGCAATGGCTAGCAAAATCTAGCCAACCTAGAAGTCTAAAAATTTAGGTGTGGATAGTCCAAGGCCTGGCCTGGTGCTCCTGAGTCTCATAATTTTAATACTTTGAAAATTAACAAAAATATTCATTAAAACGATCAAGAACTTTATTCTGCGAGCCGGCTTTTGAAACTCGCGCATGCCCAGAACCCGATTTACCACTGTGCACGAGAATGAAGAACCATTTACATGAAGAATGCGTTTATTTCGCAATGCTGTTTTAAATTCTATTGACTAAACAGTTTGGTTTATTTAAAAACGAAAAGCATATTCTGAAAGATCGCACATTTACGTCTCAAATGCCATAATCAATTTGAAAAAAAAAAATGAACCCTTTGAAAAACACTTTTGAAAAAGGGTCGTTTTCCCGGGGTTTTTTCTCCTTTGCGCCAACGCCCCTCAATAGCACAATTTTAGAGATGCAGGCAAACACATGCTGTTAGAGCTGAAACCTTTTAATAGACGATATATATAAAATCTATATTTTAACCCTTTCAAAAACACTGGCGAACGCAGGTCATTTCGCGCCTAACGAGAAGGATTTTTTTTTCTTACGCTAAAAGTTACTTAAATGTTCGTATTTCAACACAATCGTTTTAGAACATCTAGGTAGACCAGATTTACATCCCCTACAACAATTTCGAAGCATTCGGACGAGAACAAGTATTTTATAAAAGATTTTCGGCAAAAACACACAACTGGATGTTTTTCGCGGTCACGCTCGGCTTCGGGAAACGTTTTTCACTATTTAAAATGCATATATTTTCACTTTTATAGAGGACTTGAAAATAGTTATAAACGACTAAAATATCAGAGGTCGGACGACGAATACTTTTTTGTTAGCGGACCCGACGCGAAAAGAAAACATTTATTTTACAACAGATAACTATATTTCTGACGTAATTTTTACACGGGCTGTAAAAGTTATATTTATGATCATTGAAAATTTAAAGGGTTTGGACAGCAAAAGCTATTTTAAAACTATATAACGATCCTACTTGAAAAAAGAAGTAAATGTGTTTTACGATTTTCTCATTAAAGCTATAAATTTATACAAAATCTGGTAAAATATATAAAATACAAATTTGAGGTTTAAGATTCTATCGCGGGGCCGGGCAACGCTGGGCGGGTCATCTAGTCTTAAACTTAGACCAAATCTAAGTATCTTAGAAAAGTTGACCCTTGCCCTGCGCAGCCAACGAAATAGCACGTCATTCCGGCGCATTTTGGCTGTCTCGTATTCAACATAAGCTTTGTTTTAACTGACAATTTTTAATCCTATCTTGATCAGCCTGTATTTCTACCAGCTAGGGTTCCTCTATACGAGAGTGGCGACATATGCGCAGGGCGCACGCTCGTACAAAGCTTTTTCCAAACTATGGCAAACAGCAATCAAGAACTGGGCGATAATCGCCTGGACGAGTGACAGTGTGCTTCTGTATGAGTGCGGACACTAAAAATAAAATGTAATTAACACTATTTTGGGTAAAGGCCATCGAACTAGAAAATTACTGGAAGTAGCATAAGTTACTTTCGTACTCATTTCGGCCGGGAATTCTGGGGTTCTAGTAAACCTAAAGTCCTTGGCTAAGTTTTAGCGGTTTTATTCCCTTGTTCGATGTTTTTTCAATCGCAATTGTTACTGTAAGCCTTTTAAGCCGTTCAGCTTTAAAGTTTTCTTATCATATTTTAATTTAAAACTTCTGTTTATAAAAATGGATGTATTTAAAGAGTGAAAGTTCTGCAAATAAGGGGGGGGGGGGGACTCTTAAATTATCCTTCACTGTGCCACTGCTCATAAAAACGTAGGATAAAGCTTCAACCCCCCCCCCCCCCCCACACACACACACTTTTTTTACTGGATACATGTTCATGGTAGTATTTAAAAAATGTATCAATGGGCATAAAATATTTTCTAATTTAGCTGAAAAGCTAAGTAAACAAATTTTTAATTTCACTTACCAGAATGCAATATGAAAAATTTTCATATACCTGGTTTTAAATTGCCAAAAATTGAACCATATTAGTTTGTTTTCATTACACTGTCTTACATATTTTCTAATCAACAAATCGAATTCACATATATGTAAAGAATTATCCGGGGAGAGAAATAAGTTGGACTCGGGACCTCTTTGCGGATCACTTTTATTGGCCGTCCTCTTGTACATTTGTAGTGGGGAGTTCTACCAGAGGCCCCGCGAGCCATTTACGTTAAGTGTTGAACTCTACATGGCCGGGGGTTTGGCTAACCGCTGAAATCTGCCAAAAATCAGTCTTCCCGGTCGTTGCATGCCGGTTTTAATTAGAATTTAGGATATTTTCCAGCAGAGGGAGAGAGTGAAATTGGGAGGATCGCTTATTTTAATTGGTCAATTAGCTTTTGATGTCTGGGTTAGATTTTTCGGAGCATCCCGGGCAATTCCTCATGCAGAACAAGCCACGAGGAGAAAAGAATTGCACAAACGTCAGCACTTTTAATCTTAAAGAAAGTTCAATTTTTTTGTCTGGAAGTAATAAGTGCTGTGCAGTAAAATAAACTTAACAGGGGGCAAGTCTGATTTAAGCATTAGATTTATAAGTTAAAAGAATTTTAACTTTTGAACTTTAAATTTAATTTAGATTTTTACTAAAGGGCTCATTTATATCCATATATACAAAAATTGCTTAAATATTTCTACAAATCCTGCGATAAAACTGTACGGTTATCCACAAACTGGCACGGCAGGTGTCCAATGTGAGTAAAAACATTTTATACAATGCTATTAAAAAGGTTTGAACTGAGACGAGATATGCCTTATTTGAACTTTGAAAAAGTGTTTCGCAAACAACTGTAAATAATTCTTTAGTTATTAAATTATTTACAGTTTAATTTTATAATAAAGTTTATAACAAAATCCTGCCTACATTTTTTTATGGTTCCGATGAAAAAAAAAGTATCGCCTGCTATGATAAACTGTTATAAACGGAATGTCCCTAAATTTCTTGCAATTCCATCTTAGCAAGTTTTATCCTATCTTAATCTTCCCCCCCCCCTTTCCTCCGATATATTTCTAGATGCACCACGGATAGATTAACGTAGAAACAAAAACTGAAATATAATGACAGCTCTTAATTTTTTTTTAAAGAAATTTTTTAAAGGTGTCCTAATAGAGAGCAGTGTTGAATTTAGGTTGTGGCCGGGGAGAGGGGGGAGGGGATACATTTACCGGAGCATTGAAATGGCCTCCCCCCCCCCCAGAAGATTTAAGATTTTAATGGTTAAAAAAAGGAACGGATGCTTTACACTCACGCAGCGATGTTTGGCGACTTCTTGGTTTGCGTGATTTTCAAGTCAGCGCCAAACCAATAATTCCAATGGCTAGGTTGCCATTAAAGGGAAAAAATCGCCTAAATTTGGTGACTTTTCCCGTTTTTTTTATAACTGATTAAATAAAAACTTGTGCGTGTGTATGACATCATAGCCAAAAAAAGCAATCCCCCCCCCCCCCCCCGGGGAACCACTCTTCCCAGAGAAAAGGCTCTCCTTATATGTATTTTGGATTTCAATCAGAATATCAAACTCTTACGCAGAAGTTATCAAAATATTTTTGAACGAGTTTGTATTTTTTAAATACTAGCATTTACAAAAAAAAGAATTCAGAAATCTAAAGTTTGAGAATTCCATTCTTTTTTAAATTTAAAACAACTATTTGCTGATACAAGAAAAAGTTATTTTAATAATGGCATTTCGTAAATGTGATACAAGAAAAAAAGTTATTTTAATAATGGCATTTCGTAAATGTATTTTTAATCAATAATTGAGCTACTAAAGTTAAAATAATTGTTAATTTGAATGAAGCTTGTACGGAACATTACACGTTTAAACAAATTACAAAAGGGTAAAAATATCGCTAGAATTAAAAACAAATGCATCATTTTAACAGAATAAATGCATATATCGATCAACTTAAATAACTAATATATGTCTTTACCAATTTGATACCGAGAATTAAAAATTTTTAAAACTGATATTAAAGGGTTAAAGTTTAGAATGATTCGCTGATTGCAATATCTGAATAAAATTCGCCGAGCGAAATTATCGATGAACCCCTACATTTAATCTGTGTACGAACTAACACTCAAAGAAAAAGCAGTAAGTGTAAAGCGAGAAAGGAGCCATACTATCACCTCTTCCGCTATGAATGCTGGGATTAATACGCCACAGGCTCATAATGGCTTATGTTACGGTATTGACGTTATCCTTCCAGTTATGGGTTTCTACTTCCATGGTAAAGTCTAAACACTGAGCATTTTGGCAAGCCCATAGAGAAGACAGCTTTGGTAATCCTAAAATGGAGCCACAATAGTAGTATATGTTCATTACTTTGACTAATCGAAATTACGAAATTTAGTATTTGGTTTTATCGCCAAAGGCTAGCATGTGTTTGCGAAAGAAAATAAACAAATTGCAGTGTTGTTAAAGTGGAAAGCTTTATTTTCTACAGGTAGAACTTCTAAAATCCGGAATCGTCGGGACTCTGCAATTCCATATTTTTGAAAGTTCCAGATTTTAGAGACTGAGAAATAATTTAAATTATAAATTAAAGCCAGACTTAAAAATAAGAAACATACTGAAGAGTTTCCAATTCTGTACACTTGAGCGATTCCGGATTTTAGAAGTTCTACCTGTATTTTAAAACAGATTTTAAGTTGCTCCATTTTACTTGGTTTATGTTCGTTTATGCACTAGTTTACTCCATAGTTTCATTTGGTTTATTTTTAGTTTGTATTGTTAATAAAGCATGCTTTGAAATTGTTTTCAGTTGATCATGTCGTTCATCAGTTATTGAAAAATGATAAACACGTTTTAAACATTGCTCAGATTTTTCTATCTCCGAATTCTTTAAAAAGGTGCCCTTTTTTATTTGTATATCTTGGATTACAGCTAGTGCAGTCATCAACATATAACATTTGCTAATATAACTTGGGAAACAATATTGCGATAAATGATTAAATAATTAAATGTAGCAGTTTAATCTATTGGAAATTAAATGCCCAACACTGGCTAGAAAACATTTATATAGCTCATATATTTAAGTTTAAAGGAGTGTGTATTAATGAAGAAAATTGGTTTTCAACAAATTATTACATTTTTTGTACTTAACATGCATAATCTGGACATTGACTATTTTATTTTTTCCCGACCGGCAACAATATTGAAATTGCCAAGCAAGCAATAACGCGCCAAATCTGGGTATCTTCACATAAGTAGGACATGGTCATGTTGGTGCTATTTTTTTAAAAGGGAGTAAAATATTCGAAAGCACCTCCACCCCTATCTCTTCTCTTTGAACTAGCCTGCCATTATAGTGTTGCTAATGTTTGTCTATTCTCTTTCTACGTGAGATTGGCGACATACGCGGAAGGCGCATTCTCAGACTATGATCAGACTCCGAGGCTAAAGAAAGAGGCTACCGCGGTGCATTCCACTTATCTTTTTTTTACAGACCGCTAGAGTGACGTGATGCTCTTTTAACTCGCAAATTGTAAAAAAAATGAATGGTTTTTGGTTTATCTGGAATACAAAAAGTTTTACAATGTTTTTATGATTTTGACACCTCAATATCTTTAATAACCACGCGAGTGGTTGATTCAAATTTTATATTTCATATAAACTAGCACAATTATCATAAGACTATACTTGAGTAAACAAAGCCCTGTCATTTAAATACACATGTAATTAAAATGCACGAAAATATTTTACAAACATATAAAGTTAAACTGACTTTACATCGGAACAGCCACTTTATTGATATCATTTTAATATTTAAAATTAATGAACACCTGTTTTTAATAAAATTACTTATTTCAGTATTTTGGCTCTCCTTTTTCTCATTAAAGTAATTTAACAAATAACTTTATATTTTCTGTATGTGCAATGATAAATAATAAAATGCAACTTTTAAAATACATTCAAAATATGCATTTGGGATAAATTACAATTAGTAATCAATTTGCAGTATCATATATGCACACAACAGCGGAACTAACACATGTGTACTTGCATTGGTGATTCAGAAAAGAATTTCTTTGAATAAAAATTTCCTTTTTTTTTTCCCCCCCCATTTGAGTAAAAGCTAAAGTTGTCCGCATTTATTTTCACATTTTTGCTAAAACAAATCCTTTTGTGTTTCATTACTGAAGCGATTTAGCGATGATATATAGTTCTCTTTAAAGATATTCTGCAGCTTATTTTATGTCATTGCTTGATTATCAATCATATTCTAATACGAGCAAATCTTGCGTGTGTGGTTATATAGATGGATAGATATTTTGGCGCACCAGAAAAAACATTGGGCTAGGTCACATGTTCGCGAATATTGGATTAGTGGGTCATTTTGGGTCATGATAAAGCTAATTGTACCTAAAAGACAGTTCAAACGATTTTGACTAAATTTTCTATCCGACCATTTTCGGGCACGGGAAGACTATTGGGCTGGGTCACATGTTCGAGAACTTTCGATTAGTAGGTCATTTTTGGGTCAACGCGGGTCAAGTTAATTGTATCTAGAAAACGACGATTTTCATTAAATTTTGTATCCTACGAGATTCGGGCACGAGAAAATCATTGGGTTAGGTCACATGTCCCAGAAAATTAGATTAGTGGGTCACACTAATTACACTAAATTTCGTACCCCATTTCGAACTATTGGGATATGTCACATGTTCGAGAAATTTGGATTAGTGGTCATGGGTCATTATGGGTCAAGGTATTTTCATCTTAAAAACGGCTCAGACGATTTGAACTAAATTTTGTATCCTGCGGTTTTGGGGCACGAGAAAATATTGGGATAGGTTACATGCTCGAGAAAATCCAATTAGTGGGTCATTTTGGTTATTGGTCAAGCTATTTTATCTTGAAAACGACTCGGACTATTTACACTAAATTTTACATCTGATGGTTTTTGGGTACGAGAAGACTGTTGGGCTAGGTCACATGTTTGAGAAAATTCAATTAGTGGGTCATTTTCATTATGGGTCAAGCTATAAACGGATCGGACGATTTGAACTAAATTTTGTATCCTACGGCTTTTGCGCACGAGAAAATCATTTGGCTAGGTCACATGCTCGAGAAAATCAGATTAGTGGGTACCTTTTAGGTCACTGTGGGTCGAGCTAACTTTATCTAAAAAACGGCTCCGACTATTAAAATTAAATTTTGCATACTATGGTTTTCGGTCACGAGAAGATTGTTGGGATAGGTCACATTTTCGAGAAAATTTGGTTATAAGTCATTTTGGTCATTGCTCATGATATTTGAACTCAAAGCTATTTTTGACCGAGCATAGCTCGGTCTTCCCTGCTCGTTTATGACTGTTCAAAATACATATATTTATTAATTTTTTGCAGTACAATGTTTACGTTAAAAAGATCTAGCAGAGGTCACTGCGCTCGCCCTATTATCGTACAGCATCGTTGCACATGTATCGGCTACAATTTTTTTGCACTTTTTAAAGCATTACTGGGATAGCCCATCTCCCACTATGTATTCTAGCAACGCCCCCTAGATAAGAAAGCCTTGACACTCATCACGAAAACGTCATACCAAGCAGGCAAAACAAAGAAAAAAATTCGAACAACTTGCATGTTTCGATTTCATTGGCTCATAGAATTAATAATTATAGTTTACGACTAATAGTTAATAATTCCACGAGCCATCGAAATCTAAACATGCGAGTTGTTCGAATTTTTTTCTTTGTTTTGCCTGCTTCGAGGCTAACGAAAAAGACAGGCTACCGTGGTGCATTCCACTTATCTTTTTTTACAGACCGCTAGACTGACGTGATGCTCTTTTCGTACACGTTCATTGGTGCATTCGAGCCTCACGTGACTCCGTCGGTCTGTAAAAAAAGATATGGGTAAAGCACCGCGGTAGCCTTTCTTTTTCGTTAGCCTCGTGCCTGCTTGGTATGACGTTTTCGTGACTAGTGTCAAGGCTTTCTTATCTAGGGGGCGTTGATTCTAGGCGTTGGAGCTTGGCGATGATAATGGCAGGCTTGCCAAAATCCTCGGCGAATAATTTTTTTTAAGATCATCTCAACCAATTACATTTTCAACCATATGGAAGGACAAAAAATCTCATTTTAATAGAATTCGCGCTGACGAGTATAACGAAGTTTTGTAAAGTTACATTACTTTTGTGGCGCTATGGAGGGTATTCTAAATCCTGGTTAGAGGCTAAAAAAGTCACGTGGCGCCAGTAATTTACCCAAAGAAATTCTAACTGATAAGAAGGGAAGCTACTATTGTTTTATCCAAGGCAACACTAGATACCGAGCTTGTTCATTTATTCTCATGACGTCACAAATAGTGTCCGACCAGCGATTGGTACAAAGCAACGCGCCCATCATTTTGCGCCAATCACTGTGTCCTTCGCACTTTCCCGAGGCTAACGAGAAAGACGTGGCTGGGCGCGACGAAGCTAACGAAAAAGAAAGGCTACCGTGGTGCTTTACTCATGTCGTTTTTTACAGACCGCGAGAGTCATGTGATGCTCGAATGCAAGTGTACGAAAAGAGCATCACGTCACTCTAGCGGTCTGTAAAAAAAGATAGGCTACCACGGTGCATTCCACTTATCTTTTTTTACAGACCGCTAGAGTGACGTGATGCTCTTTTCGTACACTTGCATTCGAGCACAACGTGACTCTCGCGGTCTGTAAAAAAAAGATACGCGTAAAGCACCGCGGTAGCCTTTCTTTTTCGTTAGCCTCGTGGTTAAATTGAGGCTAACGAAAAAGAAAGGCTACCGCGGTGCTTTACGGGTGCTAGTTTTTACTGACCGCGGAAGTCACGCGATGCTCGAATGCACCAATGCAGGTGTACGAAAAGCGCAACCGTCACTCTAGTGGTCTTTTAAAAAAGATAAGTGGAATGCACCACGGTAGCCTGTCTTTTTCGTTAGCCTCGTGGTTAAATTACTGTTCGATAGAAAGAAAATGTCGGTTCTTTCAACTCACACTGTACACATGTGATGGGGTGATTTGATTGTCTACGTTGAACAGGTCGATTGGCATACGTTGCCATGCGCGACCTACGTTATACACGGCCGGTGCATGACGTTTAAAACGTCACATGAAGTGGATCATTTTTACACAGCGATTGGTGCAAAGAGCCGCGCCCTCAGTTTTGCACCAATGACAATGTAAAAATGATCCGTCCCATGTGACGTTTTAAACGGCATGCACCGGTCGTGTATAACGTAGCTCGCGCGCCATGACGGTTCCTACAATGATCGCTACGTCAAAAATGCACTGGTAGATTGTTTGACGGAAGTGTTTGTAAACATACCTTTTACTTACAATATAAATCACTTTATTTTGGGTTGCCACAGTTTGGACAAAACTTCATTAAGAGCTTGCTCTCTGCGTACTTCACCACTCTCTTATAGATGCTCCCTAGTGTGACAAGTCAAGAAACATTGGCTTGCCAATAATGGTTAACATGACTATTATAGAGTGGCGACATACGGATATTAAAATGTGATTGGTTGAGACTATTTTGGGCAAACAAGAATCGTCAAGCATCTTGATCTATACCGTGATCTACGTTATACATGGTTGGTTCAAGACTTGGAAAACGTCGTACGGTGTGGATAATCCTTACACGGCGATTGGCACAAAACGTCTCGCCCATCGTTTTGTGCCAATCGCCGTGTAACGTTATAAAAGTCATGAACCGGCTGTGTATAACGTAGGTAGCGTCAGCAACTCGATATTGACAAGCTGTTTGTAGGATTGTCTTTCTCGTCTAATTTAATTCGTCCAGATGCGCATCGCCAAGTTCTGGAATGCGGGATTGCTGTAGTTTTGATAAAAACTTGCCTCTCTTACACAGGCACCATAATGACAAGCTTGCCAGTATGCTTGGAGATTTGTTTTTGTCCAAGTACGTCTAGTCAAATTTATTTCTCCGCATGTTTCCACTCTCATTTAGAGGCACCCTAACATCCATATGTCCTCTAAAACGCCGATAAGATGCATTAAAGTCATAAAAATACTTTTTTAAAGTAAACTCGCTGAGTTTTTAAAAATTGAAACACTAAATTAAAATTTTATGAAAAAGAATAATAATTTCAAGAGAAGGTTCCTTGTTCCTTCACATTAATTGCCGATAGATGGCGCCAAAACAATATTTAAGACTAAAGCATTTAGCGCATGCGCCCTGAATGTGTCTCATGTCGCTCTGGTGTCTGGATGAAAGGAGCGCACATGGAAGTAGAAACCTATAACTGGAAGGATAACGTCAATACCGTAACATAAACGCAACATGGCGCCGCTTTCTGCCTGAACGTTGCTACCATGGAGATAGAAATAAGAAGGAGAACAGTGAAGATAGGCTTTAAGGATCAGAACATGGACCGGAAATTAGTACCCAGTTCGTGGCACTGGTGCTCCCAAAGGCCGGTCATGTGACCTGTCAAGCATGACAAATTGTCGTCTGCTCTTCCTGCCTTTTTGTTTCGAGCATGGTAAAGCGTTGGCAGTCGAAACCGGAAATAGAGGACGCTACACTCCCCAAAAGACCGGAAACGCCGCCATACTAGGTACCGCTTTTAGTTCCATAAGTAGAAACATCATTGTTCTTCTCTCTATCTCCCTGGTTGCCACGATGTTTGAGCCTGTGGAGTATTAATTCCAGAATTCATAGCGGGAAAGGGGGATAGTGTTGTGCGTTTATCGCTGTTTGGCTCTTTTCTCTATTTACTGCTTTTTATTTGAGTGTTAGTTCGTACACATATTATATCTAGAATCAGTACTCCAAGTTCACCTATAACTCATTTCTCATTTTCGCACGGCGAATTGTTGATTCATATCTTTTTATGTTTATTAGCGAATCATTCAAAACTTTAACAGTTTGATACTGAATATTATAAATTTTAAAACTGATATTAAAGGGTTAGACTTTTTTATAATAGTTATTTAAGTTGATCAACATGTGTAGATGCATTTCTTTTTAATTCTAGTGATAATTTTACCTTTTTGTAATTTGTTTAAACGTGTAATGTTCCGTTCAAGCTTCATTTCAAATTAAACAATTATTTCAACTTTATTAGCTCAATTATTGATCAAAAACACATTTACAAATTGTCATTATTAAAAAAATAAACATTATTTTTTCTTATATCAGCAAATAATTGCTTTAATTAGAAAAGAAAAAAGTATTGACTTCTCTGAAACTTTACATTTCTCTAAATTGCTCAATTTTTTTTTTTTTTAAATGCTTGTATTTTAAAAAATTGAAACACATTTAAAAATACTTTGATAATTTGTGCATAGGAGTTTCAGAAGTTCTAATTCAAATCCAAAATATATAAAGAGTTACTTACTAACAGTGTTTAATTCAGACACTTTTCTCCGGGAGGGATTTCTGGGGGAAAATATTTCAATGCTCCGGGGGAATGTACCCCCGGGCTACAATCTGAATTCAACACTACTCTCTAATAAGGATATCTTTAAAAACAATTCTTTAATTAAAAAAAATTAATAGCTGCAATTATATTTCAGTTTTAATACTATATTAATCTATCAGAGGTATAACTAGAAATATCATATCGGTTGGGAGACCGAGGCAGAGTAAAACTTACTAAGATGGAATTAAAGGGACCGAGGAAAATTCCGTTTAAAACCGGTTTTTATCATAGCAGGCATTTAACTGCATTTTTTTAATCGAAACCATAAAAATGTAGGCAGGATTTTGTTATATGGAAACTTCTGATTTAATATATAACTTCATTATAAAATTAAACTGCAAATACTTTTTTTAATAACTGTAAAGAATTATTTACAGTTGTCTGCTAAACATTTTTTCAAAGTAAAAAAAAAAGGCATATACATCTAATTAGGTGTAAGGTCCCAGTGCAAACCTTTTTAATAACAGTGTATAAAAAATATTTTTACTCACATTCGACACCTGCCGCACCTGTTTGTGGCTGACCCTATCGTTGAATCAGAAAATATGTAGAAAAATATAAGCAATTTGTATATATGTGGTGAATTTGATTTGTTGATTAGAAAATATGTTAGACAGTGTTATGAAAACAAATTAATCTGGTTCAAATTTTGGAAATTATTTAAAACCAGGTATATATAAAAATTTTGTTCGTATTACATTCTGGTGAGTGCAATTAAAAATTTTAATTTGTCTTACAGAACTAATCGTGATTGAAAAAAAATATATTGAACAAGGAGAAAAAAAAGTCCAAAATTCATCCAAGCATTTTAGGTTTACTAGAATCCTAATCCCAGAATTCCCGGCCGAAATGAGAATGAAAGTAACTTCTTATGCTACTTCCAGTAGTTTCCTAGTTTGATGGGGGCGCACTAGAGTTGCAGAAAACCCACAGTTTTTGAGGGACTGGAATATAAGTAAATATTAATATATATATATATATATATATATATATATTGCATAATATTAAATTTTAAATAAAAATTACATAATTACATTTTTCTGTAGAAGCAGCTTTTATTTTGAATTTTATTTGTAGAATTTACTGTAATTAGCTGGAACTAAAGGATTAAACTTAAATTAACATACTAAACTAGTATTTCACAAGAATAAAATTAAGTGAGGTACAAAAAAATAATAAATGTTTACTATCATAATTATAATTGAAGTAAAAGTAAAGATAAATTTTCCAAGCTATTTTTAACTTTTTGAACTGTTTCATAAAACTGGCATGCAGTTAAATTCGCATATAAGTAATAAGTTGTCAAAATATTTCTAAATTATATATTTAATTTTATGTGAAACGTTAAAATCTTATTCAGTTTCGCTAAGATTTTAACACATAAAATTATAAATTAAGCACATATTTTAGAAACATTTTGACAGCTAAGAAAAAAGAGACATCCTTTAAGAACAGTACAAAGAAAACAGAAGTTAAAAATATTAATTTCATGAGAAGATATTTTAAATAAACGAATGCATCCTACACCCATAGGTTTAACATTAGCGAGGGGAATAGGGAAATTTACTGACGAGCAGCAAGGCAACACTAGATACCGGGCTTGCTCATTCACTCTCAAAACGTCACAAATGGTGGCTGACCGCGACCAGCGATTGGTCCAAAGCAACGCGCCCATCGTTTTGTGCCAATCGCTGTATGTCTTTCCTCCTAGTTATTACTGTCGATGCTGCGAGTGAATACGAATGGTCGCTGGTTCAATTACAACTAAATATTGCTTCAAAATTGATTTATGTACACTAATAATATATACATGTTGCTTTTACATTATTCAAAGATTGTAGATCCAGCGAACGCACCATAGGTCCGCTTAGATCGCCGATAAACAAACGAATGACGAATATTAAATGTTGCCAACGGCAAAACACAAACTACAATAGATATAGAGGCGCGCGCCTTGGAGGCGCGCGCAACAGCCAAGGTCAAGGGAAGCGGTAACATACCGGCCCCCGCTGACATGTGCCAACATTCAAACAAATATAACACTAAATATTTTTAAACATATTGCTTACAATAAAAATTATTTAAAATACAATTACATACAAGTTCCAAAACACCTACATACTTAACTTTTAAAACGTTATACATGTCTAACCGTTAAAACAATATAGTACTTAATATGCATAACAACCCTTCAAAAAAATTAGAAAACATATATACATATATACAAACAATAAATGGCACTAATATAATTGCATTAATGTTTCAAGTTTCTAATGGAAGAGGACAAACTTTTGAGATGGACCTCGTAACTACACTTGTTGCTGTTTTAATTTCTAAAACTCTAATTTTTCCATCAGATCCAGGTATGACTTTTAGAACACGACCCATTGCCCATTTGCCTGGGGGTAAATTGTCATCCTTTAGGATGACCATACATCCTTCTTTTAGATTTTTTTTTTCAACATACCATTTGGATCTTTGCTGTAAATGGTTCAGGTAATCCTTTTTCCATTTTTTCCATATCAATTGTGTCATTTTTGTGATTGCCTGCCAATTTGACAGTCGGTTATCATTAATTTTTGTCAAATCAGGTTCAGGAATTGAAGTGATGGGTCGACCTATCAAAAAATGGCCAGGGGTCAAGACTTCAATTTCATTTGGATCGGGCGACAAGGGTATTAAGGGGCGAGAATTTAAAATTGCTTCGATTTCTGCCGTTAATGTCCAAAATTCTTCGAGTGTGACTCGAAAATTGCCTAAGGTTCTTTTAAGATGGTACTTGAAAGATTTCACCCCAGCCTCCCATAATCCACCAAAATTGGGTGAACGAGGAGGGATGAATTTCCAAGTGACAGCCTCGGAGGCCAAATAATTAGACAATTCTTCATCAGGCTTACATACCAGAGCATGTAATTTTTTCAACTCTGTATTAGTACCTACAAAAGTAGCTCCATTATCTGACATGATAATTAAGCTTTTACCTCTTCTGGCGAAAAACCGTTTCAGGGTAGCAATAAATGATTCGGTTTTTAAATCGGTAACTATATCTAAATGGATTGCTTTAGTGGCGAGACAAACAAATAATGCTACAAAAATTTTATTATAATTTCCCTTTCTTTGGTTTTTGTATTTAATCAGAAAGGGTCCACAAAAATCAATCGCACATTTTTCAAATGGTGGGCTAGGATTTACTCTTTCTGAGGGCAAATTTCCCATGATTTGATTTGCCCCCATGGGTTTATTTCGAAAACAGGCTATACATTTGTGTACTGTTTTACGAGCCAAAGATCTTCCATTTATTATCCAATATTTTTGCCGAACATGATGCAATAATGACTGCGGCCCTAGATGGAAAAACTTTACATGATAATATTCAAAAATAATATCACTTAATTTATGATTATGAGGTAGTACAATAGGATGTTTCTTATCATAGGTCAGACTGGAATTGTCTAAGCGACCTCCTACACGAATAATTCCTTCGGAATCTAAATATGGATTCAAAAATTTTAATTTACTATTACCTGAAAGGTTCCTCTGGTTCTTCAAATTTTTTAGATCTTCAGCAAATGAAGAATACTGTACCTGTTTTATAAGAAATACTTCAGCTTTCTTTAACTCAGCAGAGGATAATGGCCCATGTTTTTTTTCTTCAGCATTTCGACAATTATTTACAAACCTACAAATATAACTTATGACACAAATCAATTTTAGAAAATTATTAGTCAAAATAAATAAATAATTAAACAAGGAAAATTCAGTCTTAATTGCGAAGGTATAGTCCTGAATTGGTTTAAGTTCTGCAGCATAGTCAATGTTATTGTCAAGATCTACCGGATGATTTTCTACCTGCTGAATTTTTTCACGAAGAAGATTCGGACCACAAAACCAAAATTCACAGGTCAACAGTTCCTTGGCATCCAGTCCTCGAGATATAACATCAGCTGGATTGTTTTCCGATGATATGTGTTGCCATTGGTACGAGTCCGTAAGGTCTTGAATAGCGGCAACTCGATTACTAACAAAAGTTTTTAGCAGATGTGGGGGTTTTCTAATCCATGCGAGAGAAATCGTGGAGTCAGTCCAGAGAACAACATTTTCTATTTAAACGTCCAGTGATGGTAGAACTTTATACATCAACTTAGCTAATAGAAGACAAGAGCACAATTCCAGCCGGGGAACTGTCACAGTCTTTATGGGCGACACTCTGGATTTACTACACAGAAGTTGTGCAGTAGGAGATCCTTCAACCGGTAAGGATTGAACATAGATTGCAGCTCCATATGCTGACAACGAAGCATCAGCGAACCCATGCATTATTATGCGATCTTCTCGAAAAACGTGTCTGGGAACCTTTAAGTTTTTTAACTCTAAGAGGGTGGATACAAAGTCATTCCATTCTCTTGCCAGGAAATCCGGCAATGGCTCATTCCAATCGATTTTGGCTAGCCAGAGCTTCTGCATAAATATCTTGGCTCTTGTTATTACAGGACCAAGTAGACCCAGTGGGTCAAAGATTTTCGAAATAAGAGAAAGAACATCTCGTTTACTATAAAGGTCCTTGTCGGAAATTTTTAATTTATATTGAAAACAGTCACTCTGTGGATCCCATAGAACACCCAAGGTTTTTATCGAAGGACACTCTGGTTGATCATCGAAACTGTATTCGGTGGCAACCCTATTTTCAGATTCGATCAATTCTGGGTGGTTTGCACACCATTTGTGCAACTTCATGTTTCCGAGTTTTAACAGGTTAATTAATTGAGATTGAAGGATTTTAGCCCTTTCGAGAGTTGATTCTCCAGAAAGAACATCATCAACGTAAAAATCATTTAAGACGACCGACGATGCTAGAGGTAAATTGTTTTGTTCATCTATTGCTAATTGCTTAAGAGCACGAGTAGCTAAGTAAGGAGCGTTTGATGTCCCGTAAGTCACTGTGTTCAGCTTATAAATTAGTACTGGCGCGTCAATACTGGCCTTCCACAAAATTCTAAGAAGGTTTCTTTGTGAGGGATCTACTAATATCATTCGATACATTTTTTGTACATCAGCTGTGAACGCATACCTGTGTTTTCGAAAGCGAATCATAATCTGAATCAATTCCTGTTGCGGAATTTTACCCTTTAAAAGGATGTTATTCAATGACAACCCAGACGTTGTGAGCTTTGACGCGTTAAAAACAACGCGCAAGCGTGTAGTGCTTTTCTCTGGTCTGTATACCCCATGATGAGGTATATAATAACAGACTTCTCCGGGTTCAGATTCCTCTACTAATTCCATGTGATTTAAATTTTTATACTCTTCCATAAATGTCGAATAGAGTAGTTGCAAGTTCGAATCCCTATCTAACCGCTGCCAAACTTGATCGAGTCTTTTTTCAGCAAGTTTTCTGGATTCTCCTAAAAATGTAGCATCCTCCATAGGCATACTCACTACATATTGACCGTCGGATGTTCGATAATGTGTCTCTTCAAAATGCTTTTCGCAAAATTGTTCTTCATTACTAAGCTGAGAATTAGAATCACTAATATCTTCTATTTCCCAAAATTTTTGCAATGACCTTTCTAATTTTTCGTTTTGAGTGAGTAGACCGCAGTATTGAGAATCAGGTGAGGAATTATTCACAACACCGCTAGCTACATAACCGAACACTGTCTCTTGAAATAATAGGTTTTGTGAAGAACAGCGAATTTGACCTGCTTTTAATAAATCAAAAAAACATTCGGCACCCAATAATAAGTCTATTTTTCCTGGTACATTAAATGTATCATCTGCTAACGAAATATGTGTAGGTATATCAGAAATTTCTATATGAATGGGCATTAATGGCGTTATTTCTGTTATTTTTGGCACTACAAAAAAATCTAGTTCCTTTGTGAAAGCTCTATTTTTATTTGAAATTATAGTTTTAATTTTATGATTAAGTGTTGTACATGTTCCATTTAACCCTGATACAGGGGCGACAACCTTAACTTTCTTTAAACCCAATTTTTTTGCAAAGTCAAATGATACACAATTAATTTGACTGCAAGAGTCTAAAAGACTTCTTCCTCGAATAAAATTTCCTTTAACAGTTTTAATATCAATTATTGCAGTTGATAAAATAACATTCTTATTTGAAAGTAAATAGTTCGAAAGATTTTGCGAAACGATATCCGGCGTCACATTTCTTTCTCCTAATTGCTCTATCTCTCGTTTTTGATGACGTGATGAATCATTGGGAACAACCGCGTTTTCTCTGTGTAAAAGGCTGCTGTGCCTTGAATTGCAATGCCTACATAAATATTTCGATCCGCAATTTGCTGCCAGATGTTTCGGTGAGAAGCAATTAAGGCAAAGTTTATATTTTTTAACGATCGCAAATCGCTCATCAAATTTCATGTCAAGGAATTTCTTACATCTAAAAAGAGGGTGAAATGAATCACAAATAACACAATGTTTTTCGGAAGAATTTGAATTAACGACCAATGCTTTCGATTTCATTTCATTAGTGTTTTTTATTCTTGTAGATATATTTTTGTTTATGCTTTCGAGCGATTGACTTCGCTTTTCGAGAAAGGTCATTAAATTATCAAAACTTGGTACTTCTGACGTGTTTATAGACAGTTCGAATTGCTTTCTCGTGTCTTTATCCAGTTTATCTAAAATGATAGTTATTATCAAAATGTCTGAAAGTTTATTTCTTTCAAATCCCAAGTTATTTAAAGCCCTGATGTTTTTATTTATCGCATCTACTAAACGTCTTAATTCTTTAGCTGACTCATGCATAATTTTTTCAAATTCTAGTACAGCTTTTAAATGAATATTAACCATAATTCTTTTATTCTCAAATCTATTTTCTAAAGCTGTGAACAACGAATTAAATGTATCTTCTGGAGTTTCTAACAGTTTAGCCTCATTTTTTAATGCGGAGTGAAGATAATGTAATTTCTGAACGTCTGACAGTTCGTCATTATTTGTAACGATATTATTGAATTCAATTTTAAACATATTCCAATTCTCATATTTCCCACTAAATTGAGGAAGCGGAATTTCTGGCAATTTTATCTTACAACTATGTAATTTGAATTGAGAATTTCTATTTTCATATTCATCAGAATTTAATTGAAGGAGACCTACCTCTAAATCTTGTAATCTGTCCTCCAATTCGAGTAATGAATTGTCTATATCTGTCATATTTTGATCTTCAGGAACTGTTCCATAATAGTCAGTGCGTAGTGTATCCACATTACTGGAAATCTTTTCAAGCACTTTCAGTTTCGTTTCTATTTTTACTTTTGTCCATTGAACGGTTTCATCCTTTACTAGATTTTCTAATCTAGTGAGTTGTGCCTTTACAGAACCTCTAACACGATTTAAAGTTACCAATGTAGTCATTATGAACTAATTATAATTTCTAACTATAATACTAGCACTAATTAGAATCAAATTACTCCGCGAGCGGACCAATATTACTGTCGATGCTGCGAGTGAATACGAATGGTCGCTGGTTCAATTACAACTAAATATTGCTTCAAAATTGATTTATGTACACTAATAATATATACATGTTGCTTTTACATTATTCAAAGATTGTAGATCCAGCGAACGCACCATAGGTCCGCTTAGATCGCCGATAAACAAACGAATGACGAATATTAAATGTTGCCAACGGCAAAACACAAACTACAATAGATATAGAGGCGCGCGCCTTGGAGGCGTGCGCAACAGCCAAGGTCAAGGGAAGCGGTAACACTAGTCAGCCACCTTTTGTGACGTCATCATAATGAATGAGCAAGCCCGGTATGTAGTGTAGCCCTGCGAGCAGCCTTAAGACAACTGTTTTTCTGATCGCTTTGGGGAAAGACTTGCTTGCCTCTTTCCCCCAAGAACCCTGACTTATCTCACTCGACTTCTTCTTTTGGTTCGATGCGGGATCACGCTAGGTCAACCATCATTATATCTGGCGTAGCCAAGTCATAAATTCATATAACCTCAACATCCCAGCGCATTAGTGAAAGACTGCATAGTCAACCGGTTTGGAGAGGAAAGCAACTCCAGTGCGTACGTGATACGTATTTCTTGTTTATATTAAAACTATTTCAAGTCTCTCTTACTTTATTACCTTTTGAAATGAAATAATAAACTAATTATTCCTCTTTTTATTTGCAAAAAAAAAAAAAAAAAAAAAAAAAAAAAAAAAAAAAAAAAAACCTAAAAAGGAATGAAACGGAATAATATTAGTTTTCATATGAATAGAACCGTTTCTAAAATGTTAAATGTTCACATGCACAGAGCTTCTCTAAACTAACTATTTGGTTTTTTTTTTAAATCCAACACTGTAAGTAAACGAAACTTTAATATAATTATTTACACGTTGATTGAATTTTAAAAACAGTTTTCTTTATTATACGAAACTCAGCATTTTAGTGCATGAATATGAAAGATTTGATATGAATGAAACTTGTATCGATTTTAGCCTAAGTAGAAAAAGTGGTTTATTTTTATTTCTTATTTTTCTCTTACTGTTTAATTAAAAATATTTTTTCATTAAGAATCATAATTTTCAATCAATTGAAAAGATACAATAATTTTTCATTAATATATTTTACTTATTTTTTTTAAATAACGAATTAATGATCTATTTAAATATTGGCGATTCAAGCGCTCGAATGCGCCATTTGGTGGAAAAAAGATGTATCTTCTCGCTTCTGGAAAGTTCCGTGACAGCCCATTGCATTCATAGATATAATAATATAATTATTTATAAATCTATGATTGCATTACATGCAGTGGCGGCTCGTGACTGGCTTTATTTGGGGAACTAAATGCATCTCTGCTAAATTTATTCTTTTCTTACCACTGTTATTAAAAAGTATACTTCATTTTATTTACTGTCAGAAAGTTCTGCCATTAAACAAGGAACGGATTTCTTGTAAAAAAATAAAGGTATGAAAATAATATGTGTTTCAGGCATGTATTTAGTGCCTCCAAAAAAGACAGTCACGAGCCGTCACTGATTACATGTATTTTTAATTTGTTTATAATGATTATTTTTTTGTACAATTTCAGATTGCATGTGATATTGGTGTTAGGTGTTTATATGACAAGGTAAAAATTATCCGAATTTGAATATCACAATCTTTTAAAAAAAATATCTAACACTTTAAAACGCGTTTACAATAAATAATGATTTAAATGGCACTTTAGCATTAGTTAAAAAGACAATATCCCTGTACTGACAGCTGTGATCAGCACTCTCTTTGGGCCTTTTTAAGTCCCAATTTAAAATATCAATAAATAAAACTAAGGGAAAGTAACTTTTGAACGAATTTGTCTTTAGAACCTTTTAATTGTATTCTCAGAAAATTAAATCTTGATGAATTTAAAAATGAATTTAACAAGGTTGTGTGTGTGGGAAGCTAAATTTATATACTTAAAACATTTTTTAATTTATTTTGGAATCGAGATTTAGAACAACTAATTATCTGAGTACATAAGCTCAGCTGGATTTTCTTTTCAGTAGATCAAATAAACTAAAGTAGATTTAAATATTTGGTCTAATTTGCATATTTTCG
This sequence comes from Maratus michaelseni, assembly GCA_963931845.1. Classification (NCBI taxonomy): domain Eukaryota; kingdom Metazoa; phylum Arthropoda; class Arachnida; order Araneae; family Salticidae; genus Maratus; species Maratus michaelseni. The sequence continues at coordinate 206,796,572 of OZ007586.1, read as the reverse complement.
GTACTAGTGTCACAATTATGATCAATTCAAAGTAAATAAAAGTTTATTTTAAAAGTAAATAAAATGAAAACTTTTGAATAAAATTTTGAGGTGAGAAATGTCTATTTTCATGTTGGGTTAAAGAAAAAATATTGAATTATCTTGATGGATAAGTTACATTTATGGTTTTCTTTATCTTTAAAAAATAATAAATTATGTATTATACAATCTTCGATTATTTTCATCACCAAATTTTAATTTAATATCGTAATGTACGTAAATTTACGATGGTTAGGTATAATATTATTATAGTTGCATGTAAAAGTATCATGAATATTTTAATTTTCGCATGTCAGCTACAAAAATATTTAATTATATATTTTATTTCATGTCATGTTATTTGAATTAACTTTATGCTCTCCAAAAACGCATTGTATGCTGCATAAATTAATATATTGCATTACTATGAAGCATGTGAATAATATTCGGCGATGAAAGTTAGAGGTCAATTTAGAGGGAATCTTCTGCCTGAGAAAGAATACAATAGAATCGAAGAATAAATATTCAAAACATACTCCCTTGTCACTAGTGACGCTTGTATAGCTACCCTTAATTGCAGATTTTATTGTAACTGTCCTGTCTTCTTAGTTAATCTACGCACGAGATTTTCCTTAAGCGAGTACTTACATCTTTCTTCTACCAGAGGGCGCATTTGTGGTCTATTTTCTGTTATTATTATTATTATTATTATTATTATTAATATTTTTATCTTCCCGGCGCATTACTGAAACGGCAATTTTGCCACCCTGTTGGACCTTTAAATGTGTAGTTAGCCTTAGCAGTAGCATTTAAACTTACATTTTTAACATGCTTGTTATGTATTAATATTTTATATTGTTAGTTTACTTATATCTGTGATAATGACAGGTCAGTGACTTAAATTATTCTTGCAGTATTTATTGACATGATGCTTCTACCACTTTATTTTTTCAAATATCTTTTAACGTACGCTGTGTAATTGAAAAGTTTTGTTCCTAATCTTACGTCAGTTTCACTATTTGATAATTATATGTAATGAAGGAATAATTTAAGGTCTTTGTTATTTATAGCTCAGTTACAGTAAGATTTATACAATTTCATGTAATTTATTTTGTTTGATAACGTAAAATATTATTTATTATTAATACTTGTTTAAATTCTTTGCGTTTTGTGTGATCTGGAATATTACAAATTTTAAATTCGTATGTTTACGATTTATATAATCAAATTAATTATAAAATAACGAACATTGTTTATAAGAAAATCCCTAATTTATCACACCTGAAAGGTGTTCGGCTTTATTTTGTTTCGATTGTTTCTTGTCAATCTTGCAATTTATTTGTACGATAATCTGCGTATAACTGTATCTGTTATTTATTTCGTTTAATTAAATTTTAATCACCGGGTTCTTTTTATTTCTGGAATGTGTACAGATATGTCTTGTCATGTAGGGTTTCTCAAAAAAAATATTTTCCTCGCGAAACTTTCCGACACATTTACAGACTCATTATTAAACATAAATGACTACCAGTATGTATTCGTTACTTTCAAACTCACTAACCAAAGTACTCGTTACTTTCGTATCTATTTAGAAAACAGATATTAACAATCGTCATAAGTACTACACACATATTCGGTGTGTTTTCTAATTTTCAGAGGATTATTCCGATTACAGTTAACTTTAATTATTCATTAAAACAAAGATAAAATGTATATTTGGATACATGTCTTAATTTAACACTTCAGAAAATATAAAACTGAACATTCTTAAAGTACTTATATGTGAAATATATGTTCATAGAACTGCATAAAATCTAATTATATATTTACTACACATGAGGTAATTGGAAAACTGTTACCTAGACCTAGACCCATAACAGAATCTTGTTACTACACAGCCTCTCTGTAACGAAATATGCATAAAAGTAAAAATAATTAAAATATATTAATAAATACAATAACACCTGTAAAAATAGAATTCTGCCTTGAAAAAAAAATATCCTGATGTCCATTTCCACGAAAACAATCCAATACAATTTCATGTGCTAAGACAGAGAAAAATTGTCCAAATCAGAAATTTTCTGCAGTTACTTACAATTTTGTCTCAGCAAGTTTTTCTGTATATAGGAGAGACCGGTACACACTGGACCTATGGGCACAGTGGACCACCCCCTAATATTTTATTCATTTACATTTTTTTAAAGCTTCACTTCTATCGTAATAGACAACAGCACTGCACTGATTATTTAAGCCTTCAGAAAATATGTTTATCTCAAATTGAACTATTTCATCTTGATTAGTTGTTTTGAGCTTCTAAAAGTAAAATTTTTCATCATCATATTTTAATTTTTTTAGTAATTCAAGGTTGTAGATAAATCCGATAAAACAGCTTTTTTGTAAAGCTAAGATACTTGTTTTTATTAACTTTAAAGTTAATATGTTTAAAAGAAAGCTATAAACAATATTAATATGATTATTTATTGAACTTCAACATGGGGCACAGTGGTCCACAATCCACTCTGCTCCTGTAATGCAGAATGTTCAAAATATTTATTAATTGTTTATTTACTATAAAGAAATATTGTTTAAAAGTAGTTATTTAACTGTAAAATAAAGTAAACAAAGAAAAATAACAATTTATTTAACATAGTATGAAATGTTTTGTATTTACTGCCTTTCATAAATATAACTGTGTCTATAATTGGTGATGATTCTATTCAAGTAAGATTCATGAGACACAAATTCAATGGAAATCCGTTTATTTTTCCCGAAACTGTAGATGAATCTATTGTTTATGTTAGGGGTGCACAACCTTTTTAAGCGAAGGGCCACTTACAAAAATGACTGGGTTGTCGAGGGCCACCATCAGAAAATTTTTGTTTTGAGGAGGTTTGACCGGGGAGGGGGAGGGGGGGGGGATCAGATTAAAAAAACATAAATTTCAGAAGGGCAGATTTAGCCCCCTAGGTTCCTTCCTTCCAGTCAACGTATTCAGTTCTGTTGGCAATGATATATCAACAGTTTACGTTTGTATTTATACAAGAGATATAGCTAAGATTATTTTCAAAGAGTGAAAATACTCCTTGACTTTATTTGAAGGAGTAAATTTAGCTTTAAAGATTGCCAGTGCCGAAAAAAAATTCTGCTTTCATGAGTGAAGGTGGAGAGGAGGAGAAACATATATTATTCTAAATTGTACTTCTTAACATATTCAGTCATAAAATATGGATATCAAAGGGGTACACAACCTTTATAAGAGGAGGGGCAGTCACAAAAATGACTGGATTGTCGAGAGCCAACATCCAAAGGGTGGACAAAATTTTGTTTCGGGCAAGGAGGGGGGGGGGGTCTTGGCCTAAAAGTTCATAAAATTGGGCTAATTTTAAAAGGAGGGTTAGCTCCCTATACTCAACCACCTCTTTAGTCAGCATAACCCAATTCAGTTGGAAAGGATGGAAAAAACTTGCATTTTTTTCCATGCGCAATTGACAAGTTTTCATAATTTTTTCCAAGTGATTGACGAAATTCACGATTATTACGCACAAGTTCGGCGGAATCTGCGATTTATACCCACCCGATCAGCAAAATTTGTGATTTTTACGTGGCCATTCATCGAAATTTGCAATTTTTTTTGTATCCGATCGGCGAAATTTGCAATTTTTCGCACCCGATTGGCGAAATTTGCGATTTTTATGCTCCTGTTTGTCAAAATTCGCAATTTTTACGCGTCGATCGGCGAAATTCATGAATTTTACGCGCCCGATTGACGGAATTTGCGATTTTTACTCACCGGATCGGCAAAATTTGCGATTTTTACGCATCCGATCGGCAAAATTTGCGATTTTTACGCATCCGATCGGCAAAATTCACAATTTTTACACAGACGATCAGCGAAATTTACAATTTACACGTACCCGATCGGCAAAAATCGCGATTTATATGCACCCGATCGGCAAAATTCGAGATTTTTACGGTCCCGATCGGCAAAATTCGCAATTTTTACGGTCCCGATTGGCAAAATTTGCGATTTTTATGGTCCCGATCGGCAAAATTTGCAATTTTTATGGTCCTGATCGGCAAAATTCGCGATTTTTACGGTCCCGATCGGCAAAGTTCGCGATTTTTACGGTCCCTATCGGCAAAATTCATGATTTTTACACACCCGATCGGCGGAATTCGCGATTTTTACGTGCCTAATCGGCAAAATTTGTGATTTTTACGCAGGCGATTGGCAAAATTCGCTATTTTTACGCAGGCGATCGGCGAAATTTATGATTTATACGCAGGCGATCGGCGAAATTTACGATTTATACGCAGGCGATCGGCGAAATTTACGATTTATACGCAGGCGATCGGCGAAATTTACGATTTATACGCAGGCGATCGGCGAAATTTACGATTTATACGCAGGCGATCGGCGAAATTTACGATTTATACGCAGGCGATCGGCGAAATTTACGATTTATACGCAGGCGATCGGCGAAATTTACGATTTATACGCAGGCGATCGGCGAAATTTACGATTTATACGCACCCGATCGGCAAAATTCGCGATTTATATGCACTCGATCGGCAAAATTGGCGATTTTTACGCACCCAATGGGCGAAATTTGCCAAAATTTGCGATTTCTACACACCTGATCGGCGAAATTCATGATTTTTTCACGTCCGATCGACGAAATTGATCCGCGGGCCACCAGTAATCCGATCGCGGGCCACAGGTTGTGCACCCCTAGTTTATGTCAATGATTTCATAATATTGCTCCCAGACCCAAAAGTGTTTCAGGAAAATTCCAGGCTCAATCTTACTTATAAGTATTTTGGAGTTTCATTTGCAAATTTTAATGTGCACGGATTTTTTTGTATTTAAGTATAAGTAATAACAATAACTTCAACTAAATTGGGATTGTTCCTGTATTAATCTGTTATTATTTTCAAAGTTGTTTTTGTTTCAAAATGTTACTTGTAAATTTATATTACTATGTTATTTTGCAGGTAAAGGGAAAATAAAAAAGTATTAGATTAATGAAAAATAGACTTATATTGTATTTCAGATAACACCTAATAGCGGTCCACTGTGCTTCGGTGGGTGGACCAGTGAGTCCCAGAAGTGGGGCACACTGGTCCACTTTATGGGTGCATATAATTTTTTTTTTTTTTTTTTTTGATAAATGTATTGAAAACTATGCTATGAGAAAATTATGATGAAAATGTATAAAGGTTTAAGGAATATTCAAAAATATTTTAATGCAGATCGGTTTGTCCATTAAAGAGAAAAAAAAATTTAACTGAAAAAGTGGTCCACTGTGTACCAGTCTCCCCTATTAAAGAAAAAATACTACTTCAGTATTTTTAATAGAAATCTCATTGTTTACTGAAAACAGTAAACCTACAACAACAGAACCTGTCTATAACAGAAAGTAGCATTAAAACGGTTCCCAAAAACATATTTTCTCCTGTTCAATATTGCAAAACTTTCTGACACATTCATAGACTCATTTTAATACATAAAATTGTCAGTCACGACGATTGAAATATTATGGAATCAAATAGCGTTTTTCATATTTCGATAAATGTATTACATCTCGAGTTATAATAGAGTGCTGTCTGATGACGAACCTTCTATCACTATCGCGTCCGGAAATGTGGTTCAAAACACCCATTTTGACAGTATCTCCAGATAACTCTTTTGTATTTAAAGAAAAAAAAGAGAGATGCTAATCGATTTCATAATTTCTGATCATGAGTACCTGCTGATTTTATGCGTTTACGAATAAACTTCAATAATTAAAAAAGTTATATTTCATAGAAATACTTTATCATTCCTTAAATACAGCTACAATGAATATTTCATTTCACTATAAGCTTCTGTTCTTTTTACAGTAAAATTATGAGCAATTTTAATTGATTAAATGTAGTGTTCCGGCTAGGCTTTTTTTGAAGGGCACAGCGCCCTGCCCTTTTTAAAATCGGCAAAATGCGCCCTGCCCTTTTTGAAATGGGCAAAATGCACTCTCGAAAAACGGCAAATTTCGTCAAAAGATCGCCAAAAAACGACAAATTTTGTCAACAGATCGCAGGAAAAACGTGACTTTCGTCAGAGAATCGCATAAAAACGGCAAATTTCGTCAAAAACATTGCAAAAAGCGGCAAATTTCATCAAAAGATCGCGAAAAACGGGAAATTTTGTCAACAAATCGCGGGAAAAACATGACTTTCTTCAAAGAATCGCGACAAAACGGCAAATTTTGTCAAAAACATTGTGAAAAGCGGCAAATTTCCTCAAAAGATCGCGAAAAAATGGTAAATTTCGTCAAAAACATTGCAAAAAACGACAAATTTCGTCAAAAGATTGCGAGAAAACGGCAAATTTTGTCAAAATATCTCAAAAACGACAAATTTCGTCAAAAACATTGCGGAAAACGGCAAATTTCGTCAAAAACATTGCAGAAAACGGCAAATTTCATCAAAAGGTCACGAAAAAACGACAAATTTTGTCAACAGATTGCGGGAAAAACGTAACTTTCATCAGAGAATCGCGTAAAAATGGCAAATTTCGTCAAAAACATTGCGAAAAGCGACAAATTTCGTCAAAAGATCGCGAAAAAACGGTAAATTTTGTCAACAAATCGCGGGAAAAACGTGACTTTCGTTAGAGAATCGCGAAAAAACGGCAAATTTCGTCAAAAACATTGCAAAAAACGACAAATTTCGTCAAAAGATCACAAGAAAACGGCAAATTTCGTCAAAAGCATTGCGGAAAAACGGCAAATTTCGTCAAAAACATTGCGAAAAACGGCAAATTTCGTCAAAAAATCGCAAAATTTATTAATAGATCTCGAAAAAACTGCAAATTTCGTCAAAAGATCGCGATAAAACGCAAATTTCGTCAAAGGGACGCAACCCTCCCCCCCCTTCCCCTTAACACCCTGGGGAAAAAAAAAACTCATCTTATGTTCTCCCAGCTCACCAAGCTTAAAATCCTTATCTTTTTTTTTTTTTTTTTTTTTTCTGCTCTGTTACTCACTTTATTATAGCAAATAATCGATCAAGTAATTTTCCACACCCTCACTCAAAATTGATGCCCACCCCTTCTTTCCAAGCACACGAAATTTAAAGTTAAAACTCTTTTATTTAAATTTTTTTGTCCTATTTTTAAATCTTTAGTAAGGTAACTAAATCAGTCATCTTAAGTTCAAAATTTCTGCTTCCCCCTTAAAATTCATAGTTTATAGGCGGCTAATAATTTTATATCTACATACGTTAACCTAATTACTTACTAGAACCTTAAAATATCAATTTAATAAAAATGTATTTCTATAATTTATGTTACTAAATGTGTGTACAAACATTGATGAGTATATGATGAACAATAATGAGTTTCTTATATTGGTTCCGAATAAGTATACTTTTTTTTTATGAAACAATGCCCTTTTTCGCTGAAACTAGTGCCCTTTTTATGCTTCAATAGTGCTCTTTTTGTGACTAGCACCCTGCCCTTTTTTTTTCTAGAGTGAAGTCTATTAAATGCATAATTAATACTAAATTAACCTAATTAAAATCCTACAAGAAAAACAAATACGTCTTGCCTCCTTACTTCTTAGATCCATGGTTCCTTAATGTTTTCCTTCTTTTTTTAGACACGTGCATAGAAATTTTAATATTTTTATTGTCAAAATAAGTTCTAAAAGTTTCTTCTTATGTAATCAGTTCTTCTGTTAATATTTGAAAATAACTTCATATCTGTGAGATTAAAAAAAAAGTGTAATCCCTAAAAGAAAAAACAGTCATTACGTGAACAAACAGGTCTATTTATGAAGCCAGTACGAAAGTAATGAAATGACTAAATGAAACTATCCAGCTCCATGAATCATGCGAGAGCTGTTGCAAATGGTATGCATTCGTTACTGAGTAACGGTAATCTCTCTGACTTGAAGTACAAAATTGTTAGTTATTAGAGGGATAATTAGAAGGAAGATTAAGTAGATGTGAAAAGATGAGGGTTTGCGGTTGGACTTCGGACTCTGAGAATTCGGTCTCTGTTCTTCTGTATCAGTATCACATAGGGAGATATGGGTGTTCATTTAATCTTTTCGTTACTTTCGCACTGGCATAAGTAAATACCATGCGAATGAAGGTAGCATTTGTAGTTTGTTTCATTTAGTCCTGCAGAGCGTTGATGCAGTAACGAGTCGTAGTCCAAAGTAACGATTCGGTACTTCGTTTCAGAGAGAATACTCGATGACGAATACATATGGTTTGCAACAGTTCTAAAAGCATGATACTTATTGGCATGACTATTAAAGTAACTTAGAATTTTAAGTAGTTCTTTTGGTTAAACCTGAAACAAGTGAGACATTTGGCAGCGTTGAATTTCGCGAGGCAATAAATGAGTTTTTCTTGCTACCAGTTTGTTTCTTACATTTCTTCCACGCCTACTGTGGTTTGTTCTGGAAATTGAGTTGGTTTTTGAGGGAATTGGATTGGTTGGTTTATTATGGTTTGTTCTGGAAACTGGACTGGGTTTTGAGGGAATTAGATTTGATTGGTTGGTTTATTGGGTATCATATAGTCAGATTTGTTGAAATATGCTTGTGGAATGGGTTTTGTGTTTGTCGTATGTCATAGAAGGGTAATTCCTGTGAAATATTTAAAAAAACAAAATATCAGTAATAAAGGTAAGTGAATTTTTGCTGATTTTATTTAATAAGATGTATTTTATGCATTCCAGAGATTGCTGTAAACCGATTTTTGTACGTACATACATAAATTACTGACCGCTGCTTGAATGAATTTCATGCATTCTAGAGATTGCTGCACAGCGAGTTTCATGCATGCAGGGTTTTTTTTTTCAGTTAATGTATGCAAAGCATACATATTGTGTTGTCCTCTAAAAAAAAACTCAAGATGTACTTTATGCATTCCAGAGATTGCTGTAAACCGATTTTTGCACTTACATACATAAATTACTGATCCCTGCTTGAATGAATTTCATGCATTCTAGAGATTGCTGCACAGCGAGTTTAATGCATACAGTTTTTTTTTTTTTTTTTTCGGTTAATGTACACAAAGCATACATATTGTGTTGTCCTCTAAAAAAACTCTTTTTTGAAATTTTCTCTATATGAAGTCTAATAAAGAATGGCTATGATTATGTCGTCTTACACTCATGTACCATTTTAAAAAAAAAAATCCGTTATAAAAAGGAAGTAAGTCACCAAATTTTGGAGATTTTTTCCTTTAATGGTAACCTGGCTATTGTATTAAGTTTTTGGTTTGGAGTCAGCTTGTAAATATGGCTAATCGAAAAGTCGCCAAATATCGGTGCGTGAGTGTGACACATCTGTTCTTAAAGAATTTATAAAAATTACACATGGCTAAATTTTTACAGCTTGTTCTGACTAACATTTTAATGTTGAACATTTTTCATTTTATCACTTTATTAGAAAATGGCAGTCAATTATGCGAGAATTTGAAAAAAACCACTTTTCCAAAAAATAACACGTTACCTGAAAAATACCCACACCTGAGATAATCAGCTGAAAATGAAGCATTTTATTTACATATTAGAATGGTTTAACATAAAAAAAATGATGTAGATCATTCTAAAATTCTATTATAACCAGAAAATCTGTAAAAATGAAGCTCCTGTTTTGCCAGAATTCTGCAGTTGTTAATTTAAATTATTTTAAAACTAAATAAGCACTCCTTAGGTATTTTTAACTATTTTTATCATTCTAAATGAAACATAAAAACAGAACAAAACAAAAAAATTGACTTTAGTGAAATATTTAATGTAGTACTAAGGTATTTTTAGAGAACATTTCACTGTGGGTTTTTTTTAGAGGACAACACAATATGTAAGTTACTGACCGCTGCTTGAATGAATTTCATGCATTCTAGAGATTGCTGCACAGCAAGTTTCATGCATCTAGGCGTGTTTTTTTTCAGTTAATGTATGTGAAGCGTACATATATATAATATGTTACTAATAAAATAATTTAAAAATTTTGAGTTTTACATGTCTGCTTTATATTGTCTGTGAAAATGTTTTTATGTAACAATATTACACATTTTTTAATTAGTTTTATCTCTCAACACCTATAATTTATCTATACTAATATAAATAGATACAAACTAATAGGTATATTATTTTTTTAATGTACTTGTTTAATATAATTGTAGGTTTGTAAAAATGTAGAAATCTAAAATTAACAATAAAAAGTAAAGAAACCATAAATAAATGAATGAATAAGTGAAATACTTCAAAAATGTAAACTACGTGAATCATGGTTAAATTACTAACTAAAAATAAAATGATTTATTAATCGTAATTTCATATATACCGCCCGGATGCAGAACTGTGATACAATGGACCATGATCCATTGTGCCCCGGTTTTGGGTGGTCCATTGTTCCCCATATGGAAGTTTGACAGAAAAAAGTAAAAAAAATAACAAATTTTATATTTAATTATTTTAGCTACATTCAATATAATAGATTATATTAGCTTTTAATTGTGCTGAGCAATGTCTTTCAAATCATAATGCTTTAATGAAAAAAGATTTGTTTTGCTGAAAATATTTACTTCTATCTGCCACAAATCATCTTTCTAGAATAAAATGGCTAATTTGTCAGTTGGGCAGGGCACATAATTTTGTACTTTGATTCACCACTGTAGTTCTATCATCTAAATGCCAAAATATGAAGCATTCAAAAATAGAAATAATACGAATAATAGGGGGTGGTCCGTTGTATCCCGGTCTTCCCTATAGAAATTTTGTTATGTCTCTGCTGCAAATAGCTATCTGAAATTACTATCAGAGTATCATCCTTTCATTAGCAAGATCTCAAGTTCAAATAGGAAATTGAAGCTGCCACTCTACCTTATTATAAAATGTTCTGCCAAGCTATAGAAAATTAGAAAATCTCAGATTACCTAACAAATAAAAATTATCCAAGTTTATATATTCATTAGGTAAATGCAGATTAACTTAAGCAATTATTGTTATCCACATATTTCTTTGTTTTTTTTAATGCTTTGTCAATATAATTAAAATTTTATGTACCCTAACCACCCTTTTTCTACACGAAGATTGTTTTAACATTTACAATTTGACATTTGAAAGGTTTTATCAGGTGTGGTGGTTAATAATTCTTAATTTTTTCATTAAAAAAAAACACTTATAATTTGGGAGAAAGTTAAGAAAAGGTTTATTCAAAGTATGTGCCATCGTTCACTGTACATTTTCCCCATCTCTCTAGCAAGTTGTGTATGGCCTCCTAGAAAAACCATGCATCTTTTGAGGTGGTCCAGTCATCAAGCCATTTTTCGACATATTTGTAATTGTTGAAGTGTATCATGTGGAGAGCACGCGAGACATTGATGTAAACTTGTTGTAGTCAGGAGGGGATCAAGTCTGGTGAGTATGGCTGGTTGGGCAAGAGTTCTCAGCTGAGTGTAGAAATGGTGTTTCTGACTGTTTTCGCTGTGTTTGATGGGGCATTGTCGTACTGCAAAATCACTTTTCAGTCCATTCTGGTTGCTGCTTTATCAATGCGTGGTTCAAATTGATCATTTGTTGATGGTAGCAAATGGTATTGTTTCATCAAGTTTCAGAAGCTCATGGTACACAATACCCTTCTGATCCCACCAAATGCACTGCATTATCTTCTTTCCAAATGAATTCGGTCTTGCATTTGATGTCCATGGTTGTCCTGGGTCAACCCTTGATTTTCTGCATTTTGGGTTCTCGAAATATATCCATTTTTCATATCCAGTCATGATCCAATGCAAAAAAGTCTTTCTTTCATGCCAATAAAGCAAAACTTCCTATACCATTTTTCACTTTTTCATCTGTCTGTCATTCAGCTGATGAGGTATCTAGTTTCCTGCCTTCTGGATCTTTCCCATGGCATGCAGATGATCACAAATGATTCGGTGACCAACATTTAAGCTCTCCGCCATTTGTTGTTAAGTTTATTTATAGTCTTCATCCAATAATGCTTGCAATTCAACATCATAAAATTTTTTCGGTTGACCTGAGTGTTCTTTATCTTTAGAGTCATCTTGCATTGAGACGTTACCATAAGTTTTCACAATTATACGATGGCTTTCACTCGCATTTTTCTTTTTTGATTGAACAATAAAAGCTGTATGTGTGCCTGCTTTACATGCTCTTTGTCTCGAAACTGGACATGTTTACCACACTAAAAAAATATGACACTAACTCGAAATCGCATCAATGTTGTTTTGAAAGGTACTGTCATAGCTACAAATTGACATAAGAGGTTAGACTGTGAACTAACCCTTGTTTCCAGCACCATCTCTTGAAAAAAATTAAGATTTATTAACTACCACATCTGGTAATAGAAAGTATCCCTTGCAAATGTTAAAAGATTAATCTATGGATATTACATGGAATTAAAAAAAAAAAATCAGTATGTGTGACAATGACCTAAATAAATACTTTTATTTAAAAAAAAAAAAAAAAAAAAAGCTATAAATTTGTGATACATTTTTTTAATTTTTTGAGTTTCATGTTGTTTTTAAATTTAGTTTTACTTTAAACTTCTGTTACTTGATGTTGATATCTCTTCTTTTTTTTTAAATAGATTTTTTTAACCTTGATGCATCATTTTTTGAAAAGTCTTTTCCTGCTCGTGATGGCAGGACCAGAGATAATCATCTTGATGCAAGTGAAGTTCTGGCAGCTGCTTTAGAGCAGATGGATGATATAATAGCTTGTAAGTATCTTTTAAATTCTAGTAATTATATTAATAGTCATAGGTGTAATACATTGATGCACTGAGATTTGTATTCTATATATATAATATTATATGATGTATATATTAAGAAATAAGGTTACAGAGAAACCTATTTTTGTTGATAAAGAAATAAAATGCTTTATTCTCCTTCATATGTTTTCAAAATGTTTCTGTGGTAGAATATTTTGTTTTCAATATTAACTTTATTTATTAATCAGAATATTAACTTAATATGCTTAAACAATTACTTAAAAGTAACTTTTGAAGTAAAATTCTTAAAAGCAAAGCACCAATGTTCAGGAGAGAACCAAAAACATTCTGCCAACTTAAAATCTACCGGTGTCTGAAACCTGCACAGACTCTTAGGTATAAACAGTAAGTGTATTTACTTAAGTTTAGGAGATTGCATTTATCTATTAACATTGTCCAGAAATTAAATTTTACTGTCAGGTTAAATAAATGAACTTAAAAAAAATCATGGCAAAACTCGTTTTTGGAAGTAGTTTTAAGTGGATGTAGGTGTGATTTGTGTGAATTCAATAATATTTTATAAAATACATTAATGTGTTGTTGTGCGATTTATCAGTAGAAAACATTAAAAATCAATAAAAATTATGAAGTTGCAACATTTTTTAAAGTGAGACATAATGTTAGATTTCATGCAGTCCCTATAGAGGCTAAAGCAAAAGTTTTTCTTAAAAATAGAACATATACTAATTGAAATAAATAGCAAGCTTTTTAGTGTTACTATTATGTATCTATTTCCTTTCTGTTACTATTCTTATTTTTACACTGATGTCCAAAAATTAAGCGGCAGTGACAGATTTTTTCGATTTTAGACGTTTTGTTGAATATCTATCGAAATTCTTTACGAATTATTCTTGAACTTCAAGAATGTAAACAACATGTTTGACTAATTTTCAGTGAAGATTTTGTCACAAGGACAATTAGAGCGGCAGAGGGGGGGGGGGGGGCAGTAATAATTTTAATAATAAAATAATATTTGCGATCACCCAAATAACAAAAAATGCTGAAAATGGTCTGTCACTGTAGCAAATGACTATGTAAGTCCTGTTCAACATTTGTGTAAGTATAGCACATATATTTGTGACAATGTTAACATTTCTGTGAACAATTCAAAAGTTTTTGAGTTTTCAAACAAATTTAACACCACATTCTGAAAACTTGACAAAGAACAGTAGAAATAGTATACTACAATTAAAATATTAATACAGTAATCCCTTAACATTCGCGAATTTTGATTATTCGCGAACATGAAAATGCGGAAAACTTAACATTCACGAGAATCTGACTTGATTATTCGCGATTTTTTTAAATTATATCTTTGCTTTTTCAGATTTTACAGTGGTTAAAGATTGTTTCCCTGTGTTTTCTCAGTATGTATTTACAAATCAATTTTCAATTGTCTGCTGAAAAAGGAGCGAGTGTTGTAGGAAAACAAAATAATAACAGCAGCAGAATACTCATTGCAATGGGGATATTAAAAGTAGTAAGGTGACGGCATCTTCAATCTGTTAGTTTAAAATGTGCAGGTTCTCGTAGAGATGGAGCTGAAGCTGCACTTAGAAAATAAAAGTATCTCCGATGCATTTAGCTGTACTTAAATAACGTATTTTAATATTGTATCGCATACTGGCCTACTAATATACAATATCATCTCTTTGCGAATAGAGAGAGTTGAAATTACTTTATTAAAAAAAAACCTATGCTTTTTAGCTGTAATATTTCTTTAGTCACTTAGTTTGAATTATATCCATTAAATAAAATTCATATTTATGAACATGTCTGTGCATTCCCCTTCTACATATATGTTATGCATAAAGTATAGTTAAATAAATATTTTCTTTTGTTCTTTAAAATGCTGTGTCACACTAATTAAAATTGTTGAGAACGTAACTCCTTTTTTAATACAGAGAGATAGACTCAACATTCGCGGATTTGACATTCGTGAGGTTTTCCTGGAATGTAACCCTCGCGAATGTTAAGGGATTACTGTATATTGAATATTTGATGAGGTATGGTTATTTGTATTAAATAAATTTTAACTGCACATGTGCGAACTACAGCAAAGATTTTATTTTGTCATGATTTGATAGTCAATACTATAGAGCAACTCATGTAAAAAGACGTCAAATATCGTTAAAACTTAAAAATATAGAATTGACTACCAAATCATAGAAAAAAATATTTGGTATAGTTTGCGCAGGTGCAGTTAAAATTTATTTAATACAAATATCCATATGTCATCAAATATTCAATATATTTATCTTTTAATTGCATTATACTATTTCTACTCTTCTTTGTCAAGTTTTTGGAAAGTAGTATTGAATTCGGCTGAAAATTCTGCATGCTATAAAAATAAAAAATTGAATTTTTCACAGGAATGTTAATATCTTCAAGAATATGTGAGCTATTCTTACGCAAATGCACAAAAATGTTCAACAAGACCTACATAGTCATTTGCTACAGCGATGGATCATTTTGAGCATTTTCTGTTTCTTGGGGAAACACAAATATTTTATTATTAAATTTATTATTACCCCTCATTTTTTTGGGGGAGTAAATCTTCACTGAAAAACATGAAGTCAAACATGTTCTTAACATCCTCAAAGTTCAAGGGCAGTTCGGGCATTTCCTCATGAATTTCAGTAAATATTCGACAAAACGTCTGAAATTGAAAATGTCTGGTCACTGCCCCTTAATTTCTGGACATCAGTGTAAATATAGCAATGAAAGGCTGCTATTGTATGCTTTTTCTTTTGTCTGTATTTGATTTCTCTTCTCCCCTCCTTCCAATGTAATAATCTTGTCTTTTTGTGATTGAAATATGCAAAATTCTGATGTCTTCTGAACCTCTGCTCTCAAGCTGTGTGGATTTTTTATCCTCCACTGCAGCGTTTCCCAAAGATTTTTTTTTGTTGTTGACCTGTTTCTGCACCCGATAAATAATGCATTTGCTCTTAATATAACTAAAAAATATAAAAAAATTGGTTAAAGTTTTCAATTTTTTCAAATATTAAATATATATATATAGAGAGAGAGAGAGAAAGAGTTTAATCATATGTTTTAAGTTTTATTAAAAAAAAAAAAAAAAAAAAAAAAAAAAAAAGACGTCCCTTGAACCAAGGCGTCTGTGTGTGCTACACACTTTGCACATGCCACGGACCAGCTCAGTGTATATATATTATATTAATTATGTGATTAAATTCACTGTAATTTATAATTTGTGGTCAATTCAGTTCTCACTGCCCACTCAACAACACAAAACTTTCTGGCATTTATGGTCTCATCTTTTAACACAAAAGCATGATACTTGCGGGCACGATTATTGAAGTGGTTTGTAATAGTTTTTTTTCATTTTCTGATAAATGAACTACATCTCGAATTATAAGCAATTGTTTCAGGACGGCAGTTTTTTTTTTTCATGTGTTACTGCATCCAGAAATTCGATTCAAAACTCCAACTGTAACAGCATTTGCTGAAAAATCTTTTTCCTTTACAGAAAACTAAAACAGTTCAATTACATAGTTTCTTAAGAAGAGCCCTTTCTAATTTGATATGTTTGCAAACAAAAATGAATCACAAAGTGCGTCAAAGTAGCCAGTTTGGATTTGAGAACTGACTTGAACTATGAAAACTAGAAGTGTTCAAAGCTTTCAAATGTTTACAGGGATTTGGTCCTGGTGTGGTTATTTAATGAGTCTTTTGTTGTGCATATGACATGAGTCTTGCAGTGAAAGAAGGGAAAAGCACCCTTTCATCTTAATGCGTCACTGTACTTGACAAACATTTTTTAAATTCTGATTGGATGAGTCCTTCCATGTCAGTTCAGGCAGGCATGTAACCCACCATCACAGATTTCAATGATACTGGCTGTGTTTGTTCTTATTATTAAGATATAATTGTTAGTAAAATCTTTTGCTCCTAGGTGAATTAGTTTTTGCAGAAAATTTATCAAAGTTTTGAAAAATTGTCATGAGTTGGCATTCTAGACCATTTGGTTTTTAAAGGTAGTGTATCAAAAATATAGCCATATTTCAATATCTAATCAAGAAATTATTTTCAAATACTTTATGCAGGATAAATAGGATGCATAGATTATGGGAAAAAATTACTGTTACGCTTAAAGTATTTTAAGTGTTTAAATTTTTTTAAAAATCTTTAAAATCGTGATTTTTTTATGAAAAATAATGAATTAACTAAAAATGCATTAGCAACCAAAGGCGGAGGTGCTAGTAAATTTATTTTTGTTATCAATTGTAAGTAAAAGTATTTTTTACTGGATTATAAAATAAAAATAGTGGGATTTTGGATGCGTTTAGTACTATTTCACATTTTAAAAATGTTTTGTGTGGCATTCCAGATCAAATCACCCAGAGTAATTCCATGCCAGGGTGTTCAGGCATGTAATCTGCCATCACATATTTCAGTCAAACAAGGTGTGTTTTTTGTTAATATTAAGACATAATCACCATTACTTGTCATGTTCCTTTGTTAAATAGTTTTTGATTAGTTGTTTTCATTTTATGTATGAGTTGTTCATTTTATTAGCAAAAATTACAGTGAGCTTAATATGTTAACTTCTATGACACCTTTAAGGGTTAGGACATATACATCCCAGTGGCCAATTTTTTTACTTGTACCACTTTTTGAAAAATAATCTCTGCCATACATTTATACTAGGCTCCTTTCAAGAGAAATCTACCACAAAGAAAAATCTTTATAAATTGTGCTACTATTGAACATAAAAATAGTCTCCATCTTCCATCCCTGGCTCATAATCAAAGGGTTAACAAAACTGATTGATTAATAACCGTCTGCTACCAAAACCAAAAGATTAACAAGCATGAAATCAGCTGCCGCACGAGTGTGACTTATTGAGCTTCGTTATAAAACCAACCTTGGTGCTATTGAGATAGGCATGTCTTAGTGAAACTTTCACCTGTACTTTAATAATATGTAGCCTTTTATACTTTTTCTTTTCACCTTTTAAAATTAAGATAAACAATTTCAAAATTTTGTATGTAGTTAAATACTGTAATTAAACATTTCTTTAATTAAAAAAATATATTAAGAAAACATGTATCTCTAATAGCCTGACGATATAATACAACATAATATTGACATTATAGCAGATGATAAATTTTCACAGTACTATTGGATAACTTTTTTTTATTTTAGGATCTTATTTACATATCATCATAAAATTTTGCACATGTATTCTCATTTAGTGTATTAAACAATATTTATTTACCATAAAATCCCGATTGTAAACCCCTCCTCGAAAGTAAGCCCCCTCCCACTTTTAAGCAATTTTGATTTTCTTTTCCATTCCCAAATATAAGCCCCTCCCAACACCCACACTTTTTTTGCACAAAAAAATTATATAAAAAATCCAAGGGGGAGAACTTTTAATATTTTGACTTTTTTGGCAGATTTCCGCTTATGTTTTATGTAATGTTAATAACACCTCCCTTACATGAAATGTCTGCTTCCTTTCTCTGTGGTCTCTGCCCTTAGCAAAACAAAAAGTTTAAAATCTTAGAATGCTTAAATTCTTCTATCCTTCTTCCTACTCGCTAGAAACGTAAGTAAAAAATCAGTCCTCTAAACTACAGTCTCTCCCTCCATCCAAAATTTATGCTTTCCCCTCCCCCTTCATCATACAAAGTTTAAAACCATTAAAAATCTTTATAATAAAAATATTACCCAGTCAAACTGATGGCATTGAGCTCACAGGCGATTCACACTAATTGTATATTATACTCTTATTTCAAAGAATGCCCCTTAAAAAAAGAAAATCGACTGTAAATCAGTATATCAAATTTGAAGCAAATTGGTTAATTCTGCATAAAAACCCATTTATCTAAATTAAGGAGAGGTATTAGCTCCCGTTCCCCCTTTATACTTAAGCAATGAATCCCCAAAACTAATCGGGGAAGCGCCTTATCAGAATGGACCTGTATACTAAATTTCAAGCAAATCGGATAATCCTGCATGAAAAACCTATTTATCTAAATTAGGGGGGTGGTAGCCCCGTTCCCCTTCTTTATACTTAACCAATGAACCCCCAAAACTAACCAGAGAAGTGTCTTATCAGAATGAACTTATGTACAAAATTTGAAGCAAATCGCATATTTCTATCAAAAGTTATCGCATTACGTACATACATACAGAACCTGCAGGCACATTATCTCTCAGGCTTTGATAGCCTGTGAGCTAAAAAAAATATGCTCTATCTGTTGCTCTCTAGTAACAGGAATTAAATAATCAGCCAAGCCAATTAAATTATATCTCTACCTTCCCAAAAGTCTGCTTTCCCCCCAGCAAAAAACATCTTTTAAAACTCTATTTTAAAAAATTCTTCTGACCTATTTGTTGCTTTCTGTTAACAATAAGGAAATAATCAATCATCCAAATTACCTCCCTCTTTCTCTCCCTCTGAAACTTATTCTCCATCCCTCCCTTTTCTCTCAGGTTACAAAGTTTAAAATATTTAAACTTGTTATTAAAAAATATACGCTATATTTGTTGCTGTCTAGTAACAATAAATAAATAATCAACCATTTCAATTATCTCTCTACCCCTTTCCCAAAATGTCTCCTTCCACATCTTTGCAACCCCCAAGCAAAAACAAAATCTTCTGTTTTATTTGTTATTCTCTATGAACAATAAATAAACATCAAATCATCTAAATTACAAACCCCTTCCTTCGAAATTCATATTTCTCCCTCATACCCCACCCAGAATACAAAGTTTAAAAATTGTAAAACGCTTATTTGAAGAAATCTTCTGTCCTATTTCTTGCTCTGTAGTAAAAAAAAACAAGAACGAAAAATCATGCGTCAAGCATAGATTATGTAACACTTTCCAACGCTTCCAAAATAATTTTACGAATCATACTCTTTAATAAGCTAAAAGATAACATCTGAGTAATCCGAATACTTTTATTCAGCCCTGTATAGGATCTATAGATTTGTATATATACTACATAGGATGCTAAATTTTAGTTCAGTTAGGAAACACGTAGCACAGTTTAAAATTCTCCGTCTGGAGTTAAATAATACGGAAATGTGTTCCCGAACTTTTGTGCTTCCCTGTACAGGATCTACAGAATTTATACACACCACGTAATATACAAAAAGCGATTTAAAATTAAAATCTCATTCAGTAACTTAAAACGCACTTGCAGGAATTAATGTTAACATACAGTAGAGAATTCTTTTGTGTGTCCCTGTAAATGAACGATGACTGCTATACACACAATAATCTGTAGTAAGTCTCTTGTAATGAACCTTATATAAATTTCAATGCGTTTAAAATAGTGAAACATTATTTAAATAAACCGCAGACGATTTTTCTCCATAGACGTAATGTAACGGAATTCTTTTGACTGTCCCTGTAAAGTAAGTATAAGTGCTATGCACACCCTATTCCATATTAAGCTTCTTCTAATGCACCTTAGTGATATATATAAATTTCAATGCGTTTAAAATAGTGAAACATTATTTAAGTAAACCGCAAATGATTTTTCCCCATAGACCGCAATGTAACGGAATTCTTTTGAGTGTCCCTGTAAAAAAACTATAAGTGATACACACTTCCGTTGAAATAGGGAACATGCTATAGATAACGATTATAACATATAAAAATTGCAGGGCAATCCGAGCATATTTACGGGAGTTAGAGCACGGCCAGACGGCAGACGGCCAGACAAACCGAAGTCATAAACACTTTTCAACTAGGTTGGAAAGTGTTAAAAAAGAAAATCTATTACCTAAATTTTCTTTCTATTCCAAAACTGTCTGCCCTCCCCCCCCCTCCACATACACATGCAAAGATTTAATCTCTAAAAATCTGCTGTATTTGTTTCTCTTTAGTAACAATAAATGAATAATCAGTCATCAAAATTACCACCCTTTCTCTCCAAAGTTCCACTTCCCCATCGTCCCTTCACCCAGCAAATAGTTTAAAATCTTCAATATTAATTTTTTTTAAAATGCTGCCGTATTTTTTTATTTTGCAGTAAGGTAACTCATCTCATCATGTCATACAAGTATCACTCATATAAGATCATCACCCCATTTGAAATTTTTGTTCTGTCCTTTCCTACCAAGGGGGATGGGGGTGGATTTCTAAATATGTGGGAAGAAAGGAAAAATTTACATCTTTTTTGCAGTTTGGCTGTTCTCATTTCTGAATCATGTGTATATTTTATGTTTTAAAATAAATATGTTTTTTAAAATAACTCCCCTCTCCCATTAACAAAATATCAGTTGTAAAAACAGCCAAACTACAAAAACCTTCCTTCCATGTCTAGAAATTCACCTTTTTTTGTGGTAATGGGGAATGGAAATTTAAGGGGGAGAATTAGATGATTATTTATTTATTGTTGTTACAAAGTAACAATACATCATTAAAATCTTTTTAAAATTATTTTTTTTAAAAAGATTTTTTAAGTTTGTGTGCTTCGGGAAGGTAAAGGGAGATTTTTTTTTTTTTTTTTTTTTTTTTGGGGGGGGGGGGGGGTTGTGCATGAGTGAAGCAGTTTAGATAATTATTTATTGTTGCAAAGAAATTATAGAAGAACAAAAAAAAAAGGCTTTAAAGTGTATATTGCAGGGGATTTTTTGGGGGGAGAATAATTTAGATGATTATTTATTTATTGTTACAAGTTACAACAAAATCACAAATACAAGAGAAAAAGAATTTTAAATTTTGTGAGACGCATTTAGAGAGGGGGAGGGGGGGGGTCTTCATGAGATAAGGTTGGGAGGGCAGGGGTTGAGAAGCAGAGATTTTTGGAGGAGGGAATTATTTAGGTGGTAGATTATATTTATTTGTTGTTATAAGTTGAAAAAGAAATTTTAAGTTACAGAGGTAAAGGTTAAACTATGTGCTTTTTGGTACTAGAGGAGTGGGGGGCAGGGGGTAGCAGTAATTTTGAGAGGTATTTAGATGATTGATTATTCATTGTAACAATAAAATAAAAAAATAAGGAAGGAAAACATAACAAAAATGATTTTTAAAGATTTCAAATTTTATGTGGGGATTTTAAGGAGGGGGGAAGGATTCAGATAATTCTTTTTCTTTTTAAAAAATTTTTTAAAGCGAAAATCTGTCAAAATATGGAAGATTCTGAGATCCTCAGAACACATCCATCGAGACGAAATAAATGAAGAAAGCTATGGCAAGTTTTTTTTAGGCAAAGATAAAGTCATGTGACACATGGATTTCTTTCTCTTGCCAACATTTGCCCGCATCTTTCGTCCATGGATTTATATAGGGTTGCCTCCAAAACAAACGCATAGGCAATTTTGTTTTTTATTTGGTAAAGTAATAATGGTGATGAATTGCAGTGCATATGGATGTAATTCAAGATATGTCAAAGGAGGAGGCATAACCTTTCATATGGGAATCTTACATTTATTTTAAAAACTTGTTTTCGTTAAAATAATAATTCATACTTGAAGCAATGTCATTAATTTATAATGATTGGTATTTTGTCCTGTAACTGAAGCAAATCGGTTTTTTAAACGAAATATTTTACAATAATATATGTTGGGAAAAACAGACATTGGGAAACAGACATTTTTGGAGAAAACAGATGTTTTCCTCAACTGTAACTCCAAGTATTCTTATATCTCATTTAACTTATTTAACTTATTCAGTTCATTCAACCTTTTCAATCTGTTTACTTTTAGTTTCATTTATTTATATTCTTAGATAAGTATATATAATTTCAGTCTCATATTTTATTTCCATTAGTTAATCTTTCAGTACAATAACTTAAGTTTCACTTATGACAGTATATTTTATTTAAAGTATTTGGATATGTTTTTAAATTAAATATCTTTATATCTACTTGCTATTTGGCCATATTAATTGTTCAACTCTCCAAGCTTTTCCATTCCCTTTCTTACTACCGCATCACGTTTTACTTACACAGACATCACAGCAGCTTGTTTACATTTTGCTAACTGTCCATCCCAGAGCATCGGTCTATCTATTACGTCACAGATCGAGAGAGGTTACGGCGGCTGATGGCAGATGTCGTTGATAATCTGTCTTTACCTGCATTCTTCTCCATGACTGTGACAGATCGTCACTGAACTTTCTAGACATCGGTAGTGACGTTTTTGCTGCGGGATGAAGGATTGCATAATGATAGCTTACACGAGGCAGTATGTATTTATAGTTGACTTGCTGATTGTTCGATAGCTTGCTTGCTTCGTCTCATCTTGTGTTTTTATCTCGCTTGTGGCTTATTGATGTTAGTGTCAGAGATGTATTAAAATGAGCTATATCTTTTAAAGTGATGTCCTGTGTTTTAATCCTAAAGTGTTTTAAAGATGATACTAAGTTTGACGTGATGCTGCAGTCTGGATTATACAGTATAGAAAGTTATTCATCTGTGGTTTATTGGTGATTGTATTTTTAGAGAAGTTTTTATTGCTGGTCAAGATTTTAAATATCGTCCATTATATTTCAAAAGCTTTTAACTCTCATTTGATGGCAGCTAACGACATGTTCTATTTTTATCCTTTTTTCTTTTGTTGAAATGGACTTTTATATTAAGTAAGTAATGGGTCATTCCATGGTAACTTACGTTACCTTTAGAATAATTTTCTCTAGTAATTTTCATAATATAACACCAAAAAATATTGAAAATGTAATGTTGATATGATTTGTTAATTAAACCTATCCAAAGCGAAATTTGGATGAAACTTACCTACCTTTAGTGCTATTTTTTTAACACTGGCCATTATATTTATTATGGTAACTTACGTTCTTTTTGTCAGAAACGTAAGTTACCATAGTAAATATAATTTTTAGCATTCAAGAAATAGTACTAAATTTAAGTAACTTTTATCCAAATTTAGCTTTGTTAGGTTTAATTAACAAATCATATAAACATTACATTTTGAATATTTTTTTGTGTTATATTACTAAAATTACTGAAGTAAATTATTCTAAATGTAACATAAGTTACCATGGAATGACCCTAATGACATATTTCTCTTTTTGCCAGATCTCGTGTTTTTAAACTTTGCTTTTGCTTTGTAAAGCTTACTGATTGATGTCAGACTAGAACGGCAGTTCATATTAATGTTGACTCTATGTGTCTGTATACATGCATCAGCAATTTCGGTACTTAGCTTTCTTGCTTATCCATGCTTCATTATCGGAATTGCTCATTACCGTTTTCACCATTGTTGACACCAAATTCGGTTGTTTGTTTTGGGTCACTGTGAATGGTACTTTACAATCCGTGTTCTTAATGTCATTTGGACTGTAGCTTCTGTCTGCTTGAAGGTCCCTGAATTGGCATGTTTTGCCTTGGCAGTTACGGGTTTTTAGCTTTCTGGAAGTCTGTGCATTGCATCTATGGCTGTTACCAGGCAAGTTATAAAGTTGGAGTTGTGTTTGAAGTGTTGGAAATATTGAGTCTGGTAATGGGGGAGAGATGTGATATTTTTAGTTTAAATATAAGTTTAATTTGTTTTTCATTTACAGAAGCTCTTTAAAGCTAATAAATAATGTTTTTACATGTTTAAATTGAATCATTTACTGAACTCTTAAATGTAAGTTAAATATCCTTTTATGCTAATTTATTATGTTAACATTTGACCAAAAGTAATTTAATTTATTTCATTTAAAGTTAAGATCATGATTCATTTAAATATAAAGCTGAAATCTTTTAAAGTAATTTAATAAACAGTTTTTCAGATTTAAATATTTTTCCAAATTCTTTTGGTGCTCCAGTTTATCTTATTGAACTATGAGATGTTGATTTGAAGGATTAATATAATTAGAGTTAGATTTTAGCTTTCTGTTTTAACTGATGGAAAACATGATTTCCAAGATTATGTTGAAAAGTCACATCATACATATGTTCGTTATTATTGGAGATGTCTTTATTTTAAACTATTTTTAATTTGTTTTATTTGTTAATAAAATCTTTGGTCAAGTTTAATCTATTTGTCTGGTATTCTTTCATCAAACAATATACTAGATTGATTTTCAGTTACAATCATTTTAAACTTGGGAGAATGTGAGTATATACGCACCACATGTGCTTATGCTCTGCTACTCCCATTTAATAGTAAATAACCTTTTGTATGATTGATAACTGTTTTTTTAAAAAATAATAATTCATACTTTGAAGCAATGTCACTATTTTATAATGATTGGTATTTTGTCCGGTAAATGAAGCAAATCAGTTTTTTAAACAAAATGTTTTACAATAATGTATGTACATTTGTTGGATGTCAGTTATATAAGTTTTAAATCATAATGTTATTACTATGCCAAATTGTAATTTTCTTTCCTTGTGCTATGTATTTATATTTCAGACTACTGTAAATGTTTATTAAATTATTTGTAATGTTCCGGTATAAATAATTTTTAAATGTGTATTTATTTTAAAAAATGAGTATTTAAAAAAATGATAAGTTTTTCAAGAAATTATCATTATAAAAAAGAAACATTTTTAAGAATTTAAGAAACTGAGGAAATAGTTTCAACATATCATCAATGTTATAATATAAATAAGCACAATTTTTAGCATCAAACGACAATTATTTTCATTATTCCAAAAAGAAAAAAAAAAAGTTATACACATAAAATACCAGGACAATTATTGCTTAGACTAACGAAAAAAAAAAAATTATTTTAATACTAACGTAAATTTAAAATTTTCATTCATAATCATAGTATTAAGATGACATAAAGATGACACTAACTGCTTAATCCTATTTTGAAATGTAGAGGTTTTAAATAAATGAAGAAAATAGCATTTTGCAAATTTATTATAGAATGTTTTCTTGGTTTATTTATATGACAAGGGTGCTCTGCCTGCTATGAATATGCTGGCAAACCCCCATCTACACCTATCAAACTCTAAAAACATAAAAACATGCTAATTTGATCTGTTTTAAAAATATTACCTGATAACAGAAGATTGAATTATATTATCTCGACTAGTGACAATCTCCTGTAATCAGGTTGCCATTCATATCCTTTTGACTGGGGGATATTTCAGTTCACAAGGCCGCATCCACTGCTGTCGTGGTAGTTGTTTTCGTGATTAAGTAAGATCTATCTCTCATTTGAAAATCAGCTTGAACAAAATGGTTAAGTAAAAAATGTTGCTTCCTCTTGGAATTTTATGAAGTTTTTTTACAAGAAATCTCTGGGTACAACTAAACATGAATTTCACTATTTTTTTTTTAAAAAGCAGAATGCATTTTGCCAATTTAATAAAGGATAGGGTGCCGTGCCCTTAAAAAAAAAGACTTAGAAGGAACAGTAAGTAATTACAAAATTAATAGAAACTGCAAATAAGTAATTTCAATTGGTTAGTAGCACAAATAACAAAACAAATATTTGCAAATTGTTTTGCATTTGTACTGTTAATCGCCTAAACTCAAAAACATATGTGTATGATGAAAAAATTATGAAAATGAGTTCCTCATTCATGCACACATACAGATACAGAATAAATATAAGAATAGCCAGCTATATCTGAAATTCTCAAAATATTAAATAGCAGCATTTTTCCTTCTCAGTGGGGATTATTAACATTTAGCATTTTAATTAAAAAAAAAAAAAAAAAAAAAACACATCCTTTTAAACCTGTTGTTCCTAAAGATGCTTAACCTAATATGCTAATTAAGGTTTTTAATAAAAATAATTGTTTTGATTCAAGTTGGACTTTATTCATGAACTTTAGACATCTTCACTTTAACAGACTTTAGTTTTTAAAATAAGTTACATACAGAGTTCCTATACTAATAACAGTTAGCTAAACAGATGTGGTGATTGCTCCTCCAGCAGTGGTAGCAGAACGTGGTTGATACCATGTCTCTGTTTGTCAACAGTCAATAATTTTTTTAACCCTCAATTTTTGAAAGTGTATAAAGATATCTTCATATTTTGAGCAGATGTTTTCTTTTCCCAAGTTAAACCATGAAAACTATAAAGAATGGAAGTATAGTATAGACCTGTACCTAATAAGTCAGGCTCTACAAGATAACATATCTGATAAAATTGTTGATGAAGAGAATGTTACTGGTGCAGCAGCTGATCGAGTAAAAAATAAATTAAAGGAGGGAAAGGCACTAGCCATTATATGCCCAAGCATAAGAGAAGATCTTAAAAGTATTGTTTATGAAGCTTATTCACCTTCAGAAGCATTGAAACCAGGGCTGTGGAATCCGTGGCAAAAATGACAGACTCTGGCTCCTGAAATTTTAAAGGATCCGACTCAGACTCCGTAATGGCTAAAGTACAAGCCTGTTGGATGGGTTTCTATTATTCAGATTGCTTCATTGCTGCCATTTGTTTTGAAATGGTAATATTTGCTTTATTAAATTTGTCATTAAATAAAGGTAATTACTATTTAAAAAAAGTGGTCGTAATCAAGCAATCAGAATAAAAAAAAATACTCAACTGGCACATTCCTTTTTGACCTTCAAACATGTGATGTGCATATTGACCGATTATGTTTTTTTTTGTTTGTTTGTTTCATTTCTTCAGATGAATAATGGGTGTAAGTTGCAATAAGTAGTCAAGACCAGGAACCAGTTACTGTAATGGCAAACTTCCAACAGTATTTTAGTAGTATAAAAATGTTCACCTTTTTTAAATGCAGATTTTTTTTTTTTTTTTTTTTTTTTTTATAGGGCAAAAATACTCATAAAATGCCTGTGGAACTTTGCTCCTGCATTAATCTGCTTTGGTCAAGACTGAAAATATTTTGAACCCCCCCCCCCCCCCTCTCCCAGATACTCTATGTGCACTCACACAAAAACACAGTGTGCATTAAATTTTATGTGTGGTAAAATTTAATATGTAAAAACTGTATGTAAAAATATTTATATGCATGTTAATTGTAATCTTAAATTTAAATTTGAAAGTATCAGATAGAAACAACAGTTTAAATCTGATAAATCTCCAAAATTTACTTTAAACAACACACACAAAGATCTATCAGTTGAATCCAAACAACATATATTATGCTGGCCTGTCATTTTAAGGCCATAACCAAAATATTTTATGCCAAATATGGGGTGGGTAACACCAAATATATATATACCAAAATATGTGCAAAAGGATGTTTAATTTTGGTTTTATATCCATTCTTGCAGACCCCAAAAATAGGTGAAAATTTTACAATTTAGGCATCATTTGGAGTCTCCAGAACCCGAAAAATTATGAGGGAATGCAAGAAATATAAAAACAAAAATTTTACTATTTTGGCATTCTGTTCTCACAGCTTTGTAAAAAAATAGCAAAAATTTTTAATTTTCTGCATTATTAATTGTAAAATTTTGGGTCCTGCAAACCTGAAAAATCCAAATATTGAAATGTAAGAAGAAAACAAAATGGAAATTTTACTATTTTGGATCCCATGATTTAAAAAAGAAAATACAAAAAGTTGCTATTTTGGAGTTATTTTGTGTTCTCTAGACCAGAAAAATTTCGATGTAAGGAAGAAAAATAAAGATGAAAATTCTACTATTTTAGAAATAATTTGGGTTCTAGAAATTCGAAAGAAAAGGTGAAAATTTTATATTTTTGGCATTAAACTTTATAATTTCAGCTTTATATTGGGTCTAACATTTTCACTAATTCATCATTATTTCAGGCACCGCAGACTCAGGGAGAAAATTTACAATTTCGGCGTTATTCCTGGACCCACAGACCCGAAGAATCTGAGGGAAACAAGAAAAAAAGGGGGTGAAAGGTTTCTATTACAATGATATTTAGAATTCTGTAGACTCAAAAAAATAGAAAAAATTTCCGATTTTCACATTACCTTGATTTCTCCAAACCCCAAAAAACTGAGAGAAAGGACTATATACTAAATGTAAAATATAGTGTTTTCAATTAAAAGTAGTTTTCATATATGCTGTATACTTGACAGTATATTGGGCTTCTTTAACCTGGTTTGCCTAGTATTTATAGTCCAAAAATAATCGAGTTTATAAATTTAAAATTACATAGAATTAGTTTAATTTCACTTCAAACTGTCCAAAAAAACAAGCTGGAGTCTGAGTCGACCTGTTTTTAGTGACTCTGACTCACTCTTTTACCCAAAAATGAGCCTGACTTTGACTCCACAGCCCTGATGGAAACTAAGAAAGTTAGTGAATGAGCCTGTTTCAAGAGCAAGAGTTGCCAGATTGAGAAGAAATTTTATGAATATAAGGTACAACCCAAGTGAATCTGAGTAATTACTTCAACAGAATAACTCAAGCTGATAAAGACCTTAAACAGGCAGGAAAACAACTTGCAGATGATGAAGTGGCTTTCCAGATCCTAGAAAATTTACCTGTTAGTTATGAAAGCTTGGTTACTTAACTATATAGATTGTCTGATGCTGAATTTACTGTTGCAGGGATGCCACTTTTCCGCCAAATGGTGGATTTCTGCTTTTATATATTTTTTATCAAATCCATGATTTTTGCCATAATTCTGTTTTATTTACCACTTTTTTTCTTTTGTTTATTGCCTATAATAAAAAATATGCATTAAACATGGATGCCACTTTTCTACTGATCTGCAAATTTCCAATTTTCTTTTTTTTTTTTTTTTTTTTTTTTTTTTTTTTTTTTTTTTACCAGTTTGTGATGTCTGCAGAAATGGGGAAAAAATCGCACTGATGTGTGCCGCAAATGAAATCAGCAGCATGACCCAATTAGCTGGGAGTGCCGAAAAATTCATGCTGAGAAAAGAATAATTTTAGGTCTCGCTCATTAACACTAGAACCACGATGAGGGGTCATTTTGACTCGTACCAAACGAAAAAGTGTCGATTCAAACCAGATATTTCTTCCTAGTAAGTTAAATATATACTACACAAAAATAAGTTAAAAGTTTTAAATAAAAATTCTGGTGTGAAATATTTTTATAAAACTTGAGTAAAATTTCCCGCGGCTCTAATGTTAAGTTTGTAGCTTTGGGCAGAGAGTAATTAATTATACAGAATTCCAACTTCCCCTGAAAAGAGCACTAGTGTGGAAATGTGCAGAACTATTCCTGTTTTGCACATTTTGCTTCTGTGATTTGTACATTGCAAAATTTCTGACATTCGGTTTTTTGGATTCTCAGATCTTGTTATTGTTAATGATTTTTGGAATGCCAAAATAGTAGTTTTTTCACTTGTTTCAAGCCTTTAACAGTCAAGTTAAATACATGAATTGACAATTTGTGTTCTTTTGAATTTGAATAGTATACAACATGTATATTAAAGGGGGAAAATGAAATTTTGAATTAGATTAAATTATGATTCAATGGAGCAGGGGTTAAATGTTTCTTTTTTTTTTTTTTTTGTGCATTTTCAAATTATCTTCTCATTAATTTAATAATGATCTTAAATGTACAGATAATATTTAATAATTCTAAGATTTTTAGCAATAATAAAGCAATGTTAAATTACATTATTAAAATTTTATTATGGTGAAATTTTAAGTATCAAATTTGAGTGATAATCATCAAATGTAAGTTTCTTTTATTGCAAATTTTTAAGACTCAATTTGCTGAAAAACATATCCTCTCTATATGATAAGTCAATTCTCGGTACATACGAGCATAGAAGAAAATGAATGAAAACTCATGATATGCTTGCTATAACTCTTTCATTTTTCATTAATCCCAACTTATGTATTTTTAATTTGTTCTTTTTATAGGTATAGATCCAATTTCAAAAGTATTTCACTTGTTATTGAATATTAAAAATATGTAGTGTTTTCTAGCACTAAAAATGGAAAGATATGTTCTAATGACTGTAATTGTTTAAAATTCCTAAAATTCAAATTATCATAACTTCACTTGGTAAGTTTTTGTCATAAAACAGTGAGGACTTTGAACTTTGAAGGGGGGGTGGGCTTTGAGACCAATAGCGGCAAGGCTGTCATCTCAATTGATCCAAGAAACATAAGAGATGAACAGGCATAAAGACAAAATCAGCAAGTAAAAGGGACACTAGAACGAGAGTATATAAAGATCAAGCCATGTCATTTAGATGAAAAGCCGAAATCCTGTTGCCATTTCCTTATATCTTTTCTCAAATCTGTGAAAAGAGCCTCCATCGTTGGCCACTCGGGAGGAAGAACCCCACTCGTGGTGGCAACTATGGGACCTGCTGGGGAAAGCATGCGCATCCTCTTCAGTCTAAGGGGAGAGCCATCTCCCTGGCAATCTCCATCACTGAGGTCCATCTCCGGGACATCTGGCAAGAAATCACATAATTTAGCGCACCAATTTGATAAAGTAACACTGAGACTGTCAATGGCTACCTTAAATCCAGAAATGAGGGCTTGAGTCTTCTCGTATTGACTATCCATATGGTCAATGATAACAGAGCTGCCAACTTTCCCGTTTTTTGCGGGAGACTCCCGTTTTTTAATCTGATCTCCCGTTTTTACATTTAAGTATGATTTTCTCCCGTTTTTCACTCATACTTTAAAATTCCTAGAAACGTATTTCTGAAAAAAAAAAGAAAATTTCCGATCTCGTTAGAATTTCGTCAGAGGATAACGGAAAAAACAAATTTCGTCAAAGAATCGCCGAAAAAAAACCTCAAATTCCGTCAAAAGATCGTGAAAAAACTCAAATTTCATCAAAATATCGCGAAAAAATACAAATTTCGTCAAAAGATTGCGAATAAACGTAAATTTTATCAAAGAATCTCCAAAAATCCCCTCAAATTTCGTCAAAAAACGGAAAAAAACTGCAAATCTCGTCAAAAAACGGCGAAAAACTGCAAATTTCGTCAAAAGATCGCGAAAAAACGTAAATTTTGTCAAAGAATCGCCAAAAATCTCTCAAATTTCGTCAAGAAACGGCGAAAAAACTGCAAATTTTGTCAAACAGCGAAAAAAACTGCAAATTTCGTCAAAAAACGGCGAAAAAACTGCAAAATTCGTCAAAAAATTGCGAAAAAACACAAAATTTGTCAAAAGATCGCGAAAAAAATACAAATTAAGTTCTAATAAATATTTTCTTTTTATTTGAAAAAAGTTTGTTTCGTTTGTTGATAGCTTAAGATTTTTTTGTGTAATTTATAATACATGAAAGTGTTATTTTTAAATTTTATATATATATATATATATATATATTTATATATTTAAGTTATTGAGTCAATCATTAATCTATTCTAAAAATGAATTATAAAATAACTTTTCATTCTTACGTAAATTCACTTTAAAAAAAAATCTCCCTTTTTCTCCCTTTAAACTGCGAAGAATCTACTGTTTTTTCTCTTGCTAAGGTTGGCAGCTTTGGATAAGTTTTAGCATGATATTAGTACGGGTTTCCAAAACTTGTTTCATGTTTTCCAATTCGGCGTTCTGAGAGCCTGTTATTTTTGCATATGAGTTCGATTCGGGTTTGCGGTTAAACAGCCTTCTTGCTTCAATAAAAGTTAAAAAGTTGGAACATTTATAACGTAGGAATTAACTTTCTTTTATACGGGCTGGGCTTTGATTAAAATCCGACCTATGGTCCTCTCCACAATTTCGACATTTGACAGGTTCAGTACATACGCCTGAATGGGCCATACCACAGGTAGCACAGAGTTGTTCGGATTTACATTTGTGCAAAGCGTGATTAAATTGAAAACATTTGGAACACTGGCGGGGACGGTTTACAAATTGTTTAATTGGCTGGATGGAAAACCAGATTTTCACTTCTGACGGAAGGGAGGTGCCCAAAATCGTTACAAGTACCAGGGAGACTTCTTGTCTGCTATCCTTTTTTACAAACCGACGGAGCTCAAGCAAGTGAAAATTATTGCTGCTTAAAAGTTCCTGACCAATTTCCTCCAGTGGAATAGTAACTGGGACGTTGAACAGTAGGAATTTATTTGTGACGTTCTCCCGTATGACTCTGGTTTTAACTTTTAAACCAAGGAAATTATCAATAATGGCATATTTCAGTCGCACAGAAAACGTCTGACGTACTAAGTATGAGACTGCCCAACCATGTAAAATGAATGTTATGGATCTGCTGGAAGTGAGCAACTTTATTTTTTATTTCAGCCTGAACAGCATGGGGATCCCTTTTTGGTAAGGCAGAAGACTCTATACTAGTTAAAAAAATGTTGAATGCCTTACCGCCATTGTCAGCCGCCATTTGCAGAAGCGAATCCACAGGTAAAGAAGAATGAATCAGAGTAGGGTTATCAGTTGTAAGCAGGAAGCCACTATCTTCGTTATTCAGCATTTCAATATTCACAGGAGAAGATTCCGAAATAG
This sequence comes from Maratus michaelseni, assembly GCA_963931845.1. NCBI lineage: Eukaryota > Metazoa > Arthropoda > Arachnida > Araneae > Salticidae > Maratus > Maratus michaelseni. Next base: position 206,763,503 of record OZ007586.1, on the reverse strand, counting down.
GGTCGGGAACAATTTTAATTATAGAATTAGCCATAGCAGCCGAGCAGGCGTTCTGCTCAAGACCACGAAACCAATGCTAGAATAGTCAAACACCCAGGACAGCAGATAGAACATGGAACGCTCCAGAAACACGTCAAATATTTACAAAAGGGTCTGGTAATTCCGAACTAAAGGAAAACCTAAACGTAACACAAACGAAAGGCAACGAGACGAAAGCCTGCTGCTAACACTGTCAAACTACGTCTCCATCTTGAACCAAAAGTCTCTTCAATAAATTTTAGCTGACGAACTTCTATATATCATTAATAATATTCAAAATTGTCACTCTACAATATTTTAAACTAGCCGGGAAAATATCCCTAAAGTCAAACAAAACATAAACACGGGAAGTAAAGTTGAAAGCAAAGTTTTTCGACGCTCTACAAAACAACAACCTCCTTCCACGCTATCCTTTGACTCCTGGTTCTGCAAATAGCTGATTTTTCAACAATGAGGAATTTTGTGTTCTGTGACAGAGCAAGCATGAAGTATGTTTTTCTAAATATAGCCAAGGGACCAAATCTTCCAATCTTTAAGTTTGAACAGTTGTTACATTTAGGCCACCCACATCTTGATTTTCGGTCAAAATTGTTATTTCTAGCAAGTACTCGGTATAATCCTTGCTTTGCAAGATTTAAAATTCTAGAAATTTCAATAGTGGTCTTAATTTTCAATTTCAACCTTAATATTTCTTCTTTTTGTGAATTTCATAGCATTTGGCATCTTAAATAACCCACTGAAATTGAATATTTGTTGCTATACTGCTCAGCTAAAATAGTTGATTGGTTGAAATTCAGCATTTAACAGTTGCATAATGTGCCTAAACTTTTGAGACAATAGTTTTTTTTTTTTTAAACAAAAATAAAAGGCATATATTTTTTAAATAAATAGAGCTGAAGTAATATGTTTCATTTAAATCATATTTTGAGCATTTATTCTGAAATTATTCCATATTTTTTTTCTTTCCAGTTTTGTTATCATATTTTAGTGTGTGCCTAAACTTTTCAGATGGACTGTAGGAGAAATTGTCACCCCTCCCAAAAAATGGAAATACCTATTTGACTGGAAATTGTCTTTCAATTTTTCAATTTATGTTTAAAAATAAGCTTTGGGGAGGAGGGAGGAGGGGGTGATCTTCATACTGAAATTGTACTAAACTCTGAAATTTTCAATACTAACACCCAGTTTAGGCAGCATATTTATTTTATTTTTAATTTTTTTCCTTTAACTATTTGACCGAATGCAAATGCCTTCCTGTTTGGTATCCTAAGGTAAAATTTACTGAAAAAATATATGCTGTTGAAATTGGATGTTTCTATAATGAAAATGTCAGAGATAGGTATGATTTCAGGTTTTTTCTGGGACAATTTTTTAATTAAAATACATTGTAATATAACTTTATATGTTACTTCATTTTACTATTGCAAGGAAACATCTATATTTAACTATGTAGATATTTATTATACATGATGGAATGCTACAGAGTGATCAATTAAATTATTTGAATTTAAGTCTGATTGCATAGGATTTACCACTATATTGCTGTTAATTGATTAATATGAGTATTTTAAATTATCCGAGACGTATAGTATTTATTTTGCACCTATGACTCTAAGGATCTGATATGATAATTTATACTTAGAAAATTTTATTAGACAAATTATCAATTAATTATAGAAAAGAAAAAGTTGCGTTGTGAATTATTTTTGAAGTTCGGATCCTCTTTGAGCCAATTACAATCATCAAAGGTTACCTGCAGAGAGTTATGTAACATTAAATATATAATGGCTTATTTTAAAACCTAGATTGTAATATTAAAGAAAACATTTCCTAAAATAAAAGACTTAATATTACTTCAATAAATTAAGTAAACAAAAGGAAAACTGACTAAAATTAATTGAATATAAAATTGAGTTTATTTACAAGGTAATTATAAGCATATGATTAAAAACAAATATAAATGTTTTAAAAAAATAAAAATATTCAATCCTAGTTGAGAACTGTATTCTCAACATTTATTTTCTGAGAATTACAGTTTATCTTACTGAATTAACAAATTCGATTTTGAAAGGCAGAGTTCCATACCCTAGAAGTATTTATTTGATTAGCCTTTTTATGTTTAGATCGGGGTAGGATCTTCATACACACGTAAATTCGTATTATTAAAAGAATATAGCTTAATTAAATAAAATGGAACAATGGTGAAGGAAGATTGTTTGTTACCTTATATTACTAGATAACGTTGACAGCAGGAGGTAATGGCTGACGCGTTTTCGCTTTTTCTTAGCGCGTACATTTCCATCTGTTGGCACACACACTCAAAATCTGTTTTTTTAGTTAGAGAGCAGTCAACCTTCTACTTTTCCATCTTTTTTGAATCTCTACTCTCAAGAAAAATCACATTCTTTTCGTGGAGCAAAAAAAAAGGGATGGAACCATTTTTCCCTTTTCACATAAAATTAAGGCCTTATACGTTTTAACTTCTTGAAAATTTGCATGTTTCGGCCATACCTCTGATTTTAGAGAGATGACCATTGGCATGCGGGAGAAATTTGGTACTCCCCTTGAGTGTGTCATAGGTCCGTCGGTACAATAGCGATTCCTCTTGACGCCGTGCTGTGTCTGGGAGGTAAAGATGCTTTGACTTGTGAGGTCTTCGTGCCTATTTAAGCTCTCATAAATAAATGTGTCATATTATTGTTCTGACAATTTTCTCCATGACATTTTTATTAGGTGTAGTTAAATCATTCGTGGGAACGGAAAACCAAATATTTCCTTGACTGCCGTGGTTCACTTTGTTCCATAATTATCTATCTGTATGCGCTGATCCTAAAATGGATCATTAATTTGTATTGTTCACTGTTCACTGATTAAAATGATACCAAATACTCTGTTAATATGCAGAAAAAAAACCAAATACTTTTTTTTTATAGTGTGTGCTAGTTTAGATCTAGATGGTGGTATTTCTCACCATCAATACAATATATACAAGAGCGGTAAAAACAATCCGCTTTTTTTTTTTTTTTTTGTCTTTGGCCAATTGTACATTAAGTCATTAAGTAAAATATTTACGTAAGTTTTTTATTTGCAATTATATTATTCTTTTTATGAGTAGTTTGATTTTAAAAATTACCTTTTTAAAATTTAATCATTTATAAAATTGTTAAATCTATTGATCCTTCCTTCATTTGAAATGTTTTATAGGATGCTTAACAAATAAATTGTAGCACTGTGTGTGTAAAACTTATTTTCTTAAATTATGAGTTTTAGCACAAATACTTGAAGTATAATTAATGTGAAAGTGATTTTTATTGTCAGTGTGTTTTATTTATGTTTTTATTACAGCTACAAATGAACCAAAAAAAGGATTAGACCATCTTAACTTGTCATGCATTCCATCTAATCCTCGTGAAAAATCATTTACAGAACAATCATCTATTTTACCAGTGCCAGATTCTCCTGTTATCTCTGAAAGTAAAGCAACAGTTAACAAAATTTTGGACCATCTGAAGAACTATATATTATCAAAAAATGATGCTAATGACAATTTTGTGCCAAATAAGGATTTTAACATATCAGCTGCAAAAGTAGTTTTTGAATGGCTTTATCGTCAGTTCAAAAATCTTTCAGTGGATATTGAGGTAAGACGACATATTTCGTTTTTTAAAAAATATTTTGATATATTTTTATTTTTGCACTTATTTATTATTTGATGTATTAAGTAGATAAATATTTTTATAGGACTGACATCTTACCTTGAAACTCATTTATGATAATAATGTACACTTGAGAACTTTTACACTTTAGGTGTAACATTTGCACTTTTTGCCCATTGTTATTATTATATTTTTACACTTAGGTACTTATTTTTACAATTTTTTTTAATATATACAGTAAAATCCCGATTGTAAGCCCCCTCTTTTTCAAAACCAAAAAGGGTTAAATGTGGGAGGGGGGCTTATAATCGAGATTAAAAAAAAATCATTTAAAAACCCATTTTTATCATTAATATAGAAGTACAAAGGGGCAAGAATCTTCTGCATTTCAGTAGATTTTCCCTCAAAAATAAATAAATCGATCAAATCTAAATCCCCCCTAAAACCCCGCCTCCTCTCCCCCCCATAAAAAAATAAATTAACATCTTTAAAGATATTTTTTAAATATTTTTCTTTATTTGTTATTTTATTGTAACAATAAATAATCAATCATCTGAATTCCATTCAAAATTACTGCTTCCCCCATTGACCCCCACCCCTCTGGTACCAAAACCCCATAGTTTAACCTTTATAACTCTTTAATTTTAAATTTCTTTTCTCTATATCAGCGTTTCTTAAAACTTTATGATCTCAATGACCCCCGTTTGATATGATATGCATTTCGGGGACCCCCCAACAACATTTTTCTTAATATAAGATAAGAAATTATTTTAACGTATACACCTTATTTATTTTTCATTATACATATTCTATATTAAGTTAGCGGTGTTAGAAATATCAGCTACATTAATACAAGTAAAATAATAATAGCAATATATGCATTAAAAAAAATTATTTAAATTTTAAGACAGTTAAAATATGCATAGTACTATTTGCTATGAGAAGTATGCTGCTCATCTTTTGCTACTGGATTTGCAGCATCTCGCTCAATGTTTAGGTAACACTGGTTCAACAAGTCATGTAGTTCTACAGTTGTTCTTCATAATTTTCTTGTAGGAGACTGTTTAAAAATGTGAATAGCACTGCACTTTGTGTGTAAGTTGAAAGGGGTTTGCAAAAAAAAAAAAAAAAATCATCCCATATCAATTCATAATGAAAGAAAACTCTCAAATTTACAGTATTATAAATGTCTAAAGTACTTGTAACAACTAGTACACCAGTAATTTGCTACTGGATGTGCAGCATCTTGTTCAATGTTTAAGTAACACTGGTACAACATGTCGTGTAATGTGTAATTCTGCAGTTGTTCTTCATAATTTTCTTGTATGAGACTGTTTAAAAATGTGAAAAGCGCTGCACTTTTTGCGTAAGTTGGAAGAGACTTGCAAAAAAAAAAAAATCATCCCATATCAATTCATAATGAAAGAAAACTCTCAAATTTACAGTATTATAAATGTCTAAAGTACTTGTAACAACTAGTACACCAGTAATTTGCTACTGGATGTGCAGCATCTTGTTCAATGTTTAAGTAACACTGGTACAACATGTCGTGTAATGTGTAATTCTGCAGTTGTTCTTCATAATTTTCTTGTATGAGACTGTTTAAAAATGTGAAAAGCGCTGCACTTTTTGCGTAAGTTGGAAGAGACTTGCAAAAAAAAAAAAATCGTCACATATCAATTCATAATGAAAAAAAAAAACTCTCAAATTTATAGTATTAAAAATGTCTAAACGCTCATCTAGCTGTAATGGACTGATTATTTGCATGTTGAATCAATCGGTTCTTAATATTTTCACACATGTCCCATCTCCGGATCCGGAGCATTGAAAAGTCTCCCCCAACCCAAAGCATTTGGAGTTTTATACTTATTAATGATCTAGACTAGAAGTTCTAGTCTTGCGAATCCCTCCTCCTCCGGAGCTACAGAAATTTCTTCCAAAGAAAAAGAATCTAAATTCAACATTGGTCTTGAGGACCCCCGGCTGCAAGCTCACGGACCCCCAAGGGTCCGTGGACCACAGTTTAAGAAACTCTGCTCTATATTAACAATAAATGAACCTAGTCTACCACCTAAATTAACCCTTCCTCCTAAAATCTCTGCTGTTCACCCCCTGCCCCCAGCCTCATCTCATGAAGACCCTTTTCCTGCAAATGAATCTCATTAAAGTTTAAATTTTTAAAATTGTTAATTTTTTTTCTGCTCTATTTATGATTTTTTTGTAACAATATTTAAATAATAATCTATGCGATTCCTCCTGAGTGAATGTCTTAACCATTCTTCTCTTTAAACTGTAGCAATTGCAAGTTGTTTATAGTTTGAAGAGGTCATGGCAGTTAACAGTGCATGGAAATACAAATTTGGAGAAGATTTCAAATATAGGATATTTGCTGACTAGCTCTTATTGGAAGAGTGGAATTGGATTCCCACTGAGTGAATGTCTTAATGTTCTTCTCTTTAAACAACTTGTCATATTTTGCAGTTTATAGAGATCATGACAGTTAACATTGCATGGAAATATAAATGTGTTAAAGGATGTATTCATTGTTGGATGTTCGTCATGAACTCTGGCTGGAAAAGTTGTTTTCGATTCCCCAGGAGCGAGTGTTTTAACCATTCTTCTCTTTAAATTGTAAACAATAACAAGTTTACAGTTTAAAGAGATCATGGCAGTTACTTTGGCATGAAAAGAAAAAATTGTTAAATGATGCATTCATAGGATGTTTGTCATGCGATCTTGCTGGAAGAGTGGAATTTGATTCTCCCTGAGCAAATGTCTTAACTGTTCTTCTCTTTAAGCTGTAAAAAACTTGTCATTGTTTACTGTTTAAAGACAACATGATAGTTACCTTTGTGTAGAAATATAAATATGTTAAATAATGGATTCATGGGATTTTCGCTGTGAGCTCTGGCTATGGTATTAGATTCTCTTGGATTGTATGTCTTAACCATTCTTTTCTTTAATGGTTTTGTGGCAAACATACTTATTTCAGTTATTTTAAATAATTAAATTTTCAAACAATGTTAACTGCCATTATCTCTTAAAAAAAATTTAAATTGTTTACAGTTTAAACAGAAGAGTGGTTAAGACATTCGCTCTGGGGAAATCAAATACAACTCTTCCAGTAAAAGTACATGGCAAACATCCTTTCTATGCAAAAGTGCTGCCATGATCTCTTTAAACTGTAAACAATTGCAAGTTGTTTTACAGTTTAACGAGATCATAGCAGTTAATGTTTTGTGGTGATATAAATATGTTACAGAATGGATTCAGAGGATGTTTTCTGGATGTTCTGGTTGGAACAAGGGTGTTATATTCTATCAGATGAAACGTCGTAACCGTTCTTCACTTTAAACTGTTAACAACTTGTCATTGCTTATAGTTTAAAGAGATCGTGGCAGTTACATTTTCATTAAAAGAAAAATTTGTTAAATGATCATTCATAAGATTTTTGCCGTGTACTCTTGTCACTTTGCGTGGAAGAGTTGTATTCGATTTTCCCAGAGCAAGTGTCTTAATCGCTCTTCTCTTTAAACTGTAAACAATTTCAAGCTCTTTACAGTTTAAAGAGATCATGGCAGTTAACATTGTTTGAAAATTTAATTATTTAAAATAATTAAAATAAGGATATTTGCCACAAGCTCTTACTGGAAGTGTGGACTTGGATTTCCCCTGAGCAAATGTCAGACCTGTTCTTTTCTTTAAACTGTAAACAACTTGTCATTGTTTACAGTTTAAGGAGATCATGTCAGTTAACTTGATAGTGCTAATAAGCACAGTTCTTTATTCTGTTACATATTTGATCATACGAATATACTTTTAACTAAAATAATCTCACTTTCATATTGGAAAGATTTGTCTAAAAAGTGGACAACAGATGCCAAGCTTTGGACTTTTTATGTCATGCCGATTCCTCTCTTTAAACTGTAAACAACTTGTCATTGCTTATAGTTTAAAGAGATCATGGTGGTTAACTTGAACGTTAAAAAAAAGCACAGTTCTTTATTCCACAACATATTTTATCTATGGTTGGGTTTAAGTCATCAAAAACCAGTTGTTTTTGACATGACATAGGTTTAAACTAAGTTCCATCAAAAATACCAATAGAGTCCTGCAAGGTGACGTCACGAACAGGTTTTTGCTGTTGCTGTAGGACAGATATATGAACCTTTTATCAATGCTTTTTCTACTTGTATGTTCTATAGCTTTTTCAATGTTTTACGGTAAAAGTCACGTGACATGAACTGCTCTATATTTAAATATGCTCAGAACAACAACAAAAAATTGCTGTTAGTATAGCAAGATAACATAACTTTTATTTAGTGATAGTGCACTTTTGTTTTAGTATTTATTGTACTGTAATCAAATATTAAATTATAATTTTTTTCTTTATTCATGACTAAATTGCCAAGTTTTTTATGTGGATTTTTGGTGTGGCTTTGTAGCATATTTGGTTGCGTATCTTATTTTAGTATTTAAACTAGCACTAGTCAAATTGCCAAAAAGCTAACTGAAAGCACTTTTTGCCCCCAAAGCATTTAGAGGATTCGGCGACAGCCAAAAAAATAACTGCACTTTATAAACCAGTTTCCACCGTGCGGGGGGAAAACAAAAATCTCACACAGCCTCCGCGTCCACAACTTACTTCAATATTTCTCTCGTTCTCATCCTTTCTGTGCGATGCGAGAGTCTTCAAATAGTGTGATGTCAGATACGACTCTAGCATATGGCGAGGCAAAAATCGAATATGTGCAGGATGCGATATGCACTAGCTTTGAATCATCGACGTGCCCAAAACCATGTAGCATATTATTTTTTCAAAGGTAGATGTAATATTTTTCCTTTTAAAAATCTGGCAACACCGGTCATACATTCTTTTCAGATTTCGTGCCGATGAGCGTGTGATTGTTTTTCCCCAAACATGTAACAGCATGTATGCCTGGTTAGGATTATCTCAAAACAGGCCTAGTTCATCCCCAAAATTATTAGAGACATCTTCTAAAAAGTGGTTGCACGAATATGAAGCTAAACGAGCAAAAGTTAGCCCTGAAGTTATGAAATGGTTATCAAAATATAAGTGGTTGACAACTTTGAAACAAGGAAATTCGTCAGCTGCTTCTGACAGCCAATGTTTTTCTGAAAATGGTGTGAAGAAACTGGCAAGAATAATTCTTTTGTATCAGGTAAGAGTTATTTCATTTTCTAATACTTAATACAGTAAAATTATTTTATCTGGTACATTTTGGGTCAGACACTTTCTCAGACATGCTACTTTCCCGTGGATAACTGGGACCAAATTTTGGTAGTTTTCTTAGTTTCGGCTGAAAACGCAAAAATACAGAATTTTTTTTAAATAATTGAGCAACAATGTAGTTAAATAATGGAAGACAAATTTAATAATGAATATTTAATTTTAAAAATACAAATATTTTCAGTTCTTTAATATGTTGCACTTAAATTAATTGAAAAAAAGTTTGTTTTTAGGAAATTAACTTGAATATGTTTTAATTAAAAAAAATAACTATTTTATAAGTTAGTTTATTAAAGATTTAAATATAGATACAGTCGAACCCCGCTATAGTGAACCGTCTACGGACCCAGAAATATGTCCACTATAGCCGATGGTTCACTATATCCAAATTCTTTAAAAATAAAATATTTTTTGCATATGATTGCTATTATTGATTTTTTTAGTATATGATGTATTGTTAAAAATAATGATTGCTATAATACGTTATTTACTTACAAATTATTAACTAATTAAATTGACAATAAATCAAATAGTAAAAAGAAAAAAGTTACTTACTAAAACATGATTTTATTTTTACATTCTATGGAAGAAATTTGTGATTTTTGATTGAATGCAGTTCGATTTTATGTAGAGTTCATCAATTTTCTTATCAACAATTAGTAAAGAATCTAATATTTTTTGGTCCACATTTTCTGTAGAAAAAAACTGCTCAGGATATTCGCTGCCTATTTCACTTCCGATATGGAAGATGCCGAAATTTCAAATTCTTCTTCAATATTATTCTTTTGTTTTACTTCAGATACAATGCCTTCATCTGTGGGGGTACCAGAAGTATACACTTCATTATCGCAAGATTCGAAATTCTCAATAACGTCCCTTGGAAAAATGTTCCCATTATGCTTTTTCAGCCACACATTGGTAAGATTTCTTCATCATCTTCGTCCTCCACGTTGACATCTTTTCCTTCCCACAACACATCTTTCGAAACACCTGCACGTCGGAAACAGTTGCGGATTGTTGCTGATGTCACCTGTCTCCATGACTTTTCCAACAAAACGACTACTTCCAAAAGTGAGATGCTGTATTCTGTATTGTTCTCTTCATAGTTCTTCAAAATACGCATCACTAGCTGTTTACTATAGTGGGACTTCAGGCTGCTAATAACGCCCTGGTCCATGGGCTGTAGCACAGAAGTAGTGTTTGGAGGCAAAAAAAACGAGCTTCATGCATTTCAGATTTTCTAAGTGGGGATGAGCTGTGCAATTGTCGACAAGGAGAACAATTTTACGTTTTAGCTTCAACAAATCATTGTCCCATTGTCGAAGTTCTTCTTAAAAAAAAAACTGGAAGCCATCCAGGATTTTTGATTAGTTTTGTAATTGACGGGCAGATTTTTAACATTTTTAAAACACCTTGGTTTTTGGGATTTACTCACGACAGTTAATTTTCGCTTTTCTGAACCGTTCATATTTGCATATACAAGAACAGTTATTCTCACTTTCGAGAGATTCCCGTTAGTGCACTTTTCGCCTTTAAATTTTAACATCTGATCGGGAGTCATTTTGTAAAATAATCCAGCTTCGTCAGCATTAAAAATATCCTTCTCTTCATAACCCTGGATTGCATCCGGCCACACTTGAGCTTTCGACTTTTCCATATCTGATGCACAAACACTTGCTGCTTCACCAACAGTCTTTCCACAAGAAATATTGTTCCGTTTTTTGAACCTATCCAGCCATCAATTAGAGCCCACAAAACTGTTTTCCTGTCTCCGAATTTTTCGGCAAACTCATTCGCTTTAATTTGAAGCATGGGTCCGATCAAAGGAAGATTTCTATCCTGCTGAATGGTGAACCATTTTAATAGAGCTTCCACATTTTCTTTTTCAGCCCGATGTAGTTTCTTCGAAGAATCCAAATTATTATTGTGTGCAGCAAGAGTCGCACTGCGATTTTTCCAAATGTTCGAAACTGTATATTTTGACAAGGAAAATTCCTATCACAGTGCCGATTGATTTGTTCCATCTTCAATACGTTTAATTATTTTAACCTTCTCATCAATCAAAAATGCTTTTCTTTTTAAAAAAATTGGCCATTTTTACAAAATTTTTAGCTGCTCTTGAAAAAACGTCTTCTTATCTCAAATCAATCAAAAGAATAATCAAGAGAGACACTGTAAAACGAAGGACATTCTTGGACTGTTCTGATTATACCGAGGGGCGGGGAACAAAGTTAGCAAGTGAATATCAGAACTTATTCCTAGAATTAGGGAGAAACGAAGAAGAGAGATTTGTTCCTGTAATAGGGAGAGGAGGGGAAGATGAAGCATGTGCTGTTTAGGCGATGAGCGTGAAGAGTGAAATTTGACACAATATAAAGCCATGTCATCATTTGCAGTCACAACTAGTGCAAGTTTAAAGTTGGAGAATTGAAAAAAAAAATCTGGGGAAATAAAATTTTAGTCCACTATACACGAATTACCAAAATCTCAGCTGTCCACTATAAGCGTATAAAATAACATTAGTTAAATGGGAGTTCGGACGGGACCAGCAAAAAAGTTCACTATATCCGAGTGTTCACTATATCCCGGGTTCATTATAGCGGGGTTCGACTGTATATATCTAAATTTTGTTTAATGTAATTATTATTAGTTATTTGAAATTTTTCACAAACATTTTTTATTTATAGAATATTTGGAAATCAGGTATTTTCAGGCCCGGCTGAATTTTTGGCAGCATTTTCACCGAAACGAATTTTCAGTCAAATTCTATTTAAAAATATTTCACTTCATCAGTAGTTCTTAGTTTTATAACAAAGCAAATTTTAATTGGAATGTTGATTTAAAAAAAAAAAAAAAGTTTTGAAAAGTTCTTAATATTACTGCAATTGCTATATGCCATATTTGTAATATTACTTTCATATAAATTTGTTTTGTAATTAAAATAACTTACCCAATTTCACATATACCATTTTTGCTTGATTTTCCATATTCCTGATTTTCTAACACAATTTTTATCATTCTTATTTTATATTTAAATATGCTAGAAAAATCATAGATATTTATTTTTTCTCTGTGTTTAATTAGTGCTATTTGATATATAATATAATTTCAGGTCAAATACATATGATGTTTTTTTTTTTAAAACTTTGACTCTTGCTATGAGCAAATTTCCATTCTTAAATGCAAAATCTGATGCCATTAATTTGATTTTTCTATAATGAATAATTTGTAATTTTACATTGCTAACTGAAAATTCATTTTTTTAATGTAAGCATGTATCATTTTACTTTTCATATTGAAAATTTCTCTATTAATTATCTTTCACAATTATATATTTTTATAAGGCAAAGCTCTGAAGTTTATAATGAATTTTAAATTGTTTTGTTTAAAACATTTTATGTCATTTGCTTAATTAAAAGAATTTTTTAAATGTGTTAAGTACTATGGCTATAATATTATTTAAAATTAAATTATTATTGTTTTATGTTTACATTAAAAAAGAATAAAAGAAAGTCTCATGATTTGTTCTTAAAAATCTCCCGATTTCTGCCCTCTTGAACTTGGCAATCCTGTATATATGAAAAATGCACATATTTTGTATAAAACATTTTTCTAAAGATACAATGTTTCTTTTTTTAAATGTAGGTTGGACATGCTTTAAAGCAGATTTACTGAGCAAGCATGAGCGGACAGGGGATCACAGATCAGCAGTGCTCAGATGTAGTGAGAACTCTGCAGCAACAGCAGATAGTTTTAAGAAGGCAGTTGTTTCTGCTAAGACAAAATCTGAAGATGCAGTAATTAGTGCAATGAAGATAATTTATTTCAAGCTAAGGAATGCATTGCAACTATAAAGTTTCAGCCATTGATAGAGCTTTGTAAGGATTTACGATCAAACTCATTAGAACATTTAAAATTGGCTAATAATGCCTCATATGATTTCAATGGCAGTATTCGTGAGATGGAAGAAGCCATTTGCCATGTGATTAAAGATAATTTAATGGAAAAAATATGGTATTCCAGATGATATTCTGTGCTACTTGATGAAAGTACAGATGTTTCAACTACACAGTCTGTAATAGTATATCTTGGACTATTAAACAAGGGTGTGGTCTGCTCACATTTTCTCAAACTGCATGCTCTACCTGGATGCTTATCTGATCTGATCTTTGAAAATGTTTCGGAAATATTGGAAGAGTTTGGGTTTAGATTGAAAAATATTTTTGGATTAGGCAGTGATGGCACATGAGTGCATGTAAAAGAGGTGTTGCTATTCTGTTCAAAGTTAAGTCAAAGCAAATAATTGGTGTTCACTGTTCTGCACATCGTTTAGCTTTAGCCAGTGGTCAGGCAGCAGATTCTGTACAGTACCTTGTAAAGTTCCAAGATGTGTTGAACAAAATATTCAAATATTTCCACTACAGTCCTAAAAATACTGCTTTTCTGAAAGAAGTTCAGGACATACTTGATGTTCCAGAAAAAAAGTTTCAGACCTTCTCTACTAGGTGGCTCTCATTTTACAAATCTGTCAGCATAGTTTTAGACGATTGGTCAGATCTTATATCAGTTTTGTTGCGCGATAAATCTGCAGTGGCACAGGGATTACTGAAGTGTGTGACAAATTATAAGTTTTTGGCTATTTATCTGTGTGATGTTTTGTTTATTTTAAATGACTTGTGCTATACTTTTGGGACAAGCACAGTTGATTTTAATACTGTGAAATTAAATTAGATTGCTGTATTATGGAGTTGAATGAAATATTAAACAATGAGACTGGTACAGGCTTTATGCAGTTTAAAAACAAGGTTCCAAAAGATTCAAATGGTAATAGTTTTGAATATGATGGTGGTCATTTACTTAAAGATGAGAAACTCAGGACCGAACCAATTCCTGCAAGAAAGGCATTCATGAAATCTTTACTAGCCAATCTGGCAGAAAGATTTGAAGATCTCCCACACTTGAAAAATGTTTGAGTTTTTGCTTCCTAGTAACATACCAAATGAAAGTCATGAAAAGTTTAGTATGTATGGTATTGAGGAAATTAAAGAAGTTTGTTTATTTTTTGTTGATGATCCCAAATTAGGAAATGAAATAGAAATGCTTCATGAATGAAGATAGTTCAGGCGAATTCTGGCTACAAGATGCAAAGAATTCAAACTAGCTGATTGTATTCTTTTTTTTTTTTAATGGCGTTAGAGACATGTTTCCCAATGTGACTTCCTTATATGAATTTGTAACAACACTTCCATTGTCTACAGCAGATTGCGAAAGAGGATTCAGCCTCATGAATATAACTGAAACTGACTTGAGAAATAGACTGACAATAAAAAATTTAAGCAACTTGATGATGATAAATTTGGAAGGGGAAGTTCAAAAAGAATTTCCGTTTAAAAATGCTTCTGATGTGTGGTGTATGGCTAAATCTCGAAGGGCCAATGTTACAGAGTGATTAGTTGTATATTGTATTATATTTAAAAATAATATATTTATATCAAAATTTTGTATGTTTTTTTGTGTTTTTTTTTTGGAAGGGAGGGGGGGTAAAGCTATTTTTATTTGGTTAAAAGTTATTCGCTTTAATTAGCCAAAAAGCTACAAATATTTTTTTCCTAGATTAAACACTATATTTACTATCTATACTTACAAAAGAATGTGTCCTGACTGACTCATAATCAACGCCGAGCCTCAACTGTAGATCCTAGGGCAATGAAATTTGGAAGACATGTTCCTTACACAATGTAGTCACCCACTAAGAAAGGATTTTTGAAAATTCACATTCTAAGGACGTTAAATGTTTTAGGTCATTTAGTCTTTTCACTGTATCTCAGCAGCAGTTTTAGGTAGGAGCATGGAATTCAGGATAACAAATCTACTAAAGAATAGTTAAGCATATGCTTCAGGCAATTTTAGAAATTCAGCCACTAAGGGGGTTAAATGAGGGGAAGAAAGTTTTTGGCGATTTCACCTTTTCGCCATATCTAATCAGCAGTTTTAGGTAAGAGCGTGAAATTCAGATAACAAATCTGATAATAAAATAGTTAAACATGTATGTCAGCGATTTTAAAAATTCAACCACTAAAGGGGTTAAATGGGAGGGTGGGAGGATTGAAAGTTTGTGGTCATTCCACTTTTTTGCCATATCTTAAGAGCAATTTTATGTAGGAGCGTGGAATTCAAGATAACAAATCTACTAAAGAAATAACTAAACATATATTTCAGCAATTTTAGAAATTGACCCTTTAATGGTGTTAAATGTGAGGTTGGAAGTTTTAGGTCATTTCGCCTTTTTGCCATATCTCAGCAGCAGTTTTAGGTAGGACTGTGAGATTCAGGATAACAAATCTACTAAAGAGATAGTTAAAAATGTATTTCAGCAATTTTAGAAATTCAGCCACTAAGGGGGGTTAAATGGGGGTTGAATGTTTTATGTCATTTTGTCATATCTCAGTAGAGGTTATAGGTAGGAGCATGAAATTCAGGATAACAAATGTACTAAAAAAATAGTTAAATAGGTATTTCAGCGATTTTAGATATTAATCCACCAAGGGGGTTAGATGAGTTTTAGGTAATTTTGCCATATCTCAACAGCACTGTTAAGTAGGAGCATAGAATATGGTATTGCAAATCTACTAAAAAAAAAATAGTTAAACACGTATTTTAACGATTTTAGAGGTAGTGAGTTTGTGGACATCGGCTATGAACCAGATTATGGTAGATTAGACAAATAAGACAACTATTGCTGATTTTTTATTATATATTTTGCGTGATATTTTTCTAAGGAAAATATTTTTTTTCCCTTTTATATTTTGTAAATTGTTTTTGCGCGTTTTGTCTTTTAGCAATCTGATTTAAATTTTTATACAAAATATAATACATTTCCTCCTCGTTTCAAAATAAATTTTTGGAAGTGAAGATTTGTGATTTTAATACGGATCGCCATATTTATGGACTTGGGTATGCGCAAGGCTTCCTTATAGTGATTGCCATATACTCAGTTTACAGACATGCAACCCTATGGGCCCTGTTAAAAAGATTTCCTTTTAATGATTTAAGCATACAAAATAACTGAACCATGTTATAGTGATCACTGCATAATGATATATGGCTGAGAAATACACAGGGTCCCGTTATTCTCTCTGTCGTCAACATCCCTTCTTCTACTTTTAAGCATGTTTTTTTTTCTTTAAATTAAAAATCATATATATTATTTCTGTTGTCAACATCCCTTTTACTATATTTAAGCATTTTTAAAAATTAAAAATCCTATATATTATTTCTGTTGTCAACATCCGTTTTATCTACTTTTAAGCGTTTTTTTATTATTATTATTATTAAAAATCCTATATATTATCTCTGTTGTCAACATCCATTTTTCTATTTTTAAGAATGTTTTTTTTAAAATTAAAAATAAGTATAATATTTCTATCGTCAACATCCCTTTTTCTACGAATTTACGAAACATTCAGCGCCGAGTGACATATCATTTGAAAGGTTTTTGAAGCGGCTTCTGACATAGTACACTACATTTCCTTTAATCTTTTTTTTTATTATTATAAATCATATATAAAATCTCTGTCGTCAACATCTCTTTTTCTACTTTTAAGCATGTTTTTTTTAATTAAATATCATACATTATATCTCTGTCGTCAACATCCCTTCTTCTGATTTTAAGCATGTTTTTTTTTCTTCAAATTAAAAATCATATATATTATTTCTGTTGTCAACATCCCTTTTTCTACATTTAAGCATTTTTTTAAAATTAAAAATCCTAAATATTATTTCTGTTGTCAACATCCGTTTTATCTACTTTTAAGCATTTTATTATTATTATTATTAAAAATCCTATATATTATCTCTGTTGTCAACATCCATTTTTCTATTTTTAAGAATTTTTTTTTTAAAATTAAAAATCTGATATAATATTTCTATCATCAACATCCCTTTTTCTGCGAATTTACGAAACATTCAGTGCCGAGTAACATATTATTCGAAAGGTTTTTGAAGCAGCTTCTGACGTGGTACACTCACATTTCCTTTTAATCTTTTTTTTTAAATTAAAAATCTTTTATTTATTTGATTATTTCTGTTGTCAACATCCCTTTTTTTACTTTTAAGTGTTTTTTTTTTATTATTATTAAAAATCCTCTATTATTTCTGTTGTCAACATCACTTTTTCTATTTTTAAGCATTTTTTTTATTATTAAAAATCATACATAATATCTCTGTCGTCAACATCCCTTTTACTTTTAAGCATGTTTTTTTAATTAAAAATCCTATATATTATTTCTGTTGTCAACATCCATTTTTTCGATTTTTAAGCGTTATTATTATTATTATTATAATTAAAAATCATATATAATACTTTTATTGTCAACATCCCTTTTTCTACTAATTTACAAAACATTCAGAGCCGAGTGACATATCATTCGAAAGGTTTTTGAAGCAGCTTCTGACATAGTACACTCACATTTTCTTTAATCTTTTTTTTTTTTTTTTTGTAATTAAAAATCCTATATATTATTTCTGTTGTCAACATATCTTTTTCTACTTTAAGCAATTTTTTTATTATTATTAAAAATCCTATGTATTATTTCTGTTGTCCACAGTCCTTTTTCTACTTTTAAGAATGTTTTTTTAATTAAAAATCAGGTATAATACTTCTATTGTCAACATCCCATTTTCTACGAATTTACGAAACATTCAACGCCGAGTGACATATCATTCGAAAGGTTTTTGAAGCGGTTTCTAACAGTACACTCACATTTCCTTTAATCTTTTTTTTTTTAAATTAAAAATCCCATATATTATTTGTGTTGTCAACATCCATTTTTCTACTTTTAAGCATTTTTATTATTATTATTAAAAATCCCATACATTATTTCTGTTGTCAACATCCCTTTTTCTACTTTTAAGCATTTTTTTTAATGGTAAAAATCACATCCCTTTTTCTACAAATTTACTGAATGTACAGCCACGAATAACATATCATTCGAAAGGTTTTTGAAGCAGCTTCTGACATAGTGCACTCGCATTTCCTTTAATCTTTTTTTTAAAAATTAAAAATCCTATATATTATTTCTGTTGTCAACATCCCTTTTTCTACTTTTAAGCATTTTATAAAATTAAAAATCCTATATATTTTTTCTGTTGTCAACATCCCTTTTTCTACATTTAAGCATGTTTTTTTTAATTAAAAATCATACATAATATCTCTGTCGTCAACGTCCCTTTTTCTACTTTTGAGCATTTTTTTAATTATTAAAAATCCTATATATTATTTCTTTTGTCAACATCCATTTTTTCTATTTTTGAGCATTTCTATTGTTATTATTATTAAAAAACATATATAATATTTCTATCGTGAACATCGCTTTTTCTACGAATTTACGAAACATTCAGTGCTGAGTGACATATCATTAGGGACATATCGAAAGGACATATCATTCTGTTGTCAACATCCCTTTT
This sequence comes from Maratus michaelseni, assembly GCA_963931845.1. Classification (NCBI taxonomy): domain Eukaryota; kingdom Metazoa; phylum Arthropoda; class Arachnida; order Araneae; family Salticidae; genus Maratus; species Maratus michaelseni. Next base: position 206,745,092 of record OZ007586.1, on the reverse strand, counting down.
TCTATTTTTAAGCAATTTTTTTATTATTATTATTAAAAATCCTATTTATTATTTCTGTTGTCATCATCCCTTTTTCTGCTTTTAAACTTTTTTAAAAAATTAAAAATCATAAATGATAGATCTGTCGTCAACGTCCATTTTTTTTGTAATTTACGAAACGTACTGCCACGAATGAGGTATCATTTGAAAGGTATTTGAAGCAGCTTCTGTCTTAGTACACTCACATTACTTGTAAACATGTTTTTTTTTTTTTTTTTTTTTTTTTTTTTTTTTTTTTTTTTAAATTAAAAATTATATATAATTCTGTTGTCACCACCCCTTTTTCTATGAATTTAATAAACATACCACAACGAATGAGATATCATTTTAAACGTTTTTGAAGCGGTTTCTGATATAGTACACTCATATTTCCTTTAATCTTTTTTTTTTTTTTATTAAAACTTATATATAATATCTCTGTTGTCAAAATTCCTACTAAGCATTTTTTTTATTATTAAAAATCATACAGACTATCTCTGCTTTAACTTCCCTTTTTCTAGTTTTAAGCCTGTTTTTTTTTAATCCTTTTTTTAATTAAGAATCATATAGATTATTTTTGTTGTCAACATTCCTTTTTCTACTTTTAAGGTATAGTCCATGTCAATTCCGGCAGGCAAAGAAAAAACCTTACCTTCATAGTCTCAGAAGTTTTTGGATTGAACATATGTTAAAATTTAGGAAAAAGTAAGATATTTGTATATTTTTGTTTTGCCCAAAAAAAATTCCTGGCCTGAGATACAGGCCTCCAAAGATTGCGTCCCAAGCATCATTTTCCACTTGCGATTTTCGATAAAAATTTTAGAGTGCTCTATCTCTGGAACGGTGAAAGACAATTTGCTGTGTTTTTTTTTTATTTTAAAGATAATATTAGTCTGTTTAAAACTATATACTCCATTTTAAAATATGTGTTCAACTTTTTTTGCTGGAACCTCCCAATTATTATTTTTTTTTAAACAAAAAAAAATTTTTTTTCAAAAATGCCAATCCCAAAAATTTTTATTTTTTTCTGTTGATAAATACCATTGAGTACTGCATTCCCTGTAAAAGAGAACTTCTACTTTTGAGTTTGACAGGTTTTAGAAACAATGTAAAATTTTGCCATATATTTTACTACTTTCCATTACGACATAGTCACATAATGGTCCCATGAAACCAAAATCTAGTCTTCTTTGACATGACTTTTTAATTCTTAATAAATATAAGAAACAGGTGACTTAAAAAAAAAAAACCCTTACAAAAACATATTAAAGCTTACAAAATATATGTGCAAGTTCCAAAACATACTACATCCTGTGTACTCTGCTTAGAACTGAAATTAGAAATTCAGTGAACTAAAAATTTGCCGAACTGCATCAGTATCTTCCTTTGATATTTAGTGATGCATTCCTGTTAAACCAATAGGAACTGGGGCATCCACAATCTTTAAAACATTGTGAATTGGAAGTGAACACTGGTGGTGGTGTTGCTGTCTTGCACCTGGAAATTTATATCCAGCAGCCGGTCTATGTGAGAGCATAAAGTTCACGGTAATTTCATTTAACTCACAGCTGATATTTATCACAAGTCACAGTCAGATATACAAGCCACAAACATCCCTTTTTGTAAATTGTGAATCTGAATATTTTCCTGTCGTTTCAAAGATCTTGGTTGGGCAAATGAAATTTCTTCTTTCTTACGGTTTAAAGTTCGTGCAATATAGGTTCGGCCATCATTATGAGTCCACACATGTGTCTTCTGAATTCCTCTTTCACATGGGGCACTTTTGTTAGACCTTCCTTCTATTTTCTGATGGCGGAATTCTTCAACTTCCTCTTTGGGTAACAGGATGAGGGCTGTTGATGTGTATGACTTCACCACTCTCGTAAAATCCCAGGCATTCTGAATTGTCTCTGTACTGGGCCTGGAAAGATTATGTTTTGTAGCATGGTGTTTCACACACACACACACACACACACAGCAGGCCTCTACACCATCACAAGATCCCTTCCCATGTCCAGTAGCGCTGTATACCTACTCCATTGGCACAAGTGACTTTTAGGTAGCTTTCAATACAAAAAAGTATAAACTACCTATTGCAGCCGTTCGGAGGAAAGCAATTCCGGGAAATTTCGATATATTTTCATCGATCATGACCCCCAGACCCCAAAACCACCCTCCGTTCAAATGTTGATTAATATATATATATATGAATGATCTATGTCATACGATAGCACTCGTATTTATAAATCAATTTGGATGAAACTAATTCAACAATGCTTCAACCGAGTTCATTGGCCAGCTTGGTCCGACATCTTGTTTCAAGATGGCGGCCACGGAAAGATTTAAAACTAAAATAAATATACAAAAAAGTTAAAAATTCAAATTTATTTTTTTATTAAGTGTTAGGCCTTGATACAAGGATTCTGAAGCATTTTTTGTTTTACCTCTATCTTAAAAAAATGGCTGATATAGAGCAGTTTGAAATTCTAGGGTGGCTGAAATTTTGAAACAAGACAGCACATTACAAAAATCAACGATTAATTTATGTTTTAGTGTACGTGATTTCTCGCAAATTTTTCTCTTTCATTGTTGTAATCATTTTCCCAAACATACGCTATATATTCATATCCGTTAGCGCCAAATTCTCACCAAACTTGGCGACATCTGGCAAAATATCGCCAAATTTGGCGACCAAAATAAGTCTTCATAAATGAAGCCAATTTGGCTATAGCTCAATTTGGCAAATTTCTTATTCAAATTCAGTATTAACGAATCTTCTGTAATCAGTTTATTTGCATTTTAGTTTGCTGTTTTTGAGTAACATTAGCTAAAATTTTAAAACGAAGATATAGGAAAGCTACCTTTTCCTCCCGGTACAGGGCGGAAGGACTTTTTTACTTCAAACAGTTGGTAACGATTTTTGAAGTGACTAAAGGAACCATCAGAAATAATGATATTTTCTGGCTGTGATTGCAGCTGTTGTTGAATTTTGCATATTGCTAGCAGTGCATGTGCTGAGTCATGTTCTCTGTCATCACTTATAACTGCAACACTTGTGGTCTTTTAAAAAATATGTGACTCCTGTGAAAATTGAAATTTAGTAATTACTCCAGTGATATCCCTGTACTTCTTGTAGCAGAATCACGGACCATTTCTCAGCAAAATCACAGTGAAGCACAAAACATAGTCGTTCAACTTCTACACGTCCCTTCACTTCTGCAATGTGTTGCTGCAATTTCTTCGGATGTTGGTGTGTTGTTGTTTTCACTGTCCATTTCCCAAGTTCATCAATGAAGGTATCAATGGCAACCGTTTTCTTAATGGGTTTATTTTCCTCCCATGTTGCATATATAACTTCAGAAGAGTCATCTTTTGTGTTTTCCAGACCAAGTGTCTGTAACGAGAGACCTCCTTTTCCAGGTTTCCAGGACAGTCACCACATTTTTGAAACAAACAGGTCTCTCGCTCTACCTCACAGACAATTAAAAGTTTGCAATGAATTTTAATTATGTTACACTATTTGAAATATAATGAAATTTATCAATTCCTGGGGTGCACTAAAACATGCTTTCTGTAGAATATGGAATCTAAAGCATTTATCATTCATTTACAGGGTCACATAAAAGTATTCGGTTAGATACACAATGGTCTACGGAGTAAAACTGTTTACAGCGCATTTTAATTACGTTACACTATTTCAAATATAATGAAATCAATACACATTAATATGGTTTAAAACAACATACCTGTTGTATAATACGATGTTCATAGCATTTATTGTTCATTTACAGGGACACACACAAGATTTCGGACACACTACTGTATCCGAAGTATTGTCTATAAGCGATAATTGCTTGAAGTATGCTTTCAGTTAGGTATGGTATATATTTAACTGAATTTTTCCATACTATGTGGTATGTATAAATGGTATAGATTATATACAGGGGCACACGAAAGAATTCGTAGGCATTACTCTGTATCGGCGTAAATTGCTTAAAGGGTTTTTGGAATCGAGTATGCATTTTGAATTTAAAATATGTTCAGTAACTTAGAGATGTTTGTTGAATATAAATAAAATCATATACAGGTCCACACAAAGAACTGGGTACATGACCGCTTATGTAGATAAAAAAAAATCAGAGAATTTTACAGGAACTGTATAGAATTTTTAAAATGTTTCTAAAACTTGTAATACTCAAAAGTGGAAGTTCTCCTTTACAGGAAATGTAGTACTCAATGGTATTGATAAACAGTAAAAAAATAAAAATTTTTAAGATTGGCCTTTTTGCAAAAAACAAAAAAAAAAACTTTTGATTTAAAACAATTAGAAGGCTACAACAAGAAAAGTTGAGTACACATTTCAAAATGGAGTATATCGTATTAAACAGAAAAATATTATCTTTAAAATAAAAAAAAAATGCATCAAAATATCTTGCACCGTTCCAGAGATAGAGCACTTTAAAGTTTTTGTCAAAAATCGTAAGTGAGAAATTGTTCGCAGGACGCCATCTTTGGCGGCTTGTATCTCGGGTCAGGAATTTTTTTGGGCAAAACAAAAATATACAGTTATTTTACTTTTTCCTGAATTTTAACATATGTTCAATTCAAAAACTTTTGAGACTATGAAGGTAACGCCCCTGCCTGAATTGATATGGATTCAGCCTTAAGCATTTTTTTATTATTATTAAAAATCCCATATATTATTTCTGTTGTCAACATCCCTATTTCTACTTTAAAGCATGTTTTTTTTTTTTATTATTAAAAATTCCATATATTATTTCTGTTGTCAACATCTCTTTTTCTACTTTTAAGCATTTTTTAAAATTAAAAATCCTATATATTATTCCTGTTGTCAACATCCCTTTTTCTACTTTTAAGCATGTTTTTTTAAAATTAAAAATCATACATCATATTTTTGTCGTCAACATCCCTACTTCTACTTTTAATTTTTTTTTTCTTTAAATTAAAAATCATATATAATATCTCTGCTGTCAACGTCCCTTTTTCTACTTTTGAGCATTTTTTTTAATTATTAAAAATCCCATATATTATTTCTGTTGTCAACATCCATTTTTCTACTTTTAAGAATGTTTCTTATAATTAAAAATGAGGTATAATATCTCTATCGTCAACATCCCTTTTTCTACGAATTTACGAAACATTCAGCGACGAGTGACATATCATTTGAAAGGTTTTTGAAGCGGCTTCTGACGCAGTACACTCACATTTTCTTTAATCTTTTTTTTAAAATTAAAAATCATATATATTATTTCTGTTGTCAACATCCATTTTCTACATATTTACGAAACGTACAGCCACGAATGTTATGCGAAAGGTTTTTGAAATTGCTTCTGATATAGTACACTCACATTTCCTTTTTAATCTTCTTTTTTAATTAAAAATCTTTTATTATTTTGATTATTTCTGTTGTCAACATCCATTTTTCTACTTTTAAGAATGTTTTTTAAATTAAAAATCAGCTCTAATATCTCTATCGTCAACATCCCTTATTCTACATTTAAGTATGTTTTTTTTTCTTTAAATTAAAAATCCTATATATTATTTCTGGTGTCAACATCCGTTTTGTTACTTTTAAGCATTTTTTTAAAGGTAAAAATCATATTTCTAGCGTCAACATCCCTTTTTTCTACGAATTCACGAAACATTCAGTGCCGAGTGACATATCATTCAAAAGTTTTTGAAGCGGCTTTTGACATAGTACTCTTATTTCCTTTAATCTTTTTTTTAAAATTAAAAATCCTATATATTATTTTTGTTGTCAACATCCCTTTTCCTACTTTTAAGCATTTTTTTTTATTATTATTAAAAATCCCATATATTATTTCTGTTGTCAACATCCCTTTTTCTACTTTTAAGCATTTTTTTATTATTAAAAATCCCATATATTATTTCTGTTGTCAACATCCTTTTTTCTACTTTTAAGCATTATTTTATTATTATTAAAAATCCCATATATTATTTCTGTTGTCAAAATCCATTTTTCTACTTTTAAGAATGTTTTTTTAAATTAAAAATCAGGTATAATATTTCTATCGTCAACATCCTATTTTCTATAAATTTATGGAACATTCAGCGCCGAGTGACATATCATTCGAAAGGTTTTTGAAGCAGTTTCTAACAGTGCATGCACATTTCCTTTAATCTTTTTTTTAAAATTAAAAATCCTATATATTATTTCTGTTGTCAACATCCGTTTTATCTACTTTTAAGCGTTTTTTTTATTATTATTATTAAAAATCCTATATATTATTTCTGTTGTCAACATCCGTTTTATCTACTTTTAAGCGTTTTTTTTATTATTATTATTAAAAATCCTATATATTATTTCTGTTGTCAACATCCATTTTCTACGTATTTACGAAACGTACAGCCACGAATGATGTATTATGCGAAAGGTTTTTGAAACTGCTTCTGATATAGTACACTCGCATTTCCTTTTAATCTTCTTTTTTAATTAAAAATCTTTTATTATTTTGATTATTTCTGTTGTCAACATCCATTTTTCTACTTTTAAGAATGTTTTTTAAATTAAAAATCAGCTCTAATATCTCTATCGTCAACATTCTACATTTAAGCATGTTTTTTTTTTCTTTAAATTAAAAATCCTATATATTATTTCTGTTGTCAACATCCGTTTTGTTACTTTTAAGCATTTTTTTTAAAGGTAAAAATCATATTTCTATCGTCAACATCCCTTTTTTCTACAAATTCACGAAACATTCAGTGCCGAGTGACATATCATTCAAAAGTTTTTGAAGCGGCTTTTGACATAGTACTCTTATTTCCTTTAATCTTTTTTTTAAAATTAAAAATCTTATATATTATTTCTGTTGTCAACATCCCTTTTCCTACTTTTAAGCATTTTTATTTTATTATTATTAAAAATCCCATATATTATTTCTGTTGTCAACATCCCTTTTTCTACTTTTAAGCATTTTTTTTATTATTAAAAATCCTATAATATTATTTCTGTTGTCAACATTCCTTTTTCTACTTTTAAGCATTTTTTTATTATTAAAAATCCCATATATTATTTCTGTTGTCAACATCCCTTTTCCTACTTTTAAGCGTTTTTTTTTAAATTATTATTAAAAATCCTATATATTATTTCAGTTGTCAACATCCATTTTGTTACTTTTAAGCATTTTTTTTAAAGGTAAAAATCATATTTCTATCGTCAACATCCCTTTTTTCTACGAATTTATGAAACATTCAGTGCCGAGTGACATATCATTCGAAAGGGCTTCTGACATAGTACACTCACATTGCCTTTAATCTTTTTTTTTAAAATTCAAAATCCTATATATTATTTCTGTTGTCAACATCCCTTTTTCTACTTTAAAGCATTTTTTTTATTATTATTAAAAATCCTCTATATTATTTCTGTTGTCAACATCCCTTTTTCTACATTTAAGCATATTTTTTTTAAATAAAAATCATACATAATATCTTTGTCGTCAACATCCCTTCTTCTACTTTTAAGTATGTTTTTTTTCTTTAAATTAAAAATCATATATAATATCTCTGTCGTCAACGTCCCTTTTTCTACTTTTGAGCATTTTTTTAATTATTAAAAATCCTATATATTATTTCTTTTGTCAACATCCATTTTCTACGTATTTACGAAACGTACAGCCACGAATGTTATGCGAAAGGTTTTTGAAATTGCTTCTGATATAGTACACTCACATTTCCTTTTAATCTTCTTTTTTAATTAAAAATCTTTTATTATTTTGATTATTTCTGTTGTCAACATCCGTTTTATCTACTTTTAAGCGTTTTATTATTATTATTATTAAAAATCCTATATATTATTTCTGTTATCAACATCCATTTTTCTATTTTTTAGAATGTTTTTTTTTAAATTAAAAATCAGGTATAATATTTCTATCCTCAACATCCCTTTTTCTACGAATTTACGAAACATTCAGTGCCGAGTGACATATCATTCAAAAGTTTTTGAAGCGGCTTTTGACATAGTACTCTTATTTCCTTTAATCTTTTTTTAAAATTAAAAATCCTATATATTATTTCTGTTGTCAACATCCCTTTTCCTACTTTTAAGCATTTTTTATTTATTATTATTAAAAATCCCATATATTATTTCTGTTGTCAACATCCCTTTTTCTACTTTTAAGCATTTTTTTTATTATTAAAAATCCTATAATATTATTTCTGTTGTCAACATTCCTTTTTCTGCTTTTAAGCATTTTTTTATTATTAAAAATCCCATATATTATTTCTGTTGTCAACATCCCTTTTCCTACTTTTAAGCCGTTTTTTTTTTATTATTATTAAAAATCCTATATATTATTTCTGTTGTCAACATCCATTTTGTTACTTTTAAGCATTTTTTTAAAGGTAAAAATCATATTTCTATCGTCAACATCCCTTTTTTCTACGAATTTACGAAACATTCAGTGCCGAGTGACATATCATTCGAAAGGGCTTCTGACATAGTACACTCACATTGCCTTTAATCTTTTTTTTTTAAATTCAAAATCCTATATATTATTTCTGTTGTCAACATCCCTTTTTCTACTTTTAAGCATTTTTTTTATTATTAAAAATCCCATATATTATTTCTGTTGTCAAAATCGCTTTTTCTACTTTTAAGCATTTTTTCAAAATTAAAAATCCCATATATTATTTCTTTTGTCAACATCCATTTTTCTACTTTTAAGCGTTTTTTTTTTATTATTATTAAAAATCCTATATATTATTTCTGTTGTCAACATCCATTTTCTACGTATTTACGAAACATTCAGTGCCGAGTAACATATTCGAAAGGTTTTTGAAGCGGCTTCTGACGTGGTACACTCACATTTCCTTTTAATCTTTTTTTTTAAATTAAAAATCTTTTATTTATTTGATTATTTCTGTTGTCAACATCCCTTTTTCTACTTTTAAGTGTTTTTTTATTTATTTTTAAAAATCCTCTATTATTTCTGTTGTCAACATCACTTTTTCTATTTTTAAGCATTTTTTTTATTATTAAAAATCCCATATATTATTTCTGTTGTCAACATCCCTTTTTCTACTTTTAAGCATTTTTTTAAAATTAAAAATCCTATATATTATTTCTGTTGTTAACACCCCTTTTTCTTTTTTAAGCATGTTTTTTTTAAAATTAAAAATCATACATAATATCTCTGTCGTCAACATCCCTTTTTTTACTTTTAAGCATGTTTTTTTAATTAAAAATCCTATATATTATTTCTGTTGTCAACATCCATTTTTTCGAGTTTTAAGCGTTATTATTATTATTATAATTAAAAATCATATATAATACTTTTATTGTCAACATCCCTTTTTCTACTAATTTACAAAACATTCAGAGCCGAGTGACATATCATTCGAAAGGTTTTTGAAGCAGCTTCTGACATAGTACACTCACATTTTCTTTAATCTTTTTTTTTTTTTTTTTGTAATTAAAAATCCTATATATTATTTCTGTTGTCAACATATCTTTTTCTACTTTAAGCAATTTTTTTATTATTATTAAAAATCCTATGTATTATTTCTGTTGTCCACAGCCCTTTTTCTACTTTTAAGAATGTTTTTTTAATTAAAAATCAGGTATAATACTTCTATTGTCAACATCCCATTTTCTACGAATTTACGAAACATTCAACGCCGAGTGACATATCATTCGAAAGGTTTTTGAAGCGGTTTCTAACAGTACACTCACATTTCCTTTAATCTTTTTTTTTTTTTTAATTAAAAATCCCATATATTATTTGTGTTGTCAACATCCCTTTTTCTACTTTTAAGCATTTTTATTATTATTATTAAAAATCCCATACATTATTTCTGTTGTCAACATCCCTTTTTCTACTTTTAAGCATTTTTTTTAATGGTAAAAATCACATCCCTTTTTCTACAAATTTACTGAATGTACAGCCACGAATAACATAACATTCGAAAGGTTTTTGAAGTGGCTTCTGACATAGTACACTCACATTTCCTTTAGTCTTTTTTTTTTTTAATTAAAAATCCTATATATTATTTCTGTTGTCAACATTCCTTTTTCTACTTTTAAGCATTTCTTTTATTATTATTAAAAATCCCATATATTATTTCTGTTGTCAACATCCCTTTTTCTACTTTTAAGCATTTTTTGTACTATTATTAAAAATTCCATAAATTATTTCTGTTGTCAACATCCCTTTTTCTACTTTTAAGCGTTTTTTTATTATTATTAAAAATCCTCTATTATTTCTGTTGTCAACATCACTTTTCCTACTTTTAAGCATTTTTTTTAATTAAAAATCATATATAATATTTCTGTTGTCAACATCCCTTTTTCTACTAATTTACGAAACATTCAGAGCCGAGTGACATATCATTCGAAAGGTTTTTGAAGCAGCTTCTGACATAGTACACTCATATTTTCTTTAATCTTTTTTTTTTTTTTTTTTGTAATTAAAAATCCTATATATTATTTCTGTTGTCAACATACCTTTTTCTACTTTAAGCAATTTTTTTATTATTATTAAAAATCCCATATATTATTTCTGTTGTCAACATCCCTTTTTTTACTTTTAAGCATTTTTTTATTATTAAAAATCCCATATATTATTTCTGTTTTCAACATTCCTTTTTCTACTTTTAAGCATTTTTTTATTATTATTAAAAATCCCATATATTATTTCTGTTGTCAAAATCCATTTTTCTACTTTTAAGAATGTTTTTTTTAATTAAAAATCAGGTATAATATTTCTATCGTCAACATCCTATTTTCTATAAATTTATGGAACATTCAGCGCCGAGTGACATATCATTCGAAAGGTTTTTGAAGCAGTTTCTAACAGTGCACGCACATTTCCTTTAATCTTTTTTTTTAAATTAAAAATCCTATATAATATTTCTGTTGTCAACATCCGTTTTATCTACTTTTAAGCGTTTTTTTTTTATTATTATTAAAAATCCTATATATTATTTCTGTTGTCAACATCCATTTTCTACGTATTTACGAAACGTACAGCCACGAATGATGTATTATGCGAAAGGTTTTTGAAACTGCTTCTGATATAGTACACTCACATTTCCTTTTAATCTTCTTTTTTAATTAAAAATCTTTTATTATTTTGATTATTTCTGTTGTCAACATCCATTTTTCTACTTTTAAGAATGTTTTTTAAATTAAAAATCAGCTCTAATATCTCTATCGTCAACATCCCTTATTCTACATTTAAGCATGTTTTTTTTTCTTTAAATTAAAAATCCTATATATTATTTCTGTTGTCAACATCCGTTTTGTTACTTTTAAGCATTTTTTTTAAAGGTAAAAATCATATTTCTATCGTCAACATCCCTTTTTTCTACGAATTCACGAAACATTCAGTGCCGAGTGACATATCATTCAAAAGTTTTTGAAGCGGCTTTTGACATAGTACTCTTATTTCCTTTAATCTTTTTTTTAAAATTAAAAATCCTATATATTATTTCTGTTGTCAACATCCCTTTTCCTACTTTTAAGCATTTTTATTTTATTATTATTAAAAATCCCATATATTATTTCTGTTGTCAACATCCCTTTTTCTACTTTTAAGCATTTTTTTATTATTAAAAATCCTATAATATTATTTCTGTTGTCAACATTCCTTTTTCTACTTTTAAGCATTTTTTTTTTAATTCAAAATCCTATATATTATTTCTGTTGTCAACATCCCTTTTTCTACTTTAAAGCATTTTTTTTATTATTATTAAAAATCCTCTATATTATTTCTGTTGTCAAAATCGCTTTTTCTACTTTTAAGCATTTTTTCAAAATTAAAAATCCCATATATTATTTCTTTTGTCAACATCCATTTTTCTACTTTTAAGAATGTTTTTTTTTTAAATTAAGAATCAGATATAATATTTCTATCGTCAACATCCCTTTTTCTACGAATTTACGAAACATTCAGTGCCGAGTAACATATTCGAAAGGTTTTTGAAGCGGCTTCTGACGTGGTACACTCACATTTCCTTTTAATCTTTTTTTTAAAATTAAAAATCTTTTATTTATTTGATTATTTCTGTTGTCAACATCCCTTTTTCTACTTTTAAGCATTTTTTTAGAGTTAAAAATCCTATATATTATTTCTGTTGTCAACATCCCTTCTACTTTTAAGCATGTTTTTTTTTTCTTTAAATTAAAAATAATATATATAATATATTATATCTCTGTCTTCAACATCCCTTTTTCTATTTTAAGCATTTTTTTTATTATTAAAAATCCTATATATTATTTCTGTTTTCGAATCCATTTTTTCTATTTTTAAGCGTTTTTATCATTATTATTAAAAAACATATATAATATTTCTATCGTCAACATCCCTTTTTCTACGAATTTACGAAACATTCAGTGCCCAGTAACATATTCGAAAGGTTTTTGAAGCGGCTTCTGACGTGGTACACTCACATTTCCTTTTAATCTTTTTTTTTTAAATTAAAATTCTTTTATTTATTTGATTATTTCTGTTGTCAACATCCCTTTTTCTACTTTTAAGTGTTTTTTTTTATTATTTTTAAAAATCCTCTATTATTTCTGTTGTCAACATCACTTTTTCTATTTTTAAGCATTTTTTTTATTATTAAAAATCCCATATATTATTTCTGTTGTCAACATCCCTTTTCCTAATTTAAGCATTTTTATTTTATTATTATTAAAAATCCTATATATTATTTCTGTTGTCAACATCCCTTTTCCTAATTTAAGCATTTTTATTTTATTATTATTAAAAATCCCATATATTATTTCTGTTGTCAACATCCCTTTTTCTACTTTTAAGCATTTTTTTTATTATTAAAAATCCTATAATATTATTTCTGTTGTCAACATTCCTTTTTCTACTTTTAAGCATTTTTTTATTATTAAAAATCCCATATATTATTTCTGTTGTCAACATCCCTTTTCCTACTTTTAAGCCTTTTTTTTTTATTATTATTAAAAATCCTATATATTATTTCTGTTGTCAACATCCATTTTGTTACTTTTAAGCATTTTTTTTAAAGGTAAAAATCATATTTCTATTGTCAACATCCCTTTTTTCTACTAATTTACAAAACATTCAGAGCCGAGTGACATATCATTCGAAAGGTTGTTGAAGCAGCTTCTGACATAGTACACTCACATTTTCTTTAATCTTTTTTTTTAAATTAAAAATCCTATATATTATTTCTGTTGTCAACATCCGTTTTATCTACTTTTAAGCATTTTTTTATTATTATTATTAAAAATCCTATATATTATTTCTGTTGTCAACATCCATTTTCTACGTATTTACGAAACGTACAGCCACGAATGATGTATTATGCGAAAGGTTTTTTTGAAACTGCTTCTGATATAGTACACTCACATTTCCTTTTAATCTTCTTTTTTAATTAAAAATCTTTTATTATTTTGATTATTTCTGTTGTCAACATCCATTTTTCTGCTTTTAAGAATGTTTTTTAAATTAAAAATCAGCTCTAATATCTCTATCGTCAACATCCCTTATTCTACATTTAAGCATGTTTTTTTTTTCTTTAAATTAAAAATCCTATATATTATTTCTGTTGTCAACATCCGTTTTGTTACTTTTAAGCATTTTTTTTAAAGGTAAAAATCATATTTCTATCGTCAACGTCCCTTTTTTCTACGAATTCACGAAACATTCAGTGCCGAGTGACATATCATTCAAAAGTTTTTGATGCGGCTTTTGACATAGTACTCTTATTTCCTTTAATCTTTTTTTTTAATTAAAAATCCTATAATATTATTTCTGTTGTCAACATTCCTTTTTCTACTTTTAAGCATTTTTTATTATTAAAAATCCCATATATTATTTCTGTTGTCAACATCCCTTTTCCTACTTTTAAGCATTTTTTTTTTATTATTATTAAAAATCCTATATATTATTTCTGTTGTCAACATCCATTTTGGTACTTTTAAGCATTTTTTTTAAAGGTAAAAATCATATTTCTATCGTCAACATCCCTTTTTTCTACGAATTTACGAAACATTCAGTGCCGAGTGACATATCATTCGAAAGGGCTTCTGACATAGTACACTCACATTGCTTTTAATCTTTTTTTTTAAAATTCAAAATCCTATATATTATTTCTGTTGTCAACATCCCTTTTTCTACTTTAAAGCATTTTTTTTATTATTATTAAAAATCCTCTATATTATTTCTGTTGTCAAAATCGCTTTTTCTACTTTTAAGCATTTTTTCAAAATTAAAAATCCCATATATTATTTCTTTTGTCAACATCCATTTTTCTACTTTTAAGAATGTTTTTTTTTTAAATTAAGAATCAGATATAATATTTCTATCGTCAACATCCCTTTTTCTACGAATTTACGAAACATTCAGTGCCGAGTAACATATTCGAAAGGTTTTTGAAGCGGCTTCTGACGTGGTACACTCACATTTCCTTTTAATCTTTTTTTAAAAATTAAAAATCTTTTATTTATTTGATTATTTCTGTTGTCAACATCCCTTTTTCTACTTTTAAGCATTTTTTTAGAGTTAAAAATCCTATATATTATTTCTGTTGTCAACATCCCTTCTACTTTTAAGCATGTTTTTTTTTTCTTTAAATTAAAAATAATATATATAATATATTATATCTCTGTCTTCAACATCCCTTTTTCTATTTTAAGCATTTTTTTTATTATTAAAAATCCTATATATTATTTCTGTTTTCGAATCCATTTTTTCTATTTTTAAGCGTTTTTATCATTATTATTAAAAAACATATATAATATTTCTATCGTCAACATCCCTTTTTCTACGAATTTACGAAACATTCAGTGCCCAGTAACATATTCGAAAGGTTTTTGAAGCGGCTTCTGACGTGGTACACTCACATTTCCTATTAATCTTTTTTTTTAAATTAAAATTCTTTTATTTATTTGATTATTTCTGTTGTCAACATCCCTTTTTCTACTTTTAAGTGTTTTTTTTTATTATTTTTAAAAATCCTCTATTATTTCTGTTGTCAACATCACTTTTTCTATTTTTAAGCATTTTTTTTATTATTAAAAATCCCATATATTATTTCTGTTGTCAACATCCCTTTTCCTAATTTAAGCATTTTTATTTTATTATTATTAAAAATCCTATATATTATTTCTGTTGTCAACATCCCTTTTCCTAATTTAAGCATTTTTATTTTATTATTATTAAAAATCCCATATATTATTTCTGTTGTCAACATCCCTTTTTCTACTTTTAAGCATTTTTTTTATTATTAAAAATCCTATAATATTATTTCTGTTGTCAACATTCCTTTTTCTACTTTTAAGCATTTTTTTATTATTAAAAATCCCATATATTATTTCTGTTGTCAACATCCCTTTTCCTACTTTTAAGCCTTTTTTTTTATTATTATTAAAAATCCTATATATTATTTCTGTTGTCAACATCCATTTTGTTACATTTAAGCATTTTTTTTAAAGGTAAAAATCATATTTCTATTGTCAACATCCCTTTTTTCTACTAAATTACAAAACATTCAGAGCCGAGTGACATATCATTCGAAAGGTTGTTGAAGCAGCTTCTGACATAGTACACTCACATTTTCTTTAATCTTTTTTTTTAAATTAAAAATCCTATATATTATTTCTGTTGTCAACATCCGTTTTATCTACTTTTAAGCATTTTTTTATTATTATTATTAAAAATCCTATATATTATTTCTGTTGTCAACATCCATTTTCTACGTATTTACGAAACGTACAGCCACGAATGATGTATTATGCGAAAGGTTTTTTTGAAACTGCTTCTGATATAGTACACTCACATTTCCTTTTAATCTTCTTTTTTAATTAAAAATCTTTTATTATTTTGATTATTTCTGTTGTCAACATCCATTTTTCTGCTTTTAAGAATGTTTTTTAAATTAAAAATCAGCTCTAATATCTCTATCGTCAACATCCCTTATTCTACATTTAAGCATGTTTTTTTTTTCTTTAAATTAAAAATCCTATATATTATTTCTGTTGTCAACATCCGTTTTGTTACTTTTAAGCATTATTTTTAAAGGTAAAAATCATATTTCTATCATCAACGTCCCTTTTTTCTACGAATTCACGAAACATTCAGTGCCGAGTGACATATCATTCAAAAGTTTTTGAAGCGGCTTTTGACATAGTACTCTTATTTCCTTTAATCTTTTTTTTAAATTAAAAATCCTATAATATTATTTCTGTTCTCAACATTCCTTTTTCTACTTTTAAGCATTTTTTTATTATTAAAAATCCCATATATTATTTCTGTTGTCAACATCCCTTTTCCTACTTTTAAGCATTTTTTTTTATTATTATTAAAAATCCTATATATTATTTCTGTTGTCAACATCCATTTTGGTACTTTTAAGCATTTTTTTAAAGGTAAAAATCATATTTCTATCGTCAACATCCCTTTTTTCTACGAATTTACGAAACATTCAGTGCCGAGTGACATATCATTCGAAAGGGCTTCTGACATAGTACACTCACATTGCTTTTAATCTTTTTTTTTTAAATTCAAAATCCTATATATTATTTCTGTTGTCAAAATCGCTTTTTCTACTTTTAAGCATTTTTTCAAAATTAAAAATCCCATATATTATTTCTTTTGTCAACATCCATTTTTCTACTTTTAAGAATGTTTTTTTTTTAAATTAAGAATCAGATATAATATTTCTATCGTCAACATCCCTTTTTCTACGAATTTACGAAACATTCAGTGCCGAGTAACATATTCGAAAGGTTTTTGAAGCGGCTTCTGACGTGGTACACTCACATTTCCTTTTAATCTTTTTTTTAAAATTAAAAATCTTTTATTTATTTGATTATTTCTGTTGTCAACATCCCTTTTTCTACTTTTAAGCATTTTTTTAGAGTTAAAAATCCTATATATTATTTCTGTTGTCAACATCCCTTCTACTTTTAAGCATGTTTTTTTTTTCTTTAAATTAAAAATAATATATATAATATATTATATCTCTGTCTTCAACATCCCTTTTTCTATTTTAAGCATTTTTTTTATTATTAAAAATCCTATATATTATTTCTGTTTTCGAATCCATTTTTTCTATTTTTAAGCGTTTTTATCATTATTATTAAAAAACATATATAATATTTCTATCGTCAACATCCCTTTTTCTACGAATTTACGAAACATTCAGTGCCCAGTAACATATTCGAAAGGTTTTTGAAGCGGCTTCTGACGTGGTACACTCACATTTCCTTTTAATCTTTTTTTTTTAAATTAAAATTCTTTTATTTATTTGATTATTTCTGTTGTCAACATCCCTTTTTCTACTTTTAAGTGTTTTTTTTTATTATTTTTAAAAATCCTCTATTATTTCTGTTGTCAACATCACTTTTTCTATTTTTAAGCATTTTTTTTATTATTAAAAATCCCATATATTATTTCTGTTGTCAACATCCCTTTTCCTAATTTAAGCATTTTTATTTTATTATTATTAAAAATCCTATATATTATTTCTGTTGTCAACATCCCTTTTCCTAATTTAAGCATTTTTATTTTATTATTATTAAAAATCCCATATATTATTTCTGTTGTCAACATCCCTTTTTCTACTTTTAAGCATTTTTTTTTATTATTAAAAATCCTATAATATTATTTCTGTTGTCAACATTCCTTTTTCTACTTTTAAGCATTTTTTTATTATTAAAAATCCCATATATTATTTCTGTTGTCAACATCCCTTTTCCTACTTTTAAGCCTTTTTTTTTTATTATTATTAAAAATCCTATATATTATTTCTGTTGTCAACATCCATTTTGTTACTTTTAAGCATTTTTTTTAAAGGTAAAAATCATATTTCTATTGTCAACATCCCTTTTTTCTATGAATTTACGAAACATTCAGTGCCGAGTGACATATCATTCGAAAGGGCTTCTGACATAGTACACTCACATTGCCTTTAATCTTTTTTTTTAAAATTCAAAATCCTATATATTATTTCTGTTGTCAACATCCCTTTTTCTACTTTAAAGCATTTTTTTTATTATTATTAAAAATCCCATATATTATTTCTGTTGTCAACATCCCTTTTTCTACTTTTAAGCATTTTTTTTTACTATTATTAAAAATTCCATATATTATTTCTGTTGTCAACATCCCTTTTTCTACTTTTAAGCATGTTTTTTAATTAAAAATCATATATATTATTTCTGTTGTCAACATCCCTTTTTCTACTTTTAAGAATGTTTTTTAAAATTAAAAATCAGGTATAATATTTCTATCGTCAACATCCCATTTTCTATGAATTTACGAAACATTCAGTGCCGAGTGACATATCATTCGAAAGGTTTTTGAAGCGGCTTCTACTCGTGCTTCTACTCATGCTAAATATGCGTGCATCTTATTCTACTTTTAAGCATTTTTTTTATTATTATTAAAAATCCTCTATATTATTTCTGTTGTCAACATTCCTTTTTCTACATTTAAGCATTTTTTTAAAAATTAAAAATCAGGTATAATATTTTTATCGTCAACATCCCATTTCCTACGAAATTACGAAACATTCAGTGCCGAGTAACATATGATTCGAAAGGTTTTTGAAGCGGCTTCTGACATAGTACACTCACATTTCCTTTTAATCTTTTTTTTTAAATTAAAAAATTTTATTTTGATTATTTCTGTTGTCAACATCCCTTTTTCTACTTTTAAGCGTTTTTTTATTATTATTAAAAATCCTCTATTATTTCTGTTGTCAACATCACTTTTCCTACTTTTAAGCATTTTTTTTATTATTAAAAATCCCATATATTATTTCTGTTGTCAACATCCATTTTTTCGATTTTTAAGCGTTATTATTATAATTAAAAATCATATATAATACTTCTATTGTCAACATCCCATTTTCTACGAATTTACGAAACATTCAGAGCCGAGTGACATATCATTCGAAAGGTTTTTGAAGCAGCTTCTGACATAGTACACTCACATTTTCTTTAATCTTTTTTTTTTTTGTAATTAAAAATCCTATATATTATTTCTGTTGTCAACATACCTTTTTCTACTTTAAGCAATTTTTTTATTATTATTAAAAATCCCATATATTATTTCTGTTTTCAACATTCCTTTTTCTACTTTTAAGCATTTTTTTATTATTAAAAATCCCATATATTATTTCTGTTGTCAACATCCTTTTTTCTACTTTTAAGCATTTTTTTATTATTATTAAAAATCCCATGTATTATTTCTGTTGTCAAAATCCATTTTTCTACTTTTAAGAATGTTTTTTTTTAATTAAAAATCAGGTATGATATTTCTATCGTCAACATCCTATTTTCTATAAATTTATGGAACATTCAGCGCCGAGTGACATATCATTCGAAAGGTTTTTGAAGCAGTTTCTAACAGTGCACGCACATTTCCTTTAATCTTTTTTTTAAAATTAAAAATCCTATATATTATTTCTGTTGTCAACATCCGTTTTATCTACTTTTAAGCGTTTTTTTATTATTATTATTAAAAATCCTATATATTATTTCTGTTGTCAACATCCATTTTCTACGTATTTACGAAACGTACAGCCACGAATGATGTATTATGCGAAAGGTTTTTGAAACTGCTTCTGATATAGTACACTCACATTTCCTTTTAATCTTCTTTTTTAATTAAAAATCTTTTATTATTTTGATTATTTCTGTTGTCAACATCCATGTTTCTACTTTTAAGAATGTTTTTTAAATTAATAATCAGCTCTAATATCTCTATCGTCAACATCCCTTATTCTACATTTAAGCATGTTTTTTTTTTTCTTTAAATTAAAAATCCTATATATTATTTCTGTTGTCAACATCCCTTTTCCTACTTTTAAGCATTTTTATTTTATTATTATTAAAAATCTCATATATTATTTCTGTTGTCAACATCCCTTTTTCTACTTTTAAGCATTTTTTTTATTATTAAAAATCCTATAATATTATTTCTGTTGTCAACATTCCTTTTTCTACTTTTAAGCATTTTTTTATTATTAAAAATCCCATATATTATTTCTGTTGTCAACATCCCTTTTCCTACTTTTAAGCGTTTTTTTTTATTATTATTAAAAATCCTATATATTATTTCTGTTGTCAACATCCATTTTGTTACTTTTAAGCATTTTTTTTAAAGGTAAAAATCATATTTCTATTGTCAACATCCCTTTTTTCTATGAATTTACGAAACATTCAGTGCCGAGTGACATATCATTCGAAAGGGCTTCTGACATAGTACACTCACATTGCCTTTAATCTTTTTTTTTAAAATTCAAAATCCTATATATTATTTCTGTTGTCAACATCCCTTTTTCTACTTTAAAGCATTTTTTTTATTATTATTAAAAATCCCATATATTATTTCTGTTGTCAACATCCCTTTTTCTACTTTTAAGCATTTTTTTTTACTATTATTAAAAATTCCATATATTATTTCTGTTGTCAACATCCCTTTTTCTACTTTTAAGCATGTTTTTTAATTAAAAATCATATATATTATTTCTGTTGTCAACATCCCTTTTTCTACTTTTAAGAATGTTTTTTAAAATTAAAAATCAGGTATAATATTTCTATCGTCAACATCCCATTTTCTATGAATTTACGAAACATTCAGTGCCGAGTGACATATCATTCGAAAGGTTTTTGAAGCGGCTTCTACTCGTGCTTCTACTCATGCTAAATATGCGTGCATCTTATTCTACTTTTAAGCATTTTTTTTATTATTATTAAAAATCCTCTATATTATTTCTGTTGTCAACATTCCTTTTTCTACATTTAAGCATTTTTTTAAAAATTAAAAATCAGGTATAATATTTTTATCGTCAACATCCCATTTCCTACGAAATTACGAAACATTCAGTGCCGAGTAACATATGATTCGAAAGGTTTTTGAAGCGGCTTCTGACATAGTACACTCACATTTCCTTTTAATCTTTTTTTTTAAATTAAAAAATTTTATTTTGATTATTTCTGTTGTCAACATCCCTTTTTCTACTTTTAAGCGTTTTTTTATTATTATTAAAAATCCTCTATTATTTCTGTTGTCAACATCACTTTTCCTACTTTTAAGCATTTTTTTTATTATTAAAAATCCCATATATTATTTCTGTTGTCAACATCCATTTTTTCGATTTTTAAGCGTTATTATTATAATTAAAAATCATATATAATACTTCTATTGTCAACATCCCATTTTCTACGAATTTACGAAACATTCAGAGCCGAGTGACATATCATTCGAAAGGTTTTTGAAGCAGCTTCTGACATAGTACACTCACATTTTCTTTAATCTTTTTTTTTTTTGTAATTAAAAATCCTATATATTATTTCTGTTGTCAACATACCTTTTTCTACTTTAAGCAATTTTTTTATTATTATTAAAAATCCCATATATTATTTCTGTTTTCAACATTCCTTTTTCTACTTTTAAGCATTTTTTTATTATTAAAAATCCCATATATTATTTCTGTTGTCAACATCCTTTTTTCTACTTTTAAGCATTTTTTTATTATTATTAAAAATCCCATGTATTATTTCTGTTGTCAAAATCCATTTTTCTACTTTTAAGAATGTTTTTTTTTAATTAAAAATCAGGTATGATATTTCTATCGTCAACATCCTATTTTCTATAAATTTATGGAACATTCAGCGCCGAGTGACATATCATTCGAAAGGTTTTTGAAGCAGTTTCTAACAGTGCACGCACATTTCCTTTAATCTTTTTTTTAAAATTAAAAATCCTATATATTATTTCTGTTGTCAACATCCGTTTTATCTACTTTTAAGCGTTTTTTTATTATTATTATTAAAAATCCTATATATTATTTCTGTTGTCAACATCCATTTTCTACGTATTTACGAAACGTACAGCCACGAATGATGTATTATGCGAAAGGTTTTTGAAACTGCTTCTGATATAGTACACTCACATTTCCTTTTAATCTTCTTTTTTAATTAAAAATCTTTTATTATTTTGATTATTTCTGTTGTCAACATCCATGTTTCTACTTTTAAGAATGTTTTTTAAATTAATAATCAGCTCTAATATCTCTATCGTCAACATCCCTTATTCTACATTTAAGCATGTTTTTTTTTTTCTTTAAATTAAAAATCCTATATATTATTTCTGTTGTCAACATCCCTTTTCCTACTTTTAAGCATTTTTATTTTATTATTATTAAAAATCTCATATATTATTTCTGTTGTCAACATCCCTTTTTCTACTTTTAAGCATTTTTTTTATTATTAAAAATCCTATAATATTATTTCTGTTGTCAACATTCCTTTTTCTACTTTTAAGCATTTTTTTATTATTAAAAATCCCATATATTATTTCTGTTGTCAACATCCCTTTTCCTACTTTTAAGCGTTTTTTTTTATTATTATTAAAAATCCTATATATTATTTCTGTTGTCAACATCCATTTTGTTACTTTTAAGCATTTTTTTTAAAGGTAAAAATCATATTTCTATCGTCAACATCCCTTTTTTCTACGAATTTATGAAACATTCTGTGCCGAGTGACATATCATTCGAAAGGGCTTCTGACATAGTACACTCACATTGCCTTTAATCTTTTTTTTTTAAATTCAAAATCCTATATATTATTTCTGTTGTCAACATCCCTTTTTCTACTTTAAAGCATTTTTTTTATTATTATTAAAAATCCTCTATATTATTTCTGTTGTCAACATCCCTTTTTCTACTTTTAAGCATTTTTTTTATTATTAAAAATCCCATATATAATTTCTGTTGTCAAAATCGCTTTTTCTACTTTTAAGCATTTTTTCAAAATTAAAAATCCCATATATTATTTCTTTTGTCAACATCCATTTTTCTACTTTTAAGAATGTTTTTTTTTAAATTAAGAATCAGGTATAATATTTCTATCGTCAACATCCCTTTTTCTACGAATTTACGAAACATTCAGTGCCGAGTAACATATTCTAAAGGTTTTTGAAGCGGCTTCTGACGTGGTACACTCACATTTCCTTTTAATCTTTTTTTTTTAAATTAAAAATCTTTTATTTATTTGATTATTTCTGTCGTCAACAACCCTTTTTTTACTTTTAAGCATGTTTTTTTAATTAAAAATCCTATATATTATTTCTGTTGTCAACATCCCTTTTTCTACTTTTAAGTGTTTTTTTTATTATTTTTAAAAATCCTCTATTATTTCTGTTGTCAACATCACTTTTTCTATTTTTAAGCATTTTTTTTATTATTAAAAATCCCATATATTATTTCTGTTGTCAACATCCCTTTTCCTAATTTAAGCATTTTTATTTTATTATTATTAAAAATCCTATATATTATTTCTGTTGTCAACATCCCTTTTCCTAATTTAAGCATTTTTATTTTATTATTATTAAAAATCCCATATATTATTTCTGTTGTCAACATCCCTTTTTCTACTTTTAAGCATTTTTTTTATTATTAAAAATCCTATAATATTATTTCTGTTGTCAACATTCCTTTTTCTACTTTTAAGCATTTTTTTATTATTAAAAATCCCATATATTATTTCTGTTGTCAACATCCCTTTTCCTACTTTTAAGCCTTTTTTTTTATTATTATTAAAAATCCTATATATTATTTCTGTTGTCAACATCCATTTTGTTACTTTTAAGCATTTTTTTTAAAGGTAAAAAGCATATTTCTATTGTCAACATCCCTTTTTTCTACTAATTTACAAATTATTCAGAGCCGAGTGACATATCATTCGAAAGGTTGTTGAAGCAGCTTCTGACATAGTACACTCACATTTTCTTTAATCTTTTTTTTAAAATTAAAAATCCTATATATTATTTCTGTTGTCAACATCCGTTTTATCTACTTTTAAGCATTTTTTTATTATTATTATTAAAAATCCTATATATTATTTCTGTTGTCAACATCCATTTTCTACGTATTTACGAAACGTACAGCCACGAATGATGTATTATGCGAAAGGTTTTTTTGAAACTGCTTCTGATATAGTACACTCACATTTCCTTTTAATCTTCTTTTTTAATTAAAAATCTTTTATTATTTTGATTATTTCTGTTGTCAACATCCATTTTTCTGCTTTTAAGAATGTTTTTTAAATTAAAAATCAGCTCTAATATCTCTATCGTCAACATCCCTTATTCTACATTTAAGCATGTTTTTTTTTTCTTTAAATTAAAAATCCTATATATTATTTCTGTTGTCAACATCCGTTTTGTTACTTTTAAGCATTTTTTTTAAAGGTAAAAATCATATTTCTATCGTCAACGTCCCTTTTTTCTACGAATTCACGAAACATTCAGTGCCGAGTGACATATCATTCAAAAGTTTTTGAAGCGGCTTTTGACATAGTACTCTTATTTCCTTTAATCTTTTTTTTTAATTAAAAATCCTATAATATTATTTCTGTTGTCAACATTCCTTTTTCTACTTTTAAGCATTTTTTTATTATTAAAAATCCCATATATTATTTCTGTTGTCAACATCCCTTTTCCTACTTTTAAGCATTTTTTTTTATTATTATTAAAAATCCTATATATTATTTCTGTTGTCAACATCCATTTTGGTACTTTTAAGCATTTTTTTTAAAGGTAAAAATCATATTTCTATCGTCAACATCCCTTTTTTCTACGAATTTACGAAACATTCAGTGCCGAGTGACATATCATTCGAAAGGGCTTCTGACATAGTACACTCACATTGCTTTTAATCTTTTTTTTTAAAATTCAAAATCCTATATATTATTTCTGTTGTCAACATCCCTTTTTCTACTTTAAAGCATTTTTTTTATTATTAAAAATCCTCTATATTATTTCTGTTGTCAAAATCGCTTTTTCTACTTTTAAGCATTTTTTCAAAATTAAAAATCCCATATATTATTTCTTTTGTCAACATCCATTTTTGTACTTTTAAGAATGTTTTTTTTTAAAATTAAGAATCAGATATAATATTTGTATCGTCAACATCCCTTTTTCTACGAATTTACGAAACATTCAGTGCCGAGTAACATATTCGAAAGGTTTTTGAAGCGGCTTCTGACATGGTACACTCACATTTCCTTTTAATCTTTTTTTTTAAATTAAAAATCTTTTATTTATTTGATTATTTCTGTTGTCAGCATCCCTTTTTCTACTTTTAAGCATTTTTTTAGAGTTAAAAATCCTATATATTATTTCTGTTGTCAACATCCCTTCTACTTTTAAGCATGTTTTTTTTTCTTTAAATTAAAAATAATATATATAATATATTATATCTCTGTCTTCAACATCCCTTTTTCTATTTTAAGCATTTTTTTTATTATTAAAAATCCTATATATTATTTCTGTTTTCGAATCCATTTTTTCTATTTTTAAGCGTTTTTATCATTATTATTAAAAAACATATATAATATTTCTATCGTCAACATCCCTTTTTCTACGAATTTACGAAACATTCAGTGCCCAGTAACATATTCAAAAGGTTTTTGATGCGGCTTCTGACGTGGTACACTCACATTTCCTTTTAATCTTTTTTTTTTAAATTAAAATTCTTTTATTTATTTGATTATTTCTGTTGTCAACATCCCTTTTTCTACTTTTAAGTGTTTTTTTTTATTATTTTTAAAAATCCTCTATTATTTCTGTTGTCAACATCACTTTTTCTATTTTTAAGCATTTTTTTTATTATTAAAAATCCCATATATTATTTCTGTTGTCAACATCCCTTTTCCTAATTTAAGCATTTTTATTTTATTATTATTAAAAATCCTATATATTATTTCTGTTGTCAACATCCCTTTTCCTAATTTAAGCATTTTTATTTTATTATTATTAAAAATCCCATATATTATTTCTGTTGTCAACATCCCTTTTTCTACTTTTAAGCATTTTTTTTATTATTAAAAATCCTATAATATTATTTCTGTTGTCAACATTCCTTTTTCTACTTTTAAGCATTTTTTTATTATTAAAAATCCCATATATTATTTCTGTTGTCAACATCCCTTTTCCTACTTTTAAGCCTTTTTTTTTTATTATTATTAAAAATCCTATATATTATTTCTGTTGTCAACATCCATTTTGTTACTTTTAAGCATTTTTTTTAAAGGTAAAAAGCATATTTCTATTGTCAACATCCCTTTTTTCTACTAATTTACAAATTATTCAGAGCCGAGTGACATATCATTCGAAAGGTTGTTGAAGCAGCTTCTGACATAGTACACTCACATTTTCTTTAATCTTTTTTTTTAAATTAAAAATCCTATATATTATTTCTGTTGTCAACATCCGTTTTATCTACTTTTAAGCATTTTTTTATTATTATTATTAAAAATCCTATATATTATTTCTGTTGTCAACATCCATTTTCTACGTATTTACGAAACGTACAGCCACGAATGATGTATTATGCGAAAGGTTTTTTTGAAACTGCTTCTGATATAGTACACTCACATTTCCTTTTAATCTTCTTTTTTAATTAAAAATCTTTTATTATTTTGATTATTTCTGTTGTCAACATCCATTTTTCTGCTTTTAAGAATGTTTTTTAAATTAAAAATCAGCTCTAATATCTCTATCGTCAACATCCCTTATTCTACATTTAAGCATGTTTTTTTTTTCTTTAAATTAAAAATCCTATATATTATTTCTGTTGTCAACATCCGTTTTGTTACTTTTAAGCATTTTTTTTAAAGGTAAAAATCATATTTCTATCGTCAACGTCCCTTTTTTCTACGAATTCACGAAACATTCAGTGCCGAGTGACATATCATTCAAAAGTTTTTGAAGCGGCTTTTGACATAGTACTCTTATTTCCTTTAATCTTTTTTTTTAATTAAAAATCCTATAATATTATTTCTGTTGTCAACATTCCTTTTTCTACTTTTAAGCATTTTTTTATTATTAAAAATCCCATATATTATTTCTGTTGTCAACATCCCTTTTCCTACTTTTAAGCATTTTTTTTTTATTATTATTAAAAATCCTATATATTATTTCTGTTGTCAACATCCATTTTGGTACTTTTAAGCATTTTTTTTAAAGGTAAAAATCATATTTCTATCGTCAACATCCCTTTTTTCTACGAATTTACGAAACATTCAGTGCCGAGTGACATATCATTCGAAAGGGCTTCTGACATAGTACACTCACATTGCTTTTAATCTTTTTTTTTTAAATTCAAAATCCTATATATTATTTCTGTTGTCAACATCCCTTTTTCTACTTTAAAGCATTTTTTTTATTATTAAAAATCCTCTATATTATTTCTGTTGTCAAAATCGCTTTTTCTACTTTTAAGCATTTTTTCAAAATTAAAAATCCCATATATTATTTCTTTTGTCAACATCCATTTTTGTACTTTTAAGAATGTTTTTTTTTTAAATTAAGAATCAGATATAATATTTGTATCGTCAACATCCCTTTTTCTACGAATTTACGAAACATTCAGTGCCGAGTAACATATTCGAAAGGTTTTTGAAGCGGCTTCTGACGTGGTACACTCACATTTCCTTTTAATCTTTTTTTTTAAATTAAAAATCTTTTATTTATTTGATTATTTCTGTTGTCAGCATCCCTTTTTCTACTTTTAAGCATTTTTTAGAGTTAAAAATCCTATATATTATTTCTGTTGTCAACATCCCTTCTACTTTTAAGCATGTTTTTTTTTCTTTAAATTAAAAATAATATATATAATATATTATATCTCTGTCTTCAACATCCCTTTTTCTATTTTAAGCATTTTTTTTATTATTAAAAATCCTATATATTATTTCTGTTTTCGAATCCATTTTTTCTATTTTTAAGCGTTTTTATCATTATTATTAAAAAACATATATAATATTTCTATCGTCAACATCCCTTTTTCTACGAATTTACGAAACATTCAGTGCCCAGTAACATATTCGAAAGGTTTTTGAAGCGGCTTCTGACGTGGTACACTCACATTTCCTTTTAATCTTTTTTTTTTTAATTAAAATTCTTTTATTTATTTGATTATTTCTGTTGTCAACATCCCTTTTTCTACTTTTAAGTGTTTTTTTTTATTATTTTTAAAAATCCTCTATTATTTCTGTTGTCAACATCACTTTTTCTATTTTTAAGCATTTTTTTTATTATTAAAAATCCCATATATTATTTCTGTTGTCAACATCCCTTTTCCTAATTTAAGCATTTTTATTTTATTATTATTAAAAATCCTATATATTATTTCTGTTGTCAACATCCCTTTTCCTAATTTAAGCATTTTTATTTTATTATTATTAAAAATCCCATATATTATTTCTGTTGTCAACATCCCTTTTTCTACTTTTAAGCATTTTTTTTATTATTAAAAATCCTATAATATTATTTCTGTTGTCAACATTCCTTTTTCTACTTTTAAGCATTTTTTTATTATTAAAAATCCCATATATTATTTCTGTTGTCAACATCCCTTTTCCTACTTTTAAGCCTTTTTTTTTTATTATTATTAAAAATCCTATATATTATTTCTGTTGTCAACATCCATTTTGTTACTTTTAAGCATTTTTTTTAAAGGTAAAAATCATATTTCTATTGTCAACATCCCTTTTTTCTACTAATTTACAAAACATTCAGAGCCGAGTGACATATCATTCGAAAGGTTGTTGAAGCAGCTTCTGACATAGTACACTCACATTTTCTTTAATCTTTTTTTTTAAATTAAAAATCCTATATATTATTTCTGTTGTCAACATCCGTTTTATCTACTTTTAAGCATTTTTTTATTATTATTATTAAAAATCCTATATATTATTTCTGTTGTCAACATCCATTTTCTACGTATTTACGAAACGTACAGCCACGAATGATGTATTATGCGAAAGGTTTTTTTGAAACTGCTTCTGATATAGTACACTCACATTTCCTTTTAATCTTCTTTTTTAATTAAAAATCTTTTATTATTTTGATTATTTCTGTTGTCAACATCCATTTTTCTGCTTTTAAGAATGTTTTTTAAATTAAAAATCAGCTCTAATATCTCTATCGTCAACATCCCTTATTCTACATTTAAGCATGTTTTTTTTTTCTTTAAATTAAAAATCCTATATATTATTTCTGTTGTCAACATCCGTTTTGTTACTTTTAAGCATTTTTTTTAAAGGTAAAAATCATATTTCTATCGTCAACGTCCCTTTTTTCTGCGAATTCACGAAACATTCAGTGCCGAGTGACATATCATTCAAAAGTTTTTGAAGCGGCTTTTGACATAGTACTCTTATTTCCTTTAATCTTTTTTTTTAATTAAAAATCCTATAATATTATTTCTGTTGTCAACATTCCTTTTTCTACTTTTAAGCATTTTTTTATTATTAAAAATCCCATATATTATTTCTGTTGTCAACATCCCTTTTCCTACTTTTAAGCATTTTTTTTTTATTATTATTAAAAATCCTATATATTATTTCTGTTGTCAACATCCATTTTGGTACTTTTAAGCATTTTTTTAAAGGTAAAAATCATATTTCTATCGTCAACATCCCTTTTTTCTACGAATTTACGAAACATTCAGTGCCGAGTGACATATCATTCGAAAGGGCTTCTGACATAGTACACTCACATTGCTTTTAATCTTTTTTTTTAAAATTCAAAATCCTATATATTATTTCTGTTGTCAACATCCCTTTTTCTACTTTAAAGCATTTTTTTTATTATTATTAAAAATCCTCTATATTATTTCTGTTGTCAAAATCGCTTTTTCGACTTTTAAGCATTTTTTCAAAATTAAAAATCCCATATATTATTTCTTTTGTCAACATCCATTTTTCTATTTATAAGAATGTTTTTTTTTAAAATTAAGAATCAGATATAATATTTCTATCGTCAACATCCCTTTTTCTACGAATTTACGAAACATTCAGTGCCGAGTAACATATTCGAAAGGTTTTTGAAGCGGCTTCTGACGTGGTACACTCACATTTCCTTTTAATCTTTTTTTTAAAATTAAAAATCTTTTATTTATTTGATTATTTCTGTTGTCAACATCCCTTTTTCTACTTTTAAGCATTTTTTTTAGAGTTAAAAATCCTATATATTATTTCTGTTGTCAACATCCCTTCTACTTTTAAGCATGTTTTTTTTTTCTTTAAATTAAAAATAATATATATAATATATTATATCTCTGTCTTCAACATCCCTTTTTCTATTTTAAGCATTTTTTTTATTATTAAAAATCCTATATATTATTTCTGTTTTCGAATCCATTTTTTCTATTTTTAAGCGTTTTTATCATTATTATTAAAAAACATATATAATATTTCTATCGTCAACATCCCTTTTTCTACGAATTTACGAAACATTCAGTGCCCAGTAACATATTCGAAAGGTTTTTGAAGCGGCTTCTGACGTGGTACACTCACATTTCCTTTTAATCTTTTTTTTTTAAATTAAAATTCTTTTATTTATTTGATTATTTCTGTTGTCAACATCCCTTTTTCTACTTTTAAGTGTTTTTTTTTTATTATTTTTAAAAATCCTCTATTATTTCTGTTGTCAACATCACTTTTTCTATTTTTAAGCATTTTTTTTATTATTAAAAATCCCATATATTATTTCTGTTGTCAACATCCCTTTTCCTAATTTAAGCATTTTTATTTTATTATTATTAAAAATCCTATATATTATTTCTGTTGTCAACATCCCTTTTCCTAATTTAAGCATTTTTATTTTATTATTAAAAATCCCATATATTATTTCTGTTGTCAACATCCCTTTTTCTACTTTTAAGCATTTTTTTTATTATTAAAAATCCTATAATATTATTTCTGTTGTCAACATTCCTTTTTCTACTTTTAAGCATTTTTTTATTATTAAAAATCCCATATATTATTTCTGTTGTCAACATCCCTTTTCCTACTTTTAAGCCTTTTTTTTTTATTATTATTAAAAATCCTATATATTATTTCTGTTGTCAACATCCATTTTGTTACTTTTAAGCATTTTTTTTAAAGGTAAAAATCATATTTCTATTGTCAACATCCCTTTTTTCTATGAATTTACGAAACATTCAGTGCCGAGTGACATATCATTCGAAAGGGCTTCTGACATAGTACACTCACATTGCCTTTAATCTTTTTTTTTTAAATTCAAAATCCTATATATTATTTCTGTTGTCAACATCCCTTTTCCTAATTTAAGCATTTTTATTTTATTATTAAAAATCCCATATATTATTTCTGTTGTCAACATCCCTTTTTCTACTTTTAAGCATTTTTTTTATTATTAAAAATCCTATAATATTATTTCTGTTGTCAACATTCCTTTTTCTACTTTTAAGCATTTTTTTATTATTAAAAATCCCATATATTATTTCTGTTGTCAACATCCCTTTTCCTACTTTTAAGCCTTTTTTTTTTATTATTATTAAAAATCCTATATATTATTTCTGTTGTCAACATCCATTTTGTTACTTTTAAGCATTTTTTTTAAAGGTAAAAATCATATTTCTATTGTCAACATCCCTTTTTTCTATGAATTTACGAAACATTCAGTGCCGAGTGACATATCATTCGAAAGGGCTTCTGACATAGTACACTCACATTGCCTTTAATCTTTTTTTTTTTAAATTCAAAATCCTATATATTATTTCTGTTGTCAACATCCCTTTTTCTACTTTAAAGCATTTTCTTTATTATTATTAAAAATCCCATATATTATTTCTGTTGTCAACATCCCTTTTTCTACTTTTAAGCATTTTTTTTTACTATTATTAAAAATTCCATATATTATTTCTGTTGTCAACATCCCTTTTTCTACTTTTAAGCATGTTTTTTAATTAAAAATCATATATATTATTTCTGTTGTCAACATCCCTTTTTCTACTTTTAAGAATGTTTTTTAAAATTAAAAATCAGGTATAATATTTCTATCGTCAACATCCCATTTTCTACGAATTTACGAAACATTCAGTGCCGAGTGACATATCATTCGAAAGGTTTTTGAAGCGGCTTCTACTTGTGCTTCTACTCATGCTAAATATGCGTGCATCTTATTCTACTTTTAAGCATTTTTTTTATTATTATTAAAAATCCTCTATATTATTTCTGTTGTCAACATTACTTTTTCTACTTTTAAGCATTTCTTTTATTATTATTAAAAATCCCATATATTATTTCTGTTGTCAACATCCCTTTTTCTACTTTTAAGCATTTTTTTTTACTATTAAAAATTCCATATATTATTTCTGTTGTCAACATCCCTTTTTCTACTTTTAAGCATGTTTTTTTAATTAAAAATCCTCTATATTATTTCTGTTGTCAACATTCCTTTTTCTACATTTAAGCATTTTTTTAAAAATTAAAAATCAGGTATAATATTTTTATCGTCAACATCCCATTTCCTACGAAATTACGAAACATTCAGTGCCGAGTAACATATGATTCGAAAGGTTTTTGAAGCGGCTTCTGACATAGTACACTCACATTTCCTTTTAATCTTTTTTTTTAAATTAAAAAATTTTATTTTGATTATTTCTGTTGTCAACATCCCTTTTTCTACTTTTAAGCGTTTTTTTATTATTATTAAAAATCCTCTATTATTTCTGTTGTCAACATCACTTTTCCTACTTTTAAGCATTTTTTTTATTATTAAAAATCCCATATATTATTTCTGTTGTCAACATCCATTTTTTCGATTTTTAAGCGTTATTATTATAATTAAAAATCATATATAATACTTCTATTGTCAACATCCCATTTTCTACGAATTTACGAAACATTCAGAGCCGAGTGACATATCATTCGAAAGGTTTTTGAAGCAGCTTCTGACATAGTACACTCACATTTTCTTTAATCTTTTTTTTTTTTGTAATTAAAAATCCTATATATTATTTCTGTTGTCAACATACCTTTTTCTACTTTAAGCAATTTTTTTATTATTATTAAAAATCCCATATATTATTTCTGTTGTCAACATCCCTTTTTCTACTTTTAAGCATTTTTTTATTATTAAAAATCCCATATATTATTTCTGTTGTCAACATCCTTTTTTCTACTTTTAAGCATTTTTTTATTATTATTAAAAATCCCATGTATTATTTCTGTTGTCAAAATCCATTTTTCTACTTTTAAGAATGTTTTTTTTAAATTAAAAATCAGGTATGATATTTCTATCGTCAACATCCTATTTTCTATAAATTTATGGAACATTCAGCGCCGAGTGACATATCATTCGAAAGGTTTTTGAAGCAGTTTCTAACAGTGCACGCACATTTCCTTTAATCTTTTTTTTAAAATTAAAAATCCTATATATTATTTCTGTTGTCAACATCCGTTTTATCTACTTTTAAGCGTTTTTTTATTATTATTATTAAAAATCCTATATATTATTTCTGTTGTCAACATCCATTTTCTACGTATTTACGAAACGTACAGCCACGAATGATGTATTATGCGAAAGGTTTTTGAAACTGCTTCTGATATAGTACACTCACATTTCCTTTTAATCTTCTTTTTTAATTAAAAATCTTTTATTATTTTGATTATTTCTGTTGTCAACATCCATTTTTCTGCTTTTAAGAATGTTTTTTAAATTAAAAATCAGCTCTAATATCTCTATCGTCAACATCCCTTATTCTACATTTAAGCATGTTTTTTTTTTCTTTAAATTAAAAATCCTATATATTATTTCTGTTGTCAACATCCGTTTTGTTACTTTTAAGCATTTTTTTTAAAGGTAAAAATCATATTTCTATCGTCAACGTCCCTTTTTTCTACGAATTCACGAAACATTCAGTGCCGAGTGACATATCATTCAAAAGTTTTTGAAGCGGCTTTTGACATAGTACTCTTATTTCCTTTAATCTTTTTTTTTAATTAAAAATCCTATAATATTATTTCTGTTGTCAACATTCCTTTTTCTACTTTTAAGCATTTTTTTATTATTAAAAATCCCATATATTATTTCTGTTGTCAACATCCCTTTTCCTACTTTTAAGCATTTTTTTTTATTATTATTAAAAATCCTATATATTATTTCTGTTGTCAACATCCATTTTGGTACTTTTAAGCATTTTTTTTAAAGGTAAAAATCATATTTCTATCGTCAACATCCCTTTTTTCTACGAATTTACGAAACATTCAGTGCCGAGTGACATATCATTCGAAAGGGCTTCTGACATAGTACACTCACATTGCTTTTAATCTTTTTTTTTTTAAATTCAAAATCCTATATATTATTTCTGTTGTCAACATCCCTTTTTCTACTTTAAAGCATTTTTTTTATTATTATTAAAAATCCTCTATATTATTTCTGTTGTCAAAATCGCTTTTTCTACTTTTAAGCATTTTTTCAAAATTAAAAATCCCATATATTATTTCTTTTGTCAACATCCATTTTTCTACTTTTAAGAATGTTTTTTTTTTAAATTAAGAATCAGATATAATATTTCTATCGTCAACATCCCTTTTTCTACGAATTTACGAAACATTCAGTGCCGAGTAACATATTCGAAAGGTTTTTGAAGCGGCTTCTGACGTGGTACACTCACATTTCCTTTTAATCTTTTTTTTAAAATTAAAAATCTTTTATTTATTTGATTATTTCTGTTGTCAACATCCCTTTTTCTACTTTTAAGCATTTTTTTAGAGTTAAAAATCCTATATATTATTTCTGTTGTCAACATCCCTTCTACTTTTAAGCATGTTTTTTTTTTCTTTAAATTAAAAATAATATATATAATATATTATATCTCTGTCTTCAACATCCCTTTTTCTATTTTAAGCATTTTTTTTATTATTAAAAATCCTATATATTATTTCTGTTTTCGAATCCATTTTTTCTATTTTTAAGCGTTTTTATCATTATTATTAAAAAACATATATAATATTTCTATCGTCAACATCCCTTTTTCTACGAATTTACGAAACATTCAGTGCCCAGTAACATATTCGAAAGGTTTTTGATGTGGCTTCTGACGTGGTACACTCACATTTCCTTTTAATCTTTTTTTTTTAAATTAAAATTCTTTTATTTATTTGATTATTTCTGTTGTCAACATCCCTTTTTCTACTTTTAAGTGTTTTTTTTTTATTATTTTTAAAAATCCTCTATTTCTGTTGTCAACATCACTTTTTCTATTTTTAAGCATTTTTTTTATTATTAAAAATCCCATATATTATTTCTGTTGTCAACATCCCTTTTCCTAATTTAAGCATTTTTATTTTATTATTATTAAAAATCCTATATATTATTTCTGTTGTCAACATCCCTTTTCCTAATTTAAGCATTTTTATTTTATTATTATTAAAAATCCCATATATTATTTCTGTTGTCAACATCCCTTTTTCTACTTTTAAGCATTTTTTTTATTATTAAAAATCCTATAATATTATTTCTGTTGTCAACATCCGTTTTATCTACTTTTAAGCATTTTTTTATTATTATTATTAAAAATCCTATATATTATTTCTGTTGTCAACATCCATTTTGTTACTTTTAAGCATTTTTTTTAAAGGTAAAAAGCATATTTCTATTGTCAACATCCCTTTTTTCTACTAATTTACAAATTATTCAGAGCCGAGTGACATATCATTCGAAAGGTTGTTGAAGCAGCTTCTGACATAGTACACTCACATTTTCTTTAATCTTTTTTTTTAAATTAAAAATCCTATATATTATTTCTGTTGTCAACATCCGTTTTATCTACTTTTAAGCATTTTTTTATTATTATTATTAAAAATCCTATATATTATTTCTGTTGTCAACATCCATTTTCTACGTATTTACGAAACGTACAGCCACGAATGATGTATTATGCGAAAGGTTTTTTTGAAACTGCTTCTGATATAGTACACTCACATTTCCTTTTAATCTTCTTTTTTAATTAAAAATCTTTTATTATTTTGATTATTTCTGTTGTCAACATCCATTTTTCTGCTTTTAAGAATGTTTTTTAAATTAAAAATCAGCTCTAATATCTCTATCGTCAACATCCCTTATTCTACATTTAAGCATGTTTTTTTTTTCTTTAAATTAAAAATCCTATATATTATTTCTGTTGTCAACATCCGTTTTGTTACTTTTAAGCATTTTTTTTAAAGGTAAAAATCATATTTCTATCGTCAACGTCCCTTTTTTCTACGAATTCACGAAACATTCAGTGCCGAGTGACATATCATTCAAAAGTTTTTGAAGCGGCTTTTGACATAGTACTCTTATTTCCTTTAATCTTTTTTTTTAATTAAAAATCCTATAATATTATTTCTGTTGTCAACATTCCTTTTTCTACTTTTAAGCATTTTTTTATTATTAAAAATCCCATATATTATTTCTGTTGTCAACATCCCTTTTCCTACTTTTAAGCATTTTTTTTTTATTATTATTAAAAATCCTATATATTATTTCTGTTGTCAACATCCATTTTGGTACTTTTAAGCATTTTTTTTAAAGGTAAAAATCATATTTCTATCGTCAACATCCCTTTTTTCTACGAATTTACGAAACATTCAGTGCCGAGTGACATATCATTCGAAAGGGCTTCTGACATAGTACACTCACATTGCTTTTAATCTTTTTTTTTAAAATTCAAAATCCTATATATTATTTCTGTTGTCAACATCCCTTTTTCTACTTTAAAGCATTTTTTTTATTATTAAAAATCCTCTATATTATTTCTGTTGTCAAAATCGCTTTTTCTACTTTTAAGCATTTTTTCAAAATTAAAAATCCCATATATTATTTCTTTTGTCAACATCCATTTTTGTACTTTTAAGAATGTTTTTTTTTAAAATTAAGAATCAGATATAATATTTGTATCGTCAACATCCCTTTTTCTACGAATTTACGAAACATTCACTGCCGAGTAACATATTCGAAAGGTTTTTGAAGCGGCTTCTGACGTGGTACACTCACATTTCCTTTTAATCTTTTTTTTTAAATTAAAAATCTTTTATTTATTTGATTATTTCTGTTGTCAGCATCCCTTTTTCTACTTTTAAGCATTTTTTTAGAGTTAAAAATCCTATATATTATTTCTGTTGTCAACATCCCTTCTACTTTTAAGCATGTTTTTTTTTTCTTTAAATTAAAAATAATATATATAATATATTATATCTCTGTCTTCAACATCCCTTTTTCTATTTTAAGCATTTTTTTTATTATTAAAAATCCTATATATTATTTCTGTTTTCGAATCCATTTTTTCTATTTTTAAGCGTTTTTATCATTATTATTAAAAAACATATATAATATTTCTATCGTCAACATCGCTTTTTCTACGAATTTACGAAACATTCAGTGCCCAGTAACATATTCGAAAGGTTTTTGAAGCGGCTTCTGACGTGGTACACTCACATTTCCTTTTAATCTTTTTTTTTTTTAATTAAAATTCTTTTATTTATTTGATTATTTCTGTTGTCAACATCCCTTTTTCTACTTTTAAGTGTTTTTTTTTATTATTTTTAAAAATCCTCTATTATTTCTGTTGTCAACATCACTTTTTCTATTTTTAAGCATTTTTTTTATTATTAAAAATCCCATATATTATTTCTGTTGTCAACATCCCTTTTCCTAATTTAAGCATTTTTATTTTATTATTATTAAAAATCCTATATATTATTTCTGTTGTCAACATCCCTTTTCCTAATTTAAGCATTTTTATTTTATTATTATTAAAAATCCCATATATTATTTCTGTTGTCAACATCCCTTTTTCTACTTTTAAGCATTTTTTTTATTATTAAAAATCCTATAATATTATTTCTGTTGTCAACATTCCTTTTTCTACTTTTAAGCATTTTTTTATTATTAAAAATCCCATATATTATTTCTGTTGTCAACATCCCTTTTCCTACTTTTAAGCCTTTTTTTTTTATTATTATTAAAAATCCTATATATTATTTCTGTTGTCAACATCCATTTTGTTACTTTTAAGCATTTTTTTTAAAGGTAAAAATCATATTTCTATTGTCAACATCCCTTTTTTCTACTAATTTACAAAACATTCAGAGCCGAGTGACATATCATTCGAAAGGTTGTTGAAGCAGCTTCTGACATAGTACACTCACATTTTCTTTAATCTTTTTTTTAAAATTAAAAATCCTATATATTATTTCTGTTGTCAACATCCGTTTTATCTACTTTTAAGCATTTTTTTATTATTATTATTAAAAATCCTATATATTATTTCTGTTGTCAACATCCATTTTCTACGTATTTACGAAACGTACAGCCACGAATGATGTATTATGCGAAAGGTTTTTTTGAAACTGCTTCTGATATAGTACACTCACATTTCCTTTTAATCTTCTTTTTTAATTAAAAATCTTTTATTATTTTGATTATTTCTGTTGTCAACATCCATTTTTCTGCTTTTAAGAATGTTTTTTAAATTAAAAATCAGCTCTAATATCTCTATCGTCAACATCCCTTATTCTACATTTAAGCATGTTTTTTTTTTCTTTAAATTAAAAATCCTATATATTATTTCTGTTGTCAACATCCGTTTTGTTACTTTTAAGCATTTTTTTTAAAGGTAAAAATCATATTTCTATCGTCAACGTCCCTTTTTTCTACGAATTCACGAAACATTCAGTGCCGAGTGACATATCATTCAAAAGTTTTTGAAGCGGCTTTTGACATAGTACTCTTATTTCCTTTAATCTTTTTTTTTAATTAAAAATCCTATAATATTATTTCTGTTGTCAACATTCCTTTTTCTACTTTTAAGCATTTTTTTATTATTAAAAATCCCATATATTATTTCTGTTGTCAACATCCCTTTTCCTACTTTTAAGCAATTTTTTTTTTATTATTATTAAAAATCCTATATATTATTTCTGTTGTCAACATCCATTTTGGTACTTTTAAGCATTTTTTTTAAAGGTAAAAATCATATTTCTATCGTCAACATCCCTTTTTTCTACGAATTTACGAAACATTCAGTGCCGAGTGACATATAATTCGAAAGGGCT
Source organism: Maratus michaelseni (assembly GCA_963931845.1). Classification (NCBI taxonomy): domain Eukaryota; kingdom Metazoa; phylum Arthropoda; class Arachnida; order Araneae; family Salticidae; genus Maratus; species Maratus michaelseni. The sequence continues at coordinate 206,706,187 of OZ007586.1, read as the reverse complement.
TCTGACATAGTACACTCACATTGCTTTTAATCTTTTTTTTTAAAATTCAAAATCCTATATATTATTTCTGTTGTCAACATCCCTTTTTCTACTTTAAAGCATTTTTTTTATTATTATTAAAAATCCTCTATATTATTTCTGTTGTCAAAATCGCTTTTTCGACTTTTAAGCATTTTTTCAAAATTAAAAATCCCATATATTATTTCTTTTGTCAACATCCATTTTTCTACTTATAAGAATGTTTTTTTTTAAAATTAAGAATCAGATATAATATTTCTATCGTCAACATCCCTTTTTCTACGAATTTACGAAACATTCAGTGCCGAGTAACATATTCGAAAGGTTTTTGAAGCGGCTTCTGACGTGGTACACTCACATTTCCTTTTAATCTTTTTTTTTAAATTAAAAATCTTTTATTTATTTGATTATTTCTGTTGTCAACATCCCTTTTTCTACTTTTAAGCATTTTTTTAGAGTTAAAAATCCTATATATTATTTCTGTTGTCAACATCCCTTCTACTTTTAAGCATGTTTTTTTTTTCTTTAAATTAAAAATAATATATATAATATATTATATCTCTGTCTTCAACATCCCTTTTTCTATTTTAAGCATTTTTTTTATTATTAAAAATCCTATATATTATTTCTGTTTTCGAATCCATTTTTTCTATTTTTAAGCGTTTTTATCATTATTATTAAAAAACATATATAATATTTCTATCGTCAACATCCCTTTTTCTACGAATTTACGAAACATTCAGTGCCCAGTAACATATTCGAAAGGTTTTTGAAGCGGCTTCTGACGTGGTACACTCACATTTCCTTTTAATCTTTTTTTTTTAAATTAAAATTCTTTTATTTATTTGATTATTTCTGTTGTCAACATCCCTTTTTCTACTTTTAAGTGTTTTTTTTATTATTTTTAAAAATCCTCTATTATTTCTGTTGTCAACATCACTTTTTCTATTTTTAAGCATTTTTTTATTATTAAAAATCCCATATATTATTTCTGTTGTCAACATCCCTTTTCCTAATTTAAGCATTTTTATTTTATTATTATTAAAAATCCTATATATTATTTCTGTTGTCAACATCCCTTTTCCTAATTTAAGCATTTTTATTTTATTATTATTAAAAATCCCATATATTATTTCTGTTGTCAACATCCCTTTTCCTACTTTTAAGCCTTTTTTTTTTATTATTATTAAAAATCCTCTATATTATTTCTGTTGTCAAAATCGCTTTTTCTACTTTTAAGCATTTTTTCAAAATTAAAAATCCCATATATTATTTCTTTTGTCAACATCCATTTTTGTACTTTTAAGAATGTTTTTTTTTAAAATTAAGAATCAGATATAATATTTGTATCGTCAACATCCCTTTTTCTACGAATTTACGAAACATTCAGTGCCGAGTAACATATTCGAAAGGTTTTTGAAGCGGCTTCTGACGTGGTACACTCACATTTCCTTTTAATCTTTTTTTTTAAATTAAAAATCTTTTATTTATTTGATTATTTCTGTTGTCAGCATCCCTTTTTCTACTTTTAAGCATTTTTATTTTATTATTATTAAAAATCCTATATATTATTTCTGTTGTCAACATCCCTTTTCCTAATTTAAGCATTTTTATTTTATTATTATTAAAAATCCCATATATTATTTCTGTTGTCAACATCCCTTTTTCTACTTTTAAGCATTTTTTTTATTATTAAAAATCCTATAATATTATTTCTGTTGTCAACATTCCTTTTTCTACTTTTAAGCATTTTTTTATTATTAAAAATCCCATATATTATTTCTGTTGTCAACATCCCTTTTCCTACTTTTAAGCCTTTTTTTTTTATTATTATTAAAAATCCTATATATTATTTCTGTTGTCAACATCCCTTTTTCTACTTTAAAGCATTTTTTTTATTATTAAAAATCCTCTATATTATTTCTGTTGTCAAAATCGCTTTTTCTACTTTTAAGCATTTTTTCAAAATTAAAAATCCCATATATTATTTCTTTTGTCAACATCCATTTTTGTACTTTTAAGAATGTTTTTTTTTAAAATTAAGAATCAGATATAATATTTGTATCGTCAACATCCCTTTTTCTACGAATTTACGAAACATTCAGTGCCGAGTAACATATTCGAAAGGTTTTTGAAGCGGCTTCTGACGTGGTACACTCACATTTCCTTTTAATCTTTTTTTTTTAAATTAAAAATCTTTTATTTATTTGATTATTTCTGTTGTCAGCATCCCTTTTTCTACTTTTAAGCATTTTTTTAGAGTTAAAAATCCTATATATTATTTCTGTTGTCAAAATCGCTTTTTCGACTTTTAAGCATTTTTTCAAAATTAAAAATCCCATATATTATTTCTTTTGTCAACATCCATTTTTCTACTTATAAGAATGTTTTTTTTTAAAATTAAGAATCAGATATAATATTTCTATCGTCAACATCCCTTTTTCTACGAATTTACGAAACATTCAGTGCCGAGTAACATATTCGAAAGGTTTTTGAAGCGGCTTCTGACGTGGTACACTCACATTTCCTTTTAATCTTTTTTTTTAAATTAAAAATCTTTTATTTATTTGATTATTTCTGTTGTCAACATCCCTTTTTCTACTTTTAAGCATTTTTTTAGAGTTAAAAATCCTATATATTATTTCTGTTGTCAACATCCCTTCTACTTTTAAGCATGTTTTTTTTTTCTTTAAATTAAAAATAATATATATAATATATTATATCTCTGTCTTCAACATCCCTTTTTCTATTTTAAGCATTTTTTTTATTATTAAAAATCCTATATATTATTTCTGTTTTCGAATCCATTTTTTCTATTTTTAAGCGTTTTTATCATTATTATTAAAAAACATATATAATATTTCTATCGTCAACATCCCTTTTTCTACGAATTTACGAAACATTCAGTGCCCAGTAACATATTCGAAAGGTTTTTGAAGCGGCTTCTGACGTGGTACACTCACATTTCCTTTTAATCTTTTTTTTTTTAATTAAAATTCTTTTATTTATTTGATTATTTCTGTTGTCAACATCCCTTTTTCTACTTTTAAGTGTTTTTTTTTATTATTTTTAAAAATCCTCTATTATTTCTGTTGTCAACATCACTTTTTCTATTTTTAAGCATTTTTTTTATTATTAAAAATCCCATATATTATTTCTGTTGTCAACATCCCTTTTCCTAATTTAAGCATTTTTATTTTATTATTATTAAAAATCCTATATATTATTTCTGTTGTCAACATCCCTTTTCCTAATTTAAGCATTTTTATTTTATTATTATTAAAAATCCCATATATTATTTCTGTTGTCAACATCCCTTTTTCTACTTTTAAGCATTTTTTTTATTATTAAAAATCCTATAATATTATTTCTGTTGTCAACATTCCTTTTTCTACTTTTAAGCATTTTTTTATTATTAAAAATCCCATATATTATTTCTGTTGTCAACATCCCTTTTCCTACTTTTAAGCCTTTTTTTTTTATTATTATTAAAAATCCTATATATTATTTCTGTTGTCAACATCCATTTTGTTACTTTTAAGCATTTTTTTTAAAGGTAAAAATCATATTTCTATTGTCAACATCCCTTTTTTCTACTAATTTACAAAACATTCAGAGCCGAGTGACATATCATTCGAAAGGTTGTTGAAGCAGCTTCTGACATAGTACACTCACATTTTCTTTAATCTTTTTTTTAAAATTAAAAATCCTATATATTATTTCTGTTGTCAACATCCGTTTTATCTACTTTTAAGCATTTTTTTATTATTATTATTAAAAATCCTATATATTATTTCTGTTGTCAACATCCATTTTCTACGTATTTACGAAACGTACAGCCACGAATGATGTATTATGCGAAAGGTTTTTTTGAAACTGCTTCTGATATAGTACACTCACATTTCCTTTTAATCTTCTTTTTTAATTAAAAATCTTTTATTATTTTGATTATTTCTGTTGTCAACATCCATTTTTCTGCTTTTAAGAATGTTTTTTAAATTAAAAATCAGCTCTAATATCTCTATCGTCAACATCCCTTATTCTACATTTAAGCATGTTTTTTTTTTCTTTAAATTATAAATCCTATATATTATTTCTGTTGTCAACATCCGTTTTGTTACTTTTAAGCATTTTTTTTAAAGGTAAAAATCATATTTCTATCGTCAACGTCCCTTTTTTCTGCGAATTCACGAAACATTCAGTGCCGAGTGACATATCATTCAAAAGTTTTTGAAGCGGCTTTTGACATAGTACTCTTATTTCCTTTAATCTTTTTTTTTAATTAAAAATCCTATAATATTATTTCTGTTGTCAACATTCCTTTTTCTACTTTTAAGCATTTTTTTATTATTAAAAATCCCATATATTATTTCTGTTGTCAACATCCCTTTTCCTACTTTTAAGCATTTTTTTTTTATTATTATTAAAAATCCTATATATTATTTCTGTTGTCAACATCCATTTTGGTACTTTTAAGCATTTTTTTAAAGGTAAAAATCATATTTCTATCGTCAACATCCCTTTTTTCTACGAATTTACGAAACATTCAGTGCCGAGTGACATATCATTCGAAAGGGCTTCTGACATAGTACACTCACATTGCTTTTAATCTTTTTTTTTAAAATTCAAAATCCTATATATTATTTCTGTTGTCAACATCCCTTTTTCTACTTTAAAGCATTTTTTTTATTATTATTAAAAATCCTCTATATTATTTCTGTTGTCAAAATCGCTTTTTCGACTTTTAAGCATTTTTTCAAAATTAAAAATCCCATATATTATTTCTTTTGTCAACATCCATTTTTCTATTTATAAGAATGTTTTTTTTTAAAATTAAGAATCAGATATAATATTTCTATCGTCAACATCCCTTTTTCTACGAATTTACGAAACATTCAGTGCCGAGTAACATATTCGAAAGGTTTTTGAAGCGGCTTCTGACGTGGTACACTCACATTTCCTTTTAATCTTTTTTTTTAAATTAAAAATCTTTTATTTATTTGATTATTTCTGTTGTCAACATCCCTTTTTCTACTTTTAAGCATTTTTTTAGAGTTAAAAATCCTATATATTATTTCTGTTGTCAACATCCCTTCTACTTTTAAGCATGTTTTTTTTTTCTTTAAATTAAAAATAATATATATAATATATTATATCTCTGTCTTCAACATCCCTTTTTCTATTTTAAGCATTTTTTTTATTATTAAAAATCCTATATATTATTTCTGTTTTCGAATCCATTTTTTCTATTTTTAAGCGTTTTTATCATTATTATTAAAAAACATATATAATATTTCTATCGTCAACATCCCTTTTTCTACGAATTTACGAAACATTCAGTGCCCAGTAACATATTCGAAAGGTTTTTGAAGCGGCTTCTGACGTGGTACACTCACATTTCCTTTTAATCTTTTTTTTTTAAATTAAAATTCTTTTATTTATTTGATTATTTCTGTTGTCAACATCCCTTTTTCTACTTTTAAGTGTTTTTTTTTTATTATTTTTAAAAATCCTCTATTATTTCTGTTGTCAACATCACTTTTTCTATTTTTAAGCATTTTTTTTATTATTAAAAATCCCATATATTATTTCTGTTGTCAACATCCCTTTTCCTAATTTAAGCATTTTTATTTTATTATTATTAAAAATCCTATATATTATTTCTGTTGTCAACATCCCTTTTCCTAATTTAAGCATTTTTATTTTATTATTAAAAATCCCATATATTATTTCTGTTGTCAACATCCCTTTTTCTACTTTTAAGCATTTTTTTTATTATTAAAAATCCTATAATATTATTTCTGTTGTCAACATTCCTTTTTCTACTTTTAAGCATTTTTTTATTATTAAAAATCCCATATATTATTTCTGTTGTCAACATCCCTTTTCCTACTTTTAAGCCTTTTTTTTTTATTATTATTAAAAATCCTATATATTATTTCTGTTGTCAACATCCATTTTGTTACTTTTAAGCATTTTTTTTAAAGGTAAAAATCATATTTCTATTGTCAACATCCCTTTTTTCTATGAATTTACGAAACATTCAGTGCCGAGTGACATATCATTCGAAAGGGCTTCTGACATAGTACACTCACATTGCCTTTAATCTTTTTTTTTTAAATTCAAAATCCTATATATTATTTCTGTTGTCAACATCCCTTTTCCTAATTTAAGCATTTTTATTTTATTATTAAAAATCCCATATATTATTTCTGTTGTCAACATCCCTTTTTCTACTTTTAAGCATTTTTTTTATTATTAAAAATCCTATAATATTATTTCTGTTGTCAACATTCCTTTTTCTACTTTTAAGCATTTTTTTATTATTAAAAATCCCATATATTATTTCTGTTGTCAACATCCCTTTTCCTACTTTTAAGCCTTTTTTTTTTATTATTATTAAAAATCCTATATATTATTTCTGTTGTCAACATCCATTTTGTTACTTTTAAGCATTTTTTTTAAAGGTAAAAATCATATTTCTATTGTCAACATCCCTTTTTTCTATGAATTTACGAAACATTCAGTGCCGAGTGACATATCATTCGAAAGGGCTTCTGACATAGTACACTCACATTGCCTTTAATCTTTTTTTTTTTTAAATTCAAAATCCTATATATTATTTCTGTTGTCAACATCCCTTTTTCTACTTTAAAGCATTTTTTTTATTATTATTAAAAATCCCATATATTATTTCTGTTGTCAACATCCCTTTTTCTACTTTTAAGCATTTTTTTTTACTATTATTAAAAATTCCATATATTATTTCTGTTGTCAACATCCCTTTTTCTACTTTTAAGCATGTTTTTTAATTAAAAATCATATATATTATTTCTGTTGTCAACATCCCTTTTTCTACTTTTAAGAATGTTTTTTAAAATTAAAAATCAGGTATAATATTTCTATCGTCAACATCCCATTTTCTATGAATTTACGAAACATTCAGTGCCGAGTGACATATCATTCGAAAGGTTTTTGAAGCGGCTTCTACTTGTGCTTCTACTCATGCTAAATATGCGTGCATCTTATTCTACTTTTAAGCATTTTTTTTATTATTATTAAAAATCCTCTATATTATTTCTGTTGTCAACATTACTTTTTCTACTTTTAAGCATTTCTTTTATTATTATTAAAAATCCCATATATTATTTCTGTTGTCAACATCCCTTTTTCTACTTTTAAGCATTTTTTTTTACTATTAAAAATTCCATATATTATTTCTGTTGTCAACATCCCTTTTTCTACTTTTAAGCATGTTTTTTTAATTAAAAATCCTCTATATTATTTCTGTTGTCAACATTCCTTTTTCTACATTTAAGCATTTTTTTAAAAATTAAAAATCAGGTATAATATTTTTATCGTCAACATCCCATTTCCTACGAAATTACGAAACATTCAGTGCCGAGTAACATATGATTCGAAAGGTTTTTGAAGCGGCTTCTGACATAGTACACTCACATTTCCTTTTAATCTTTTTTTTTAAATTAAAAAATTTTATTTTGATTATTTCTGTTGTCAACATCCCTTTTTCTACTTTTAAGCGTTTTTTTATTATTATTAAAAATCCTCTATTATTTCTGTTGTCAACATCACTTTTCCTACTTTTAAGCATTTTTTTTATTATTAAAAATCCCATATATTATTTCTGTTGTCAACATCCATTTTTTCGATTTTTAAGCGTTATTATTATAATTAAAAATCATATATAATACTTCTATTGTCAACATCCCACTTTCTACGAATTTACGAAACATTCAGAGCCGAGTGACATATCATTCGAAAGGTTTTTGAAGCAGCTTCTGACATAGTACACTCACATTTTCTTTAATCTTTTTTTTTTTTGTAATTAAAAATCCTATATATTATTTCTGTTGTCAACATACCTTTTTCTACTTTAAGCAATTTTTTTATTATTATTAAAAATCCCATATATTATTTCTGTTGTCAACATCCCTTTTTCTACTTTTAAGCATTTTTTTATTATTAAAAATCCCATATATTATTTCTGTTGTCAACATCCTTTTTTCTACTTTTAAGCATTTTTTTATTATTATTAAAAATCCCATGTATTATTTCTGTTGTCAAAATCCATTTTTCTACTTTTAAGAATGTTTTTTTTAAATTAAAAATCAGGTATGATATTTCTATCGTCAACATCCTATTTTCTATAAATTTATGGAACATTCAGCGCCGAGTGACATATCATTCGAAAGGTTTTTGAAGCAGTTTCTAACAGTGCACGCACATTTCCTTTAATCTTTTTTTTAAAATTAAAAATCCTATATATTATTTCTGTTGTCAACATCCGTTTTATCTACTTTTAAGCGTTTTTTTATTATTATTATTAAAAATCCTATATATTATTTCTGTTGTCAACATCCATTTTCTACGTATTTACGAAACGTACAGCCACGAATGATGTATTATGCGAAAGGTTTTTGAAACTGCTTCTGATATAGTACACTCACATTTCCTTTTAATCTTCTTTTTTAATTAAAAATCTTTTATTATTTTGATTATTTCTGTTGTCAACATCCATTTTTCTGCTTTTAAGAATGTTTTTTAAATTAAAAATCAGCTCTAATATCTCTATCGTCAACATCCCTTATTCTACATTTAAGCATGTTTTTTTTTTCTTTAAATTAAAAATCCTATATATTATTTCTGTTGTCAACATCCGTTTTGTTACTTTTAAGCATTTTTTTTAAAGGTAAAAATCATATTTCTATCGTCAACGTCCCTTTTTTCTACGAATTCACGAAACATTCAGTGCCGAGTGACATATCATTCAAAAGTTTTTGAAGCGGCTTTTGACATAGTACTCTTATTTCCTTTAATCTTTTTTTTTAATTAAAAATCCTATAATATTATTTCTGTTGTCAACATTCCTTTTTCTACTTTTAAGCATTTTTTTATTATTAAAAATCCCATATATTATTTCTGTTGTCAACATCCCTTTTCCTACTTTTAAGCATTTTTTTTTTATTATTATTAAAAATCCTATATATTATTTCTGTTGTCAACATCCATTTTGGTACTTTTAAGCATTTTTTTTAAAGGTAAAAATCATATTTCTATCGTCAACATCCCTTTTTTCTACGAATTTACGAAACATTCAGTGCCGAGTGACATATCATTCGAAAGGGCTTCTGACATAGTACACTCACATTGCTTTTAATCTTTTTTTTTTTAAATTCAAAATCCTATATATTATTTCTGTTGTCAACATCCCTTTTTCTACTTTAAAGCATTTTTTTTATTATTATTAAAAATCCTCTATATTATTTCTGTTGTCAAAATCGCTTTTTCTACTTTTAAGCATTTTTTCAAAATTAAAAATCCCATATATTATTTCTTTTGTCAACATCCATTTTTCTACTTTTAAGAATGTTTTTTTTTTAAATTAAGAATCAGATATAATATTTCTATCGTCAACATCCCTTTTTCTACGAATTTACGAAACATTCAGTGCCGAGTAACATATTCGAAAGGTTTTTGAAGCGGCTTCTGACGTGGTACACTCACATTTCCTTTTAATCTTTTTTTTAAAATTAAAAATCTTTTATTTATTTGATTATTTCTGTTGTCAACATCCCTTTTTCTACTTTTAAGCATTTTTTTAGAGTTAAAAATCCTATATATTATTTCTGTTGTCAACATCCCTTCTACTTTTAAGCATGTTTTTTTTTTCTTTAAATTAAAAATAATATATATAATATATTATATCTCTGTCTTCAACATCCCTTTTTCTATTTTAAGCATTTTTTTTATTATTAAAAATCCTATATATTATTTCTGTTTTCGAATCCATTTTTTCTATTTTTAAGCGTTTTTATCATTATTATTAAAAAACATATATAATATTTCTATCGTCAACATCCCTTTTTCTACGAATTTACGAAACATTCAGTGCCCAGTAACATATTCGAAAGGTTTTTGATGTGGCTTCTGACGTGGTACACTCACATTTCCTTTTAATCTTTTTTTTTTAAATTAAAATTCTTTTATTTATTTGATTATTTCTGTTGTCAACATCCCTTTTTCTACTTTTAAGTGTTTTTTTTTTATTATTTTTAAAAATCCTCTATTTCTGTTGTCAACATCACTTTTTCTATTTTTAAGCATTTTTTTTATTATTAAAAATCCCATATATTATTTCTGTTGTCAACATCCCTTTTCCTAATTTAAGCATTTTTATTTTATTATTATTAAAAATCCTATATATTATTTCTGTTGTCAACATCCCTTTTCCTAATTTAAGCATTTTTATTTTATTATTATTAAAAATCCCATATATTATTTCTGTTGTCAACATCCCTTTTTCTACTTTTAAGCATTTTTTTTATTATTAAAAATCCTATAATATTATTTCTGTTGTCAACATTCCTTTTTCTACTTTTAAGCATTTTTTTATTATTAAAAATCCCATATATTATTTCTGTTGTCAACATCCCTTTTCCTACTTTTAAGCCTTTTTTTTTTTATTATTATTAAAAATCCTATATATTATTTCTGTTGTCAACATCCATTTTGTTACTTTTAAGCATTTTTTTTAAAGGTAAAAAGCATATTTCTATTGTCAACATCCCTTTTTTCTACTAATTTACAAATTATTCAGAGCCGAGTGACATATCATTCGAAAGGTTGTTGAAGCAGCTTCTGACATAGTACACTCACATTTTCTTTAATCTTTTTTTTTAAATTAAAAATCCTATATATTATTTCTGTTGTCAACATCCGTTTTATCTACTTTTAAGCATTTTTTTATTATTATTATTAAAAATCCTATATATTATTTCTGTTGTCAACATCCATTTTCTACGTATTTACGAAACGTACAGCCACGAATGATGTATTATGCGAAAGGTTTTTTTGAAACTGCTTCTGATATAGTACACTCACATTTCCTTTTAATCTTCTTTTTTAATTAAAAATCTTTTATTATTTTGATTATTTCTGTTGTCAACATCCATTTTTCTGCTTTTAAGAATGTTTTTTAAATTAAAAATCAGCTCTAATATCTCTATCGTCAACATCCCTTATTCTACATTTAAGCATGTTTTTTTTTTCTTTAAATTAAAAATCCTATATATTATTTCTGTTGTCAACATCCGTTTTGTTACTTTTAAGCATTTTTTTTAAAGGTAAAAATCATATTTCTATCGTCAACGTTCCTTTTTTCTACGAATTCACGAAACATTCAGTGCCGAGTGACATATCATTCAAAAGTTTTTGAAGCGGCTTTTGACATAGTACTCTTATTTCCTTTAATCTTTTTTTTTAATTAAAAATCCTATAATATTATTTCTGTTGTCAACATTCCTTTTTCTACTTTTAAGCATTTTTTTATTATTAAAAATCCCATATATTATTTCTGTTGTCAACATCCCTTTTCCTACTTTTAAGCATTTTTTTTTTATTATTATTAAAAATCCTATATATTATTTCTGTTGTCAACATCCATTTTGGTACTTTTAAGCATTTTTTTTAAAGGTAAAAATCATATTTCTATCGTCAATATCCCTTTTTTCTACGAATTTACGAAACATTCAGTGCCGAGTGACATATCATTCGAAAGGGCTTCTGACATAGTACACTCACATTGCTTTTAATCTTTTTTTTTTAAATTCAAAATCCTATATATTATTTCTGTTGTCAACATCCCTTTTTCTACTTTAAAGCATTTTTTTTATTATTAAAAATCCTCTATATTATTTCTGTTGTCAAAATCGCTTTTTCTACTTTTAAGCATTTTTTCAAAATTAAAAATCCCATATATTATTTCTTTTGTCAACATCCATTTTTGTACTTTTAAGAATGTTTTTTTTTAAAATTAAGAATCAGATATAATATTTGTATCGTCAACATCCCTTTTTCTACGAATTTACGAAACATTCAGTGCCGAGTAACATATTCGAAAGGTTTTTGAAGCGGCTTCTGACGTGGTACACTCACATTTCCTTTTAATCTTTTTTTTTAAATTAAAAATCTTTTATTTATTTGATTATTTCTGTTGTCAGCATCCCTTTTTCTACTTTTAAGCATTTTTTTAGAGTTAAAAATCCTATATATTATTTCTGTTGTCAACATCCCTTCTACTTTTAAGCATGTTTTTTTTTCTTTAAATTAAAAATAATATATATAATATATTATATCTCTGTCTTCAACATCCCTTTTTCTATTTTAAGCATTTTTTTTATTATTAAAAATCCTATATATTATTTCTGTTTTCGAATCCATTTTTTCTATTTTTAAGCGTTTTTATCATTATTATTAAAAAACATATATAATATTTCTATCGTCAACATCCCTTTTTCTACGAATTTACGAAACATTCAGTGCCCAGTAACATATTCGAAAGGTTTTTGAAGCGGCTTCTGACGTGGTACACTCACATTTCCTTTTAATCTTTTTTTTTTTTAATTAAAATTCTTTTATTTATTTGATTATTTCTGTTGTCAACATCCCTTTTTCTACTTTTAAGTGTTTTTTTTTATTATTTTTAAAAATCCTCTATTATTTCTGTTGTCAACATCACTTTTTCTATTTTTAAGCATTTTTTTTATTATTAAAAATCCCATATATTATTTCTGTTGTCAACATCCCTTTTCCTAATTTAAGCATTTTTATTTTATTATTATTAAAAATCCTATATATTATTTCTGTTGTCAACATCCCTTTTCCTAATTTAAGTATTTTTATTTTATTATTATTAAAAATCCCATATATTATTTCTGTTGTCAACGTCCCTTTTTCTACTTTTAAGCATTTTTTTTATTATTAAAAATCCTATAATATTATTTCTGTTGTCAACATTCCTTTTTCTACTTTTAAGCATTTTTTTATTATTAAAAATCCCATATATTATTTCTGTTGTCAACATCCCTTTTCCTACTTTTAAGCCTTTTTTTTTTATTATTATTAAAAATCCTATATATTATTTCTGTTGTCAACATCCATTTTGTTACTTTTAAGCATTTTTTTTAAAGGTAAAAATCATATTTCTATTGTCAACATCCCTTTTTTCTACTAATTTACAAAACATTCAGAGCCGAGTGACATATCATTCGAAAGGTTGTTGAAGCAGCTTCTGACATAGTACACTCACATTTTCTTTAATCTTTTTTTTAAAATTAAAAATCCTATATATTATTTCTGTTGTCAACATCCGTTTTATCTACTTTTAAGCATTTTTTTATTATTATTATTAAAAATCCTATATATTATTTCTGTTGTCAACATCCATTTTCTACGTATTTACGAAACGTACAGCCACGAATGATGTATTATGCGAAAGGTTTTTTTGAAACTGCTTCTGATATAGTACACTCACATTTCCTTTTAATCTTCTTTTTTAATTAAAAATCTTTTATTATTTTGATTATTTCTGTTGTCAACATCCATTTTTCTGCTTTTAAGAATGTTTTTTAAATTAAAAATCAGCTCTAATATCTCTATCGTCAACATCCCTTATTCTACATTTAAGCATGTTTTTTTTTTTCTTTAAATTAAAAATCCTATATATTATTTCTGTTGTCAACATCCGTTTTGTTACTTTTAAGCATTTTTTTTAAAGGTAAAAATCATATTTCTATCGTCAACGTCCCTTTTTTCTACGAATTCACGAAACATTCAGTGCCGAGTGACATATCATTCAAAAGTTTTTGAAGCGGCTTTTGACATAGTACTCTTATTTCCTTTAATCTTTTTTTTTAATTAAAAATCCTATAATATTATTTCTGTTGTCAACATTCCTTTTTCTACTTTTAAGCATTTTTTTATTATTAAAAATCCCATATATTATTTCTGTTGTCAACATCCCTTTTCCTACTTTTAAGCAATTTTTTTTTATTATTATTAAAAATCCTATATATTATTTCTGTTGTCAACATCCATTTTGGTACTTTTAAGCATTTTTTTTAAAGGTAAAAATCATATTTCTATCGTCAACATCCCTTTTTTCTACGAATTTACGAAACATTCAGTGCCGAGTGACATATAATTCGAAAGGGCTTCTGACATAGTACACTCACATTGCTTTTAATCTTTTTTTTTAAAATTCAAAATCCTATATATTATTTCTGTTGTCAACATCCCTTTTTCTACTTTAAAGCATTTTTTTTATTATTATTAAAAATCCTCTATATTATTTCTGTTGTCAAAATCGCTTTTTCGACTTTTAAGCATTTTTTCAAAATTAAAAATCCCATATATTATTTCTTTTGTCAACATCCATTTTTCTACTTATAAGAATGTTTTTTTTTAAAATTAAGAATCAGATATAATATTTCTATCGTCAACATCCCTTTTTCTACGAATTTACGAAACATTCAGTGCCGAGTAACATATTCGAAAGGTTTTTGAAGCGGCTTCTGACGTGGTACACTCATATTTCCTTTTAATCTTTTTTTTTAAATTAAAAATCTTTTATTTATTTGATTATTTCTGTTGTCAACATCCCTTTTTCTACTTTTAAGCATTTTTTTAGAGTTAAAAATCCTATATATTATTTCTGTTGTCAACATCCCTTCTACTTTTAAGCATGTTTTTTTTTTCTTTAAATTAAAAATAATATATATAATATATTATATCTCTGTCTTCAACATCCCTTTTTCTATTTTAAGCATTTTTTTTATTATTAAAAATCCTATATATTATTTCTGTTTTCGAATCCATTTTTTCTATTTTTAAGCGTTTTTATCATTATTATTAAAAAACATATATAATATTTCTATCGTCAACATCCCTTTTTCTACGAATTTACGAAACATTCAGTGCCCAGTAACATATTCGAAAGGTTTTTGAAGCGGCTTCTGACGTGGTACACTCACATTTCCTTTTAATCTTTTTTTTTTAAATTAAAATTCTTTTATTTATTTGATTATTTCTGTTGTCAACATCCCTTTTTCTACTTTTAAGTGTTTTTTTTATTATTTTTAAAAATCCTCTATTATTTCTGTTGTCAACATCACTTTTTCTATTTTTAAGCATTTTTTTATTATTAAAAATCCCATATATTATTTCTGTTGTCAACATCCCTTTTCCTAATTTAAGCATTTTTATTTTATTATTATTAAAAATCCTATATATTATTTCTGTTGTCAACATCCCTTTTCCTAATTTAAGCATTTTTATTTTATTATTATTAAAAATCCCATATATTATTTCTGTTGTCAACATCCCTTTTTCTACTTTTAAGCATTTTTTTTATTATTAAATTCCTATAATATTATTTCTGTTGTCAACATTCCTTTTTCTACTTTTAAGCATTTTTTTATTATTAAAAATCCCATATATTATTTCTGTTGTCAACATCCCTTTTCCTACTTTTAAGCCTTTTTTTTTTTATTATTATTAAAAATCCTATATATTATTTCTGTTGTCAACATCCATTTTGTTACTTTTAAGCATTTTTTTTAAAGGTAAAAATCATATTTCTATTGTCAACATCCCTTTTTTCTACTAATTTACAAAACATTCAGAGCCGAGTGACATATCATTCGAAAGGTTGTTGAAGCAGCTTCTGACATAGTACACTCACATTTTCTTTAATCTTTTTTTTAAAATTAAAAATCCTATATATTATTTCTGTTGTCAACATCCGTTTTATCTACTTTTAAGCATTTTTTTATTATTATTATTAAAAATCCTATATATTATTTCTGTTGTCAACATCCATTTTCTACGTATTTACGAAACGTACAGCCACGAATGATGTATTATGCGAAAGGTTTTTTTGAAACTGCTTCTGATATAGTACACTCACATTTCCTTTTAATCTTCTTTTTTAATTAAAAATCTTTTATTATTTTGATTATTTCTGTTGTCAACATCCATTTTTCTGCTTTTAAGAATGTTTTTTAAATTAAAAATCAGCTCTAATATCTCTATCGTCAACATCCCTTATTCTACATTTAAGCATGTTTTTTTTTTCTTTAAATTAAAAATCCTATATATTATTTCTGTTGTCAACATCCGTTTTGTTACTTTTAAGCATTTTTTTTAAAGGTAAAAATCATATTTCTATCGTCAACGTCCCTTTTTTCTACGAATTCACGAAACATTCAGTGCCGAGTGACATATCATTCAAAAGTTTTTGAAGCGGCTTTTGACATAGTACTCTTATTTCCTTTAATCTTTTTTTTTAATTAAAAATCCTATAATATTATTTCTGTTGTCAACATTCCTTTTTCTACTTTTAAGCATTTTTTTATTATTAAAAATCCCATATATTATTTCTGTTGTCAACATCCCTTTTCCTACTTTTAAGCATTTTTTTTTTATTATTATTAAAAATCCTATATATTATTTCTGTTGTCAACATCCATTTTGGTACTTTTAAGCATTTTTTTTAAAGGTAAAAATCATATTTCTATCGTCAACATCCCTTTTTTCTACGAATTTACGAAACATTCAGTGCCGAGTGACATATCATTCGAAAGGGCTTCTGACATAGTACACTCACATTGCTTTTAATCTTTTTTTTTTAAATTCAAAATCCTATATATTATTTCTGTTGTCAACATCCCTTTTTCTACTTTAAAGCATTTTTTTTATTATTAAAAATCCTCTATATTATTTCTGTTGTCAAAATCGCTTTTTCTACTTTTAAGCATTTTTTCAAAATTAAAAATCCCATATATTATTTCTTTTGTCAACATCCATTTTTGTACTTTTAAGAATGTTTTTTTTTTAAATTAAGAATCAGATATAATATTTGTATCGTCAACATCCCTTTTTCTACGAATTTACGAAACATTCAGTGCCGAGTAACATATTCGAAAGGTTTTTGAAGCGGCTTCTGACGTGGTACACTCACATTTCCTTTTAATCTTTTTTTTAAAATTAAAAATCTTTTATTTATTTGATTATTTCTGTTGTCAACATCCCTTTTTCTACTTTTAAGCATTTTTTTAGAGTTAAAAATCCTATATATTATTTCTGTTGTCAACATCCCTTCTACTTTTAAGCATGTTTTTTTTTTCTTTAAATTAAAAATAATATATATAATATATTATATCTCTGTCTTCAACATCCCTTTTTCTATTTTAAGCATTTTTTTTATTATTAAAAATCCTATATATTATTTCTGTTTTCGAATCCATTTTTTCTATTTTTAAGCGTTTTTATCATTATTATTAAAAAACATATATAATATTTCTATCGTCAACATCCCTTTTTCTACGAATTTACGAAACATTCAGTGCCCAGTAACATATTCGAAAGGTTTTTGAAGCGGCTTCTGACGTGGTACACTCACATTTCCTTTTAATCTTTTTTTTTTAAATTAAAATTCTTTTATTTATTTGATTATTTCTGTTGTCAACATCCCTTTTTCTACTTTTAAGTGTTTTTTTTTTATTATTTTTAAAAATCCTCTATTATTTCTGTTGTCAACATCCCTTTTCCTAATTTAAGCATTTTTATTTTATTATTATTAAAAATCCTATATATTATTTCTGTTGTCAACATCCCTTTTCCTAATTTAAGCATTTTTATTTTATTATTAAAAATCCCATATATTATTTCTGTTGTCAACATCCCTTTTTCTACTTTTAAGCATTTTTTTTATTATTAAAAATCCTATAATATTATTTCTGTTGTCAACATTCCTTTTTCTACTTTTAAGCATTTTTTTATTATTAAAAATCCCATATATTATTTCTGTTGTCAACATCCCTTTTCCTACTTTTAAGCCTTTTTTTTTTATTATTATTAAAAATCCTATATATTATTTCTGTTGTCAACATCCATTTTGTTACTTTTAAGCATTTTTTTTAAAGGTAAAAATCATATTTCTATTGTCAACATCCCTTTTTTCTACGAATTTACGAAACATTCAGTGCCGAGTGACATATCATTCGAAAGGGCTTCTGACATAGTACACTCACATTGCCTTTAATCTTTTTTTTTTAAATTCAAAATCCTATATATTATTTCTGTTGTCAACATCCCTTTTCCTAATTTAAGCATTTTTATTTTATTATTAAAAATCCCATATATTATTTCTGTTGTCAACATCCCTTTTTCTACTTTTAAGCATTTTTTTTATTATTAAAAATCCTATAATATTATTTCTGTTGTCAACATTCCTTTTTCTACTTTTAAGCATTTTTTTATTATTAAAAATCCCATATATTATTTCTGTTGTCAACATCCCTTTTCCTACTTTTAAGCCTTTTTTTTTTATTATTATTAAAAATCCTATATATTATTTCTGTTGTCAACATCCATTTTGTTACTTTTAAGCATTTTTTTTAAAGGTAAAAATCATATTTCTATTGTCAACATCCCTTTTTTCTATGAATTTACGAAACATTCAGTGCCGAGTGACATATCATTCGAAAGGGCTTCTGACATAGTACACTCACATTGCCTTTAATCTTTTTTTTTTTAAATTCAAAATCCTATATATTATTTCTGTTGTCAACATCCCTTTTTCTACTTTAAAGCATTTTTTTTATTATTATTAAAAATCCCATATATTATTTCTGTTGTCAACATCCCTTTTTCTACTTTTAAGCATTTTTTTTTACTATTATTAAAAATTCCATATATTATTTCTGTTGTCAACATCCCTTTTTCTACTTTTAAGCATGTTTTTTAATTAAAAATCATATATATTATTTCTGTTGTCAACATCCCTTTTTCTACTTTTAAGAATGTTTTTTAAAATTAAAAATCAGGTATAATATTTCTATCGTCAACATCCCATTTTCTATGAATTTACGAAACATTCAGTGCCGAGTGACATATCATTCGAAAGGTTTTTGAAGCGGCTTCTACTTGTGCTTCTACTCATGCTAAATATGCGTGCATCTTATTCTACTTTTAAGCATTTTTTTTATTATTATTAAAAATCCTCTATATTATTTCTGTTGTCAACATTACTTTTTCTACTTTTAAGCATTTCTTTTATTATTATTAAAAATCCCATATATTATTTCTGTTGTCAACATCCCTTTTTCTACTTTTAAGCATTTTTTTTTACTATTAAAAATTCCATATATTATTTCTGTTGTCAACATCCCTTTTTCTACTTTTAAGCATGTTTTTTTAATTAAAAATCCTCTATATTATTTCTGTTGTCAACATTCCTTTTTCTACATTTAAGCATTTTTTTAAAAATTAAAAATCAGGTATAATATTTTTATCGTCAACATCCCATTTCCTACGAAATTACGAAACATTCAGTGCCGAGTAACATATGATTCGAAAGGTTTTTGAAGCGGCTTCTGACATAGTACACTCACATTTCCTTTTAATCTTTTTTTTTAAATTAAAAAATTTTATTTTGATTATTTCTGTTGTCAACATCCCTTTTTCTACTTTTAAGCGTTTTTTTATTATTATTAAAAATCCTCTATTATTTCTGTTGTCAACATCACTTTTCCTACTTTTAAGCATTTTTTTTATTATTAAAAATCCCATATATTATTTCTGTTGTCAACATCCATTTTTTCGATTTTTAAGCGTTATTATTATAATTAAAAATCATATATAATACTTCTATTGTCAACATCCCATTTTCTACGAATTTACGAAACATTCAGAGCCGAGTGACATATCATTCGAAAGGTTTTTGAAGCAGCTTCTGACATAGTACACTCACATTTTCTTTAATCTTTTTTTTTTTTGTAATTAAAAATCCTATATATTATTTCTGTTGTCAACATACCTTTTTCTACTTTAAGCAATTTTTTTATTATTATTAAAAATCCCATATATTATTTCTGTTGTCAACATCCCTTTTTCTACTTTTAAGCATTTTTTTATTATTAAAAATCCCATATATTATTTCTGTTGTCAACATCCTTTTTTCTACTTTTAAGCATTTTTTTATTATTATTAAAAATCCCATGTATTATTTCTGTTGTCAAAATCCATTTTTCTACTTTTAAGAATGTTTTTTTTAAATTAAAAATCAGGTATGATATTTCTATCGTCAACATCCTATTTTCTATAAATTTATGGAACATTCAGCGCCGAGTGACATATCATTCGAAAGGTTTTTGAAGCAGTTTCTAACAGTGCACGCACATTTCCTTTAATCTTTTTTTTAAAATTAAAAATCCTATATATTATTTCTGTTGTCAACATCCGTTTTATCTACTTTTAAGCGTTTTTTTATTATTATTATTAAAAATCCTATATATTATTTCTGTTGTCAACATCCATTTTCTACGTATTTACGAAACGTACAGCCACGAATGATGTATTATGCGAAAGGTTTTTGAAACTGCTTCTGATATAGTACACTCACATTTCCTTTTAATCTTCTTTTTTAATTAAAAATCTTTTATTATTTTGATTATTTCTGTTATCAACATCCATTTTTCTGCTTTTAAGAATGTTTTTTAAATTAAAAATCAGCTCTAATATCTCTATCGTCAACATCCCTTATTCTACATTTAAGCATGTTTTTTTTTTCTTTAAATTAAAAATCCTATATATTATTTCTGTTGTCAACATCCGTTTTGTTACTTTTAAGCATTTTTTTTAAAGGTAAAAATCATATTTCTATCGTCAACGTCCCTTTTTTCTACGAATTCACGAAACATTCAGTGCCGAGTGACATATCATTCAAAAGTTTTTGAAGCGGCTTTTGACATAGTACTCTTATTTCCTTTAATCTTTTTTTTTAATTAAAAATCCTATAATATTATTTCTGTTGTCAACATTCCTTTTTCTACTTTTAAGCATTTTTTTATTATTAAAAATCCCATATATTATTTCTGTTGTCAACATCCCTTTTCCTACTTTTAAGCATTTTTTTTTATTATTATTAAAAATCCTATATATTATTTCTGTTGTCAACATCCATTTTGGTACTTTTAAGCATTTTTTTTAAAGGTAAAAATCATATTTCTATCGTCAACATCCCTTTTTTCTACGAATTTACGAAACATTCAGTGCCGAGTGACATATCATTCGAAAGGGCTTCTGACATAGTACACTCACATTGCTTTTAATCTTTTTTTTTTTAAATTCAAAATCCTATATATTATTTCTGTTGTCAACATCCCTTTTTCTACTTTAAAGCATTTTTTTTATTATTATTAAAAATCCTCTATATTATTTCTGTTGTCAAAATCGCTTTTTCTACTTTTAAGCATTTTTTCAAAATTAAAAATCCCATATATTATTTCTTTTGTCAACATCCATTTTTCTACTTTTAAGAATGTTTTTTTTTTAAATTAAGAATCAGATATAATATTTCTATCGTCAACATCCCTTTTTCTACGAATTTACGAAACATTCAGTGCCGAGTAACATATTCGAAAGGTTTTTGAAGCGGCTTCTGACGTGGTACACTCACATTTCCTTTTAATCTTTTTTTTAAAATTAAAAATCTTTTATTTATTTGATTATTTCTGTTGTCAACATCCCTTTTTCTACTTTTAAGCATTTTTTTAGAGTTAAAAATCCTATATATTATTTCTGTTGTCAACATCCCTTCTACTTTTAAGCATGTTTTTTTTTTCTTTAAATTAAAAATAATATATATAATATATTATATCTCTGTCTTCAACATCCCTTTTTCTATTTTAAGCATTTTTTTTATTATTAAAAATCCTATATATTATTTCTGTTTTCGAATCCATTTTTTCTATTTTTAAGCGTTTTTATCATTATTATTAAAAAACATATATAATATTTCTATCGTCAACATCCCTTTTTCTACGAATTTACGAAACATTCAGTGCCCAGTAACATATTCGAAAGGTTTTTGATGTGGCTTCTGACGTGGTACACTCACATTTCCTTTTAATCTTTTTTTTTTAAATTAAAATTCTTTTATTTATTTGATTATTTCTGTTGTCAACATCCCTTTTTCTACTTTTAAGTGTTTTTTTTTATTATT
The DNA here is from genome assembly GCA_963931845.1 of Maratus michaelseni. Classification (NCBI taxonomy): domain Eukaryota; kingdom Metazoa; phylum Arthropoda; class Arachnida; order Araneae; family Salticidae; genus Maratus; species Maratus michaelseni. The sequence continues at coordinate 206,684,304 of OZ007586.1, read as the reverse complement.
TTTAAAAATCCTCTATTTCTGTTGTCAACATCACTTTTTCTATTTTTAAGCATTTTTTTTATTATTAAAAATCCCATATATTATTTCTGTTGTCAACATCCCTTTTCCTAATTTAAGCATTTTTATTTTATTATTATTAAAAATCCTATATATTATTTCTGTTGTCAACATCCCTTTTCCTAATTTAAGCATTTTTATTTTATTATTATTAAAAATCCCATATATTATTTCTGTTGTCAACATCCCTTTTTCTACTTTTAAGCATTTTTTTTATTATTAAAAATCCTATAATATTATTTCTGTTGTCAACATTCCTTTTTCTACTTTTAAGCATTTTTTTATTATTAAAAATCCCATATATTATTTCTGTTGTCAACATCCCTTTTCCTACTTTTAAGCCTTTTTTTTTATTATTATTAAAAATCCTATATATTATTTCTGTTGTCAACATCCATTTTGTTACTTTTAAGCATTTTTTTTAAAGGTAAAAAGCATATTTCTATTGTCAACATCCCTTTTTTCTACTAATTTACAAATTATTCAGAGCCGAGTGACATATCATTCGAAAGGTTGTTGAAGCAGCTTCTGACATAGTACACTCACATTTTCTTTAATCTTTTTTTTTAAATTAAAAATCCTATATATTATTTCTGTTGTCAACATCCGTTTTATCTACTTTTAAGCATTTTTTTATTATTATTATTAAAAATCCTATATATTATTTCTGTTGTCTACATCCATTTTCTACGTATTTACGAAACGTACAGCCACGAATGATGTATTATGCGAAAGGTTTTTTTGAAACTGCTTCTGATATAGTACACTCACATTTCCTTTTAATCTTCTTTTTTAATTAAAAATCTTTTATTATTTTGATTATTTCTGTTGTCAACATCCATTTTTCTGCTTTTAAGAATGTTTTTTAAATTAAAAATCAGCTCTAATATCTCTATCGTCAACATCCCTTATTCTACATTTAAGCATGTTTTTTTTTTCTTTAAATTAAAAATCCTATATATTATTTCTGTTGTCAACATCCCTTTTTCTACTTTTAAGCATTTTTTTATTATTAAAAATCCCATATATTATTTCTGTTGTCAAAATCGCTTTTTCTACTTTTAAGCATTTTTTCAAAATTAAAAATCCCATATATTATTTCTTTTGTCAACATCCATTTTTCTACTTTTAAGAATGTTTTTTTTAAAATTAAGAATCAGATATAATATTTCTATCGTCAACATCCCTTTTTCTACGAATTTACGAAACATTCAGTGCCGAGAAACATATTCTAAAGGTTTTTGAAGCGGCTTCTGACGTGGTACACTCACATTTCCTTTTAATCTTTTTTTTTTAATTAAAAATCTTTTATTTATTTGATTATTTCTGTTGTCAATATCCCTTTTTCTACTTTTAAGTGTTTTTTTTATTATTAAAAATCCCATATATTATTTCTGTTGTCAACATCCCTTTTTCTACTTTTAAGCATTTTTTTTATTATTAAAAATCCTATAATATTATTTCTGTTGTCAACATTCCTTTTTCTACTTTTAAGCATTTTTTTATTATTAAAAATCCCATATATTATTTCTGTTGTCAACATCCCTTTTCCTACTTTTAAGCGTTTTTTTTTAATTATTATTAAAAATCCTATATATTATTTCAGTTGTCAACATCCATTTTGTTACTTTTAAGCATTTTTTTTAAAGGTAAAAATCATATTTCTATCGTCAACATCCCTTTTTTCTACGAATTTATGAAACATTCAGTGCCGAGTGACATATCATTCGAAAGGGCTTCTGACATAGTACACTCACATTGCCTTTAATCTTTTTTTTTTAAATAAAAATCCTATATATTATTTCTGTTGTCAACATCCCTTTTTCTACTTTAAAGCATTTTTTTTATTATTATTAAAAATACTCTATATTATTTCTGCTGTCAACATCCCTTTTTCTACATTTAAGCATATTTTTTTTAAATAAAAATCATACATAATATCTTTGTCGTCAACATCCCTTCTTCTACTTTTAAGTATGTTTTTTTTCTTTAAATTAAAAATCATATATAATATCTCTGTCGTCAACGTCCCTTTTTCTACTTTTGAGCATTTATTTAATTATTAAAAATCCTATATATTATTTCTTTTGTCAACATCCATTTTTTCTATTTTTAAGCATTTCTATTGTTATTATTATTAAAAAACATATATAATATTTCTATCGTCAACATCGCTTTTTCTACGAATTTACGAAACATTCAGTGCCGAGTGACATATCATTAGGGACATATCGAAAGGACATATCATTCTGTTGTCAACATCCCTTTTCCTATTTTTAAGCAATTTTTTTATTATTATTATTAAAAATCCCATTTATTATTTCTGTTGTCATCATCCCTTTTTCTGCTTTTAAACTTTTTTAAAAAAATTAAAAATCATAAATGATAGATCTGTCGTCAACGTCCCTTTTTTTTTGTAATTTACGAAACGTACTGCCACGAATGAGGTATCATTTGAAAGGTATTTGAAGCAGCTTCTGTCTTAGTACACTCACATTACTTTTAAGCATGTTTTTTTTTTTTTTTTTAATTAAAAATTATATATAATTCTGTTGTCACCACCCTTTTTTCTATGAATTTAATAAACATACCACAACGAATGAGATATCATTTTAAACGTTTTTGAAGCGGTTTCCGATATAGTACACTCATATTTCCTTTAATCTTTTTTTTTTTTTTTTTTTTTTTTTTAATCAAAACTTATATATAATATCTCTGTTGTCAAAATTCCTACTAAGCATTTTTTTTATTATTAAAAATCATACAGACTATCTCTGCTTTAACTTCCCTTTTTCTAGTTTTAAGCCTGTTTTTTTTAATCCTGTTTTTAATTAAGAATCATATAGATTATTTTTGTTGTCAACATTCCTTTTTCTACTTTTAAGCATTTTTTTATTATTATTAAAAATCCCATATATTATTTCTGTTGTCAACATCCCTTTTCCTAATTTAAGCATTTTTATTTTATTATTATTAAAAATCCTATATATTATTTCTGTTGTCAACATCCCTTTTCCTAATTTAAGCATTTTTATTTTATTATTATTAAAAATCCCATATATTATTTCTGTTGTCAACATCCCTTTTTCTACTTTTAAGCATTTTTTTATTATTAAAAATCCCATATATTATTTCTGTTGTCAACATCCCTTTTCCTAATTTAAGCATTTTTATTTTATTATTATTAAAAATCCTATATATTATTTCTGTTGTCAACATCCCTTTTCCTAATTTAAGCATTTTTATTTTATTATTATTAAAAATCCCATATATTATTTCTGTTGTCAACATCCCTTTTTCTACTTTTAAGCATTTTTTTTTATTATTAAAAATCCTATAATATTATTTCTGTTGTCAACATTCCTTTTTCTACTTTTAAGCATTTTTTTATTATTAAAAATCCCATATATTATTTCTGTTGTCAACATCCCTTTTCCTACTTTTAAGCCTTTTTTTTTATTATTATTAAAAATCCTATATATTATTTCTGTTGTCAACATCCATTTTGTTACTTTTAAGCATTTTTTTTAAAGGTAAAAATCATATTTCTATTGTCAACATCCCTTTTTTCTATGAATTTACGAAACATTCAGTGCCGAGTGACATATCATTCGAAAGGGCTTCTGACATAGTACACTCACATTGCCTTTAATCTTTTTTTTTTAAATTCAAAATCCTATATATTATTTCTATTGTCAACATCCCTTTTTCTACTTTAAAGCATTTTTTTTATTATTATTAAAAATCCCATATATTATTTCTGTTGTCAACATCCCTTTTTCTACTTTTAAGCATTTTTTTTTACTATTATTAAAAATTCCATATATTATTTCTGTTGTCAACATCCCTTTTTCTACTTTTAAGCATGTTTTTTAATTAAAAATCATATATATTATTTCTGTTGTCAACATCCCTTTTTCTACTTTTAAGAATGTTTTTTAAAATTAAAAATCAGGTATAATATTTCTATCGTCAACATCCCATTTTCTATGAATTTACGAAACATTCAGTGCCGAGTGACATATCATTCGAAAGGTTTTTGAAGCGGCTTCTACTCGTGCTTCTACTCATGCTAAATATGCGTGCATCTTATTCTACTTTTAAGCATTTTTTTTATTATTATTAAAAATCCTCTATATTATTTCTGTTGTCAACATTCCTTTTTCTACATTTAAGCATTTTTTTAAAAATTAAAAATCAGGTATAATATTTTTATCGTCAACATCCCATTTCCTACGAAATTACGAAACATTCAGTGCCGAGTAACATATGATTCGAAAGGTTTTTGAAGCGGCTTCTGACATAGTACACTCACATTTCCTTTTAATCTTTTTTTTTAAATTAAAAAATTTTATTTTGATTATTTCTGTTGTCAACATCCCTTTTTCTACATTTAAGCATATTTTTTTTAAATAAAAATCATACATAATATCTTTGTCGTCAACATCCCTTCTTCTACTTTTAAGTATGTTTTTTTTCTTTAAATTAAAAATCATATATAATATCTCTGTCGTCAACGTCCCTTTTTCTACTTTTGAGCATTTTTTTAATTATTAAAAATCCTATATATTATTTCTTTTGTCAACATCCATTTTTTCTATTTTTAAGCATTTCTATTGTTATTATTATTAAAAAACATATATAATATTTCTATCGTCAACATCGCTTTTTCTACGAATTTACGAAACATTCAGTGCCGAGTGACATATCATTAGGGACATATCGAAAGGACATATCATTCTGTTGTCAACATCCCTTTTCCTATTTTTAAGCAATTTTTTTATTATTATTATTAAAAATCCCATTTATTATTTCTGTTGTCATCATCCCTTTTTCTGCTTTTAAACTTTTTTAAAAAAATTAAAAATCATAAATGATAGATCTGTCGTCAACGTCCCTTTTTTTTTGTAATTTACGAAACGTACTGCCACGAATGAGGTATCATTTGAAAGGTATTTGAAGCAGCTTCTGTCTTAGTACACTCACATTACTTTTAAGCATGTTTTTTTTTTTTTTTTTAATTAAAAATTATATATAATTCTGTTGTCACCACCCTTTTTTCTATGAATTTAATAAACATACCACAACGAATGAGATATCATTTTAAACGTTTTTGAAGCGGTTTCCGATATAGTACACTCATATTTCCTTTAATCTTTTTTTTTTTTTTTTTTTTTTTAATCAAAACTTATATATAATATCTCTGTTGTCAAAATTCCTACTAAGCATTTTTTTTATTATTAAAAATCATACAGACTATCTCTGCTTTAACTTCCCTTTTTCTAGTTTTAAGCCTGTTTTTTTTAATCCTGTTTTTAATTAAGAATCATATAGATTATTTTTGTTGTCAACATTCCTTTTTCTACTTTTAAGCATTTTTTTATTATTATTAAAAATCCCATATATTATTTCTGTTGTCAACATCCCTATTTCTACTTTTAAGCATGTTTTTTTTTTATTATTAAAAATTCCATATATTATTTCTGTTGTCAACATCTCTTTTTCTACTTTTAAGCATTTTTTAAAATTAAAAATCCTATATATTATTCCTGTTGTCAACATCCCTTTTTCTACTTTTAAGCATGTTTTTTTAAAATTAAAAATCATACATCATATTTTTGTCGTCAACATCCCTACTTCTACTTTTAATTTTTTTTTCTTTAAATTAAAAATCATATATAATATCTCTGCTGTCAATGTCCCTTTTTCTACTTTTGAGCATTTTTTTTAATTATTAAAAATCCCATATATTATTTCTGTTGTCAACATCCATTTTTCTACTTTTAAGAATGTTTCTTATAATTAAAAATCAGGTATAATATCTCTATCGTCAACATCCCTTTTTCTACGAATTTACAAAACATTCAGCGACGACTGACATATCATTTGAAAGGTTTTTGAAGCGGCTTCTGACGCAGTACACTCACATTTTCTTTAATCTTTTTTTTAAAATTAAAAATCATATATATTATTTCTGTTGTCAACATCCATTTTCTACGTATTTACGAAACGTACAGCCACGAATGTTATGCGAAAGGTTTTTGAAATTGCTTCTGATATAGTACACTCACATTTCCTTTTAATCTTCTTTTTTAATTAAAAATCTTTTATTATTTTGATTATTTCTGTTGTCAACATCCGTTTTATCTACTTTTAAGCGTTTTATTATTATTATTATTATTATTAAAAATCCTATGTATTATTTCTGTTATCAACATCCATTTTTCTATTTTTTAGAATGTTTTTTTTTAAATTAAAAATCAGGTATAATATTTCTATCCTCAACATCCCTTTTTCTACGAATTTACGAAACATTCAGTGCCGAGTGACATATCATTCAAAAGTTTTTGAAGCGGCTTTTGACATAGTACTCTTATTTCCTTTAATCTTTTTTTAAAATTAAAAATCCTATATATTATTTCTGTTGTCAACATCCCTTTTCCTACTTTTAAGCATTTTTTATTTATTATTATTAAAAATCCCATATATTATTTCTGTTGTCAACATCCCTTTTTCTACTTTTAAGCATTTTTTTTATTATTAAAAATCCTATAATATTATTTCTGTTGTCAACATTCCTTTTTCTGCTTTTAAGCATTTTTTTATTATTAAAAATCCCATATATTATTTCTGTTGTCAACATCCCTTTTCCTACTTTTAAGCCGTTTTTTTTTTATTATTATTAAAAATCCTATATATTATTTCTGTTGTCAACATCCATTTTGTTACTTTTAAGCATTTTTTTAAAGGTAAAAATCATATTTCTATCGTCAACATCCCTTTTTTCTACGAATTTACGAAACATTCAGTGCCGAGTGACATATCATTCGAAAGGGCTTCTGACATAGTACACTCACATTGCCTTTAATCTTTTTTTTTTAAATTCAAAATCCTATATATTATTTCTGTTGTCAACATCCCTTTTTCTACTTTTAAGCGTTTTTTTTATTATTAAAAATCCCATATATTATTTCTGTTGTCAAAATCGCTTTTTCTACTTTTAAGCATTTTTTCAAAATTAAAAATCCCATATATTATTTCTTTTGTCAACATCCATTTTTCTACTTTTAAGCGTTTTTTTTTTATTATTATTAAAAATCCTATATATTATTTCTGTTGTCAACATCCATTTTCTACGTATTTACGAAACATTCAGTGCCGAGTAACATATTCGAAAGGTTTTTGAAGCGGCTTCTGACGTGGTACACTCACATTTCCTTTTAATCTTTTTTTTTAAATTAAAAATCTTTTATTTATTTGATTATTTCTGTTGTCAACATCCCTTTTTCTACTTTTAAGTGTTTTTTTATTTATTTTTAAAAATCCTCTATTATTTCTGTTGTCAACATCACTTTTTCTATTTTTAAGCATTTTTTTTATTATTAAAAATCCCATATATTATTTCTGTTGTCAACATCCCTTTTTCTACTTTTAAGCATTTTTTTAAAATTAAAAATCCTATATATTATTTCTGTTGTTAACACCCCTTTTTCTTTTTTAAGCATGTTTTTTTTAAAATTAAAAATCATACATAATATCTCTGTCGTCAACATCCCTTTTTTTACTTTTAAGCATGTTTTTTTAATTAAAAATCCTATATATTATTTCTGTTGTCAACATCCATTTTTTCGAGTTTTAAGCGTTATTATTATTATTATAATTAAAAATCATATATAATACTTTTATTGTCAACATCCCTTTTTCTACTAATTTACAAAACATTCAGAACCGAGTGACATATCATTCGAAAGGTTTTTGAAGCAGCTTCTGACATAGTACACTCACATTTTCTTTAATCTTTTTTTTTTTTTTTTTTGTAATTAAAAATCCTATATATTATTTCTGTTGTCAACATATCTTTTTCTACTTTAAGCAATTTTTTTATTATTATTAAAAATCCTATGTATTATTTCTGTTGTCCACAGCCCTTTTTCTACTTTTAAGAATGTTTTTTTAATTAAAAATCAGGTATAATACTTCTATTGTCAACATCCCATTTTCTACGAATTTACGAAACATTCAACGCCGAGTGACATATCATTCGAAAGGTTTTTGAAGCGGTTTCTAACAGTACACTCACATTTCCTTTAATCTTTTTTTTTTTTTAAATTAAAAATCCCATATATTATTTGTGTTGTCAACATCCCTTTTTCTACTTTTAAGCATTTTTATTATTATTATTAAAAATCCCATACATTATTTCTGTTGTCAACATCCCTTTTTCTACTTTTAAGCATTTTTTTTAATGGTAAAAATCACATCCCTTTTTCTACAAATTTACTGAATGTACAGCCACGAATAACATAACATTCGAAAGGTTTTTGAAGTGGCTTCTGACATAGTACACTCACATTTCCTTTAGTCTTTTTTTTTTTTTAATTAAAAATCCTATATATTATTTCTGTTGTCAACATTCCTTTTTCTACTTTTAAGCATTTCTTTTATTATTATTAAAAATCCCATATATTATTTCTGTTGTCAACATCCCTTTTTCTACTTTTAAGCATTTTTTGTACTATTATTAAAAATTCCATAAATTATTTCTGTTGTCAACATCCCTTTTTCTACTTTTAAGCGTTTTTTTATTATTATTAAAAATCCTCTATTATTTCTGTTGTCAACATCACTTTTCCTACTTTTAAGCATTTTTTTAAATTAAAAATCATATATAATATTTCTGTTGTCAACATCCCTTTTTCTACTAATTTACGAAACATTCAGAGCCGAGTGACATATCATTCGAAAGGTTTTTGAAGCAGCTTCTGACATAGTACACTCATATTTTCTTTAATCTTTTTTTTTTTTTTTTTGTAATTAAAAATCCTATATATTATTTCTGTTGTCAACATCCTTTTTTCTACTTTTAAGCATTTTTTTATTATTATTAAAAATCCCATATATTATTTCTGTTGTCAACATCCATTTTGTTACTTTTAAGCATTTTTTTTAAAGGTAAAAATCATATTTCTATTGTCAACATCCCTTTTTTCTACTAATTTACAAAACATTCAGAGCCGAGTGACATATCATTCGAAAGGTTGTTGAAGCAGCTTCTGACATAGTACACTCACATTTTCTTTAATCTTTTTTTTAAAATTAAAAATCCTATATATTATTTCTGTTGTCAACATCCGTTTTATCTACTTTTAAGCATTTTTTTATTATTATTATTAAAAATCCTATATATTATTTCTGTTGTCAACATCCATTTTCTACGTATTTACGAAACGTACAGCCACGAATGATGTATTATGCGAAAGGTTTTTTTGAAACTGCTTCTGATATAGTACACTCACATTTCCTTTTAATCTTCTTTTTTAATTAAAAATCTTTTATTATTTTGATTATTTCTGTTGTCAACATCCATTTTTCTGCTTTTAAGAATGTTTTTTAAATTAAAAATCAGCTCTAATATCTCTATCGCCAACATCCCTTATTCTACATTTAAGCATGTTTTTTTTTTCTTTAAATTAAAAATCCTATATATTATTTCTGTTGTCAACATCCGTTTTGTTACTTTTAAGCATTTTTTTTAAAGGTAAAAATCATATTTCTATCGTCAACGTCCCTTTTTTCTACGAATTCACGAAACATTCAGTGCCGAGTGACATATCATTCAAAAGTTTTTGAAGCGGCTTTTGACATAGTACTCTTATTTCCTTTAATCTTTTTTTTAAATTAAAAATCCTATAATATTATTTCTGTTGTCAACATTCCTTTTTCTACTTTTAAGCATTTTTTTATTATTAAAAATCCCATATATTATTTCTGTTGTCAACATCCCTTTTCCTACTTTTAAGCATTTTTTTTTTATTATTATTAAAAATCCTATATATTATTTCTGTTGTCAACATCCATTTTGGTACTTTTAAGCATTTTTTTTAAAGGTAAAAATCATATTTCTATCGTCAACATCCCTTTTTTCTACGAATTTACGAAACATTCAGTGCCGAGTGACATATCATTCGAAAGGGCTTCTGACATAGTACACTCACATTGCTTTTAATCTTTTTTTTTTAAATTCAAAATCCTATATATTATTTCTGTTGTCAAAATCGCTTTTTCTACTTTTAAGCATTTTTTCAAAATTAAAAATCCCATATATTATTTCTTTTGTCAACATCCATTTTTCTACTTTTAAGAATGTTTTTTTTTTAAATTAAGAATCAGATATAATATTTCTATCGTCAACATCCCTTTTTCTACGAATTTACGAAACATTCAGTGCCGAGTAACATATTCGAAAGGTTTTTGAAGCGGCTTCTGACGTGGTACACTCACATTTCCTTTTAATCTTTTTTTTTAAATTAAAAATCTTTTATTTATTTGATTATTTCTGTTGTCAACATCCCTTTTTCTACTTTTAAGCATTTTTTTAGAGTTAAAAATCCTATATATTGTTTCTGTTGTCAACATCCCTTCTACTTTTAAGCATGTTTTTTTTTTCTTTAAATTAAAAATAATATATATAATATATTATATCTCTGTCTTCAACATCCCTTTTTCTATTTTAAGCATTTTTTTATTATTAAAAATCCTATATATTATTTCTGTTTTCGAATCCATTTTTTCTATTTTTAAGCGTTTTTATCATTATTATTAAAAAACATATATAATATTTCTATCGTCAACATCCCTTTTTCTACGAATTTACGAAACATTCAGTGCCCAGTAACATATTCGAAAGGTTTTTGAAGCGGCTTCTGACGTGGTACACTCACATTTCCTTTTAATCTTTTTTTTTTTAAATTAAAATTCTTTTATTTATTTGATTATTTCTGTTGTCAACATCCCTTTTTCTACTTTTAAGTGTTTTTTTTTATTATTTTTAAAAATCCTCTATTATTTCTGTTGTCAACATCACTTTTTCTATTTTTAAGCATTTTTTTTATTATTAAAAATCCCATATATTATTTCTGTTGTCAACATCCCTTTTCCTAATTTAAGCATTTTTATTTTATTATTATTAAAAATCCTATATATTATTTCTGTTGTCAACATCCCTTTTCCTAATTTAAGCATTTTTATTTTATTATTATTAAAAATCCCATATATTATTTCTGTTGTCAACATCCCTTTTTCTACTTTTAAGCATTTTTTTTTATTATTAAAAATCCTATAATATTATTTCTGTTGTCAACATTCCTTTTTCTACTTTTAAGCATTTTTTTATTATTAAAAATCCCATATATTATTTCTGTTGTCAACATCCCTTTTCCTACTTTTAAGCCTTTTTTTTTTATTATTATTAAAAATCCTATATATTATTTCTGTTGTCAACATCCATTTTGTTACTTTTAAGCATTTTTTTTAAAGGTAAAAATCATATTTCTATTGTCAACATCCCTTTTTTCTATGAATTTACGAAACATTCAGTGCCGAGTGACATATCATTCGAAAGGGCTTCTGACATAGTACACTCACATTGCCTTTAATCTTTTTTTTTTAAATTCAAAATCCTATATATTATTTCTATTGTCAACATCCCTTTTTCTACTTTAAAGCATTTTTTTTATTATTATTAAAAATCCCATATATTATTTCTGTTGTCAACATCCCTTTTTCTACTTTTAAGCATTTTTTTTTACTATTATTAAAAATTCCATATATTATTTCTGTTGTCAACATCCCTTTTTCTACTTTTAAGCATGTTTTTTAATTAAAAATCATATATATTATTTCTGTTGTCAACATCCCTTTTTCTACTTTTAAGAATGTTTTTTAAAATTAAAAATCAGGTATAATATTTCTATCGTCAACATCCCATTTTCTATGAATTTACGAAACATTCAGTGCCGAGTGACATATCATTCGAAAGGTTTTTGAAGCGGCTTCTACTCGTGCTTCTACTCATGCTAAATATGCGTGCATCTTATTCTACTTTTAAGCATTTTTTTTATTATTATTAAAAATCCTCTATATTATTTCTGTTGTCAACATTCCTTTTTCTACATTTAAGCATTTTTTTAAAAATTAAAAATCAGGTATAATATTTTTATCGTCAACATCCCATTTCCTACGAAATTACGAAACATTCAGTGCCGAGTAACATATGATTCGAAAGGTTTTTGAAGCGGCTTCTGACATAGTACACTCACATTTCCTTTTAATCTTTTTTTTTAAATTAAAAAATTTTATTTTGATTATTTCTGTTGTCAACATCCCTTTTTCTACTTTTAAGCGTTTTTTTATTATTATTAAAAATCCTCTATTATTTCTGTTGTCAACATCACTTTTCCTACTTTTAAGCATTTTTTTTATTATTAAAAATCCCATATATTATTTCTGTTGTCAACATCCATTTTTTCGATTTTTAAGCGTTATTATTATAATTAAAAATCATATATAATACTTCTATTGTCAACATCCCATTTTCTACGAATTTACGAAACATTCAGAGCCGAGTGACATATCATTCGAAAGGTTTTTGAAGCAGCTTCTGACATAGTACACTCACATTTTCTTTAATCTTTTTTTTTTTGTAATTAAAAATCCTATATATTATTTCTGTTGTCAACATTCCTTTTTCTACTTTTAAGCATTTTTTTATTATTAAAAATCCCATATATTATTTCTGTTGTCAACATCCTTTTTTCTACTTTTAAGCATTTTTTTATTATTATTAAAAATCCCATGTATTATTTCTGTTGTCAAAATCCATTTTTCTACTTTTAAGAATTTTTTTTTTAATTAAAAATCAGGTATGATATTTCTATCGTCAACATCCTATTTTCTATAAATTTATGGAACATTCAGCGCCGAGTGACATATCATTCGAAAGGTTTTTGAAGCAGTTTCTAACAGTGCACGCACATTTCCTTTAATCTTTTTTTTAAAATTAAAAATCCTATATATTATTTCTGTTGTCAACATCCGTTTTATCTACTTTTAAGCGTTTTTTTATTATTATTATTAAAAATCCTATATATTATTTCTGTTGTCAACATCCATTTTCTACGTATTTACGAAACGTACAGCCACGAATGATGTATTATGCGAAAGGTTTTTGAAACTGCTTCTGATATAGTACACTCACATTTCCTTTTAATCTTCTTTTTTAATTAAAAATCTTTTATTATTTTGATTATTTCTGTTGTCAACATCCATGTTTCTACTTTTAAGAATGTTTTTTAAATTAATAATCAGCTCTAATATCTCTATCGTCAACATCCCTTATTCTACATTTAAGCATGTTTTTTTTTTCTTTAAATTAAAAATCCTATATATTATTTCTGTTGTCAACATCCGTTTTGTTACTTTTAAGCATTTTTTTTAAAGGTAAAAATCATATTTCTATCGTCAACATCCCTTTTTTCTACGAATTCACGAAACATTCAGTGCCGAGTGACATATCATTCAAAAGTTTTTGAAGCGGCTTTTGACATAGTACTCTTATTTCCTTTAATCTTTTTTTTTTAAATTAAAAATCCTATATATTATTTCTGTTGTCAACATCCCTTTTCCTACTTTTAAGCATTTTTATTTTATTATTATTAAAAATCTCATATATTATTTCTGTTGTCAACATCCCTTTTTCTACTTTTAAGCATTTTTTTTATTATTAAAAATCCTATAATATTATTTCTGTTGTCAACATTCCTTTTTCTACTTTTAAGCATTTTTTTATTATTAAAAATCCCATATATTATTTCTGTTGTCAACATCCCTTTTCCTACTTTTAAGCGTTTTTTTTTATTATTATTAAAAATCCTATATATTATTTCTGTTGTCAACATCCATTTTGTTACTTTTAAGCATTTTTTTTAAAGGTAAAAATCATATTTCTATCGTCAACATCCCTTTTTTCTACGAATTTATGAAACATTCAGTGCCGAGTGACATATCATTCGAAAGGGCTTCTGACATAGTACACTCACATTGCCTTTAATCTTTTTTTTTTAAATTCAAAATCCTATATATTATTTCTGTTGTCAACATCCCTTTTTCTACTTTAAAGCATTTTTTTTATTATTATTAAAAATCCTCTATATTATTTCTGTTGTCAACATCCCTTTTTCTACGAATTTACGAAACATTCAGTGCCGAGTAACATATTCGAAAGGTTTTTGAAGCGGCTTCTGACGTAGTACACTCACATTTCCTTTTAATCTTTTTTTTAAAATTAAAAATCTTTTATTTATTTGATTATTTCTGTTGTCAACATCCCTTTTTCTACTTTTAAGCATTTTTTTAGAGTTAAAAATCCTATATATTATTTCTGTTGTCAACATCCCTTCTACTTTTAAGCATGTTTTTTTTTCTTTAAATTAAAAATAATATATATAATATATTATATCTCTGTCTTCAACATCCCTTTTTCTATTTTAAGCATTTTTTTTATTATTAAAAATCCTATATATTATTTCTGTTTTCGAATCCATTTTTTCTATTTTTAAGCGTTTTTATCATTATTATTAAAAAACATATATAATATTTCTATCGTCAACATCCCTTTTTCTACGAATTTACGAAAAATTCAGTGCCCAGTAACATATTCGAAAGGTTTTTGAAGCGGCTTCTGACGTGGTACACTCACATTTCCTTTTAATCTTTTTTTTTTTAAATTAAAATTCTTTTATTTATTTGATTATTTCTGTTGTCAACATCCCTTTTTCTACTTTTAAGTGTTTTTTTTTATTATTTTTAAAAATCCTCTATTATTTCTGTTGTCAACATCACTTTTTCTATTTTTAAGCATTTTTTTTATTATTAAAAATCCCATATATTATTTCTGTTGTCAACATCCCTTTTCCTAATTTAAGCATTTTTATTTTATTATTATTAAAAATCCTATATATTATTTCTGTTGTCAACATCCCTTTTCCTAATTTAAGCATTTTTATTTTATTATTATTAAAAATCCCATATATTATTTCTGTTGTCAACATCCCTTTTTCTACTTTTAAGCATTTTTTTTATTATTAAAAATCCTATAATATTATTTCTGTTGTCAACATTCCTTTTTCTACTTTTAAGCATTTTTTTATTATTAAAAATCCCATATATTATTTCTGTTGTCAACATCCCTTTTCCTACTTTTAAGCCTTTTTTTTTTATTATTATTAAAAATCCTATATATTATTTCTGTTGTCAACATCCATTTTGTTACTTTTAAGCATTTTTTTTAAAGGTAAAAATCATATTTCTATTGTCAACATCCCTTTTTTCTACTAATTTACAAAACATTCAGAGCCGAGTGACATATCATTCGAAAGGTTGTTGAAGCAGCTTCTGACATAGTACACTCACATTTTCTTTAATCTTTTTTTTAAAATTAAAAATCCTATATATTATTTCTGTTGTCAACATCCGTTTTATCTACTTTTAAGCATTTTTTTATTATTATTATTAAAAATCCTATATATTATTTCTGTTGTCAACATCCATTTTCTACGTATTTACGAAACGTACAGCCACGAATGATGTATTATGCGAAAGGTTTTTTTGAAACTGCTTCTGATATAGTACACTCACATTTCCTTTTAATCTTCTTTTTTAATTAAAAATCTTTTATTATTTTGATTATTTCTGTTGTCAACATCCATTTTTCTGCTTTTAAGAATGTTTTTTAAATTAAAAATCAGCTCTAATATCTCTATCGTCAACATCCCTTATTCTACATTTAAGCATGTTTTTTTTTTCTTTAAATTAAAAATCCTATATATTATTTCTGTTGTCAACATCCGTTTTGTTACTTTTAAGCATTTTTTTTAAAGGTAAAAATCATATTTCTATCGTCAACGTCCCTTTTTTCTACGAATTCACGAAACATTCAGTGCCGAGTGACATATCATTCAAAAGTTTTTGAAGCGGCTTTTGACATAGTACTCTTATTTCCTTTAATCTTTTTTTTTAATTAAAAATCCTATAATATTATTTCTGTTGTCAACATTCCTTTTTCTACTTTTAAGCATTTTTTTTTTATTATTATTAAAAATCCTATATATTATTTCTGTTGTCAACATCCATTTTGGTACTTTTATGCATTTTTTTTAAAGGTAAAAATCATATTTCTATCGTCAACATCCCTTTTTTCTACGAATTTACGAAACATTCAGTGCCGAGTGACATATCATTCGAAAGGGCTTCTGACATAGTACACTCACATTGCTTTTAATCTTTTTTTTTTAAATTCAAAATCCTATATATTATTTCTGTTGTCAACATCCCTTTTTCTACTTTAAAGCATTTTTTTTATTATTATTAAAAATCCTCTATATTATTTCTGTTGTCAAAATCGCTTTTTCGACTTTTAAGCATTTTTTCAAAATTAAAAATCCCATATATTATTTCTTTTGTCAACATCCATTTTTCTACTTTTAAGAATGTTTTTTTTTAAAATTAAGAATCAGATATAATATTTCTATCGTCAACATCCCTTTTTCTACGAATTTACGAAACATTCAGTGCCAAGTAACATATTCGAAAGGTTTTTGAAGCGGCTTCTGACGTGGTACACTCACATTTCCTTTTAATCTTTTTTTTAAAATTAAAAATCTTTTATTTATTTGATTATTTCTGTTGTCAACATCCCTTTTTCTACTTTTAAGCATTTTTTTAGAGTTAAAAATCCTATATATTATTTCTGTTGTCAACATCCCTTCTACTTTTAAGCATGTTTTTTTTTTCTTTAAATTAAAAATAATATATATAATATATTATATCTCTGTCTTCAACATCCCTTTTTCTATTTTAAGCATTTTTTTTATTATTAAAAATCCTATATATTATTTCTGTTTTCGAATCCATTTTTTCTATTTTTAAGCGTTTTTATCATTATTATTAAAAAACATATATAATATTTCTATCGTCAACATCCCTTTTTCTACGAATTTACGAAACATTCAGTGCCCAGTAACATATTCGAAAGGTTTTTGAAGCGGCTTCTGACGTGGTACACTCACATTTCCTTTTAATCTTTTTTTTTAAATTAAAAATCTTTTATTTATTTGATTATTTCTGTTGTCAACATCCCTTTTTCTACTTTTAAGCATTTTTTTAGAGTTAAAAATCCTATATATTATTTCTGTTGTCAACATCCCTTCTACTTTTAAGCATGTTTTTTTTTTCTTTAAATTAAAAATAATATATATAATATATTATATCTCTGTCTTCAACATCCCTTTTACTATTTTAAGCATTTTTTTTTATTATTAAAAATCCTATATATTATTTCTGTTTTCGAATCCATTTTTTCTATTTTTAAGCATTTTTATCATTATTATTAAAAAACATATATAATATTTCTATCGTCAACATCCCTTTTTCTACGAATTTACGAAACATTCAGTGCCCAGTAACATATTCGAAAGGTTTTTGAAGCGGCTTCTGACGTGGTACACTCACATTTCCTTTTAATCTTTTTTTTTTAAATTAAAATTCTTTTATTTATTTGATTATTTCTGTTGTCAACATCCCTTTTTCTACTTTTAAGTGTTTTTTTTTATTATTTTTAAAAATCCTCTATTATTTCTGTTGTCAACATCACTTTTTCTATTTTTAAGCATTTTTTTTATTATTAAAAATCCCATATATTATTTCTGTTGTCAACATCCCTTTTCCTAATTTAAGCATTTTTATTTTATTATTATTAAAAATCCTATATATTATTTCTGTTGTCAACATCCCTTTTCCTAATTTAAGCATTTTTATTTTATTATTATTAAAAATCCCATATATTATTTCTGTTGTCAACATCCCTTTTTCTACTTTTAAGCATTTTTTTTATTATTAAAAATCCTATAATATTATTTCTGTTGTCAACATTCCTTTTTCTACTTTTAAGCATTTTTTTATTATTAAAAATCCCATATATTATTTCTGTTGTCAACATCCCTTTTCCTACTTTTAAGCCTTTTTTTTTATTATTATTAAAAATCCTATATATTATTTCTGTTGTCAACATCCATTTTGTTACTTTTAAGCATTTTTTTTAAAGGTAAAAAGCATATTTCTATTGTCAACATCCCTTTTTTCTACTAATTTACAAATTATTCAGAGCCGAGTGACATATCATTCGAAAGGTTGTTGAAGCAGCTTCTGACATAGTACACTCACATTTTCTTTAATCTTTTTTTTTAAATTAAAAATCCTATATATTATTTCTGTTGTCAACATCCGTTTTATCTACTTTTAAGCATTTTTTTATTATTATTATTAAAAATCCTATATATTATTTCTGTTGTCAACATCCATTTTCTACGTATTTACGAAACGTACAGCCACGAATGATGTATTATGCGAAAGGTTTTTTTGAAACTGCTTCTGATATAGTACACTCACATTTCCTTTTAATCTTCTTTTTTAATTAAAAATCTTTTATTATTTTGATTATTTCTGTTGTCAACATCCATTTTTCTGCTTTTAAGAATGTTTTTTAAATTAAAAATCAGCTCTAATATCTCTATCGTCAACATCCCTTATTCTACATTTAAGCATGTTTTTTTTTTTCTTTAAATTAAAAATCCTATATATTATTTCTGTTGTCAACATCCGTTTTGTTACTTTTAAGCATTTTTTTTAAAGGTAAAAATCATATTTCTATCGTCAACGTCTTTTTTTTCTACGAATTCACGAAACATTCAGTGCCGAGTGACATATCATTCAAAAGTTTTTGAAGCGGCTTTTGACATAGTACTCTTATTTCCTTTAATCTTTTTTTTTAATTAAAAATCCTATAATATTATTTCTGTTGTCAACATTCCTTTTTCTACTTTTAAGCATTTTTTTTTTATTATTGTTAAAAATCCTATATATTATTTCTGTTGTCAACATCCATTTTGGTACTTTTAAGCATTTTTTTTAAAGGTAAAAATCATATTTCTATCGTCAACATCCCTTTTTTCTACGAATTTACGAAACATTCAGTGCCGAGTGACATATCATTCGAAAGGGCTTCTGACATAGTACACTCACATTGCTTTTAATCTTTTTTTTTAAAATTCAAAATCCTATATATTATTTCTGTTGTCAACATCCCTTTTTCTACTTTAAAGCATTTTTTTTATTATTATTAAAAATCCTCTATATTATTTCTGTTGTCAAAATCGCTTTTTCGACTTTTAAGCATTTTTTCAAAATTAAAAATCCCATATATTATTTCTTTTGTCAACATCCATTTTTCTACTTTTAAGAATTTTTTTTTAAAATTAAGAATCAGATATAATATTTCTATCGTCAACATCCCTTTTTCTACGAATTTACGAAACATTCAGTGCCGAGTAACATATTCGAAAGGTTTTTGAAGCGGCTTCTGACGTGGTACACTCACATTTCCTTTTAATCTTTTTTTTTAAATTAAAAATCTTTTATTTATTTGATTATTTCTGTTGTCAACATCCCTTTTTCTACTTTTAAGCATTTTTTTAGAGTTAAAAATCCTATATATTATTTCTGTTGTCAACATCCCTTCTACTTTTAAGCATGTTTTTTTTTTCTTTAAATTAAAAATAATATATATAATATATTATATCTCTGTCTTCAACATCCCTTTTTCTATTTTAAGCATTTTTTTTATTATTAAAAATCCTATATATTATTTCTGTTTTCGAATCCATTTTTTCTATTTTTAAGCGTTTTTATCATTATTATTAAAAAACATATATAATATTTCTATCGTCAACATCCCTTTTTCTACGAATTTACGAAACATTCAGTGCCCAGTAACATATTCGAAAGGTTTTTGAAGCGGCTTCTGACGTGGTACACTCACATTTCCTTTTAATCTTTTTTTTTTAAATTAAAATTCTTTTATTTATTTGATTATTTCTGTTGTCAACATCCCTTTTTCTACTTTTAAGTGTTTTTTTTTATTATTTTTAAAAATCCTCTATTATTTCTGTTGTCAACATCACTTTTTCTATTTTTAAGCATTTTTTTATTATTAAAAATCCCATATATTATTTCTGTTGTCAACATCCCTTTTCCTAATTTAAGCATTTTTATTTTATTATTATTAAAAATCCTATATATTATTTCTGTTGTCAACATCCCTTTTCCTAATTTAAGCATTTTTATTTTATTATTATTAAAAATCCCATATATTATTTCTGTTGTCAACATCCCTTTTTCTACTTTTAAGCATTTTTTTTATTATTAAAAATCCTATAATATTATTTCTGTTGTCAACATTCCTTTTTCTACTTTTAAGCATTTTTTTATTATTAAAAATCCCATATATTATTTCTGTTGTCAACATCCCTTTTCCTACTTTTAAGCCTTTTTTTTTATTATTATTAAAAATCCTATATATTATTTCTGTTGTCAACATCCATTTTGTTACTTTTAAGCATTTTTTTTAAAGGTAAAAAGCATATTTCTATTGTCAACATCCCTTTTTTCTACTAATTTACAAATTATTCAGAGCCGAGTGACATATCATTCGAAAGGTTGTTGAAGCAGCTTCTGACATAGTACACTCACATTTTCTTTAATCTTTTTTTTTAAATTAAAAATCCTATATATTATTTCTGTTGTCAACATCCGTTTTATCTACTTTTAAGCATTTTTTTATTATTATTATTAAAAATCCTATATATTATTTCTGTTGTCAACATCCATTTTCTACGTATTTACGAAACGTACAGCCACGAATGATGTATTATGCGAAAGGTTTTTTTGAAACTGCTTCTGATATAGTACACTCACATTTCCTTTTAATCTTCTTTTTTAATTAAAAATCTTTTATTATTTTGATTATTTCTGTTGTCAACATCCATTTTTCTGCTTTTAAGAATGCTTTTTAAATTAAAAATCAGCTCTAATATCTCTATCGTCAACATCCCTTATTCTACATTTAAGCATGTTTTTTTTTTTCTTTAAATTAAAAATCCTATATATTATTTCTGTTGTCAACATCCGTTTTGTTACTTTTAAGCATTTTTTTTAAAGGTAAAAATCATATTTCTATCGTCAACGTCTTTTTTTTCTACGAATTCACGAAACATTCAGTGCCGAGTGACATATCATTCAAAAGTTTTTGAAGCGGCTTTTGACATAGTACTCTTATTTCCTTTAATCTTTTTTTTTAATTAAAAATCCTATAATATTATTTCTGTTGTCAACATTCCTTTTTCTACTTTTAAGCATTTTTTTTTTATTATTATTAAAAATCCTATATATTATTTCTGTTGTCAACATCCATTTTGGTACTTTTAAGCATTTTTTTTAAAGGTAAAAATCATATTTCTATCGTCAACATCCCTTTTTTCTACGAATTTACGAAACATTCAGTGCCGAGTGACATATCATTCGAAAGGGCTTCTGACATAGTACACTCACATTGCTTTTAATCTTTTTTTTTAAAATTCAAAATCCTATATATTATTTCTGTTGTCAACATCCCTTTTTCTACTTTAAAGCATTTTTTTTATTATTATTAAAAATCCTCTATATTATTTCTGTTGTCAAAATCGCTTTTTCGACTTTTAAGCATTTTTTCAAAATTAAAAATCCCATATATTATTTCTTTTGTCAACATCCATTTTTCTACTTTTAAGAATTTTTTTTTTAAAATTAAGAATCAGATATAATATTTCTATCGTCAACATCCCTTTTTCTACGAATTTACGAAACATTCAGTGCCGAGTAACATATTCGAAAGGTTTTTGAAGCGGCTTCTGACGTGGTACACTCACATTTCCTTTTAATCTTTTTTTTTAAATTAAAAATCTTTTATTTATTTGATTATTTCTGTTGTCAACATCCCTTTTTCTACTTTTAAGCATTTTTTTAGAGTTAAAAATCCTATATATTATTTCTGTTGTCAACATCCCTTCTACTTTTAAGCATGTTTTTTTTTTCTTTAAATTAAAAATAATATATATAATATATTATATCTCTGTCTTCAACATCCCTTTTTCTATTTTAAGCATTTTTTTTATTATTAAAAATCCTATATATTATTTCTGTTTTCGAATCCATTTTTTCTATTTTTAAGCGTTTTTATCATTATTATTAAAAAACATATATAATATTTCTATCGTCAACATCCCTTTTTCTACGAATTTACGAAACATTCAGTGCCCAGTAACATATTCGAAAGGTTTTTGAAGCGGCTTCTGACGTGGTACACTCACATTTCCTTTTAATCTTTTTTTTTTAAATTAAAATTCTTTTATTTATTTGATTATTTCTGTTGTCAACATCCCTTTTTCTACTTTTAAGTGTTTTTTTTTATTATTTTTAAAAATCCTCTATTATTTCTGTTGTCAACATCACTTTTTCTATTTTTAAGCATTTTTTTATTATTAAAAATCCCATATATTATTTCTGTTGTCAACATCCCTTTTCCTAATTTAAGCATTTTTATTTTATTATTATTAAAAATCCTATATATTATTTCTGTTGTCAACATCCCTTTTCCTAATTTAAGCATTTTTATTTTATTATTATTAAAAATCCCATATATTATTTCTGTTGTCAACATCCCTTTTTCTACTTTTAAGCATTTTTTTTATTATTAAAAATCCTATAATATTATTTCTGTTGTCAACATTCCTTTTTCTACTTTTAAGCATTTTTTTATTATTAAAAATCCCATATATTATTTCTGTTGTCAACATCCCTTTTCCTACTTTTAAGCCTTTTTTTTTTTATTATTATTAAAAATCCTATATATTATTTCTGTTGTCAACATCCATTTTGTTACTTTTAAGCATTTTTTTTAAAGGTAAAAATCATATTTCTATTGTCAACATCCCTTTTTTCTACTAATTTACAAAACATTCAGAGCCGAGTGACATATCATTCGAAAGGTTGTTGAAGCAGCTTCTGACATAGTACACTCACATTTTCTTTAATCTTTTTTTAAAAATTAAAAATCCTATATATTATTTCTGTTGTCAACATCCGTTTTATCTACTTTTAAGCATTTTTTTATTATTATTATTAAAAATCCTATATATTATTTCTGTTGTCAACATCCATTTTCTACGTATTTACGAAACGTACAGCCACGAATGATGTATTATGCGAAAGGTTTTTTTGAAACTGCTTCTGATATAGTACACTCACATTTCCTTTTAATCTTCTTTTTTAATTAAAAATCTTTTATTATTTTGATTATTTCTGTTGTCAACATCCATTTTTCTGCTTTTAAGAATGTTTTTTAAATTAAAAATCAGCTCTAATATCTCTATCGTCAACATCCCTTATTCTACATTTAAGCATGTTTTTTTTTTCTTTAAATTAAAAATCCTATATATTATTTCTGTTGTCAACATCCGTTTTGTTACTTTTAAGCATTTTTTTTAAAGGTAAAAATCATATTTCTATCGTCAACGTCTTTTTTTTCTACGAATTCACGAAACATTCAGTGCCGAGTGACATATCATTCAAAAGTTTTTGAAGCGGCTTTTGACATAGTACTCTTATTTCCTTTAATCTTTTTTTTTAATTAAAAATCCTATAATATTATTTCTGTTGTCAACATTCCTTTTTCTACTTTTAAGCATTTTTTTATTATTAAAAATCCCATATATTATTTCTGTTGTCAACATCCATTTTGGTACTTTTAAGCATTTTTTTTAAAGGTAAAAATCATATTTCTATCGTCAACATCCCTTTTTTCTACGAATTTACGAAACATTCAGTGCCGAGTGACATATCATTCGAAAGGGCTTCTGACATAGTACACTCACATTTCTTTTAATCTTTTTTTTTTAAATTCAAAATCCTATATATTATTTCTGTTGTCAACATCCCTTTTTCTACTTTAAAGCATTTTTTTTATTATTATTAAAAATCCTCTATATTATTTCTGTTGTCAAAATCGCTTTTTCGACTTTTAAGCATTTTTTCAAAATTAAAAATCCCATATATTATTTCTTTTGTCAACATCCATTTTTCTACTTTTAAGAATGTTTTTTTTTAAAATTAAGAATCAGATATAATATTTCTATCGTCAACATCCCTTTTTCTACGAATTTACAAAACATTCAGTGCCGAGTAACATATTCGAAAGGTTTTTGAAGCGGCTTCTGACGTGGTACACTCACATTTCCTTTTAATCTTTTTTTTAAAATTAAAAATCTTTTATTTATTTGATTATTTCTGTTGTCAACATCCCTTTTTCTACTTTTAAGCATTTTTTTAGAGTTAAAAATCCTATATATTATTTCTGTTGTCAACATCCCTTCTACTTTTAAGCATGTTTTTTTTTTCTTTAAATTAAAAATAATATATATAATATATTATATCTCTGTCTTCAACATCCCTTTTTCTATTTTAAGCATTTTTTTTATTATTAAAAATCCTATATATTATTTCTGTTTTCGAATCCATTTTTTCTATTTTTAAGCGTTTTTATCATTATTATTAAAAAACATATATAATATTTCTATCGTCAACATCCCTTTTTCTACGAATTTACGAAACATTCAGTGCCCAGTAACATATTCGAAAGGTTTTTGAAGCGGCTTCTGACGTGGTACACTCACATTTCCTTTTAATCTTTTTTTTTAAATTAAAAATCTTTTATTTATTTGATTATTTCTGTTGTCAACATCCCTTTTTCTACTTTTAAGCATTTTTTTAGAGTTAAAAATCCTATATATTATTTCTGTTGTCAACATCCCTTCTACTTTTAAGCATGTTTTTTTTTCTTTAAATTAAAAATAATATATATAATATATTATATCTCTGTCTTCAACATCCCTTTTTCTATTTTAAGCATTTTTTTTTATTATTAAAAATCCTATATATTATTTCTGTTTTCGAATCCATTTTTTCTATTTTTAAGCGTTTTTATCATTATTATTAAAAAAATATATAATATTTCTATCGTCAACATCCCTTTTTCTACGAATTTACGAAACATTCAGTGCCCAGTAACATATTCGAAAGGTTTTTGAAGCGGCTTCTGACGTGGTACACTCACATTTCCTTTTAATCTTTTTTTTTTAAATTAAAATTCTTTTATTTATTTGATTATTTCTGTTGTCAACATCCCTTTTTCTACTTTTAAGTGTTTTTTTTTATTATTTTTAAAAATCCTCTATTATTTCTGTTGTCAACATCACTTTTTCTATTTTTAAGCATTTTTTTTATTATTAAAAATCCCATATATTATTTCTGTTGTCAACATCCCTTTTTCTACTTTTAAGTGTTTTTTTTTATTATTTTTAAAAATCCTCTATTATTTCTGTTGTCAACATCACTTTTTCTATTTTTAAGCATTTTTTTTATTATTAAAAATCCCATATATTATTTCTGTTGTCAACATCCCTTTTCCTAATTTAAGCATTTTTATTTTATTATTATTAAAAATCCTATATATTATTTCTGTTGTCAACATCCCTTTTCCTAATTTAAGCATTTTTATTTTATTATTATTAAAAATCCCATATATTATTTCTGTTGTCAACATCCCTTTTTCTACTTTTAAGCATTTTTTTTATTATTAAAAATCCTATAATATTATTTCTGTTGTCAACATTCCTTTTTCTACTTTTAAGCATTTTTTTATTATTAAAAATCCCATATATTATTTCTGTTGTCAACATCCCTTTTCCTACTTTTAAGCCTTTTTTTTTTATTATTATTAAAAATCCTATATATTATTTCTGTTGTCAACATCCATTTTGTTACTTTTAAGCATTTTTTTTAAAGGTAAAAATCATATTTCTATTTTCAACATCCCTTTTTTCTATGAATTTACGAAACATTCAGTGCCGAGTGACATATCATTCGAAAGGGCTTCTGACATAGTACACTCACATTGCCTTTAATCTTTTTTTTTTTAAATTCAAAATCTTATATATTATTTCTGTTGTCAACATCCCTTTTTCTACTTTAAAGCATTTTTTTTATTATTATTAAAAATCCCATATATTATTTCTGTTGTCAACATCCCTTTTTCTACTTTTAAGCATTTTTTTTTACTATTATTAAAAATTCCATATTATTTCTGTTGTCAACATCCCTTTTTCTACTTTTAAGCATGTTTTTTAATTAAAAATCATATATATTATTTCTGTTGTCAACATCCCTTTTTCTACTTTTAAGAATGTTTTTTAAAATTAAAAATCAGGTATAATATTTCTATCGTCAACATCCCATTTTCTATGAATTTACGAAACATTCAGTGCCGAGTGACATATCATTCGAAAGGTTTTTGAAGCGGCTTTTGACATAGTACTCTTATTTCCTTTAATCTTTTTTTTTAATTAAAAATCCTATAATATTATTTCTGTTGTCAACATTCCTTTTTCTACTTTTAAGCATTTTTTTATTATTAAAAATCCCATATATTATTTCTGTTGTCAACATCCCTTTTCCTACTTTTAAGCATTTTTTTTTTATTATTATTAAAAATCCTATATATTATTTCTGTTGTCAACATCCATTTTGGTACTTTTAAGCATTTTTTTTAAAGGTAAAAATCATATATCTATCGTCAACATCCCTTTTTTCTACGAATTTACGAAACATTCAGTGCCGAGTGACATATCATTCGAAAGGGCTTCTGACATAGTACACTCACATTGCTTTTAATCTTTTTTTTTTAAATTCAAAATCCTATATATTATTTCTGTTGTCAACATCCCTTTTTCTACTTTAAAGCATTTTTTTTATTATTATTAAAAATCCTCTATATTATTTCTGTTGTCAAAATCGCTTTTTCTACTTTTAAGCATTTTTTCAAAATTAAAAATCCCATATATTATTTCTTTTGTATACATCCATTTTTCTACTTTTAAGAATGTTTTTTTTAAAAATTAAGAATCAGATATAATATTTCTATCGTCAACATCCCTTTTTCTACGAATTTACGAAACATTCAGTGCCGAGTAACATATTCGAAAGGTTTTTGAAGCGGCTTCTGACGTGGTACACTCACATTTCCTTTTAATCTTTTTTTTAAAATTAAAAATCTTTTATTTATTTGATTATTTCTGTTGTCAACATCCCTTTTTCTACTTTTAAGCATTTTTTTAGAGTTAAAAATCCTATATATTATTTCTGTTGTCAACATCCCTTCTACTTTTAAGCATGTTTTTTTTTTCTTTAAATTAAAAATAATATATATAATATATTATATCTCTGTCTTCAACATCCCTTTTTCTATTTTAAGCATTTTTTTTATTATTAAAAATCCTATATATTATTTCTGTTTTCGAATCCATTTTTTCTATTTTTAAGCGTTTTTATCATTATTATTAAAAAACATATATAATATTTCTATCGTCAACATCCCTTTTTCTACGAATTTACGAAACATTCAGTGCCCAGTAACATATTCGAAAGGTTTTTGAAGCGGCTTCTGACGTGGTACACTCACATTTCCTTTTAATCTTTTTTTTAAAATTAAAAATCTTTTATTTATTTGATTATTTCTGTTGTCAACATCCCTTTTTCTACTTTTAAGCATTTTTTTAGAGTTAAAAATCCTATATATTATTTCTGTTGTCAACATCCCTTCTACTTTTAAGAATGTTTTTTTTTTCTTTAAATTAAAAATAATATATATAATATATTATATCTCTGTCTTCAACATCCCTTTTTCTATTTTAAGCATTTTTTTTATTATTAAAAATCCTATATATTATTTCTGTTTTCGAATCCATTTTTTCTATTTTTAAGCGTTTTTATCATTATTATTAAAAAACATATATAATATTTCTATCGTCAACATCCCTTTTTCTACGAATTTACGAAACATTCAGTGCCCAGTAACATATTCGAAAGGTTTTTGAAGCGGCTTCTGACGTGGTACACTCACATTTCCTTTTAATCTTTTTTTTTTAAATTAAAATTCTTTTATTTATTTGATTATTTCTGTTGTCAACATCCCTTTTTCTACTTTTAAGTGTTTTTTTTTTATTATTTTTAAAAATCCTCTATTATTTCTGTTGTCAACATCACTTTTTCTATTTTTAAGCATTTTTTTATTATTAAAAATCCCATATATTATTTCTGTTGTCAACATCCCTTTTCCTAATTTAAGCATTTTTATTTTATTATTATTAAAAATCCTATATATTATTTCTGTTGTCAACATCCCTTTTCCTAATTTAAGCATTTTTATTTTATTATTATTAAAAATCCCATATATTATTTCTGTTGTCAACATCCCTTTTCCTACTTTTAAGCCTTTTTTTTTATTATTATTAAAAATCCTATATATTATTTCTGTTGTCAACATCCATTTTGTTACTTTTAAGCATTTTTTTTAAAGGTAAAAAGCATATTTCTATTGTCAACATCCCTTTTTTCTACTAATTTACAAATTATTCAGAGCCGAGTGACATATCATTCGAAAGGTTGTTGAAGCAGCTTCTGACATAGTACACTCACATTTTCTTTAATCTTTTTTTTTAAATTAAAAATCCTATATATTATTTCTGTTGTCAACATCCGTTTTATCTACTTTTAAGCATTTTTTTATTATTATTATTAAAAATCCTATATATTATTTCTGTTGTCAACATCCATTTTCTACGTATTTACGAAACGTACAGCCACGAATGATGTATTATGCGAAAGGTTTTTTTGAAACTGCTTCTGATATAGTACACTCACATTTCCTTTTAATCTTCTTTTTTAATTAAAAATCTTTTATTATTTTGATTATTTCTGTTGTCAACATCCATTTTTCTGCTTTTAAGAATGTTTTTTAAATTAAAAATCAGCTCTAATATCTCTATCGTCAACATCCCTTATTCTACATTTAAGCATGTTTTTTTTTTCTTTAAATTAAAAATCCTATATATTATTTCTGTTGTCAACATCCGTTTTGTTACTTTTAAGCATTTTTTTTAAAGGTAAAAATCATATTTCTATCGTCAACGTCTTTTTTTTCTACGAATTCACGAAACATTCAGTGCCGAGTGACATATCATTCAAAAGTTTTTGAAGCGGCTTTTGACATAGTACTCTTATTTCCTTTAATCTTTTTTTAAAATTAAAAATCCTATAATATTATTTCTGTTGTCAACATTCCTTTTTCTACTTTTAAGCATTTTTTTTTTATTATTATTAAAAATCCTATATATTATTTCTGTTGTCAACATCCATTTTGGTACTTTTAAGCATTTTTTTTAAAGGTAAAAATCATATTTCTATCGTCAACATCCCTTTTTTCTACGAATTTACGAAACATTCAGTGCCGAGTGACATATCATTCGAAAGGGCTTCTGACATAGTACACTCACATTGCTTTTAATCTTTTTTTTTTAAATTCAAAATCCTATATATTATTTCTGTTGTCAACATCCCTTTTTCTACTTTAAAGCATTTTTTTTATTATTATTAAAAATCCTCTATATTATTTCTGTTGTCAAAATCGCTTTTTCGACTTTTAAGCATTTTTTCAAAATTAAAAATCCCATATATTATTTCTTTTGTCAACATCCATTTTTCTACTTTTAAGAATGTTTTTTTTTAAAATTAAGAATCAGATATAATATTTCTATCGTCAACATCCCTTTTTCTACGAATTTACGAAACATTCAGTGCCGAGTAACATATTCGAAAGGTTTTTGAAGCGGCTTCTGACGTGGTACACTCACATTTCCTTTTAATCTTTTTTTTAAAATTAAAAATCTTTTATTTATTTGATTATTTCTGTTGTCAACATCCCTTTTTCTACTTTTAAGCATTTTTTTAGAGTTAAAAATCCTATATATTATTTCTGTTGTCAACATCCCTTCTACTTTTAAGCATGTTTTTTTTTTCTTTAAATTAAAAATAATATATATAATATATTATATCTCTGTCTTCAACATCCCTTTTTCTATTTTAAGCATTTTTTTTATTATTAAAAATCCTATATATTATTTCTGTTTTCGAATCCATTTTTTCTATTTTTAAGCGTTTTTATCATTATTATTAAAAAACATATATAATATTTCTATCGTCAACATCCCTTTTTCTACGAATTTACGAAACATTCAGTGCCCAGTAACATATTCGAAAGGTTTTTGAAGCGGCTTCTGACGTGGTACACTCACATTTCCTTTTAATCTTTTTTTTAAAATTAAAAATCTTTTATTTATTTGATTATTTCTGTTGTCAACATCCCTTTTTCTACTTTTAAGCATTTTTTTAGAGTTAAAAATCCTATATATTATTTCTGTTGTCAACATCCCTTCTACTTTTAAGCATGTTTTTTTTTTCTTTAAATTAAAAATAATATATATAATATATTATATCTCTGTCTTCAACATCCCTTTTTCTATTTTAAGCATTTTTTTTATTATTAAAAATCCTATATATTATTTCTGTTTTCGAATCCATTTTTTCTATTTTTAAGCGTTTTTATCATTATTATTAAAAAACATATATAATATTTCTATCGTCAACATCCCTTTTTCTACGAATTTACGAAACATTCAGTGCCCAGTAACATATTCGAAAGGTTTTTGAAGCGGCTTCTGACGTGGTACACTCACATTTCCTTTTAATCTTTTTTTTTTAAATTAAAATTCTTTTATTTATTTGATTATTTCTGTTGTCAACATCCCTTTTTCTACTTTTAAGTGTTTTTTTTATTATTTTTAAAAATCCTCTATTATTTCTGTTGTCAACATCACTTTTTCTATTTTTAAGCATTTTTTTATTATTAAAAATCCCATATATTATTTCTGTTGTCAACATCCCTTTTCCTAATTTAAGCATTTTTATTTTATTATTATTAAAAATCCTATATATTATTTCTGTTGTCAACATCCCTTTTCCTAATTTAAGCATTTTTATTTTATTATTATTAAAAATCCCATATATTATTTCTGTTGTCAACATCCCTTTTTCTACTTTTAAGCATTTTTTTTATTATTAAAAATCCTATAATATTATTTCTGTTGTCAACATTCCTTTTTCTACTTTTAAGCATTTTTTTATTATTAAAAATCCCATATATTATTTCTGTTGTCAACATCCCTTTTCCTACTTTTAAGCCTTTTTTTTTATTATTATTAAAAATCCTATATATTATTTCTGTTGTCAACGTCCATTTTGTTACTTTTAAGCATTTTTTTTAAAGGTAAAAAGCATATTTCTATTGTCAACATCCCTTTTTTCTACTAATTTACAAATTATTCAGAGCCGAGTGACATATCATTCGAAAGGTTGTTGAAGCAGCTTCTGACATAGTACACTCACATTTTCTTTAATCTTTTTTTTTAAATTAAAAATCCTATATATTATTTCTGTTGTCAACATCCGTTTTATCTACTTTTAAGCATTTTTTTATTATTATTATTAAAAATCCTATATATTATTTCTGTTGTCAACATCCTTTTTCTACGTATTTACGAAACGTACAGCCACGAATGATGTATTATGCGAAAGGTTTTTTTGAAACTGCTTCTGATATAGTACACTCACATTTCCTTTTAATCTTCTTTTTTAATTAAAAATCTTTTATTATTTTGATTATTTCTGTTGTCAACATCCATTTTTCTGCTTTTAAGAATGTTTTTTAAATTAAAAATCAGCTCTAATATCTCTATCGTCAACATCCCTTATTCTACATTTAAGCATGTTTTTTTTTTCTTTAAATTAAAAATCCTATATATTATTTCTGTTGTCAACATCCGTTTTGTTACTTTTAAGCATTTTTTTTAAAGGTAAAAATCATATTTCTATCGTCAACGTCTTTTTTTTCTACGAATTCACGAAACATTCAGTGCCGAGTGACATATCATTCAAAAGTTTTTGAAGCGGCTTTTGACATAGTACTCTTATTTCCTTTAATCTTTTTTTTTAATTAAAAATCCTATAATATTATTTCTGTTGTCAACATTCCTTTTTCTACTTTTAAGCATTTTTTTTTTATTATTATTAAAAATCCTATATATTATTTCTGTTGTCAACATCCATTTTGGTACTTTTAAGCATTTTTTTTAAAGGTAAAAATCATATTTCTATCGTCAACATCCCTTTTTTCTACGAATTTACGAAACATTCAGTGCCGAGTGACATATCATTCGAAAGGGCTTCTGACATAGTACACTCACATTGCTTTTAATCTTTTTTTTTAAAATTCAAAATCCTATATATTATTTCTGTTGTCAACATCCCTTTTTCTACTTTAAAGCATTTTTTTTATTATTATTAAAAATCCTCTATATTATTTCTGTTGTCAAAATCGCTTTTTCGACTTTTAAGCATTTTTTCAAAATTAAAAATCCCATATATTATTTCTTTTGTCAACATCCATTTTTCTACTTTTAAGAATGTTTTTTTTTAAAATTAAGAATCAGATATAATATTTCTATCGTCAACATCCCTTTTTCTACGAATTTACGAAACATTCAGTGCCGAGTAACATATTCGAAAGGTTTTTGAAGCGGCTTCTGACGTGGTACACTCACATTTCCTTTTAATCTTTTTTTTAAAATTAAAAATCTTTTATTTATTTGATTATTTCTGTTGTCAACATCCCTTTTTCTACTTTTAAGCATTTTTTTAGAGTTAAAAATCCTATATATTATTTCTGTTGTCAACATCCCTTCTACTTTTAAGCATGTTTTTTTTTTCTTTAAATTAAAAATAATATATATAATATATTATATCTCTGTCTTCAACATCCCTTTTTCTATTTTAAGCATTTTTTTTATTATTAAAAATCCTATATATTATTTCTGTTTTCGAATCCATTTTTTCTATTTTTAAGCGTTTTTATCATTATTATTAAAAAACATATATAATATTTCTATCGTCAACATCCCTTTTTCTACGAATTTACGAAACATTCAGTGCCCAGTAACATATTCGAAAGGTTTTTGAAGCGGCTTCTGACGTGGTACACTCACATTTCCTTTTAATCTTTTTTTTTAAATTAAAAATCTTTTATTTATTTGATTATTTCTGTTGTCAACATCCCTTTTTCTACTTTTAAGCATTTTTTTAGAGTTAAAAATCCTATATATTATTTCTGTTGTCAACATCCCTTCTACTTTTAAGCATGTTTTTTTTTTCTTTAAATTAAAAATAATATATATAATATATTATATCTCTGTCTTCAACATCCCTTTTTCTATTTTAAGCATTTTTTTTATTATTAAAAATCCTATATATTATTTCTGTTTTCGAATCCATTTTTTCTATTTTTAAGCATTTTTATCATTATTATTAAAAAACATATATAATATTTCTATCGTCAACATCCCTTTTTCTACGAATTTACGAAACATTCAGTGCCCAGTAACATATTCGAAAGGTTTTTGAAGCGGCTTCTGACGTGGTACACTCACATTTCCTTTTAATCTTTTTTTTTTAAATTAAAATTCTTTTATTTATTTGATTATTTCTGTTGTCAACATCCCTTTTTCTACTTTTAAGTGTTTTTTTTTATTATTTTTAAAAATCCTCTATTATTTCTGTTGTCAACATCACTTTTTCTATTTTTAAGCATTTTTTTTATTATTAAAAATCCCATATATTATTTCTGTTGTCAACATCCCTTTTCCTAATTTAAGCATTTTTATTTTATTATTATTAAAAATCCTATATATTATTTCTGTTGTCAACATCCCTTTTCCTAATTTAAGCATTTTTATTTTATTATTAAAAATCCCATATATTATTTCTGTTGTCAACATCCCTTTTTCTACTTTTAAGCATTTTTTTTATTATTAAAAATCCTATAATATTATTTCTGTTGTCAACATTCCTTTTTCTACTTTTAAGCATTTTTTTATTATTAAAAATCCCATATATTATTTCTGTTGTCAACATCCCTTTTCCTACTTTTAAGCCTTTTTTTTTTATTATTATTAAAAATCCTATATATTATTTCTGTTGTCAACATCCATTTTGTTACTTTTAAGCATTTTTTTTAAAGGTAAAAAGCATATTTCTATTGTCAACATCCCTTTTTTCTACTAATTTACAAATTATTCAGAGCCGAGTGACATATCATTCGAAAGGTTGTTGAAGCAGCTTCTGACATAGTACACTCACATTTTCTTTAATCTTTTTTTTTAAATTAAAAATCCTATATATTATTTCTGTTGTCAACATCCGTTTTATCTACTTTTAAGCATTTTTTTATTATTATTATTAAAAATCCTATATATTATTTCTGTTGTCAACATCCATTTTCTACGTATTTACGAAACATACAGCCACGAATGATGTATTATGCGAAAGGTTTTTTTGAAACTGCTTCTGATATAGTACACTCACATTTCCTTTTAATCTTCTTTTTTAATTAAAAATCTTTTATTATTTTGATTATTTCTGTTGTCAACATCCATTTTTCTGCTTTTAAGAATGTTTTTTAAATTAAAAATCAGCTCTAATATCTCTATCGTCAACATCCCTTATTCTACATTTAAGCATGTTTTTTTTTTCTTTAAATTAAAAATCCTATATATTATTTCTGTTGTCAACATCCGTTTTGTTACTTTTAAGCATTTTTTTTAAAGGTAAAAATCATATTTCTATCGTCAACGTCTTTTTTTTCTACGAATTCACGAAACATTCAGTGCCGAGTGACATATCATTCAAAAGTTTTTGAAGCGGCTTTTGACATAGTACTCTTATTTCCTTTAATCTTTTTTTTTAATTAAAAATCCTATAATATTATTTCTGTTGTCAACATTCCTTTTTCTACTTTTAAGCATTTTTTTATTATTAAAAATCCCATATATTATTTCTGTTGTCAACATCCCTTTTCCTACTTTTAAGCATTTTTTTTTTATTATTATTAAAAATCCTATATATTATTTCTGTTGTCAACATCCATTTTGGTACTTTTAAGCATTTTTTTTAAAGGTAAAAATCATATTTCTATCGTCAACATCCCTTTTTTCTACGAATTTACGAAACATTCAGTGCCGAGTGACATATCATTCGAAAGGGCTTCTGACATAGTACACTCACATTGCTTTTAATCTTTTTTTTTAAAATTCAAAATCCTATATATTATTTCTGTTGTCAACATCCCTTTTTCTACTTTAAAGCATTTTTTTTATTATTATTAAAAATCCTCTATATTATTTCTGTTGTCAAAATCGCTTTTTCGACTTTTAAGCATTTTTTCAAAATTAAAAATCCCATATATTATTTCTTTTGTCAACATCCATTTTTCTACTTTTAAGAATGTTTTTTTTTAAAATTAAGAATCAGATATAATATTTCTATCGTCAACATCCCTTTTTCTACGAATTTACGAAACATTCAGTGCCGAGTAACATATTCGAAAGGTTTTTGAAGCGGCTTCTGACGTGGTACACTCACATTTCCTTTTAATCTTTTTTTTAAAATTAAAAATCTTTTATTTATTTGATTATTTCTGTTGTCAACATCCCTTTTTCTACTTTTAAGCATTTTTTTAGAGTTAAAAATCCTATATATTATTTCTGTTGTCAACATCCCTTCTACTTTTAAGCATGTTTTTTTTTTCTTTAAATTAAAAATAATATATATAATATATTATATCTCTGTCTTCAACATCCCTTTTTCTATTTTAAGCATTTTTTTTATTATTAAAAATCCTATATATTATTTCTGTTTTCGAATCCATTTTTTCTATTTTTAAGCGTTTTTATCATTATTATTAAAAAACATATATAATATTTCTATCGTCAACATCCCTTTTTCTACGAATTTACGAAACATTCAGTGCCCAGTAACATATTCGAAAGGTTTTTGAAGCGGCTTCTGACGTGGTACACTCACATTTCCTTTTAATCTTTTTTTTAAAATTAAAAATCTTTTATTTATTTGATTATTTCTGTTGTCAACATCCCTTTTTCTACTTTTAAGCATTTTTTTAGAGTTAAAAATCCTATATATTATTTCTGTTGTCAACATCCCTTCTACTTTTAAGCATGTTTTTTTTTTTCTTTAAATTAAAAATAATATATATAATATATTATATCTCTGTCTTCAACATCCCTTTTTCTATTTTAAGCATTTTTTTTATTATTAAAAATCCTATATATTATTTCTGTTTTCGAATCCATTTTTTCTATTTTTAAGCATTTTTATCATTATTATTAAAAAACATATATAATATTTCTATCGTCAACATCCCTTTTTCTACGAATTTACGAAACATTCAGTGCCCAGTAACATATTCGAAAGGTTTTTGAAGCGGCTTCTGACGTGGTACACTCACATTTCCTTTTAATCTTTTTTTTTTAAATTAAAATTCTTTTATTTATTTGATTATTTCTGTTGTCAACATCCCTTTTTCTACTTTTAAGTGTTTTTTTTTATTATTTTTAAAAATCCTCTATTATTTCTGTTGTCAACATCACTTTTTCTATTTTTAAGCATTTTTTTTATTATTAAAAATCCCATATATTATTTCTGTTGTCAACATCCCTTTTCCTAATTTAAGCATTTTTATTTTATTATTATTAAAAATCCTATATATTATTTCTGTTGTCAACATCCCTTTTCCTAATTTAAGCATTTTTATTTTATTATTATTAAAAATCCCATATATTATTTCTGTTGTCAACATCCCTTTTTCTACTTTTAAGCATTTTTTTTATTATTAAAAATCCTATAATATTATTTCTGTTGTCAACATTCCTTTTTCTACTTTTAAGCATTTTTTTATTATTAAAAATCCCATATATTATTTCTGTTGTCAACATCCCTTTTCCTACTTTTAAGCCTTTTTTTTTTATTATTATTAAAAATCCTATATATTATTTCTGTTGTCAACATCCATTTTGTTACTTTTAAGCATTTTTTTTAAAGGTAAAAAGCATATTTCTATTGTCAACATCCCTTTTTTCTACTAATTTACAAATTATTCAGAGCCGAGTGACATATCATTCGAAAGGTTGTTGAAGCAGCTTCTGACATAGTACACTCACATTTTCTTTAATCTTTTTTTTTAAATTAAAAATCCTATATATTATTTCTGTTGTCAACATCCGTTTTATCTACTTTTAAGCATTTTTTTATTATTATTATTAAAAATCCTATATATTATTTCTGTTGTCAACATCCATTTTCTACGTATTTACGAAACGTACAGCCACGAATGATGTATTATGCGAAAGGTTTTTTTGAAACTGCTTCTGATATAGTACACTCACATTTCCTTTTAATCTTCTTTTTTAATTAAAAATCTTTTATTATTTTGATTATTTCTGTTGTCAACATCCATTTTTCTGCTTTTAAGAATGTTTTTTAAATTAAAAATCAGCTCTAATATCTCTATCGTCAACATCCCTTATTCTACATTTAAGCATGTTTTTTTTTTCTTTAAATTAAAAATCCTATATATTATTTCTGTTGTCAACATCCGTTTTGTTACTTTTAAGCATTTTTTTTAAAGGTAAAAATCATATTTCTATCGTCAACGTCTTTTTTTTCTACGAATTCACGAAACATTCAGTGCCGAGTGACATATCATTCAAAAGTTTTTGAAGCGGCTTTTGACATAGTACTCTTATTTCCTTTAATCTTTTTTTTTAATTAAAAATCCTATAATATTATTTCTGTTGTCAACATTCCTTTTTCTACTTTTAAGCATTTTTTTATTATTAAAAATCCCATATATTATTTCTGTTGTCAACATCCATTTTGGTACTTTTAAGCATTTTTTTTAAAGGTAAAAATCATATTTCTATCGTCAACATCCCTTTTTTCTACGAATTTACGAAACATTCAGTGCCGAGTGACATATCATTCGAAAGGGCTTCTGACATAGTACACTCACATTGCTTTTAATCTTTTTTTTTAAAATTCAAAATCCTATATATTATTTCTGTTGTCAACATCCCTTTTTCTACTTTAAAGCATTTTTTTTATTATTATTAAAAATCCTCTATATTATTTCTGTTGTCAAAATCGCTTTTTCGACTTTTAAGCATTTTTTCAAAATTAAAAATCCCATATATTATTTCTTTTGTCAACATCCATTTTTCTACTTTTAAGAATGTTTTTTTTTTAAATTAAGAATCAGATATAATATTTCTATCGTCAACATCCCTTTTTCTACGAATTTACGAAACATTCAGTGCCGAGTAACATATTCGAAAGGTTTTTGAAGCGGCTTCTGACGTGGTACACTCACATTTCCTTTTAATCTTTTTTTTAAAATTAAAAATCTTTTATTTATTTGATTATTTCTGTTGTCAACATCCCTTTTTCTACTTTTAAGCATTTTTTTAGAGTTAAAAATCCTATATATTATTTCTGTTGTCAACATCCCTTCTACTTTTAAGCATGTTTTTTTTTTCTTTAAATTAAAAATAATATATATAATATATTATATCTCTGTCTTCAACATCCCTTTTTCTATTTTAAGCATTTTTTTTATTATTAAAAATCCTATATATTATTTCTGTTTTCGAATCCATTTTTTCTATTTTTAAGCGTTTTTATCATTATTATTAAAAAACATATATAATATTTCTATCGTCAACATCCCTTTTTCTACGAATTTACGAAACATTCAGTGCCCAGTAACATATTCGAAAGGTTTTTGAAGCGGCTTCTGACGTGGTACACTCACATTTCCTTTTAATCTTTTTTTTTAAATTAAAAATCTTTTATTTATTTGATTATTTCTGTTGTCAACATCCCTTTTTCTACTTTTAAGCATTTTTTTAGAGTTAAAAATCCTATATATTATTTCTGTTGTCAACATCCCTTCTACTTTTAAGCATGTTTTTTTTTTCTTTAAATTAAAAATAATATATATAATATATCTCTGTCTTCAACATCCCTTTTTCTATTTTAAGCATTTTTTTTATTATTAAAAATCCTATATATTATTTCTGTTTTCGAATCCATTTTTTCTATTTTTAAGCGTTTTTATCATTATTATTAAAAAACATGTATAATATTTCTATCGTCAACATCCCTTTTTCTACGAATTTACGAAACATTCAGTGCCCAGTAACATATTCGAAAGGTTTTTGAAGCGGCTTCTGACGTGGTACACTCACATTTCCTTTTAATCTTTTTTTTTTAAATTAAAATTCTTTTATTTATTTGATTATTTCTGTTGTCAACATCCATTTTTCTACTTTTAAGAATGTTTTTTAAATTAAAAATCAGCTCTAATATCTCTATCGTCAACATCCCTTATTCTACATTTAAGCATGTTTTTTTTTCTTTAAATTAAAAATCCTATATATTATTTCTGTTGTCAACATCCGTTTTGTTACTTTTAAGCATTTTTTTTAAAGGTAAAAATCATATTTCTATCGTCAACATCGCTTTTTTCTACGAATTCACGAAACATTCAGTGCCGAGTGACATATCATTCAAAAGTTTTTGAAGCGGCTTTTGACATAGTACTCTTATTTCCTTTAATCTTTTTTTTAAAATTAAAAATCCTATATATTATTTCTGTTGTCAACATCCCTTTTCCTACTTTTAAGCATTTTTATTTTATTATTATTAAAAATCCCATATATTATTTCTGTTGTCAACATCCCTTTTTCTACTTTTAAGCATTTTTTTATTATTAAAAATCCTATAATATTATTTCTGTTGTCAACATTCCTTTTTCTACTTTTAAGCATTTTTTTTTTAATTCAAAATCCTATATATTATTTCTGTTGTCAACATCCCTTTTTCTACTTTAAAGCATTTTTTTTATTATTATTAAAAATCCTCTATATTATTTCTGTTGTCAAAATCGCTTTTTCTACTTTTAAGCATTTTTTCAAAATTAAAAATCCCATATATTATTTCTTTTGTCAACATCCATTTTTCTACTTTTAAGAATGTTTTTTTTTAAAATTAAGAATCAGATATAATATTTCTATCGTCAACATCCCTTTTTCTACGAATTTACGAAACATTCAGTGCCGAGTAACATATTCGAAAGGTTTTTGAAGCGGCTTCTGACGTGGTACACTCACATTTCCTTTTAATCTTTTTTTTAAAATTAAAAATCTTTTATTTATTTGATTATTTCTGTTGTCAACATCCCTTTTTCTACTTTTAAGCATTTTTTTAGAGTTAAAAATCCTATATATTATTTCTGTTGTCAACATCCCTTCTACTTTTAAGCATGTTTTTTTTTTCTTTAAATTAAAAATAATATATATAATATATTATATCTCTGTCTTCAACATCCCTTTTTCTATTTTAAGCATTTTTTTTATTATTAAAAATCCTATATATTATTTCTGTTTTCGAATCCATTTTTTCTATTTTTAAGCGTTTTTATCATTATTATTAAAAAAATATATAATATTTCTATCGTCAACATCCCTTTTTCTACGAATTTACGAAACATTCAGTGCCCAGTAACATATTCGAAAGGTTTTTGAAGCGGCTTCTGACGTGGTACACTCACATTTCCTTTTAATCTTTTTTTTTAAATTAAAATTCTTTTATTTATTTGATTATTTCTGTTGTCAACATCCCTTTTTCTACTTTTAAGTGTTTTTTTTATTATTTTTAAAAATCCTCTATTATTTCTGTTGTCAACATCACTTTTTCTATTTTTAAGCATTTTTTTTATTATTAAAAATCCCATATATTATTTCTGTTGTCAACATCCCTTTTCCTAATTTAAGCATTTTTATTTTATTATTATTAAAAATCCTATATATTATTTCTGTTGTCAACATCCCTTTTCCTAATTTAAGCATTTTTATTTTATTATTATTAAAAATCCCATATATTATTTCTGTTGTCAACATCCCTTTTTCTACTTTTAAGCATTTTTTTTATTATTAAAAATCCTATAATATTATTTCTGTTGTCAACATTCCTTTTTCTACTTTTAAGCATTTTTTTATTATTAAAAATCCCATATATTATTTCTGTTGTCAACATCCCTTTTCCTACTTTTAAGCCTTTTTTTTTTATTATTATTAAAAATCCTATATATTATTTCTGTTGTCAACATCCATTTTGTTACTTTTAAGCATTTTTTTTAAAGGTAAAAATCATATTTCTATTGTCAACATCCCTTTTTTCTATGAATTTACGAAACATTCAGTGCCGAGTGACATATCATTCGAAAGGGCTTCTGACATAGTACACTCACATTGCCTTTAATCTTTTTTTTTTTAAATTCAAAATCCTATATATTATTTCTGTTGTCAACATCCCTTTTTCTACTTTTAAGCATTTTTTTTTACTATTATTAAAAATTCCATATTATTTCTGTTGTCAACATCCCTTTTTCTACTTTTAAGCATGTTTTTTAATTAAAAATCATATATATTATTTCTGTTGTCAACATCCCTTTTTCTACTTTTAAGAATGTTTTTTAAAATTAAAAATCAGGTATAATATTTCTATCGTCAACATCCCATTTTCTATGAATTTACGAAACATTCCGTGCCGAGTGACATATCATTCGAAAGGTTTTTGAAGCGGCTTCTACTCGTGCTTCTACTCATGCTAAATATGCGTGCATCTTATTCTACTTTTAAGCATTTTTTTTATTATTATTAAAAATCCTCTATATTATTTCTGTTGTCAACATTACTTTTTCTACTTTTAAGCATTTCTTTTATTATTATTAAAAATCCCATATATTATTTCTGTTGTCAACATCCCTTTTTCTACTTTTAAGCATTTTTTTTTACTATTAAAAATTCCATATATTATTTCTGTTGTCAACATCCCTTTTTCTACTTTTAAGCATGTTTTTTTAATTAAAAATCCTCTATATTATTTCTGTTGTCAACATTCCTTTTTCTACATTTAAGCATTTTTTTAAAAATTAAAAATCAGGTATAATATTTTTATCGTCAACATCCCATTTCCTACGAAATTACGAAACATTCAGTGCCGAGTAACATATGATTCGAAAGGTTTTTGAAGCGGCTTCTGACATAGTACACTCACATTTCCTTTTAATCTTTTTTTTTAAATTAAAAAATTTTTTTTTGATTATTTCTGTTGTCAACATCCCTTTTTCTACTTTTAAGCGTTTTTTTATTATTATTAAAAATCCTCTATTATTTCTGTTGTCAACATCACTTTTCCTACTTTTAAGCATTTTTT
Organism: Maratus michaelseni; assembly: GCA_963931845.1. Classification (NCBI taxonomy): domain Eukaryota; kingdom Metazoa; phylum Arthropoda; class Arachnida; order Araneae; family Salticidae; genus Maratus; species Maratus michaelseni. The sequence goes on along the minus strand of OZ007586.1, from coordinate 206,642,349 downwards.
TTATTATTAAAAATCCCATATATTATTTCTGTTGTCAACATCCATTTTTTCGATTTTTAAGCGTTATTATTATAATTAAAAATCATATATAATACTTCTATTGTCAACATCCCATTTTCTACGAATTTACGAAACATTCAGAGCCGAGTGACATATCATTCGAAAGGTTTTTGAAGCAGCTTCTGACATAGTACACTCACATTTTCTTTAATCTTTTTTTTTTTTTGTAATTAAAAATCCTATATATTATTTCTGTTGTCAACATACCTTTTTCTACTTTAAGCAATTTTTTTATTATTATTAAAAATCCCATATATTATTTCTGTTGTCAACATCCCTTTTTCTACTTTTAAGCATTTTTTTATTATTAAAAATCCCATATATTATTTCTGTTGTCAACATCCTTTTTTCTACTTTTAAGCATTTTTTTATTATTATTAAAAATCCCATGTATTATTTCTGTTGTCAAAATCCATTTTTCTACTTTTAAGAATGTTTTTTTTAAATTAAAAATCAGGTATGATATTTCTATCGTCAACATCCTATTTTCTATAAATTTATGGAACATTCAGCGCCGAGTGACATATATCATTCGAAAGGTTTTTGAAGCAGTTTCTAGCAGTGCACGCACATTTCCTTTAATCTTTTTTTTAAAATTAAAAATCCTATATATTATTTCTGTTGTCAACATCCGTTTTATCTACTTTTAAGCGTTTTTTTATTATTATTATTAAAAATCCTATATATTATTTCTGTTGTCAACATCCATTTTCTACGTATTTACGAAACGTACAGCCACGAATGATGTATTATGCGAAAGGTTTTTGAAACTGATTCTGATATAGTACACTCACATTTCCTTTTAATCTTCTTTTTTAATTAAAAATCTTTTATTATTTTGATTATTTCTGTTGTCAACATCCATGTTTCTACTTTTAAGAATGTTTTTTAAATTAATAATCAGCTCTAATATCTCTATCGTCAACATCCCTTATTCTACATTTAAGCATGTTTTTTTTTTCTTTAAATTAAAAATCCTATATATTATTTCTGTTGTCAACATCCGTTTTGTTACTTTTAAGCATTTTTTTTAAAGGTAAAAATCATATTTCTATCGTCAACATCCCTTTTTTCTACGAATTCACGAAACATTCAGTGCCGAGTGACATATCATTCAAAAGTTTTTGAAGCGGCTTTTGACATAGTACTCTTATTTCCTTTAATCTTTTTTTTTAAAATTAAAAATCCTATATATTATTTCTGTTGTCAACATCCCTTTTCCTACCCAGCTAGCACAGAACTAACAGATTGGCACAAAAATAGTATCTTTCGTCAAGTACTGGAGGTGTTATTTCGATAACAGCGAATCATAACCAAAAAGTATCGATTCTGTCCACTCATTCGATATCTTTGGCGATACTTTGATGGGTTATCGACATTGCGCCAGAAATATGGCACAACAACGGAAATCGGCGATATAGGTGATACGTAATTGATACAAATACGTAGGAATTCCGAGATTGCAGGCATAAAAATGTTAAAATAATGGCACAAATGTGGTATTATTGATATCCAATGGTAATCATTTTGAACTGCATTTTTGATGCACATATGACAATATAGATCTTGTGCCAATCGAATGACATTTTATATGTATGTCGGCGAATACTTTTAATCTATTTAATTACACATTTTGTAGTATCGAAACTGTTTTAACCCTTTCAGGGGCAAAGCACTTCGATTGCTACAATGTTAAAATGAATGAATGATACCGCAATTTACAAATTTGGAAAAAAAAAAGCTAAATTTCACATGCTTCATGAACTTTTTTTTTATCAAATCGAAATTCTGGTACCATTCTGTAATTAAAATTAAGTGGCTTCATAAGTCATCACCCTTGAAAGAGTTATATAATTGAAAAAATCTTTTATATCTATATAAGTATTCATATGCACATTTAAGTTTCAGAATCTTAAATAGTTGCACGATTTTCTCTAAACTAATTTTATAGTACAGAATTAAGCTTATGTTGTCATATTTTGAAATGTTAGGACTGAACCCCCCCCCCCCCCCCCAAGACCTTGCAGTTACCTTATTTTATGGTGTAATACTTAACTTCAATTTTTTTTAGCTTAATACAGATATACTTAGAGAAAGCAATCTTTTTTTTTAAATATTTTATATAAATCTCTTCACTTAGTTTCATGTGTTTCATATTTTTGATCGGCCATGTTCATCATATCCAGTGCAATAAACTAGAACTAAATTTTGAAAAGGGTTTCATTTTAAACAAATATTGATAAATTCTGACAATTTTAATTTAAAAAAAATTATGTTGTTCAATGTAAATATCTCAAACGACATACTTCATTTTCAGTTCATAACACAGCTTCATGGTGAAAAACAATATAATAAACACTTGTTAAATGTATATTCATATGTCTATTATATTTCAGTAGTTTTCAAGCAATAAAGCTTTTATAAAGATAACCATTAGTATAGCATACACTGTTAAAAATCTTCAGCTTTTGCTGCAGACACACTCCACCGCTTTTAGAGAAAATGGTTATGTTACTATATATTACGGAGTGTTTTCATTGGTCAAAATAAAGACAGTCTATAAAAGCAGGGGAGTGACTATGCAGCAAAAGCTGAAAATTTTTAACAGTGTACAGTTGCTAATCTGCTGTTTTTCGATTATTGTCATTCATCCCTTCTAGTTATATATGAGCAAATATTTTTAAAGGGGGGGGGGGATGATACAGGTTTAAAATCCAATAAAATAGTTAAACATTTATCTTGCACAAATTTGAACACTATGCAAAATGTGAATGTTAACTACTACACACTTAATTTTCCATGATATTAAATTTTCTTCTAAACGCCACGTGTTTCTATTTTATCCCATGCAGACTCAACTTTCCCAATTTATATCTAGAAAAATCCATCCTAGAAATTTCCATTGAAACATCTTCTCTATCTAGAACCACCAAATTCAATCCTTTACAAACGTAGTGATTGTAAATAGCTTAAATTATCAATGAAACTGGAAGAAATAAAATTCGAATTTTTATTAAATTTTTTACAAGTAATAAGTAGTACTCAGTAGTAATCAAACGTAGTGATTGTAAATAGCTTAAATCATCGATTAATCTTGAAGAAACAAAATTCAAATTTTTATTAAATTCTTTACAAGCTATAAATAGATATAAAAGTTTATAAAAATGGGATAGCATTGGGGGGGGGGGGGAGGAATCTGATCAAATTCCTGGCAAGATAGTTAATGCAACTTTCTCTTTGTTAAAAAGAAAATTTAGTAGGAAACTTTTAATGTACTTTTTGAAAGAGTAAAATTGTTTCAATAACAATGGTAATGGCAAGGTCAAAAACATACAAAACTTGATTTTTTTTTCTTTTGGCTGTAGTTTTCCAAATAATCAGATGGTAATTACCAGAAATATATTTAGTATGCAAAAATTCACCTGTTTTATAACCTTCATTAATATGTATTATTTTCGTATCAAATATCTTCACGTATTTACATAAACTAAAACAGTTTGGACTATGATCAGGATGACATATTTGATTTTGCTTCGCTTTTACATAAATTATACATATGCCCCTATAAGAGTGGAGAAATACATTTTAATCACAACAGGCAGGAGGATTTTCTGACAGGGTGAGTGAAATTTTAGGCAGTCTTTGAAAAAAAAAACAAAAAAAAAAAACAAGACATGTTTAAAAAAATAAAAGTTACAAACCAAAATATTGTACTTAAAGTTATATCCTATACTAAACTTTTCCCTCTTGTGTACAATTCAATTTTATAAAAGAAATATTAAATTATTTGTAAAATAATAAACTATTTATTTTTCAGTTGCTTACATCTTGTCATAACAATGTTCAACTGTATTTTGCATCTTGTTGGCTAGTGAAGTAAATCATTGTCGATAAAATTTTCTGATAATTCTCCCACACCTGCCTGTGTAATTATTTATATTTCACTTATGTTCCACATGATTAACTTGATCACATTCATCATAAAATGTACTATAGTCATCACTACAGTAACATCTCTGTTGCTCCACAATTCAACCTTAAGAACACTTAAAAGCTGCTCCAAAACAAAATGCATAGAACAAATTAGTAACAATTGAAGATTTGAAAATATTTATGCCAAAAATAAAATTTGTTTCTCTAAAATGACATCGTTTACATACTTAACAATACTTTAAAAGTTTAAATTTGTCTTCAAACTGCAATAATATTGCTCGAACTTTCATTTTTATTTTTTAGATTAGCTTCACTGATAAACTATCTTACAATTTATTTTTAATTAAACAGGAAAAACTATTATCAAGGCTATTTATAAAAACTGACTTTTTTCTTTTTTAGTTTATGCAGATAATTTAAAATTGTTGATATACTTAAAAGAAACATTTATGAGAAATAAATTGTATAAAGTATTTTACATTTTTGGCTAAAGTATAATAAACTTTAAAAAAATCCTTTTTTGATATTAAGATCTAAAAAAAAGAAAGAAAGAAAAAAGAAAAAAAAGAGAAAGACAATACAAATACATGGTTATTTATTTATTAAAATCAGAATTTTCTGATACATTAGGTTGTTTTTTTCGACAGCCCAACTCTCTCTCTATCTGTTGCATATTGCAGCCACTTGGCTATCCAGCTTTGAATGTCACTAACAGCAGCATATTCAAACAGTTTGTTGTGTCTCACTGAAGCTAGAAAATATTTAAGAATACAATATTAGTACATTATTTGCATATAAATTAACAAGACAAATAAATTAGTTTTGGTAAGATAGGGCTTTAAATAAGATTTTATTTCGGAAAGCTACAGAAAGAAATCTGAGACTTTGGTTTTGTCGCAAGTGACTGCCAAATTTTGTAATATATTTCAATGACAGACTGATCAGAGATTTTTTTTCCCACGATAGGCGAAATAAGCATTTTTTTTTTTTTTTTTTTTAAACAGTGAACGACTGCCAAAATTTGCAATTTTTAATAATGAACGATCATACATTTTCTGATGCATTTCAATGACCGACTAATGAAATCAGCAATTTTTTTTTTTTTGCTGCGATTGAATGACGAAATGAATGATTTTTTTTTTTTTTTTTTTACAGCGACTGCTGAAATTTGTGATTTGCGACTGCTGAAAATTACAATTTTTAACAACTACTGACTGACGAAATTGGTAATTTTTTGTTATGGCTGACTGACGAAATTGCTAATTTTTTGTTATGGCTGTCTGACAAAATTGAAATTTTTTTTTTTTACAGCGAGTGACTGCCGAAATTTGAGATTTTTTATTAACCAATGGTCGACAAATTTTGAGATTCATTTCAGCAATTGATTGGTGAGACTGAAAAACTTACAGGATTTTTATGATTTTTATCAACTGATCGACAAATTTCCCGATATATTACAATGACTGATTGACAAAATCAACAATTTTTTAATGCGATTGACTGGAGAAATTATTTTTTTTTTACCACTTCATAGACTAAGATCACGATTTTTATCAGCCATCGATTAACAAAATTGGCAATTTTTTTCAATGACCGATAGATGAAATCCATATTTTTTCTTTTGAGATAAATTGACGAAAATCCAGATTTATTTTTAACCGATCGATGAAATTTACAATTATTTTTCGCAATCAAATGATGAAGTTTCCAATATTGCTGCAGACTTAACAAATGAACTTTTTTTTCTTCGTAGGATTGACGAAATTTGTGCAATCACATCTGGATTGTAGAACTTTGCGGCTCACAACTAAATAAAAAATAATTGCGAGGGTAAAGGGCTGAAAAAATAGGAACTTTTTCAAATTTATAGGAAATATAGGAGCACTGCAAGGCCTGAGCATATATAACACTTTCAGAAGCAAAGTAATTCTGCTAATTAAATGCTGAAATGAGATGATCCCTTAGGACAGTTAACTCATTAATTAGTGCAAAATTATCATCAGATGCAATAGCTTTTTGGGCATACCTGCCAGTAAACTTGCTCAACTAGAAATGCTCAAATGATTTACTAATTTTTTAATTTCATATTCACAAACCCGAAAAATTCCAATTATCGAAACCTAAAGAAGAAAACAAAACAGAAATTTTACTATTTCGGATTCGTGGCCTTGAAAAAGGGAAAGTAGAGTAATAAGGTTCCCCAGGGCAGAAAAATTTTTTGATGGAAGAGAAAAATAAAATAAAATAAAGATTAATTATTGCCAAACTAGTAAAATTTTCTAGTTTTCATCTACAAAGTATGCCAGGCAGTATATTGAGAATTGGTTTAATTTCACTTCAAACTGTCTAACAAAAAAAAAAGCCGGAGTCTGAGTCGGCTTGTTTTTTTCTGTGATAGATTGGCAAATTTGTAATATTTTGCTCAACTGATTGCACATTTTCTTCTTGCGAGAGTGACAAAATTCACGATTTTCCTTGCATTCGACTGAAAACCGGTCAAAAAATTTCACGACTTTCTTCCCACGACCAATTGAGAAATTTTGCAATCTTTTTCAGTAATAGAACTGTGAATTTTGCAATCCCCCCCCCCCATATAACTTATATTCCAAGTTTTATCGATATCTGTCAACCAGGTCTAAGCAGGGTAACTTTAATTATAACAAACCTGTACATAACATTTATGCATAATCATACAGTGCATAAATATTTACTATTCTTGCAGCAACCATTCTATTTGGATATAAATTAATATCAAACAGTATTTACTGATAGATTTGTTTCTTAACCCTCCAATAGCACACTCTTAATATGTAATTGTATTGCCCAAAAAAGAATTACCATTTTTCGAAGAAATTTGTTTTTTGAAGCGATGATCAAGTCCCGCAACTGACTGACGAATATTTTCTCATGCCCGTTCAACAAATTTTGCAAGGATTTTCCCACGACAGATTGACAAAATTCGCAATTTTTTCCCCACATCCTTTCGACAAATTTTGCAATATTTTTTCATGAGCGATTGACAAATTTTGTGATATTTTCCACGACTGATCGGTGATTTGCATGCCTTCTTTTCCCAACATGATTTACAAATGATTTTTTTCTTTAGTGTTCATCTGAAAATATTTGTAATTTTTTCCCCCTCGAGCGACTGATTGACAATTTTGCGATATTTTCAAGAAACCGCCCAACAACATTTATGATTTTTTTCCAAAGATAGATTGAAGAAATTCACGATTTTCCCCCCACAACCGATTGGTGAATTTCATGATTTTTTCTGACTGATAGATTGCAAAAAAATTAAAATTTTTTTTCGCTGCATCCGAATGAAAATTTTTGGGATTTTTCTTCACAACCAGCTCACGAACTGAGATATTTTTACGCATCCAATTGACAAATTTTACGATTTTTTTCCATGATAAATGGGCAATTTTTGTGATATTTTGCTCGACTTATGATGCACGATTTTCCTTGCGTTCGACTGAAAATTTTCGCGATTTATTCCCTCCCTCCCTCCCAAAACCAGTCTAAAATTTTTATGACCAATTGACAAATTTTGCGATATTTACCAGTGACAAACCGGTTAATTTCGCATTCCCCCCCCCCCTTACGAACAGATCAACAAATTTCGAGATTTTTTTTTTTCCTGTGGCCAATAGACTAATTTTGTGTTATTTTCCCCGTGACCGATTAACGAATGGTGGGGTTTTTTCTTGCAACGGAGGCAAGTAGTTAAAAACTTTTCCTGCAACAGATCGATGAAATACATAATTTTCTCCATGAAATCAATCAACGAATTTTGGGTTTTTTTCCCCCCACAACTGATCAAGTAATTTTGGCAATTTTTTTCCTTGACCTATTGACATTCCGACAACCAACAGTATTTCACGATTTTCTTTTCTGTTACCGAAAAAGGAAAAGAACCGAAAGGGCAGTAAGGTCCACCGTGCTCTGCACCCAACCAAATTTGCCTAGACAGCACTAAGCAGAAATGATACAGATATTAGAACTGTAAAGAACTTGTGGTGTATATGTAATTTTTTTTTCCTGAACTTTAAGGAAACATTTAAAAACAACAAACTAGTTTATCCTTGCAATTCACAGAAATTAGGACTTGACAATTTAAAGTAGTTCTTAAATTCCCTGGTCAACAATGCTAAATTTTCTGACTCATTTTTAAACATAAAAGGTACCTAATTGGCAGGCCTGACTATTAAAGCAATTTGGAATCGAATAGCGTTTTTGGATAAATAAATTACTTATCAACTTGTACGCAAATCTTGTTACGTGACGATATGTTTTTTCCCTGTCTTGTGCGTCAGAATTAGGTTCAAAAAGCTGACATTGACTTTTTTCTGAAAAATCTTCGGCCTTTACTAAAAAAAATGGAAAATGACTTCTGAATACATAGTTTCTGAATAAGAACACCTGGCAATTTCATGTATTTGCAAACAAAAATGAATTTAGAAATGTGTCAGAAAGTAGTTCTTTTGGATTTGAGAACAGCTTTAAAGTCAACAAGCATTTCTCATCTAACAGAAAAAATAAATTGACTGTTTCCCTTTCAAACTATGGAGATCTATTTAAAATTTCAATGCATATAGAACCTAAGAAAATACCAGGGATTCAGGTTTTACCTATATTTCATTAAGGATATAATAAAACAATTTTATTCAGAAATTGATATTGATGTCATCACCCTGAATATGTATTTTTCATGCAAGTAGTTAAAAATAAAGACACATAAGATTTTGTAAAGTTTCTGAAATTTTTTTAAAGAGAACATAACTATAAGTTTCCAATATTTTCCTAAGTTATAAAAGTTGCTCTTGTGCTGGCCTGTCACAAGTGTACCTTGTGAAAGACTCATCTCCAGTGCACAAAATCGAATAAAATCAGAAATTCATTTAGCAACCCAATTGTTAAAAGGTCCATAACATTGATGAGCGTTGAAAAATATAGAGATTGTTGTGTATATATATAGAGCTCGACTTTCTTCCTTTTTTAAAAATATAAATAGACATATATATACACGTATATAATATATATAATAATCATGTATAATAAATAAACATGTACATAATTATTCTGAGTTCTAGATTTCAATTTTTTAAAAGCTTTTTGTCATGTCTGTATTAATGTGATTCTTCAAATAGCATATAAAATAGTGGGATAGATTATTTTTCTTCCTTCCAAACAGTTAAACTCCCCTCCATTTATAAATGTTGGGAGGGAGACTACCCTCCTAGGAAAATTTGAATTTCAAACCTTGTCTATAGATAAAGCAATTCCAAATAAAAAACTTGGCGGTAAAATATGAAGACATAATGAGTAAATAGACAAATGTTACCAGAAACCAAATTAAATCCTTTGGTGGATTAGTACTTTATTTTAGAAGCAAGTGTCAATGGGGATAAAAATATACGACTTTTGACCATATAGAGAATAGACTGTAGCTGAGGTTTGTTGTTAAGATTTGCAAATCACACAGCAGAACAAATTTTGCACCAAACAACAAAAGTTACTGCCACAAGATTTACAGAATGACATACCCTGCCCACCTCTTGAAGCATCGATTTCGCTACAAAACTTATTAAAAATTAATACTTATGTCAAGAAGTTTTAGGTAGGCAGACTTGACACGCTCTGAAACCCAAAAATCAGATTTTATTTCAGAAAGCTTTTTGGTAAAAAACATTTTTTAAAAATGCAAGCTTGTTTAGTAGAAGTTTAATTTAAAATTGTGCTTGGATGTCTTAGAAGAATAACTATCATTTTTACTCAAGAAAAAAATATATACTACTTCTTAAATGTAGAAAAATTCAAGCATATCATATTTAGATTAACTACGAACTGAGGAATTTTTTTTTTCCTACATAATCCCATACAAAACAAAAGTGAAGATTTTAATTTTTATTTGAGGCAGCTTTTGATAGTCAAAAGAACAGAGTAAGAAAATCAGGAATGCAGGAAAATGTGTGAAAATTAGGAGACATGTCAAGTCTCGGTAGGTAGACAAACCTGCAACAAGCTCGATGACGTGCTTGTATTCCTGGAATGAACATTTTACAAAACTTCCGATCCCATTGTACTTCGTGTCTAATATATTTGAAGTTAGGAACTCATTTTCCTGGTTGCATTATGGGCATCTTTGCTATCATAGGCTGAAGTAAAAGAGAATCTGAAAAAAAAAAAAAGTTACAAATGTATTTTTATCAAAGATCAGAAGAAACAGTTTTTGCTATTTCAGATACAAACTAGTGTAAATAGTTTGTTTAAATTGCAATATTGTAATTAAATTTTATTTTGAATTTAAAATTATACACCCTTATTAAGAAATGTGATTTATGTTACCAGCATACAGGTAAACATCCATCTATTCTATGTGCAAGCTGAATCAATTTGTGCATCAGTCAACCCTTCACCCTTACGGTTAAGATGCAAAATTAAACCAAAAATGGTATGGTTTCATGATTTGATCCATTCCTATTACACACATTTTCAATATGCAGCTTAAGTGAACTTTTTTTAAAGAAAACTTGACCAAACATGACATGCATCAACAATTGCAGCAGTATCTCGTTGAAGAATATCTAATCTCCAAGGTCAATCTCTAACGTTGTTAGTTTTTACTTCTTTGATTTTAGTTCCCATTATTTTATACAAAGTTACTTTTACTTTCAGAACCGGTTCCAAAATTAAAAATACTCGCTTATAAAAAAAACTGCAACAAAAATCGAAAAAGTAAAATCTTGGAGATTGATCTCAGCTATCCTAACAAAAAAATAGTTTAAAAATATTAAAATGAGAGCGAGAAATCGCTCTAGAACCTTCCCATAGACTTAACATTACCTTGAGCGTTTCTTCCCGTGACTAGTGTAGGCTCTTAACAAAATTTATGATCAACTAATTGAAAACAGCAGACACAATTTGCTTTTTACACTCACAAAAAACAAACTATTAAGATTTAGTAATCAGTTTAAGAAAATTTTATGTTTTATACAACAAAATAATTTGTTTTTATTGTCATATTTCAACATAAATATGGTCTGCTTAGCTGAAATTAAACTAAACGAAAACCAGAAAAAATTATTTGTAATGTAGCTGCAAGTTTATCTAAATTACATAGTTTAACTTTCAGCAGCTTTTATAAGTATTGTCCGACAATTATTGATTCTACATTTAAAAATTCAGCTTGGTAAAGTTTGGGGGGGGAGAGCTAAAAAAGACACTATAAGAGCAAAAATTCTTACGACATAGCCAATAACAGTTAAAAAATTATTTTACATTTGTTTTAACTGAAAATATCAAAAATATTGGATATACATCCCTGAACCCTGACAAAAATAGAAACTTAATATAAAATACCAAAATCTATTAAAATCATTTAGAATGTAAAATTTTATCTTTAAAAAGCATGAATTATCATTAAAAACATGCATTAACAAATAACAACAATAAAATAATTCATCAAAAAAGAATTAGGCAAGTTTCATTAAAAAAATTAAGGTACTTTTCGGTTAGCCGGGCGCCAGTGATATGTATATATACATACATGCATATATAAATGTGTGTATGTATAGATATATGTATAAATAGATATATAAATTTCACTGGCGCCCGGCTAACCGAAAAGTACCAAAATTAATTATCATGCTGCAGTTAACCAACCGTATCCTCTACAAATAGGTTTCAAGAATGTATTTGTGCATTTTATTTAGAATTTATAGATTAAAGTCTATCCAACTCTACTAAATAATTCCTTTAATGATATTTTATTAAAATTAGGTTTTTGAAGTGACAATTTTAACCATATTTAAAACGAGTTTATGCCACCACATTAAAATAACTTACCAACCCTGATTTAAGCATATATGAGGCATTTCATGTTTTTACTGCATTAAAAATCTGATTAAAAACAAGTCCAGAAAACCAAAACTTTTAATTAAGAAAATATATACCTACACAAAAAGTTTATATTTATCATGTTACATAATCAAAATAAGATCCTTCCCCATTAACCGCTTAGCACGAAAAAAAAAAAAAAAAAAAGATATATCACCACATAATGCCCAATAAACAACTGGTGGGGGGGGGGGAGGAGAGGGTATTGTGAAAACTGAAAATTCCCCATAACTTTTAATTTTGAAACATATCGAATCTGTTTAAAGTTATTATTACTTCTAGGAAAAGGGTCGAAAATTTATGTATGACAGATTTTTGATATCATTAAAAATGGCCTCAAGAGGACGGGGGGGGGGGGGTATTATAAATATTATCTAATAAATATTTTGAGTAGCAAAGTTGGATAAGTGAGTTCAAAGTTGGATAATAAATATTATCTAAAACTTTTATATTGACAAGTTTTTTATAAGACCAACCTTTACAGGAAAAAAAAAAAAAAAATCGGCCAGCTCTGCCTACTTGACACAGGTAGATTTCAAAGTGGGCAGTTCCAACTGCTGCATCATGGTAAAAAGGTCATTTCTTCTGCAATTCCTAATAAACAGACGCCCCACGGTCTGCATCTTTAAAATCTACCTGTGCATGTAGGGGCCGAGCCGTCAGAGATTTTTTTTATAGTTGTGAATGTGCCTTGTCCGTTTTTATATAGCTGGAAATGTGCCAAATTATTTTGAATTTGCAAAAATTGCTGGCATTAATTTCACCAAAAGGTTGCAGGAAAATATCGCAAACTTCAACTATCGGTCACGAGAAAATATGACAAACTTCATCTGTCGGTTGCATGTAAAAATGCAAAATTCAGCAGTTGGTTGTAGAAAAAGAAATTGTGAAATCCATCTACGATTGCAAGAAAAAGCCCTTTAAGTTTCACCATTAAGTTTAAAAGGTGAAAATAAGGAATTTCGCTTAGTAGCCACTGGCCAGTAGGCTGATTTTTTTAGTAGCCAATTACTGGCTAAGGAGAATAATTTCTTTAGTGCCAGTAGGTACATTTATGTCACTGAATATTTATTTTTTTTTAAATACAATGACTTTACAGTAAAAAAGTAATTTATGTACTAAAAAAACTATTTTAATTTATATTGTTTTGAATAAACTTGAGATATTAATTTCCAATCTATTTTAAATTTTTAAATAAGTTAACAGCATAGTTCTACACAACATGCTTAAGTAGCTATTAAGTAGCGTAAAAATCATGAGCTTCGTCGATCGAGAACGTAAGAATTATGAATTTTATCTATCGGTACATACAAATCATGTATTTCATCAAACGGCTACATAAAAATCGAATTTTGTCATTCGGGAATGTAAAAATCCTGAATTTTGTCTATTGAACGTGTAAAAATAATGAATTTTGTCGATCAAATGCGTAAAAGTCACGAATTTAGTCTATCAGGCACGTAAAAATTACGAATTTCATCGACTGAGCATGGAAAAATCACGAATTTTATCGACTGCTTTTGTAAAAATCATGAGCTTCGTCGATCGAAAGCATAAAAATCATGAATTTCATTGATCGTGCGTGTAAAAAATAATTAATTTCAACGATTGGGTGCAGAAAAATAATGAATTTTGTCGATCGACTACGTAAAAATAAAATTTCGTCATTCGGGAGTGTAAAAATCCTGAATGTCGTCGATCGAACGTATAAAAACCATGAATTTTGTCGATCGAATGCATAAATATTATGAATTTCGTCCATCGGGCGCGTAAAAATCATTAATTTTATCGACCAAGTGTGTAAAAATCATGAATTTTACGACCAAGCGTGTAAAAAATCATGAATTTTATCGATCGCCGCATAAAAATCATTAATTTTGTCAATCGTGTGCATAAAAATAACTAATTTCGTCGATCAGGCGCAGAAAAACAATGAATTTTGTCGATCGGCTATGTAAAAATCAAATTTCGTCATTCGGGAGTGTAAAATTCCTGAACTTCGTCGATTGCCGTGTAAAATTCCTGAACTTTGTCGATTGCCGTGTAAAAATCACGAATCGATTGCTGCATAAAAATCAAGAATTTCGGCGATTACGCATGGAAAATCGTAAATTTCTTCGAACGGACGCGTAAAAGCTATGAATTTCTTCGAACGGACACATAAAAATTACGAATTTCGTCGAACGGACACTGAAAAATCGTGAAATTTAGGGAAAAATGGTAATCGGGAAATCCTGCATTTGGCCAGTTCTTTCCATATTTTTAATCGTCAGTTTTTAAAGTTTAATCGACGAGTAGCGACTGCATATTTTTACCTTTAATTAAGAGCCCCACCAGTGGCTGAGAGGTTGTGCTCTCGAAGCTGGTAGACGGGAGGTGCTGGGTTCGATCCCAATCGCGCCCGTCGGCCTAATCGTTCGGAGTTTTCGTGGTTTTCTTCGAGCCGTGGATTTCTCCATGCGTAAATACGGATTAGGTTCCCTTAGAAAGACCCCCACGAAGGGCACTCCCCCCCGGGCCTATATCCCTAGTGTTGATAATTGGCCGTCAACAATCAACCCAACCCAATACCCAACCCTTTAATTAAGATGCATAAAAAATCGAGAAATTTGTCTATTGATCGCAAGAAATCCCCCTTCCCCCAGAAAATGTACTTATCGGTCACAAGAAAAACTGCAAAATTCAGCAATCGGTAACAGGAAAATATCCTGAAATTCGTCAGTCATGGGAAAAAAATAGCAAAATTCATCCATTGATTGCATGAGAAAAATCGCTAAATTTGTCAATAGATTGCAGCAAAAAAAAATTAGAGAAATTTGTATATCTGTCACGAAAGAACATTTATTTATCTTGGAATGCTGTATTGAAATTTGTAAAGTAGCATAGAGAGAGGAAAAACGACTAATTCGTGTTCCAGATTTTTTTTTTTTTTTTTTGAGATAGTAATTATTCAGATATTTTTAAATAAATTATATTGTTTCAAAAGAAAAATGTTAATTAAATAAATGGCTATTTTTTGGAAAGGAGGGGGGGAGGGGGGATGGTACTAGATAGGCAGTATAGAAAAACTTTAACGTACAAATTGATCAAGGAAATGTGTTTTTTGGAATAATAAATATTTTTTTAAACAAATTTTTTGAGTAAAAAAAAACTGAAAAATAAATACAATGTTGTAAATGACCATTAACATATAAAATTGAAATTTTCATACTACAGTAGAACCTCGATTAACCGAGCTTCGATTAATCGAGGTTTCTGTTAACCGAGCCAATAACGAAGTCTGATTTTTTTTTATTTTTAGGTAGATTTCGTAAGAAATATATATATATATATGTGTGTGTCACTTTTTTATAGACACGATAACTTCAATAATTCTGCACAAATCTCTTCCAAACTGATACATAAAATCAAGGGGCATAAAATCTCGGTCAAGTTCGTTAATGTGCAAAATCGAACTAAGGGGGAAGGAATGGGGGGTGGAGGCTTTTTGAGAAAACAGAAAAAAAACAATTTCTTAATTATGATACGTATCAAATCCGTTAAAGTTATTATTACTTTTAGGAAAAGGGCCGAAAATTTATGTATGACAGATTTTTGATATCCTTAAGAATAGCCCCAAGGGGGGAGTGCGGGGAGGGGGGGGGGTTAGAAGAAAAAATTCATAACTTCGTCAATTCACAACACAAGATATCAAATCTGCTTAAATTTATTATAAATCTACTTAATATTATCTAAAACTTTTATATTGACAAGTTTTTATAGGACTAACCCTCATAGCACAAAAAAAAAAAAAAAAAAAAAAAAAAAAAAATCCATGCCGGCTCCGCCAGCAAACAAGTTAGGTTCCGAAGTGGGCGCTTCCAATTGCCGCATCAAGACAAAAATATCATTTCTTCCACAATTCCCACAAACAGGTGTCCCATGGTCTGCGTTTTCGAAATCTACCTGTGCCTGTAGGCCGAGCCGTCAGGGATTTTTTTATTTTTTTCGTGAATGAGCCTTTAAAAAGACTATAACTTTATATAAGTTTATTTTTATAATTTAAAAAACGTTCTATTGTTTTTTATTCCAAGAGATGTTAAATTCGCGAGTAGGGGGAGTTTTTATGCACAATTTCTATTAACCGAGATTTCCGATATCCGAGGTACTAGCAGTCCCAATTAGCTCGGATAATCGAGGTTGCACTGTACTATCAGGGCTGTGTTTTTGCCGGCAGAAAGTGGTTTCTGCCGTGCCAGTGGCAGAAAATGGTTATAACCGGCAGAAACTGGCATAAATACATTTCATGTCAAAATCTGGGACTTTTTTAGGTAGTACAGTGCAACCTTGATTATCCGAGCTAATTGGGACCGCTAGTACAGTCTTGGATATCGGAAATCTCGGTTAATAGAAATTGTGCATAAAAACTAACCGTGGTCGCGAATTTAACAGCTCTTAGCATAAAATACAGTAAAACGTTTTTTGAATAATAAAAATAAATATATATAAAGTTATGTTTCACAGCTGAACAAATTTAAAAAGGAAATCAACTAAAAATAGTAAATTTTAAAAAGCAAATTGAAATGTTTTTAACTATTCTAAATTAAGTCCAGATTTTCTATCAGTGGCTGTCCGATCACGCCAATTTTTGAGCAGCAGAAGATCTATCGGCGCAACATCGCTTCTTTGCTCCAAATATTTTAGGGCAGTTGTTAGTGCTTGAACACCTTCAGTATGACTTATAGTTCTTGAATCCTCAAAGTCCTGGTCCTCATTGTCAGCATCATTAATGTCCAATAGGTATTAACGGCTTGTATAATTTCTTCATCATTAAGGATTTGAAAACTTGGATGTTGCTTTTCAACGTCCAGTCATTCGGAAATGTCTTCTTCCAAAACTTTTTCACACCTCTTAATGCGATTAATAATCTCAAATAGTTCTCCGTCTGTCGGTGGGTTTACCCTTTGCTGGGATTCATCCTCTCTTCTCTTTAGAATAATTATGTAGCCTGCAGCATGGACAGTGAACTAAAACGTGTGGTATTTTTCAAGGCTCATTCACAAAAAAAAAAAAAAAAAAAAAAAAAAAAAATCAGACTTTGTTATCGGCTCAGTTAATAGAAACCTCGATTAATCGAAGCTCGGTTAATCGAGGTTCTACTGTATTAAATTCCTTAAGTAGAGGATAAATAACAAATAAAATACTGTGGATAGTTTTAATTTAAAATAAATATATTTGTATTAGAAAAAATGAGTAATGTAACAGATAAAATTTGTTATAATAAGGTCGTGTAATTTTATATATAAACAATTATTAGAGCATTTGAAATCTCAGTTTAAAATTCAAAATAGAAAACTATATCCAATACTTACTCAAAATACTTTTCTGTAATTTAACATAATTTAATAACTGTAAAAAACCTTTCTCATAGAAATGTTATACAGCTCCATTTGTATTTAGAATAGCATTTAGCTTTATTTCACTGTAGTACAATTGAAAAAAAAAAAAAAAAAAACAGCGGTGGATGTTTTAATGCATTTGCATGTTATTAAGGAAAATTAAAACTGTAAAATATTAAATTTTGAGTGAATATTTAATTTTTGTAAAATTTCATTATTCAAAATATTAGAATACTAAAATAGGTGGTTCAAAAAATTAGAATACTTATGAATTTTCCTGATTTGTTCAGAAGGTTGCATAAAATAAGCATTTATGGCACAATAGATATTGCGCCAAAAAACAAAGTTGAGCTTCTTTCCAGCATAAAGTTATAAAATGTAAAGGTATTACTTTTTGTATAAGCGATACATAAAAAAACCTTTTCTTCACAATTCCTTTTTTTCTATTATTCTAATTTTTTAACTTGAAGCTGTAGTTATATGTGGATCTTGTAATTCTGTGGATTTAAAAACATTTCATTTAAATACAGTATTCAAAGGAACAAATATGACATCTTTTTTTAAATTTAAGACTGTTAGTTGAAAATGTTCTAACCATATATATATAAACCATATTCCATATAGTTGATAACCTTTAAGTTATTGCATTATATTATTTATTTAAAAATTCTCTGAACAGTGATTTGTTAAAATATCACAGAATTTTTTGTAAATTTCTTTCTTTTTTTACTTTTAAATAGAAATGTAACTGCAAATAATAATATTAATAGTTAAACTTATATAACATCAGATTACCATTATGAAAATTTCTGTTTTTCAAGTAAAAGAAAATTAGTATTATATAAATAAAGTATATTTATATGATCATTTTGAAGCATTTTGCTACTTTGATTAACACTCGTTATCTTTAGTGTTAATTTTTAATTTGTTTACATATCAAATACATGTGTGAATTATGAATCATTGCTGCTAAAATTATTCATATTATTTCTTAGTTTCTGCCTTGACAATTTTAACCGGTTATAACAACCCCGGCAGAAACTTGCCAGCCCTGACTACTATGAAAACAAAAACATACAATTTTTTGCAAGAAAGTAAAAAATATATAAATAAATTAATTCAAGCTCTTAGCAGTTAATTCAGATTTTCACACAAAAACAAAAAAAACTCATGAAACTGTGAAACATTATTTTCTGCCAAAGATTGGTTTGATTAAAAGAGTCAACAGTAACATAGATTAAAAAACATGCAAGGGGAAGTTTAAAAAAAAAAATACAGGTTATTTTTTTAAAAACCAACTTTTACTACCCTATATTTCATCTTGCTGACTAGTAAAAACAGGTCTTTGGCTGTTAAACTACTAAAAACAAATTTCCACTCTTGTGCATGTATAAGAATTTTGCACACGAATACAACAACAAAAAATTACTGGATGCAGTGAAGTAGTTGAATCTCAAACGAAACGAAACGCACAAGAAATTTGGAAAAACTCGATCACTAAAGTATCAAGTATCAGTAACTTTTAACAATAAAATTTACTATATAACTATTAATGAAAACAAAAAATAATCTTTGATATTTATTCACTTAGTCAGAGAAAGAAATTAAGTGATTTGAAAGCAGATATTAAAAAAGCATGCATCACTTATCATTTCAATATGTAATTCAAGCTAAACAAGTACGTAACCCTAATTACATGTTTTTATACGTTCGCAAAAGATTTACTTCAGTAAGATGACTTAAATCATTATAAAAAAGGAAAGATACAAAATTTCAAAGCTAAACAGCTAAAAGATTAGAGAAAAAACTTACTTAAACTGGGATATTCTGCAGACCATCTTGATGTACACAAACAAACTAACGCGCGCGGCCATTGAAGACAGAAGTGAAGGTCGAGTGTGTTGCCACTGCGGTTTAGATAAATGCCTAGACGACAATGATAGTATATGGATGATTAATCGGCGGGTGTTAAAAAATTATCATATCCATGGCGTCAAATGGATTTTGCTTTTCGATAAACTAGTGGCGCGACGCCACGCTATCCTTTGTAGTCTAGGTATCGGATACCTAGTAATTGACACGGATTTTGTGGCGCGTAAGATTATCGCCATTTTTTTACAGTACAGACACCACTTATTTGATAAAACTTTAATTTGCCATGAAACATTTATCGGAATGTTACATGAAAATCGATGTATCTGACAATAATGATATTACTTATACCAATTCGTGACATTTCTGACAATTATGTGTTTGCTGGGATACTTTTAAGCATTTTTATTTTATTATTATTAAAAATCTCATATATTATTTCTGTTGTCAACATCCCTTTTTCTACTTTTAAGCATTTTTTTTATTATTAAAAATCCTATAATATTATTTCTGTTGTCAACATTCCTTTTTCTACTTTTAAGCATTTTTTTATTATTAAAAATCCCATATATTATTTCTGTTGTCAACATCCCTTTTCCTACTTTTAAGCGTTTTTTTTTATTATTATTAAAAATCCTATATATTATTTCTGTTGTCAACATCCATTTTGTTACTTTTAAGCATTTTTTTAAAGGTAAAAATCATATTTCTATCGTCAACATCCCTTTTTTCTACGAATTTATGAAACATTCAGTGCCGAGTGACATATCATTCGAAAGGGCTTCTGACATAGTACACTCACATTGCCTTTAATCTTTTTTTTTTAAATTCAAAATCCTATATATTATTTCTGTTGTCAACATCCCTTTTTCTACTTTAAAGCATTTTTTTTATTATTAGTAAAAATCCTCTATATTATTTCTGTTGTCAACATCCCTTTTTCTACTTTTAAGCATTTTTTTTATTATTAAAAATCCCATATATAATTTCTGTTGTCAACATCCCTTTTTCTACTTTTAAGCATTTTTTTTAATGGTAAAAATCACATCCCTTTTTCTACAAATTTACTGAATGTACAGCCACGAATAACATAACATTCGAAAGGTTTTTGAAGTGGCTTCTGACATAGTACACTCACATTTCCTTTAGTCTTTTTTTTTTTTAATTAAAAATCCTATATATTATTTCAGTTGTCAACATTCCTTTTTCTACTTTTAAGCATTTTTTTTATTATTAAAAATCCCATATATAATTTCTGTTGTCGAAATCGCTTTTTCTACTTTTAAGCATTTTTTCAAAATTAAAAATCCCATATATTATTTCTTTTGTCAACATCCATTTTTCTACTTTTAAGAATGTTTTTTTTAAAATTAAGAATCAGATATAATATTTCTATCGTCAACATCCCTTTTTCTACGAATTTACGAAACATTCAGTGCCGAGTAACATATTCGAAAGGTTTTTGAAGCGGCTTCTGACGTGGTACACTCACATTTCCTTTTAATCTTTTTTTTTAGATTAAAAATCTTTTATTTATTTGATTATTTCTGTTGTCAACATCCCTTTTTCTACTTTTAAGTGTTTTTTTTATTATTAAAAATCCCATATATTATTTCTGTTGTTAACACCCCTTTTTCTTTTTTTAAGCATGTTTTTTTTTAATTAAAAATCATACATAATATCTCTGTCGTCAACAACCCTTTTTTTACTTTTAAGCATGTTTTTTTAATTAAAAATCCTATATATTATTTCTGTTGTCAACATCCATTTTTTTTTTTTTAAGCGTTATTATTATTATTATAATTAAAAATCATATATAATACTTTTATTGTCAACATCCCTTTTTCTACTAATTTACAAAACATTCAGAGCCGAGTGACATATCATTCGAAAGGTTTTTGAAGCAGCTTCTGACATGGTACACTCACATTTTCTTTAATCTTTTTTTTTTTTTTGTAATTAAAAATCCTATATATTATTTCTGTTGTCAACATTCCTTTTTCTACTTTTAAGCATTTCTTTTATTATTATTAAAAATCCCATATATTATTTCTGTTGTCAACATCCCTTTTTCTACTTTTAAGCATTTTTTTGTACTATTATTAAAAATTCCATAAATTATTTCTGTTGTCAACATCCCTTTTTCTACTTTTAAGCGTTTTTTTATTATTATTAAAAATCCTCTATTATTTCTGTTGTCAACATCACTTTTCCTACTTTTAAGCATTTTTTTTATTATTAAAAATCCCATATATTATTTCTGTTGTCAACATCCATTTTTTCGATTTTTAAGCGTTATTATTATAATTAAAAATCATATATAATATTTCTGTTGTCAACATCCCTTTTTCTACTAATTTACGAAACATTCAGAGCCGAGTGACATATCATTCGAAAGGTTTTTGAAGCAGCTTCTGACATAGTACACTCACATTTTCTTTAATCTTTTTTTTTTTTTTGTAATTAAAAATCCTATATATTATTTCTGTTGTCAACATATCTTTTTCTACTTTAAGCAATTTTTTTATTATTATTAAAAATCCTATGTATTATTTCTGTTGTCCACAGCCCTTTTTCTACTTTTAAGAATGTTTTTTTAATTAAAAATCAGGTATAATACTTCTATTGTCAACATTCCATTTTCTACGAATTTACGAAACATTCAACGCCGAATGACATATCATTCGAAAGGTTTATGAAGCGGTTTCTAACAGTACACTCACATTTCCTTTAATCTGTTTTTTTTTTTAAATTAAAAATCCTATATATTATTTCTGTTGTCAACATCCGTTTTATCTACTTTTAAGCGTTTTTTTATTATTATTATTATTATTAAAAATCCTATATATTATTTTTGTTGTCAACATCCATTTTTCTATTTTTTAGAATGTTTTTTTTTTAAATTAAAAATCAGGTATAATATTTCATATCATAACATATGATTCGAAAGGTTTTTGAAGCGGCTTCTGACATAGTACACTCACATTTCCTTTTAATCTTTTTTTTTAAATTAAAAAATTTTATTTTGATTATTTCTGTTGTCAACATCCCTTTTTCTACTTTTAAGCGTTTTTTTATTATTATTAAAAATCCTCTATTATTTCTGTTGTCAACATCACTTTTCCTACTTTTAAGCATTTTTTTTATTATTAAAAATCCCATATATTATTTCTGTTGTCAACATCCATTTTTTCGATTTTTAAGCGTTATTATTATAATTAAAAATCATATATAATATTTCTGTTGTCAACATCCCTTTTTCTACGAATTTACGAAACATTCAGCGTCGAGTGACATATCATTCGATAGGTTTTTGAAGTGGCTTCTGTCATAGTACACTCACATTTCGTTTAATCTTTTCTTTTAATTAAAAATCCTATATATTATTTCTGTTGTCAACATCTCTTTTTCTACTTTTAAGCATTTTTTTAGAGTTAAAAATCCTATATATTATTTCTGTTGTCAACATCCCTTCTACTTTTAAGCATGTTTTTTTTTTCTTTAAATTAAAAATAATATATATAATATATTATATCTCTGTCTTCAACATCCCTTTTTCTATTTTAAGCATTTTTTTTATTATTAAAAATCCTATATATTATTTCTGTTTTCGAATCCATTTTTTCTATTTTTAAGCGTTTTTATTATTATAATTAAAAATCATATATAATATTTCTGTTGTCAACATCCCTTTTTCTACGAATTTACGAAACATTCAGTGCCGAGTGACATATCATTCGAAAGGTTTTTGAAGCGGCTTCTACTCGTGCTTCTACTCATGCTAAATATGCGTGCATCTTATTCTACTTTTAAGCATTTTTTTTTATTATTATTAAAAATCCTCTATATTATTTCTGTTGTCAACATTCCTTTTTCTACATTTAAGCATTTTTTTAAAAATTAAAAATCAGGTATAATATTTTTATCGTCAACATCCCATTTCCTACGAAATTACGAAACATTCAGTGCCGAGTAACATATGATTCGAAAGGTTTTTGAAGCGGCTTCTGACATAGTACACTCACATTTCCTTTTAATCTTTTTTTTTAAAATTAAAAATCTTTTATTGGTTTGATTATTTCTGTTGTCAACATCCCTTTTTCTTCTTTTAAGCATGTTTTTTTCATTAAAAATCATACATTATATCTTTGTCATCAACGTCCCTTTTTCTATAAATTTACGAAACATTTAGTGCCGAGTGACATATCATTCGAAAGGTTTTTGAAGCATCTTCTGACATAGTACACTCACATTTCCTTTAAACTTTTCTTTTTTAAATTAAAAATCCTATATATTATTTTTGTTGTCCACATCCCTTTTTCTACTTTTAAGCATTTTTTTTATTATTAAAAATCCCATATAATATCTCTGTCTTCAACATCCCTTTTTTTACTTTTAAGCATGTTTTTTTAATTAAAAATCATATATATTATTTCTGTTATCAACATCCCTTTATCTACATTTAAGCATTTTTTTAAAAAATAAAAAATCAGGTATAATATTTCTATCGTCAACATCCCTTTTTCTACGAATTTACGAAACATTCAGTGCCGAGTGACATATCATTCAAAAGGTTTTTTAACCGGCTTCTGACATAGTACACTCACATTTCCTTTTAATCTTTCTTTTTTAATTAAAAATCTTTTATTATTTAGATTATCTCTGTCATCAACATCCCTTTTTCTACTTTTAAGCATTTTTTTTATTATTAAAAATCCTATATATTATTTCTGTTGTTAACATCCCTTTTTCTTCTTTTAAGCATGTTTTTTTAAATTAAAAATCATACATTATATCTCGATCGTCAACATCCCTTTTTCTACATTTAAGCATGTTTTTTTTTCTTTAAATTAAAAATCCTATATATTATTTCTGTGTTCAACATCAATTTTTCTACTTTTAAGCATTTTTTTATTATTATTAAAAATCCCATATATTATGTCTGTTGTCAACATCCCTTTTTCTACTTTTAAGCATTTTTTTTATTATTATTAAAAATCCCATATATTATGTCTGTTGTCAACATCCCTTTTTCTACTTTTAAGCATTTTTTTATTATTATTAAAAATCCTATATATTATTTCTGTTTTCGACGTCCATTTTTTCTATTTTTAAGCATTTCTATTATTATTATTAAAAATTATATATAATATTTCTATCATCAACATCCCTTTTTCTACGAATTTACGAAACATTCAGTGACGAGTGTCATATAATTCGAAAGGTTTTCGAAGCGGCTTCTGACATAGTACACTCACTATTCCTTTAATCTTTTTTTTTTTTTTTTTTGTAATTAAAAATCCTATATATTATTTCTGTTGTCAACATCCCTTTTTCTACTTTTAAGCAATTTTTTTATTATTAAAAATCCTATGTATTATTTCTGTTGTCAACATCCCTTTTTCTGCTTTTAAGCATTTTTTTTATTATTAAAAATGCCATATATTATTTCTGTTGTCAACATCTATTTTTCTACTGTTAAGCATTTTTTTAAATTAAAAATCAGGTATAATATTTCTATCGTCAACATCCAATTTTCTATGAATTTACGAAACATGCAGCGCCGAGTGACATATCATTGGCAAGGTTTTTGAAGCGGTTTCTAACAGTACACTCACATTTCCTTTAATCTTTTATTTTATTTTTTTTTAAATTTAAAATTCTATATATTATTTCTGTTGTAAACATCCGTTTTTTCTACTTTTAAGAATGTTTTTTTAAAATTAAAAATCCCATATATTATGTCTGTTGTCAACATCCCTTTTTCTACTTTTAAGCATTTTTTTATTATTATTAAAAATCCTATATATTATTTCTGTTTTCGACATCCATTTTTTCTATTTTTAAGCATTTCTATTATTATTATTAAAAATTATATATAATATTTCTATCATCAACATCCCTTTTTCTACGAATTTACGAAACATTCAGTGACGAGTGTCATATAATTCGAAAGGTTTTTGAAGCGGCTTCTGACATAGTACACTCACATTTTCTTTGATCTTTTTTTTTTTTTTTTTTTTTTTGTAATTAAAAATCCTATATATTATTTCTGTTGTCCACAGCCCTTTTTCTACTTTTAAGAATGTTTTTTTAATTAAAAATCAGGTATAATACTTCTATTGTCAACATCCCATTTTCTACGAATTTACGAAACATTCAACGCCAAGTGACATATCATTGGAAAGGTTTTTGAAGCGGTTTCTAACAGAACACTCACATTTCCTTTAATCTTTTTTTTTTTTTTTTTTTTTTTAATTAATTAAAAATCCTATGTATTATTTCTGTTGTCAACATCCCTTTTTCTACTTTTAAGCATGCTTTTTTTAATTAAAAATCATACATAATATCTCTGTCATCAACATCCCTTCTTCTACTTTTAAGCATGTTTTTTTAATTAAAAATTATATATATTATTTCTGTTGTCAACATCCCTTTTTCTACATTTAAGCATTTTTTTTTAAATTAAAAATCGTATATATTATTTCCATTGTCAACATGTATTTTTCTACTTTTAAGAATGTTTTTTTTTAAAAATTAAAAATCAGGTATAATATTTCTATCGTCGACATACCTTTTTCTACGAATTTACGAAACTTTCAGCGCCGAGTGACATATCATTCGAAAGGTTTTTGAACCGGCTTCTGACGTAGTACACTCACAGTTCCTTTTAATCTTTCTTTTTTTAAATTAAAAATCTTTTATTATTAGTTTGATTATTTCTGTTGTCAACATCCCTTCTTCTACTTTTGAGCATGTTTTTTTTTTCTTTAAATTAAAAATAATATATCAGTTGTCAACATCCATTTTTCTACTTTTAAGAATGTTTTTTTTAATTAAAAATCAGGTATAATATTTCTATCATCAACAACCCATTTTCTATGAATTTATGAAACATTCAGCGCCGAGTGACATATCATTCGAAAGGTTTATGAAGCGGTTTCCAACAGTACACTCACATTTCCTTTAATCTTTTTTTTTTTAAATCCTATATATTATTTCTGTTGTCAACATCCCTTTTTCTACTTTTAAGCATTTTTTTATTATTATTAAAAATCCCATATATTATTTCTGTTGCTTACATCCCTTTTTCTACTTGTAAGCATTTTTAAAAAATTAAAAATCCTATATATTTCTGTTGTCATCATCCTTTTTCTACTTTTAAGCATGTTTTTTTTTAATTAAAAATCATACATAATATCTCTGTCATCAACATCATTTCTTCTACTTTTAAGCATTTTTTAAAATTAAAGATCGTATATATTATATTTGTTGTCAACATCCCTTTTTTCTGTTTTAAGTGTTTTTATTATTATTATTATTAAAAATCATATATAACATTTCTATCGTCAACATACCTCTTTCTATGAATTTACGAAACATTCAGTGCCGAGTGACATATCTTTCAAAAGTTTTTGAAGCGGCTTCTGAAGTAGTACTCTTATTTCCTTTAATCTTTTTTTTTTTTTTTTTTTTAGATTAAAAATCCTATATATTATTTCTGTTGTCAACATCCCTTTTTCTACTTTTAAGCATTTTTTTTTGTTATTATTATTAAAAATCCCATATACTATTTCTGTTGTCAACATCCCTTTTTCTACTTTTAAGCATTTTTTTATTATTATTAAAAATCCCATATATTATTTCTGTTGTCAGCATCCCTTTTTCTACTTTTAAGCATTTTTAAAAATTAAAAATCCTATATATTATTTCTGTTGTCAACATCCCTTTTTCTACTTTTAAGCATGTTTTTTTTAATTAAAAATCATACATAATACCTTTGTCATCAACATCCTTTCTTCTACTTTTAAGTATGTGTTTTTTTTTTTTTTTTAATTAAAAATGATATATAATATATCTGTTGTCAACGTCCCTTTTTCTACTTTTGAGCATTTTTTTAATTATTAAAAATCCTATATATTATTTCTTTTGTCAACATCCATTTTTTCTATTTTTAAGCATTTCTATTGTTATTATTATTAAAAAACTTATATAATATTTCTATTGTCAACATCGCTTTTTCTACGAATTTACGAAACATTCAGTGCCGAGTGACATATCATTCAAAAGGTTTTTATAGCGGCTTCTGACATAGTACACTCACATTTCCTTTAATCTTTTTTTTTTTTAATTAAAAATCGTATATTATTTCTGTTGTCAACATCCCTTTTTCTATTTTTAAGCAATTTTTTTATTATTATTAAAAATCCCATATATTATTTTTGTGGTCAACATCCATTTTTCTACTTTTAAGAATGTTTTTTTTAAATTAAAAATCAGGTATAATATCTCTATCATCAACATCCATTTTTCTACTTTTAAGAATGTTTTTTTTAATTAAAAATCAGGTATAATATCTCTATCATAAACATCCCTTTTTCTACGAATTTACGAAACATTCAGCGACGAGTGACATATCATTCAAAAGGTTTTTGAAGCGGCTTCTGACGCAGTACACTCACATTTCCTTTAATCTTTTTTTTAAAATTAAAAATCATATATATTATTTCTGTTGTCAACATCCCTTTTTCTGCTTTTAAGCATTTTTTTTAATTAAAAATCATATATAATATTTCTGTCGTCAACATCCATTTTCTACGTATTTACAAAACGTACAGCCACTAATGATATATTATTCGAAAGGTTTTTGAAACTGCTTCTGACATAGTACACTCACATTTCCTTTTAATCTTCTTTTTTAATTAAAAATCTTTTATTATTTTGATTATTTCTGTTGTCAACATCACTTTTTCTATTTTTAAGAATGTTTTTAAAATTAAAAATCAGCTCTAATATCTCTATCGTCAACATCCCTTTTTCTACATTTAAGCATGTTTTTTTTTCTTTAAATTAAAAATCATATATATTATTTCTGTTGTCAACATCCCTTTTTGTAGTTATAAGCATTTTTTTTTTTTAAAATAACAATCCTATATATTATTTCTGTTGTCAACATCCGTTTTGTTACTTTTAAGCATTTTTTTTTAAAGGTAAAAATCATACTTCTATCGTCAACATCCCTTTTTCTATGAATTTACGGAATGTACAGCCACGAATAACGTATCATTCGAAAGGTTTTTGAAGCGGCTTCTGACATAGTATGCAAACATTTCCTTTAATCTTTTTTTTTTTAATTAAAAATCATATATATTTTATCTGTTGTCAACATCCCTTTTTCTTACTCTTAAACATTTTTTTTAATATTAAAAATCCTTTTTATTTTTTCTGTTGTCATCATCCCTTTTTCTGCTTTTAAACTTTTTTTTAAATTAAAAATCATGTATAATATCTCTGTCGTCAACATCCCTTTTTCTACTTTTAAACATGTTTTTTTAATTAAAATTCATAAATGATATATCTGTCGTCAACGTCCCTTTTTTTTTTTTTTTAATTTACGAAACGTACTTCCACGAATGAGTTATCTTATTGAAAGGTTTTTGAAGCGGCTTCTGTCTTAGTACACAGCCTGTTCTTTTTGTTCGTAACTAAGGTGCTCACCCTTATGTTTTGGGTGTAACAAATAGGCAAGAAGATGCCAGGGCAAAATTGCTTTTTCAAACCTTTTTTTAACTTTTACAAAATGGGGTTTCAAATTATCATCTTTCAGCAAATTGCACCATAAATGGCAAGCATCTGCTATTGTTGTTGAATCAGCCTGCAAGATATCTAAAGCTGTTGACCGTTTTTAATTGCTTAATGAGATCTTTTACTTGTTGCAAAAGATTAAAATCATGTATGCGAGCAATGATATTTTGGTCCATTTCTTGTAAATGGTCATTTGATACTTTTATATATGAATTATGATTTCGTTCAAAAGTTTCTAGGCAAGTCAACTGACTGTTCCACCTAGTACATCCTGGTAACTGAGGTGAAACATATTCACTACATTCTTTCAGCCATGCTGAAGGAACCTCCACTACATGCTTAATGATTGTAGAATATGTAATGTCTTCCCAAAGAAAGTTTAACCAATGAGCTGCACAACCTTATGATATCAGACATAAATTTTCACTTTCATACTTTAGTTCCAGCTCCCGTCTCATTTTTTCCATGTTTTTAGCATTGTCAGTTACTATTTCTTTTTATTTGGCAATCGTACTTTTTTCCAACAGTCTGAATAATATCACTGCATTTTTTGACAAGAATTCTGTAGTCTTTTTGGTGGCCCCTGTATCTTCTACGTCTACAATATATGATTTTCCATCAACTTGAACACATGAAGCAGTTATGGGTTCATTGTAGATGTTATTCCATCCGTCGATAACAAGTGTACCTTCTCTGCCTTTCAGACTTTCATGTACTGATTTTTCCATTTGACTGTGAACAGAATCTAAAAGATTACCTGCCAATTCTTTGCGTGAAGGCGGTTTGTAGCTTGGTCGCAAGATGTGGATTAAATTTTTAAATACATCACTTTCCACAACATTAAATGATATGTTGCAAGCATAAAAGAATTTTGCAACAATCAGATCAATCTTCCTTTTATCTTGATCTGAAGTTTTTGACACAAATTTGTTTATACTACCTTCTAAATATCTTGCCTTTTTTAAAAGAGGCTGCGACTTGTCCACCTCTTCATCAATCACTGTATCACTGTTATTCTGGTTTAAATCTGCTTGTCTTTCAGATGAAGAGGATGCTTCCACATTCACACATTCATTTGTAACAATTTTTACACAGCTTGAAACATGTGCTCTCATTCTGGCTGCTTTATTGCTCTGAATGTTTCCACATTTTTTACACTTAGCAACAGTTTTTCCATCTACAGATAACTTATAAAAGGACTCCCAAATTGGATCTTGTCTTCTTCCTCCTTTATTCCTTATTTCTTGCAATTGTTATTTCTTTATTTTCTGCAGCCAAGCAATCTAAGCTATCAAAAATAAAATGGCTAAAGTTACTTCTCAGATTAACTGTAAAACTGATAAGGTGAGAACTGAAAACAGGAATTTTGTGCACATGCTGTTGTGCTGATTCCTGATTAGTAATTGGCCACCTGTGTAGGGAGGGAGGATCCACACTTGCTTAGCTCATGGAGAGCAGGTGGGAAACAGGTTTGTGGATGATGAATGGAAATCTTTTTTTTTTTTTTTGGTCAGGGGGTGGGGGTGTATGGACAAGAGAGTAGTGCAAGAAAACAGAATAAGAATATATTTTTTGTTTATACTTTTGTTTATTTTTACCAAGAAAACATTTGGTTTCATTTGTTGTTATGATTAATCATTTTCATATAAACTGCATCACTGCATTTAGTTATGCAAAATTGGATTTTTGCCGGTTTTTACCAGTTTTTGCCACTGTCCCGGCAAAAATACCCTTTTGCCGGCAAAATAACCAACCCTGAGATTATGTAATTTAAGGATTATCTTCCATTTAAATATACAGTTCATTTGGATTCACAAAAATTGTAAGTATTTATTTTTTGATATTTCATTAAGCTGTTAATATGCCTGCGAAGTCTGACTTCACTTAAATGGCTGCTGGACCACAAAGTTTAAACATCCCATGTTTAAGTTCCCGTATAGGCTTGCGAAAAATTGGTGTACCAAATATTGATTTATGTATTCAAGACATTTCTGGAACAGTTTTACAAAATCTGAGGAAAAGTTTTCATGTGAATTCCCTAAACGTCTGATTCAGTGTTTCAATTTTTTTATAATTTTTTTTTCCAGTGTAGGGGTCTTGACAACCTAGAGAAATAACCTTGGCGAGAGAAGAAAATTTGGCAAAAAATTTTCCGGCAATCTATTCACCTTTTCTTATACACAAGCAATCATCATATATATTATTTCTGTTGTCAACATCCTTTTTTCTATGCACATACAAAACATACAACGATGAATGAAGTACAAGTTCCTGGGATAGTACACCCCACATTTCGTTAAAACGGTTTGTTTGATTTTTAAAAAAAAAAAAAAAAAAAAAAAAAAAAAAAGTGCTAAAAACGTAAAACCAGGAAATAATCTTAAAGATTGCAGTGCGAAAGCTTCGCACAGGTAGTCTTCTGGTATATAATATTTCTGTTGTCAATATCCCCTTTTTCTACAAATTTACGAAACGTACAGCAACAAATGAAGTATCTTTCGAAAAGGTTTTGAAGCAGCTTCTGACATTGAACACTCACATTACCTTTAAGCATGATTTTTTATTAAACATATTTTATTTCTGTTGTCAACATCCCTTTTTCTATGAATTTATGAAACGTGCAGCAATGAATGAGGTATCATTCAAAAAGGTTTTGAAGCGGCTTCTGACATAGTACACTGACATTTCCTTTAAGCATGTTTTTTTTTTTTTAATTAAAAATCCTATATAATATTTTTGTCAACATCCCATTTTCTACGAATTTACGAAACGTACAGCCACGAATGAGGTATCATTCGAAAGGTTTTTGAATCGGCTTCTGAACATAGTACACTCGCATTTCCTTTAAGCAAAGCGATCATGGCAGTTAACATTTTTTCAAAGTTTAATTATTTAAGTATTTGATATAGGGATGTTTGCCACAAGC
Organism: Maratus michaelseni; assembly: GCA_963931845.1. Taxonomy (NCBI): domain Eukaryota; kingdom Metazoa; phylum Arthropoda; class Arachnida; order Araneae; family Salticidae; genus Maratus; species Maratus michaelseni. Next base: position 206,610,693 of record OZ007586.1, on the reverse strand, counting down.
TCTTACTAGAAGTGTGGATATGGATTCACCTTGATCAAATGTCATAACCGTTCCTCTCTGTAAACAACTTGTCATTGTTTACAGTTTAAAGAAATCATGGCAGTTAACTTGAAAGTGCAAATAAACACAGTTCTTTATTTGGTTACATATTTGATAATACAAATATACTTTTAACTAAAGTAGTCTCACTTTCACATTGGAAATGTTGGACTAAAAAGTGGACAACATATGCCAAGCATTGGACTATTTATGTCATACCGGTTCCTCTATTTAAACTGTAAACAACTTGTCATTGTTTACAGTTTAAAGAGATTATGGCAATTAACTTGAAAGTGCAAATATGCACAGTTCTTTATTCGGTCACGTATTTGATGATACGAATATACTTTTAAATAAATTAATCTCACTTTTACATTGGAAAAATTTGCCTAAAAAGGAGAGAACATATGTCAAGCATTGGACCTTTTTATGTTAATATTAAAGGGAACACTTTTCTTGAGAAACCAAATAGCAGCATAAATTACAAAATAGGGATTAAAAAAAAAACTATGGACTAAAAAGATTGTTGAGAATAATATCTTTCACATGCATTCACAGAATGTTTGCCATGTACTCTTGCTAGAAGAGTGGAAATGGATGCCCCCAAAGCAGTTCTTTCTATTCCAGATCAGCAACAAATATCCCTGACTTTTCCAGGTTTTCAATGCCAATAATAATTAAAAAAAAAATCCTGGTCTGAGATTTTGCAATGTTTACTACAAAAAGTTTTATGTTGTGAATTTGATAGTGGAGTTTTCACAACATATTCTGAAGACTATTGATATCTTAAACAATTTTTTGCAAAATTTACAAATTGTTAAACATTTTATATGCTAAACATTTTGCAGACACACTCTTTTAACAACAGGTTCTATTCATTTTTTCCAGTTAGGATGAAATTCTTTATCACGTCAGTCAAATAAAGATTGCTTTGACCTATTTTAATACAAATAATAAATATTCAATAAATTAATCTGACAAATGTTTTTTCTCAAACAAATATAAATAAACAGACTGAAACATAATAACAGCATTCAGTACACAGTCTCAGTGAAACTGGAATTGAAAATCTGAGCTACAAGGAAGGATTGAAGGAGGTAGACAATATGATTTGCACTAGAGGTTGAAATACCCTTTACAGTACTTATAAAGAGCAAAGATTGATTTTCCCGGTGCTGCAAATTCAAATCATTAGTTTTACAATACGGAAAATGTTCTTAGTTGTAAGTTTTTTTTTCTCAGAATTTTCAAATTCCCCTTTCTTTTACTCGGGAATGGTTAAACTCCCCTAACTTTTCCAGGTGGATAGGCACCCTGGCTTGTCTTAACCATTCTTCTCTTTAAACTGTCATTGTTTAAAATTTTAAAAGATCATGGCTGTAAATGTTGCATGAAAATTTAATTTTGTAAAACAATTGAAACAATTATGTTTGCCGCAAGCTCTGCCTGTAAGAATGGAATTTCATTCCTTCTGATCGAATGTCTTGAGTCTTGACCGTTCTTCTGTAAATAATGACAAATTGTTTCCAGTTTAAAGAGATTGTGGCAGTTAATGTTGCATGGAAATATAAATATGTTAAAGAATGGATTCACAAGGTGTTCGCGGCCCGAAGAATGGTATGCGATTCCTCCAATGACAAGTTGATTACATCATGGCAGTTAACATTGCATGGAAATACAAATTCGTAACAGATTTGAACTACAGGATGTTCAGGAGCCCTGGTTTAAAGAATGGTATTTCATTCCCCTGGAGGGTATGTCTTATATCCGCAGTGCCTGATTTACGGCAGGGCATTCGGGGCACGGGCCCAGGGCCCCCGATTTTTAGGGGCCCCCAAATGCTACTAAAATTTTTTCAATTATTGACCAAAACAGTTTTAACTGTCAAAAAACAAAATTAAAATGGAAAAATCTGTTTGTCAGAGGTTGTCTATATGTCAAAGTAACTTCACTTTTTGCTGATTGTTTTTTAACAATTTATGTGCAGTAATGTACAGAACTCCATTTTTGGGATCGCCATATTATTTCATTTTTATTTATTTTACATGTAAGGCCCTCATGGTTCAATGGACAAAGCCGTGTGGTTCTGCTAGTTACTTGTGTTAGCTTGGTACTGCGGTAAATTTATTATTAGTTGTTGCCCTACTTTATCATTCCAGATGTATGGACTTGCATAGAGAAAGGTAATCAGCACCACATAGTTTATTATAAAATTCAATTAAAAATTCATAATTATCAAATAATTATTTAAAAGTAAATTAATGATTATCAAATTTAATTTTTTAAATTAATATTTTAAAGAAATTATCAAAGTGAATAGTGGTTATCTTAATAAGCACTGCTTTCGGTATTAAATTTTTTATTAAAAGAATCTGTACGAGGGGGGGGAGGGGGGGCATATACATCTGTGCCCAGGGCCCCCAAATTTCTAAATCGGTCCCTGTATATCCGTTCTTCTCTTTAAACTCTCAACAACTTGTCATTGCTTACTGTTTAAAGAGATCATGGCAATTAATGTTGCATGAAAATATAAATATGTTAAATGTTCACAGAATGTTTGCCGTAAGCTCTGTCTAGTTATAATATTAGATTCCCCCAGAGCGAATGTCTTAACATTTATTCTCTTTAAACTGTAAACAAATTGACATTGTTTAAAGTTTAAAGCAATAATGGCAGTTAACGTAGCATGAAATTATAAATTTGTAAAACAATTGAAATATGGGATGTTTGCTGCGCGCTGTTTCTGGGTGAGTGGAATTGGATTCTATTTAAATGAATGTCTTAACTGTTCTTTTCTTTAAACTCTAAACAATGACAAGTTGATTAATGTTTAAAGAAATCGTGGTAGTTAATGTTGCATGGAAATATAAATATGTTAAAGTATGGATTCGCAGGATGTTCGTCGTAAGCTCCGGCCGGAAGAATGGTAGTATATTAAATTCCCCTAGAGCGAATGTCTTACTCCTCTTCTCTTAAAGCTGTAAACAACTTACAGTTTACAGTTTTAATAGATTATAGCAGATAAAGATTTTAAAGAATGGATTCACAGGATGTTGATTCCCCCCCCCCCCCCCCCCGAGTGATTATCTTTAATCGTTCTTCGCTTTTAACCGTGTTGATTTTTGCACAGGTTTCAGAAAAAATATATGAATGCCAAGAATTTTTTTTTTTTTTTGTTCATCGTTATGCATATAAAAGTTAAATCCTTTCATCTGTAAATTGATTTTAAATTATTCAATGTCATTGTTAATTAATTTTCTGTGTGTGATATCATTTGAATATATTATATAACGATATATACTGAAATTTTTATATTATATAGGTTTAACATATTTTCTTAAGTTAATTATTTTATTTCATATTAAATAGTTGTTAAATTTTTATCTTTCCACAAAATATTTTTTAAACTACAATTTTAGTAATTACAGGGATGCCACTTTCTTATGGATTTCTGCTGCTTATTTTTTCCCCCCTCTGTTTTATAAATTTGCAACTTTCGCGAAATTGTGGGGAAAAAAAAGTCGGGTTGATGTGTTCCGTGAATTAAGTCAGCGTTAATTAACCGATGGTGATGTCGAAATGGGGATAATTATGGCTACAGCTCATTATATTTGTAGCTTCGAGATTATTCAGATATGCTCTTATAGGTAGACACTGTACTAAAAAAAAAAGTGTACTGGAAATTGTATTATTTCCATATTTTTACGAGGGGAAAAAAATTCGTAAATTACAGGAAGCTTTTTGTGATTTCTGAAATTTTCGTTTTAGAACATATCTTCTGTATGTTTTAGGAATTTTCATTTCGTTAAAATAACCTTTTATAGTGGGAAAAAAAAATCGCCTTTTTTTAACCTATTGTGAAAATATTATATTTAAAAATTTTTCACTGTCTAATATTTAAAGCCAATGTTATATCAAATTAATCAACCATTTTTTTTTATTATAAATAATAGTAATTGCCGTGTGTGATTTATATTACAAATAATAAATATCTTACAACTTGTACTTAATTCATTTTTTCCAAATAATTAACCAATTTATCAATATTGTAATTCAATTACATATATTTTTAACTTGTTTTAATTAATTTTAATAAAAAAAAATATATATTTAAATATATAAAGCAATTTTTGAAGTTAGATACCTTGAACGAAGCTACTAATTGTGACTATTTTTTTCATTTTGTCCACCAATATTTCCGAACAATAATCCTTCTAGTAGATTTCTGCTAATTTTCAAGGTAATTATTATTATTATTTTGGAAATAGAGGTGGGGAAAATATTTTTTAAATATTCGTCAGTGGCAGCCGTGCTGGAATGATTTTGTTGCAGTTAAGATGAAAAGCAATAAATTTCATTTGTTTCTGTCTTCATTGGTCAACTAGCAAACTTAGAAAATGAACATAGGGATGATAGTTTGCAAATATCTGGTTACGAATTAGATGTCAGACCGATGAACCAATCTCTTTTTGAAGACTCATTCTTTTTGAGGGGATGAAAATTATAATCGCACTCATGAAATAATTTTCTTCCATTGATGCATAGTTCATAGCAATCTTGTTTCTATTTCTAATTACTGATCTGAATTTATTTTATATGCAGCATGTAAAAAAGAAGTACCCCCCCCTCCCCCTTCCCCGCATTACTAATTCCTCCACAAGAAAGTAAAGTTGGTGTCATTCACTTTGGAATAACGTGATGCTTTCAAGTTTTTCATAGTAGTCTATCTCCAAATTAAAGTGATCTAGCTATTATTATTTTTTTTTTTTTTTTCACTAAGAGTACTTAATTGTGACATCAAAATACGAATCTAGATCCTCAAATTAGCCTTACAAGTTTTCGCGATTTTTTTAAAATTAGTTTCAGAAATATTCAATACAGTCAACTGCCAAAAAATGTACCTAAAATCTGCATATTATTCACAGTGTAAACAATGAACTTTTCTGTTAAGATGGCCACGTTTGGTTGGTTCATTCTAAATGAGGCATCAATCACTCAGTATCTCACATATGAAGAAAATTATAAGCAGTCTTCAGAGTGCTATAATAAATTAGAGGAGGAAGAAGGAAAACTTAATGTTGATGATGCTCATAGAGATAAATATTTTAATTGCAAACTTTTATTTCTGAACAAGATTTGCTGATTGTTTGCAGGTTACAAGAAAAGATTTTAAAACATAAAATGTTTGTTCTTAAACTACTATTAATCAAATGTGTAATAACTTTAAGAAATAATATGCAAAAGTAGGGTCAATTGGGGGTAACTGTGAACAAATTTTACTAGTTTCAAGTATGACAGCTTTAAGGATCATATGATCCATGTAAAACATTAAGTTGCCATAAAGCTATTGTTTCACTCCTATACTTCAATTACAATTATTTATTGGTACTGTGGCATGTTAATTAAGTACCTAAAATTGCCTGTTCACATTTACTCAACAAGTTCATACACACATTATTCTACCACTAGCTGACCTGCCCGGCATTGCCTGAGCTCATGATAATAACCTTGAATATACCTAAAATCAGTGTTGAATGATTTTATATTTCTAAACGAAAATCTTTCCAAACGAACCTAATTTTGGGATTCCCACTGCTTTCGGCAGCGTACACCCTCGAATTTGCATGATTTTATATTTTTAAATGAAAATTATCCAAATGAACCCAGAGTTGGGAACATTTTCTGACTTCAGCAGCGTACACTGGACGTGCTACACACGGTCTGTTTTGTATTTATATTTTTAAACTCAAATCATTCCAAACAAATCTAATGTTGGAGGCATCCCACTGCCTTATATTAAAAAAAAAAAAAAAAAAAAAAATCTATCCAAACAAACTAAGGGGTCCCTATTATATTGATTGCCGATTTCATTTCTGCCATTTAGATATATTAAGCTTTCATTACTGTCAACTTCTGACAATTCTTTGAATAGTAAGAACCGTGATCTCCATTAATATCTATCGGGCTTTTCAGTAATTTTGTCAGAAATGTAAGATTATCACATTTTTCGCACGTAAATGAGTACATGCTTTTAATTTTTTTAGAGGATACCCTAACCTTTACGAGTAATCCGCAAATGATGGCATAAAGCATAATTCTTGTGTTAGTGTTAATTCAGAATAATTTTTTTTTTTTTTTTTTTATGTGACTTTTTTTTTTTTTAATTTAAACATGGGAATATTACAAATAAATTTTGCACCTGTTAGTTTTTTTTATACAATATATATATATATATATAATTATAATATCTATGAATTTCAAAAAACATATCAAGTTCTATTCTACTTAAATCTCCAAAGAGATAATCAATGATACTGTGTATACAGAATACCACATAGCTAATAATTAACATGTGCAAACATAATATTACCATAGCTGATGCTTCAATGGTAATTGGCCAAATTTTACTCATACCAAAAGAATATTAAAAAAAGAAAAGTAAACACAAATACATATATACATAAAGTCCCATTAAGCAAACTAACATCAAAAGACAACAATATAAAAACCCCTAGCAGTCATAAGTCAGTACAAAATTAATGTTGGTAAAAAAAAAAAAAAAAAAAAAAATCATTAGAACCTGAATAAGATTTTATAAAGATGCCCTTGAAAATTCAATAGATAAACAAATGATACCAGGAAATAATAGTAATACTAAAATATTATTATTATTAAATTATTATTAAATACACCATTAAAAGCGCAATGCAGCTATAATAACTATGTATTTCAAACAGAAGTTAATCAAAGTGATTTGTGAGCCAATTAGGCTAAATTATGGTATCATATAAAAATCAATATTTTAACTAGCTAATTGTTGAAAAGAATATTGAAAAGAATATGTAAAAACCATATATATATATACTCGTTGTGTGTGTGTGTGTGCATTCAAATTTAGTTTTTCTTTTTCATCTAAAACAATACTTTGGATTTTCTTCTGAAAAATCGAACATACCCGAGCTTTTTTAAGCATCCTTCCCTTTTCAGTATTTCCCGAAATCAGTCATTGCTTATAATGTTTGCTTTTTTTTGTTGTTGTTGTTCTCTTGTTCTAATAATTTTCTATTTAGTGAGATTATAATGCTAGATTAGTGAAATAACAGTTAATTTCTAACATTTAATAAATTCATATTACTGAGTGTATAAGTAGAGAAAATTTGTGCAAATGACATAAATTTGGTGTCACATTATTAAGTTTTTAAAATGTGTGCTAAAAATGTTTCTATTGTTTAATTTCAAAGATAGATAGTTCTATTTTTTAGTTTTTGTAATTTCATACTTTAATCTTCTGCTGTCATTTTTCATGCACAAAGAAACGTTTTGTTAAAAATGTATTATTTTATCAGCAATAAAAGCTCTTAAAAGAACTGAAACTTGTCTATTAAGTTCTATAAGTCCTTCACATCTGCACTTCAATATAAATTAATCTAATGCGCTTAGTGCCGCTCAAAGATTTCAGTAATTTCTGTTAGCAGGAATGTAAAGCTGGAATTTTAAGATCATGAAGCAGAGAGGTGGCCTGTTTTATAGCATTGATATATATGATTAGTGTACCTTATTTTTTATTGACCATATCGAGACTTTTTTTGTTTTCTTTTCTTTTAAGTGATTATCAGTCTGATATTCTACTAGAAATAAATCACACAGATGAGACATCGAAATTCTTTAAAAATTGCCTTTTTAGAACAAATAAATAAGTGATTGGGAATTTTTGCAAAAATAAATAAAAGTTTGTGTGATATTTTAAGAAGTCAAATTCCTTGTATATTAGGATTTACCGAGTTCCATCATTTTAGGGCCAACTCAAGTCAGTGGTTAGTATGCTATTCACAAATATGAAATGTTCCAAGACGAGGCTGTGGACTCGATATCGCCTGATTCAGCTCAACTTTCACACTTTAAAAAAGTCCTTCCGGCCTGTACCGGGAGGAAAAGGTAGCTTTCCTATATCTTCGTTTTAAAATTTTAGCTAATGTTACACGAAAACATCAAGTTAAAATGTAAAGAAAACGTTTACAAAAGATTCGTTAATACTGAATTTGAATAAGAAATTCGCCAAATTATTGAGCAATAGCCAAATTGGCTTCATTTATGAATACTTATTTTGGTCGCCAAATTTGGCGATATTTCGCCAAATGTCGCCAAGTTTGGCGAGAATTTGGCGCTAACGGATATGAATATATAGTTTTATGCGTATGATTGGGAAAATTATTACAACAATGAAAATTTTTGTAATGTGCTGTTTTGTTTCAAAATGTCAGCCACCCTAGAATTTCAAACTGCTCTATTTCAGCCATTTTTTAAGATAGAGGTAAACCAAAAAATGCTCTGGAATCCTCGTATCAAGGCTTAACACTTAATTAAAAAATAAATTTGAATTTTTAACTTTTTTGTACACTGTCAAAAATAAATCCGTTAATTCACGGGAAAAGTACTGTCAGCTAAGTTGCCGGACTTTTTCCGTTCCGTTAGTAGATTTTCCGTTTTGAAAGATTGAAGAAACGGAAACTTTCTGTTATGAATGACCTCGGTTAAAAAAAAAAAACTGTTTGTGCTGCCATCTGTTGACTATAACGGGAGTATTTAGTTTAATACTTGATATTTTAATATTAAATACTCCCTGGTACAGATACCTGATACTGGTTGCCCTTGGGGTTCGAACTAGGGATGACAGCGCCTTGAACCGAGTGTTTGACCTCAAGACCAACGGGCCCTTGCAAGAATAGGAGTTTGAAAGGATGATACGGGGATTTCTTCAAATTGCTGCTTGGAACTTAAACAATCTGGGGTTTAGAAACCTAGTAACTTTGAAATTAAGTGGGGGATTATTTTGTTATAAGATTATGACTGAAAAATTTAGTATTAATAGAGGATTGAAACATGAATTATATTAATTCTTAATTTGATTGTTAGATGCAAAATATGAATATTGTATTTTGAATTAAATTCGATAAAGTATGTTGGCTTTTTTGAGAAAATCTATTTTTTTTCAACTATTATATATTTTTTAAATGTGTTCTGTTAGAATATATTTTCATTGAGAGTGTCTTTTATAACTTTAAAAAGCAAATTACGAATAATTTCAAAGAAATGGGAAAGTTATTTCTTATTTTTTTTTATTCGGAAGCATTATTTTTGTTTGTTGCTTTTTTGCGTAAAATCGATTTTTTTTCACTTAATTTAACTATTATATATATATATATATATATAGTTAAATTAAGTGAAAAAAAATCGATTTTACGCAAAAAAGCATATATATATATATATATATATATATATATATATATATATATATACTAAGCTATTTGTTTCGAATATATTTTAAGTGTGAATATTTTTTTGTAACTTTAAAAAATAAATTGCTAATAATTTTTAAAGCATGGGAAAATAAAGTGTTGCTTTTTAAATTCGAAAGAACTATTTTGTTCTTTTAAATAAACTCGAATTTTTAATTTATTGAATTTTTAGTTCTTCTGTGCTGCAACATGTCAGTTTTTTAAACATTGGAAATAAATATGCAGCAGATAACGGAATATCTCCGTTAGCCACTTTCTTCTCCTTCTGTTCCGTTGTTTTCAGGAAATATGAAGAAACTTTCTGTTTTTAACGGAAAATGCCCTTTTGTGGTGAAAAGGGACTTTTTCTGTGAAATTCAGGAAAAAAATACCCGTGAATTTCAGATTATTTTTAACAGTGTATATTTATTTTAGTTTTAAATTTTTAAGTGGCCGCCATCTTGAAACAAAATGGCGGACCAAGCTGGCCAACGAACTCGGTCGAGACATTGGTGAGCTTAACACACAATTAGTTTCATCAAAATTGATTTATAAATACGAGCGTTATCGTATGACATAGGTCAGATATATATATATATATATATATATAAATCAACATTTGAACGGAAGGTGGTTTTGGGGTCTGGGGGTCATGATCGGGGAAAATATATCGAAATTTTCCGGAACTGCTTTCCTCCGAACGGCTGCAATAGGTAGCTTTATACTTTTTTGTATTGAAAGCTACCTAAAAACTAGGGGATCCAGCTTTGGCTTCCCGGGGTTACAAAATATTAGGTGAAAACCATTTAAAAAAAAAAATAGAACTCTAATGGTATTTTTTACATTTAATATAATATTTTTTTAGATTGCCAACTAAGAACAGAAAAAAAAGAAGTACCGAAAACAAATGCTGAACTGTTTATATTGTTTTAATTGCAAACGGGTTAATCTTTCGTAATCAGGTTACATGCGACAGATATAAATAATAATAATAAAAGAATCATACTTGAAAATTATTTTAAAAACCATAAAAAATCGATAAATTGGGATAATTTTCAAACACATTGCATTTAAAAGAACATTTTTTTTTCGAATCGACTGTGTTAAAATCGAAGTTGTGCGATGTTTAGAAATTAAAAAAATTATTAAATTAAAAACGATTTTCAATCATAGCCTTTTGTACATTTGTATCTGAAAGTAAACACGTTGAGAATATACTGCATCAATAAATGTTTCCAGAAAACAGGAAACTTATCAATTGACGTTACTTCTTTCTACTGCATCATGCGAAAGAGGCTTTCCGACTCAAAATAGAATGATGTAAAAAAAAAAAAGAAGAAAAAGGATCCTTGGTGATGCTGACCATATGGACGTACTTATAAGATTTTCCTCTGGAGGACTTTCTTATGATTTTTTCTTAATGGTAACGTAAATTGTTAAATGCATCGCAGAGTTAATAAGAATGTTGTGTGTGTGTATGGGGGGGGGGGATATTCAAAATTAAACTAATGTTTTAAAAATTACTCCTAAAATTTTTTGAAAGGGAGTGAAATTAATGCCTGAAATATTTTTATGGGGCCAAATGCCGCGACAAGTAATCTGGTTGCCAGTACAACTTAAGTGCTATTCCGGGGGGGGGGGGGGGGGGGGTGAGTGATTTGAATGTGTCAGAAAGTAGCTAATATAGATTTGAGAATATTCTTGACAGATAACAGCGCTAAAAGTCTAGCTAAATTGTATTTTTCTCTAAATAAATCCCGAAAAAGGAGTTTTACTGGCAATCTGATTACCAGTACAATTTATTGGAATTTAGTACATAATCTGAAGTTTTTTACAGTGCAGCGTATTCGTTTCATTTCTGTCATAAAAAAAATAAAACAATTATTATTATCTATAAACGCTCAAAAATGCGTAGATGGTCAATGTTTTAATTTTAAAAGCTATGCGTTATTTCATATAGAATTACAATGTCAAATAAAAGAATAAACTAATATGTTGTAGGCGTCGCAAATTTTTCTTCTATATCATTTTAATACATTAATTTAATTAGCATACTGACACAGCAACAACTATGGATATGAAGTATAATACTTTTCTTTCAATTTGGCATTAGAATTACAGTGATCAGGAAATAACAAAAAACAAAAAAAAAAAAAAAAAATACGCTTGCTAAACTATATTAATTGGACAAGATTATGAATATTACAGGATACAAGAGCCCCCTGTTGATTAATCAAAGTCAAAATTGAATCCGCGTCTATTTATGTCAATGTCTATAACAACAGAATAAGTTTGATGAAATTCTGTGTAGTAGTTTTCGTGATATAGCCATCACAGAAATTGTGAAACACACAGCATAGCAGCGCCACCCGTTGGGTTATATACACCTAAACCTAACCAACATCTATATATGTCAAAGTGTAACTTTATGAAGTTTGGTGAAAATCTGTGCATTAGTTTTTGAGATATAGCTTGAGTTTTTGAGATATATTGGAAATCGTAAAAAAAAAAAATGAAGCATAGCAGCGCTACCTGTTGGACGATGTTCAACAAAACATATATCAATACCAAATTATGTCAATGTCTAATTTAATCTGAAGTTTTATTAAATTCGTGTAGTAGTTCGTGAGTTAGAGCGCCCACAAAATTTGTGTCACATACAGACTCATGGACAGTCAAATCGTGTTCAGGATCTTCTAAAACGTATAAATCTGTCGAAAACCGGAAATCGAATTTTTTTTTATGAATCCAATTGTACTTTCTTCTTGTAGTAAAAATGTGTATATATTTAAAGATTGTGTTCAAAGTTCCAATTATTTATACAAATATTTTTATTAATCTTTTTGATTGCTATACAGTTTGATAGTTATTGTGTCTCGTGCTTTCGTCATTAAGTAAAGAATTAAAAAAAAATATATATTTCACGTTAGTGCTCATTGTAACGGAAACCGAAATGGTGTATTTTTATTAACTAAAGACTAATAGAAATGTTATTTAGCGACTGTTTAAAGCTATTTAAGACATCTTCTAATAGCTTGAAAAAAAGATAAAAAAGCATTATTCCGAACATAGGACAATATTTTCCATGTAAAATAATGTTCTAATGTTGGCCTTAAACAAAATTAAACGGCCTTTAAAAAAATAAACTTTTCGCGAGTTGCGTATTATAAATTTATTTTACTAAATAATTGCCTTTAAAAAATGTTTATTTTTCTGTCCTGGCCATCTTTGACCTTTTGGAGCCGAGCCCACTCAGGTTAGTAATTGGCATGTTGTCTATAAAATAAATTTGAAGTGCTCGAAGCTAAAGTTCGCAGGTTCGATTCCCCGCGACGTAAGCAGGGTAACTGCGCAGGGTTTTCCTTCTATACGAATGAAAATTCGAACCACTTTCCTTCGAACGTTTTACCCCCATGAGTACTCTTCTAAAGGGAATATGGCCATCAGTAGCAGATACCTATTAGCACATTTTCTTTCTTAATATTTTCTTTTATCATACTCTTTTATTATTATTTATCTGCGTATATTAAAGTATAGTAGTTGTGTCAGCTCTTCCATCGATACATTCTGAAAGTTTCCTTTGTGATTTATCTGTTGTGAAATAGCTTGGTATTCACCGAGTTTGAACCGTTATCGGTTTTCGAAGTATGCGCAAATGTAGTTTCGGACGCTGCTCTTAACTGATGACCCGAAAGCGTCCGAATATAAACAAAGTTAGCTTGATCCGTTGACGGTTTCGGTATCATCTTTCTCAGATTAAAGGTCACGGGCTTTCAAATTTCTATCATCTCTCTTATCCCTCCTGCCTTTACTTTCTTTCTGCTCCCCCATTAGATGAAATATTTTTTGATTCTGTGGTCTTTCTTAACATCTTACTTTGTACTGAGTCTACTTTGGTTTTCTTTACTTGTTCAAGCAACCGCTGTGTTTGCGTTAGTCAGACTTTTATATGCATTTTGTGATGGCTTTATTTTTTTTTATAATTTGAAAATAGTTAATTTATTTGTTAATGGAGAACTTTTGCGTTAGTCAATTTTTTTTTAAAAGAAAGTTAACTAGTTAATATCTAATTCTGCAAAGGAAAAGTCAGTGCTTTTGAACGTGTTTTTTAGTTTGTTCATTTGTTTATGAAGGGTCTGTCGTAAAACAAATTATCTAAGCGCTCTGTTTTACATCGGAGCGCATTCATTTCATGAACATAAGTCGTAGTCCGGACAATGGAATCATGTGCGATTGTCATTGGAACGCCGAGCGAGCTGACAGAGATTTGCGTAAGTTATTATATCCTCAACCATTACGCGCTTGTATCGTAAACGCAAATCAGGCGATAGAAGATTGCTGCAAGGGCAGAGACATGGGCGAATCTATCTATTATCCGCCTAGAGGATTTTCGAATGATGGATCGGATTTTAGCGATACTTCTGTTTCAGTTGCATGCAGCATTTCGACAGCTCCGAATGCATACGGCGAAATTAATTCACCAGTTAATGGACCATGTCAGTGCCATGGCTGTAGCAGCCGCTTTGTAAACGATACTCCCCGTAGGAGAAGACGAAGAGTGGTCACCAGAAGTTTGGTATTGGATCATGGTTACTGCAAGTCACCCCAGTGCAATATTAGTAGTGGATTTAGCGATTCCGGATTAACCATGAGCTGTGATCAAAATCCCCAAGATTCAGGATCCTCTAGTTCTGAATGTAGCAATATTACTCCAGTACGTGTTCCCCGTCGAAAACCGAAGGTACACCGAAGGAGCGTGCCTCCTTCATATTATTCTGTAAATCCCCGGCCAGTGCCTCAAAACAACAATATTCCTTACACATGGGTAAGTAATGATTAATATACTATACTTTCTGTTGTAACTTTGTTAAATTGTGTTAACTGTTATCACTAATTATGTGCGACAGCCCCTTCTGAATGGGCATGTGCATGTAGAGCTTAAGGGCAGATTTATTAAACTGGAAGATCTGGGAACACTTCCTAATTTGGGGAGGAGGCGGTTATTCCGAAACGCGTTGTGATTTCTATATTATTATGATGCATATTTTTAATTATTTTGCATCGGAATTTTTTTAACACTTTCCAACATAGCTGAAAAGTATTTATTGATTCGTTTTTTTCTGTCTCCGTACTCTAACTCTCGTAAATGTACTCAGATTACCATGAAATTTTTGTATTATTGATGTTTACTATAGAATGTTCGGTATTGAAAATGAAGTGTGTAGCATTTGTAGTGTGGGGAAAAATTCGTTTCTGATGCTTTTTAATGTTACAATACTTCAGACATAATGACATTGATATGCATCACTGAAGTGGACTAAAACATGCTTTCTAAGAATTATAAAATATGTATCATTTATAGTTCGTTTACAGAGAAAGTACGTAGCATTTATCTTTATTTACAGAGCGACACAAAAGAATTCTGTTACAGGACGGACTATGATCGATTTTATTGTATGGAAAAGGGAAATTTCTTAATATTTTGTTAGTTTTGGAAAGTGTTTCGTAATCTATGCCTGGTGTATGAATTTTTCGTTCTTGTTAAAACATCTAATTTGTTGTGAAAATGCATCCATCCATTTATTAATTTAAGAATTTTGGCTGAAGAAGTTAATATTTAGAAAACGTACATATTGTTTGCTATACTATTATTTCATGATATATAGATTATATGAAACTAGCTGACCCCCCCTGCATTGCCCGGACCCGTGATAATAACCTTATATGTACTTAAAATCAGTGTTGAATGATTTTATATTGTTAGACTAAAATCTTTCCAAACGAATCTAATGCTGGGGCCCCACTGCCTTCGGCAGCGTACACCCTCGAATTTATTTTGTATTTTTAAACAAAAATCTATCCAAATAGACCTAGAGTTAAGGGTCCCACTGCCTTCAGCAGCATACACGTTAATTTTAACATATTTGGAGCTTCTAGAAATCGTATTCTGTTAAATTCATATGGGTCATTCCATGGTAACTTTACGTTACATTTAGAATAATTGACTTCAGTAATTTTAGTAATATAACACTAAAAAATATTCAAAATGTAATGTTTATATGATTTGTTTATCCAAATTTAGCTTTGTTAGGTTTAATTAAAATTACTTAAAATTAGTACTATTTCTTGAACGCAAAAAATTATATTTACTATGGTAACTTACGTTTCTGACAAAAAGAACGTAAGTTACGATAATAAATATAATGGCCAGTGTTCAAAAAATAGCACTAAAGGTAGGTAATTTTCATCCAAATTTTGCTTTGGATAGGTTTAATTAACAAATCATATCAACATTACATTTTCAATATTTTTTGGTGTTATATTATGAAAATTACTAAAGAAAATTATTCTAAATGTAATGTAAGTTACCATGGAATGACCCATATGTTTTTTTTTTCGATAA
Source organism: Maratus michaelseni (assembly GCA_963931845.1). Lineage (NCBI taxonomy): Eukaryota > Metazoa > Arthropoda > Arachnida > Araneae > Salticidae > Maratus > Maratus michaelseni. Next base: position 206,594,976 of record OZ007586.1, on the reverse strand, counting down.
TAATTTTTGAATTGTAATCTATGATTTATTTTAAAGCAGAAATTGATTTCTAGAAGCTTCAAATGTGCGAATCCAAAATTAACGTTCCCTCCGCCAAGTAGTTTTGAGTTTTGCTTTAAAAACTCTCCGCATTGCAATCTTTTTTGCAACGATTAAAAATTATTTTAATATTGGGAGTTTCAAACGCTAAACCTGCATAATTCCTACACTACTGGAGAATGACTTTCAATTTGGTATTCTAATGTAAAATTTGCCGAAAAATTTCAGATATGTCAAAATTAGGTGTTAGTATTGAAAAGTGTGGTATGCTTTCTATATGTAGACGACTGCCTAGCAACATTTAAGTATGGCATTAATTAATAGACGTTATTACTAATAGATTGGTACCAGTCTCATTTTATACGATAATTTGCGGCAGACTTAATAAGGTGATTTTTTTTTTCAAAGGACTGTGCACTGGTGTTCTTAGTACACTTAGTTACTCAGTTTCAGTCAGTTAAGAGTACACTTAGTTACTAAGTGTACTCTTAGTACACTAGTTAGTGCACTAAGGCCATTTTTTAGGAAATTCTGTTTGGCATAATTTCCAATTTTAAGTATGTATGATACTTCCAATAAGAAGTACATACTATAAACATGCGAGCACATCAATGTAGCAGTTTGAAATTGGTTAGTGGCTCAGTTTTTATGTATTAAACAAAAAGTAGCCCTAGGTACAAAGGTCTCCCTTACTGCCGGTACAAAATCATATCTGAAATGTTTATTGTAATTAATTATGGGCATCTGTAGAAAAAAAAGCCAATATCCAAAATCATAATTTATGTATGTCCACCAGTCACTTCACAATAGTCAGAGGTAAAAAGAAAAAAAAGCCTGTGTCCAGAGTTGGAGAGTATCGAATATTTGAAATGCATTTCCAAATTACATATGTATTTTGAACTCATAAAACTGAAGTGTTCTGGTAATGTATTTTGATATGCTTTTTCCAAGTATTTTGTGTTTTCAAAATACATTTCTCCATATTCCATATTGTTATGGTTAAAAAGCTGATGAACGATTCATTGCAGTGGAAATAATGTGTCTGTTTTGTGTAGTCTTTTAATTATTTCCAGAAGTTGATATATGAACATTCTTTTTCAACAATGAGAATGATATGAATAGGATGTTTAGATTCTGCAGAGGTATTTTTTGTTGAGTGGTTATAAAAATAATTTTTATGATTCTTGGACGTTGTTATGGCAATTACAAAGTATTGTTCTGTCATATACTGAAAGGATCATTCAAAGTTTTACTGCATATTGCATCGTTTTCCAAACTTTTTTATCCCGCGACTCGATTAATTGCCATACCTCTCCGTCGAAGCCCACTAAAATGCTTTACCCCGCATTTTTATAGACAATAAATACTATCTGTAGGTAAAAGAAATCTTTTGATAAAATAAAACGGATTTAACAACTCGCATACAATAAAATTGTATGTGGGGGGGGGGGGGGGGGGGGGTTCTGTTTTACTTTATTTTTTATTTTGGACTGTATTTTCAAAATGCAGTATGCCAGTGTTTCCCAAATGTCCGGCCGTGAAAATAAAATGCCAGGCCGTGTAAAATAAAATTAGAAAGAGAGCTGTTAAAATATTTTAATAAAAAAAGCATTTACTCGTATAAACAGCTTTACTACATCGAACCCATTTCACCCAGACTCCACAACTCTTCCCACATTTTTTATTGAATTTCCATTTAAAAGGGGAGGGGGTTAGCAGGCTGCTAATAACCTTTCATAATCCTTAGTTAGGAATTTTTATTGAATATTTTATTTTCATAAGAAAACGAAAACCCAAAAATGAAACGGTTCTCTTTCGATTTTTTTTTTTTTTTTTTTTTTTTTTTTACGCGTAGTGGCATTTTTGTTTTCATGGCTGAGCATTTAGGAAACACTGGCTCAAAGATTTTTCTTCTTTTTTTAGTAATAATCTTATGTACATTTTTAGTAATAAGAATTTTTATAAATAAACATAAATGAGCTTTTTCTTAAAATGCTAAAACCATACGTTGGGCCTTTTTTTATGTCTGAGCTCTAAGCACAGAATCAAATGTCTTTTTTTTTAAGCATTCTTTTTTGCGATAATAATAAAACCATATTTCTTCTTATAATTGAGTAATATCTAAATACTAAGTCACTAGTTTAGAGGATAGTTCCAATTGTAAAAATGTTTCAAATGTTGTTTCTCATCATATGATAATCTATTTACGTCAAAATAGTTATTTTTAAAAGTGACAAAAATTTAATTTCAATATGGTCCCTTCGTCCTGTAAGTTATGTGTTTGAAAGGTTCTCCGTGACAAAATAGTAAAAATTCCATTCTTCTACGATCAAAACTTACCGAGTGAGATGCTTTGAATTTTATGAATTGTCGGTGTTTTCTAGAACTTAAAACGGTTTTTAGTGCCAAAAAACGCTGTTTATTTAAATTATCATAGATCAGTAAGCTTTAGTCGTACAAAAATGGAACTTTCACTTTTTTACTTTTTAATCGTTTTTTAATATTAAATTACTCCTGTATCTTATAATTTTGTTTAGTTAATGAATGGATCAAAATTGTCCATTGCCCTTTTGATATTTCAGATAAGTAATCCAATTCCTGTAAGCTCAGAAATATTATATATATTAATCAGATATGCGTGTTTTTGTAAAAGTTGTTAATTTTAACTTTTTTTTGACCGCCTGCTTGTCTAATGGTTTGGTCGCTGGCTCCTAGTCAGGATATATCGTATCCTAATCGCGGTTTCTAGCTTGAATGTTCATTGAAGGCGAGATTCCACTTTAAACGAGGACCGCTCTGTTTACCCAACTCCTCCCCCCACCTTCACATACAATAGCCAAAATCACTAAACAATGACCTTGTTATGTGTCTCAGTTGTTTTATAAACGGTAAAAACTTCAAATGTAATTCATTTTTTAACCCTCCAGCCGCAGGTAACGCTCCTACCTATCGCGTTTCACTTATTCTATACAATTCCGTGGGGAACGCTATTTGGACGTTCCCTATAATTTTTATAGTACTTAAGCATCGGGAGATTCTATTTCTTCGTTGAATCTATCTTCTTTTATTTCCATTCTGAAAGTTCTGCGGTTTTTGAAATATTTTGAATCCATAAATGCCACATTCCCATCGGAATTTTGAAATAAAACTTTGTTTTTAAAATGTACATGAAGAAACTGCTTTTATTTATTTGAAAATAAATCTGTTTGTAAATTCCGGTGACATTCAATCCTTATAACTATTATAAGTGACTAATAAAAATAGGCCGCGGTTATATATAAGAACTAGTCGTTGGGGGCCACCGTAATACTTACCCATCATGGATATGCATAATGTAAAATATTAAAATAAAAATGTGTAAACTACTTATAAAATGCATTGCAATTCAAATAAAATCGTGGCTTGATGGCGTCATAAACTTTAAAGGCTCGATTACTGAATTGCTTGAAAGAGGTTTTTCCTTATAACTCCAAAAATAATAATCCTATTAACTAGCGGTTTATTGTATCTGATTAAGCGTCAAATTTCCAATTAAAATATATCTTTAAAGTGAAATTTGGATGAAATACAGGGTCATGAAAAATCGAAGAGTGTGGAAAATAGGATTCCAAATATTTCGGCAACTCATTATCCGATCGACTTCATGCTTTATGTAAATTTATGTTTTTTTATTGTCTTTTATATTCATTTCTTAAAATAAACAATTTCGAAAATTTTTATATACCTTTTATCAGAACGAATATTTCGAGAGTCCGAAAAAAATAGTTCCGGTTAATCGAGGTTATTGAAATGAAATAGTCTTCTTCCCATTATTACATATTAAGTACATACCAAATTGCAAGTCTCTATCTCAATTTTTTCAGGAGATAGAGCGTTTACAGACACACAGACGGACGGCAAAATTTTTTTTCTAAAAATGTTTTTCGGAATCTCCAGTGTCTGAAACGTGTAAATCCGTCAATTTTTTTTTTTCGATTTTCACTACGTATGATGGGTAAGTAAAATGGAAACATCGGCCGTGGCTAGAGGGTTAATATTTTTCGGCATAATTCGTCGTAATTTAGTCGTCAGTTTTAAAACGTTTGCCAACTTCGCGGTGAAACTTTGAAGAGTCAGCTGTGTTTAAATGTGTACTAATTTATGCTTAGCGCGTATTTTTATTTTAAATTATCACATTTTCTTTTACATTTATGATGGATTAATTACTGTGTTTGACCTTGATTTTTTCCCTGTTTTATTTCTGTACTGCGACTATCTTAATTTAGCTTTAGAGAGGTCTTCGCTCTTGAAAGTATCTATTTTTATTCAGATTTTTTTTGCAGCTTTGCAAGTTTGAACCACGTACTGGCTTGCTTCCTAACGTCATTTGTACCAATTTGCTTCACGCATATTACTCATACTTACAGTGAAGTGATCAGCACTTTCGCGATTGCTTTATTACTTTTCTAACTCTCCCCCTCTCTCGTACTTCCGGCATTTTTTCCTCTTTTGCGCCTTCCGATGATAGACATCGACCTATTCATAAACACTATGGAAGGAGAAGCAATTTTAGAAAGTATTGTTTAGTTTATCCGCAATATGTAACTTGTTAAATTTGAACCGAAACTTTGAGTAGTGTGCTATTACGTATGGCGTTATTCTTTGCATTTGCATCATAGAAAATCATTTTACATCCAGTTTCAAGTCATTTAAGAAGACTTGAAATGACGAAAAAAAATGATTTTTTTTAAATTATTATTTTTATAATGTTTGAATCTTTAAAAATTTCGTTTAGTGGATTTGATAGGAAAATTCCTAAAATTACGGGCGTACGAGCCGTTAAACGTTGAGCCATGCAGACCGTCGGTACCTGCGAAGGGCAAAACTTTAAACTTTTAAACTTATCAAGTTATAATAAAAAAAAATATGATGAATTTTTATTAATTTTGAATTTGTTATTGTATTTTTTAAATATATTTTTAGATATTATCGACAGACAACGTAATAAGCGTTATTAAGAAGAAATAACATAATTTTAATAATAAATAAAGGCAAAACAAAATAAGTCGAAATTATTTACACGTTTCCTAATCCACGATCAAACTTCGGTCAATCTTTGTCATTTGAAACTTTCTGGCTTCTTAACTCTCAAGCTGCCTTTATTTATTTATATCTATTATCATCATAATTTATTTTTTGGATTTCTTATTTTTTTTCATATTTTTTTAAAATATGTTATAAGGAGCTTAATATTGTCATTTTTAGCCTTAATGCTGACAATATTTGACGAAATAACATATTTTTACTGTAAATTATTCTTATGAAGCTCCTCTGACTAATCTATATGAGATATTAATAGTTTTTCATATTTGCATTTTATTGTGTTAAATTTTTGGACCCTAATCAGAGATTTTTTTTTTCGAGTTTCGTAGAAATTCTAAGCCCCGATGTAATTAACAGCTTGGCAGTTGTATATATATATATATTCTCTCTCCTATTGCTGTATTTTAGATTAAACAATCGTATTAGGCTTTAGAGTCCTGGGACCCGAACCGAACATTCCATTTCAAGTCAACCCTATCCAAACCCGACAAAATAATTTTCGTCGACCCGCAACCCAACCCGAAATACTTCAACCCGAACCGAACCCCGAATAAAAGGAAAGTAATTTGTTTTAATGTAGTTATCAAAAGTAATCTACAATTATATCTCTAATACCAATTTTATGTTTATATTAAAAAAAAAAAAGACAAATCTATATTTTTTATATTGAAATATAGCAAAACTTCTGAATAGTGGACACGTCGCGATCGTTGATTAGAGCCCTGCATCGCATCGGGTCGGGTTGTCCCATATTTTCTTTTTTCGACCCGGGGTGACTAATTTTCGTTCTGCGGGTCGGGTTTACTGTAGAGTAATTCTTGCGCATCAGATTTAGGTTTTTTGGAAGTCGTGTTGTTGGGATTTTCACAAATTTAGAATGTTTCGGATGAAAATAAATGCCCATTTGAAAATGAATGAGTATATGTTCAATTTACTGCATGATAATTAAAATGTATGTAAGAAATGCGATCATATATTATTCTTCTTTGCGGTACAGTTAAGAACCCTTTTTTTTCTTCCTCGGAATATGAAAAATATTACCAAGTGTTAGGAATTGGAAAAAAAAAAAAAAAATTCGCTTTTCGGCAGTGTCCGTTATGGAGGTTTTATTTTATATAGATTTCTCATCTGAAAAAATATATTTTGGACATTCTTTTGAAAAATCGGATTAATCTTAACCAGACCCGCAAGAGTCCAAAACCCATTTCGAAACAAAGTCAACCTGACCCGCAGCAAAACAGTATTAGTCAACCCAACCGGGTTCGGGTGAAAGCGGGTAACCCGACCCGATGTAGAACTCTTATTAGGTTTTAACAAGGACGAAAGGACCATAAGATTTGCTCATTATATAACAGAGTTCTCGCAATAGCAAAGTTCATAATTTCATATTAGTGAAGCATGAGAAAATTTGTAAAATTTAGATGAATTATTAAAATGATACAATGGGTACTCTAATAGATGCATTTTTACATTTCTTAACTAAACTGGTAAAATTAAATTATTAATGGCATAATTCTATGAAAGAAAGATATTTAAAGAAAACATGTTTACACCATTTATTTATTAATTTAAAAAAATAAATAACTTTTTAAATATTTTTCCTTAAGATCTTGTTACTTTCTTCTATTTTTACAAGAAGAAAGTATTGGATTCATGAAAAATTTCGACTTCCGGTTTTCAACGGATTTATACGTTTTAGAAGGTCCTGAACACAATTTGACTGTTTTTAGAAAATGTCTGTCTGTGTGTATGTACGTGACAAAAATTTTATGGGTACTTTTATCGCAAGAACTAATGCACGGAATTAAATAAAACTTTAGATTCAGTTAGACCTTGGTATAAATTGGTGCTGATTAGTTTTTGGTGTAAATCGAAGAACAAGTGGCGCTGCTATGCTGCATTTTTCACGATTGCCGCCATAGCTATATCTCAAGAACTAATGCACGGAATTTCACCAAACTTCATATTCTGTTAGACCTTGACAAAAATAGATCTTTATTAGGTTTGGGTGTATACCGCCCAACAGGTGTCTCTGCTATGCTCTGTTTTTTGCTGTTTCCGCGATAGCTATATCTAGAAAACGTATAGATTGTCATTTAATTTTTGTTGCAGCCGATTTAATTTATATAGAAGAAATTTGTATGATTGTCACAACGTACTAGTTTTTTGCTTTTGCCACCTTCGCATCGTGTATTAATTGTTATTTCTAATCCCTAATGAACTCTGAAAAGGAATTGTGTTACAATTTGTTTGTGGAAAAGAAGCGAAGTCACTGAAGATGATAGTCTGCATTAATGATAATCTCTTCGAAATGTTTCACCCATACTGCACTAAAAGTATAGGACACACATGAAAAACATTTTGCTTACGAGAAAGGAGAAAAAAAATTTCTTGAGTTTTCAAACGTTTTGCTCGGTTTATCAGAGTTTCCCTTGTTACAATAACCGAGTGTTGTGTAATTTATTTTTATAAGACGCGAACCATTTACCTTTTTTTTTTTTTTTTTTTTTTTTTTGGCTCTAGTTCTTGTCCGAGCTCGCTATAAACGAGTTCGGCTGTGATTTAAAAAAAATCATGCCGGTATAATTTAAATATCTGTGTAGTAAAGGTAATAAAAGGTTTAATTATTTGGTTCTCATTTGATTATTGTTATTTGAGCTTACTATATGCTCAAGGGCGAAGGAAAGAAGAGGCGAATATTGGGCATCGGCTAATTTTTGGCCACATTGCCACTCAAGGCCATTGATAGTTCGTTTTGGTAATGACTTTTAGGAAAAGTGAGCTGAATTATCGTTGTTCTTGCAAGGAAAACTCTAAAACCTTACACGGCACCACAGCTAGGAATCAAACTTACGAAACTCGACTTTGAACTATTCTGTCTTGTCGGCACGCTACCGCTGGATTGAAGGACCTATACGGTTAAGGCTGTCCCAAATCCAAACTTAATGCTTTCTTTCTGACATATTGCTGAATTCATTTTTGCTCGTAAACGTATGAGATTGGCAGACACCCTTATTTAGAATCTATGAAACCAAATAATTTTCCCCGTTTATCGATAAAGTAGTGGATTTTTTTTCAAAAAATGTTGTAAAACTCGACGGTTTGAACCGAATTTCCGTACGCGACAGCCTGAAAAAGGTCGTCGTGAGACAAGAATTACAGTCTGTTCGCAGTGTATATACATCTGGAAGAAAATTTTCAAACCTCCTTGAATTGAGGAAAGAAATTTAACGAAATTCATTTGTTATAACCATCTGATAAACAGCATGCCATATAGGGTATTTGCTGCCATTAGTAAAATTGGTCTATCATTGGGCAATAATTAAAAGATGTGTAAAATGTCTTTAATTTTATGAGATAGCGTAATTTGTTTCCTTCACTTTTCAAGTTGAAATTATTTTATTTAAATTAAATTTTGTGTAAAATATTTAATAGTTGCTATTGTTATATATAAAAAGTAAATTTGAATACTGAATTATTAAACTGTTATTTTAAAAATAGTAGTGTCTTTATATTTATGACACGTACACTGTACTAACGCATCCAGAAACCTTTCTTTATTCAGAAGGCACTGATAATTATGGAGCATTTTTTATCTTTGGGTATTTCAAAATATAAATTGTGAATTCTGTGGAAATTTTCAAGTACTAACGGCGAGTTTTCATTCAAAAACACTCCCTGACATCCTCTCATGAGGAAATGTTTCATACAATTTTAAACTACTTTTAATATAATTATAATCAAAGGGTATAGCGAGGTTTCCTATCAAAATATGCCCTTGAGTCAACTAGATCGAGTCCTACATGAATCGATGGCCCTTCAATAGAGATGCGTTTTTGCCAAGTTTGAAGCATGTATCTCAAACCCATGGGCAGTTATGACTCTTTATGTGCGTTTTGGAAAACAATGCATTGTGAAGAAAGTAGCGATCGAATTTCCCCGAAAAAAATCAGGGATGTGTAATATTAAAATACAAATAGTGGATATTATTTTCAGATTATTTTTTCTGCAAAATAGCCAGTTTATAAAAAATTTCTTGTTTTTAATTTAACTTTTTACTTAAGAATATATCGAAATTTTTCAGTGACTACCTTCATGTTTTTACCAAAAATACTACGAGGTATGATATATATTTGGTGTGAGTTTCAACTCTCTACGCTGGGTGTATCATAGAAAAAAAAATTAAAAATGTTTACCGGGGGGGGGGGGGGGGAGTTGCAAGTTGCATGTGTTATTACAAGTTCATGCGCAGTTCTATGTACAGTTTACGCATGTAGCTATGCTGTTGGTAGCAATCATCTGAAGGAAATAATTTTGTTTTGTTAGTTGACAGTTGACTGATTTTGTTTTTAGTTTTATGCGCAATTTTACTTAACACATTGCTTTTCGTCTGTTAAACATGAAGCCCCGCCTATGGGTGTTACATTTGTTTTTTTCCATTATTTAACAAAATTTTTATCACCATGTGTTTCTATTATAAAAAGATGTATGTAATAGTGGTATTGTTTCTAATCTAACTATTAATATGCATAGTACTCTAATTGTAAAAATGCGAATTTTGTGTATTTTCTTTGAGAAATAATGTAACATATGAAACACAAAAGCACCGCCCATGGGCTGAATTACAGATCTCCAAAAGACGTGAATTCATGTCTCCCGTTCAGAGCCTGATTACCAACGGAATAATCTTCCACCAGTAAAAATGAAGAGATATTTCGTTCTTATTAAAGACAGTAATTTTTTGTGACTAGAGCGTTTAAATTAAGGCAAACATCTCTACTAAAATTTACTGGTGGAAGTTTTCCCCGATTGTGTTTTCCTCAGTGTGTTAACACTGTTTTCGATTAATCAACAACAGTGTTAAGTCAAACTGAGCCGAAAACTATTAAAAAAATCCGTCAACTGTCAACTAACAAAACAGAATTGTATCCTTCAAATGATTGCCACCAACAACATAACTACATACGTAAACTGTACATAGAACTGTGTATGAACTTGTAATAACACACACAATTTGCAACTCCGCCATCCCTGGAACACATTTTTAATTATTTTTCTATGATGCACCCATCGTAGAGAGTTGAAACTCACACCAAATATACATCATACTTTGTAGTATTTTTGGTAAAAACATGAAGGTGGTCACTGAAAAATTTCGATATATTCTTAATTAAAAAGTTAAATTAAAAACAAGAATTTTTTTATAAATCTGGCTATTTTGCAGAAAATAATCTGAAAATAATATCCACTATTTGTATTTTAATATTACACATCCTTGATTTTTTTCGGGGAAATTCGATCACTACTTTCTTCACAATGCACCTTTTTCCAAAACGCACATAAAGAGTCATAACTGCCCATGGGTTTGAGATATATGCTTCAAACTTGGCAAAAACACATCTCTATTGAAGGGCTATCGATTCATGTAGGACTCGATCTCGTTGACTCAAGGGCATATTTTAATAGGAAACCTGGCTATACCCTTTAGTAGATAGCTTAAATGAAAATTACGAAAATCACATTTTTAAAATCGAGCCATTTTTATGCAATTATTTTTAAATGTTGCAGTTTTCTCAATAAAAATGCATGTTTTTATTCACAGCATTTTTACGTGTGCATTTTATCCTTTGAAGATTTGCCCCGTGATTTTGAAGCTGGTGGAGTGAAAAGTCTAAAAATTATGTCATTTAGAAACATTATTGAAAAATAGTTCAGTTGTATCAATTAAAATCCACGCTTTCTTTTGAAAATGACATTTTAACCAGTGAAAGCATTTACTTTTACGGCATTTGAGAATAATCTTAAACATAGTCTCTTCAAATTGTAAATATTTCTTTTAAATTTTAATGTGGAAATGACATCAACGAGGAATAATATATAATAATCCCCGTTAATGATGCAACGAATATTCGGTATTCGGCGTAGGCCGAATAATACTGTTCGAAATATGTTTGGGTTAGAAAATGAAACCTATTCTTTATTTTGAATTTTCTAAATTTAATACATTATAAATATATACAGGTGGTTATCAAAATAATGGAAACACTTGTGAATGAAAGGGACATTTAAGAATTCCCTTCGTAAGCATTAAAATATAATCTTAGCTACCAGATTTTTTTTAATATAAAAAGTACATGTATTAGGTAGTATGAGAGAGCTCTAGAAGAGTTGTCTACGTTTTGATCTTTTTTTGTCAGAAGCGTAAAATGTCAGACCTCACAGATTTTCAAAGAGGCCAAATTGTAGGAGCCCGACTAGCTGGAGCAACGGTGACCGAAACATCCCAGCTTATAGGCGTTTCTAGAGGTACGGTGTCTAAAGTCATGACAGCATACACACAGCGCGGAAAGACAAGCTCAGCAAAGCAAAATAGTGGACGGAAGGAGAAGCTGAGTGAAAGAGACCGACGGGTATTGAAGCGGATTGTAATGTCTAAAAAGAAAACAACTGCAGCCAAAGTGACCGCAGAGCTCAATCAGCATCTGGATTCTCCAGTGTCAACAATTACAGTTCGGAGATACCTTCATAAAGAGAACATTTACGGCAGAACAGCGATTCCCAAGCCACTTGTCACAGATGCTAATGCCAAACGTCGTGTAGAGTGGTGCCACAACCACAAAACCTGGTCGATTGATAAGTGGAAGACTGTTATATGGTCAGACGAATCATCTTTCACACTTTTCCCCACAACAGGACGGGTACATGTCTGGAGAACACCTGCACAAGCGTATGATCCTGATTGCCTCCGTCCAACTGTCAAGCATGGAGGTGGATCGGTCATGGTATGGGCAGCCGTGTCATGGTTTTCTGCTGGTCCAATCGTAAACCTGAAAGGAAGGATCACTGGGGAGAAGTATAGAGAAGTTTTAGCTGACCAGGTCCATCCCATGATGCAAATTTTGTTTCCTGCAGGAGATGGAATTTTCCAGGATGATAATGCCCCTATTCATGCAGCCCTATTCATGCAGCATCAATCATGATTTGATGAACATGAGGATGAGGTGGAACATCTACCTTGGCCCGCACAGTCCCCAGACCTCAACATAATCGAACCGTTGTGGTCTATTTTAGAGCTTTCAATCCGGAATCGATATCCTCCACCGGCATCTCTCACGGAACTTTCACAATATCTCCATGAAGAATGGTACAATATTCCTCTAAACACTATTCAGAATTTGTATGATTCGATTCCCAGGCGAATCCAAGCTGTATTACATGCAAAAGGCGGTCCTACGCCATATTAATAAAGAATTCCTTCAAAATCTAAGGTGTTTCCATTATTTTGATAACCACCTGTATATTAGTCTAAAATTCAAATTATTTAAACTTATTAATCTTAATAAGCCAAAAAATGTCATATCATAAGTAGGAGTAATAATAGAAATAAAGCCGCGGAAATTTAAATATGAAATAAACTAAAATATTTTATGAAAAAAGAAATTGGGTTTTATGAAAAATAAAACTGGCCAAGTGTTGTTTGTTTTAATCTATTTTTATTTTTTATGTTTTTAGCCTCTCTCTCTCTCTCTCTATCTCTCTATCTATCTCTCTCTCTATCTATCTATCTATCTATCTATCTATCTATCTAAAAATTCAACAATTCAAACAATCTGGTTATCTTGCAGCATACGGGCGAATTGCGATAGAAATGCCAATGCGGACTTGGAAAACCCATAGAGGAGGGATTTATAAGTAGAGTATTAGATGTCTGTATGAAAAACGCGAAAAGAAAGACCTCTCCTACCTTCTCTGCTTTGGGATCTGCTTCGAATTCATGGGGAGGGGGGTTGATGGATCGCCGCGCCTTTTCTCTACAGGGCCGTCTTAATTATGGGATTTTAGTAATTTCTCTAATTATCAAAAAATGAAAAATCTGAGCCTCAGGTGATTCGGACTAGCCTCATCTAAATTTTTAGACCTCTAAGTGCGGTAGATTTTCCTAGCCATCGCGGACAGACACACGGAAAAATATTTTTCTTTTATTAGTATGTACTCGTATATATAGTTTCTCTACTTTTCTATTCGTTTATAATCTTTTCAATACAATAGTTAGTGCTTTTTTTAATGTTTCTCTGCAATTGATATTGCACCTCTCAAGTTTTGATTTTCAGTATTTATCCATTCTTAATTCAAGTTATTTAACCTGTGGTATTGTGGTTAATCGAGCAATTTGAGTAAAATAAATTATGCTTAACGGCTTATTTTACTGAAACTGAAACAATTGCGATTTACTTATATTGTGGAATATTGCCCTTGATAACGTGTATCGCAATATAAGCTTCCAGTTTCTTCTTGCAATATTCTCACTTTCTGCTCGTGAATTTTTTCTCCACCTACTTTTATCTCCCCCCCCCCTTTTTTTTTTCAATTTGTGAATTTAACATTCTTGGATATACATTCTTATATTGTATTATAACTATTGGTTCATATATATTGTTGATTTCCCTGTGATTTAATAGTTATTATTAACAAAAAGTTATTTTATATTTAGATAGATAGAGGGATAGATAAACGAAGTGGTTGCAATCGTTCGATTTCTGAAAAAAAATCAATCTAATAAACAGCAGACAAGTAATTTTTAAGTGGAAAGAAACCAGAAAACTTAACCCGAAGCCGACCCTCAACGAAACAAATTAGAAGCTAACCGCGGATCATAAAATCGGCTTACCTTATTCGATGCAAGACTCTAATCCACAATAATTTAAAATCCTATTTTTGCCAATATGGTTGATTTTGACGCGCAGTAGGTATAATAATAATATAATTTTAAATTTAACCCTGTAAATAATAATAATATACGCGATACGACGATTATTTTAAAACGTAAAGTAGTAGTATGTACAGTCGTTAAAAAAGAAAAAAATACCCCTTATTTTGCCTCAAATCATCGCATAAAAATGTGACTTTTACCAATCGATTAGTAATAACGTCCTACCAATTAATACTATACTTAAATTTTGCTCAGGGGGTCGTTTACATGTAGAAATTGTACTAAACATGAAAATTTTCAAGACTAACACCTAATTTTGATAGTATGTTTGGATCCTTCATTAAATTTTACCTTAGGATACCAAACGAGAAGTCATTCGATCAAGTAGTTAAGGAATTGTTTTTGTGAAGGTTTAAATTTTGGAACTTCTAATGTTAATACAAACAATAACAAACAAAACAATTAATTAATTTCTGATGTTAAATTTGCATAACATTATGCGGGTAACTTTTTAAACGTAACTCAAAAACTACATGGCGAGATGAGCTGTAATTTTATATTCTCATATTTGAAGCTTCTAGAAATAGATTTCTGTTAAAAAAAATCGTAGGTTACAATTACTATTTAGAGACAAAGTTTTATATCCTAATGAAATTGAAACGGAACCACCAGCAAAACGAGACTTAAAACATTTGGTTCAAAGTTATGCATGGACAAACAAACGAATTGTTATAACCTCCTTCGCTGGAAGTCTGTTAAAAATCCATATCGCCACAACGAATATAGTTTTCCTCCGGGAAAGATCATGCAACACTTGTATAGATGCATCCAATGCAATTCGAAAATCGTAAAAGAGAAATGAAGAAGCACATGTCAGATATAACCTAAATAAGGCTGTTTTGACCCCCCCCCCTTTATTTTCCCTCCAATACGTACAGTCTTAATTAGGTTGGAATGCTCTCGTTAAAAAGTGTACCTCATAGGAACTGCTTGAATTAAAGATGACTAAGCAAAACCCCTGGGGTTGCATCTGAATAAATTGAAAGAAAAAGGTAATATCAGTTAAACAAATCATAAGTAAATTATTTTCCTGAAAACAAAATAATACATATAGAGAAATAGATTTATATATAGAGAAAAACTGTTCATTAATTCAATATAGAAAGAGAGAATATGTTAAACATAAAGACTAATATCTCATATAAGTGTCTCGACTTCGCGTTTCGATTCAATGAATTAAAATACGTGCATTGTGTATAAATGCGCCCTCGCGCGCGCGCGCGCGCACACACACACACACACACGCATATATATATATATATATATAACCTTTTATTCCACCAGTTTTTGAAACTTACACTGTTCCACGGACTGGTAAATTTTACCCATTTTTTAAAAGTAATTTTGAGTTTCAAACTGTAAAGTAAAATATTTAAATTTCAACAGTTCAAAAAATAATTACTGTCTATTCTGGCGTATAACACGCTTTGGCATATAACGCACACTTAAAATTTTATAATTTTTTTTTTTTTAATTTTATGTACATTCGCCGCATTACGGGTTTTAATAGAAACAATCATGAGATACGTACTTTAAAATAACAGTATAGAGCCACTATACTCAACTTGCGGCCTTCAGATTTTTTATGCGCGACTTGAGACACACAATCATTAATCCATATTTATACAAATTTGAAATGTACATAAAAGGTATTATAGCTTCGCTGTTGTTTTATACTTATATTTTTATGAAAATACCGTTATTTTCAATAAATTTAAAATACGCTAAATCATCGTAAATCCCATTTTCTTAGAAAGAAGTTTTTATGTGGTACCATTTGCGTTACAGTTTTAATCTTCAGCGTTAATCAAACATTGGGTATTTACAATTATATAAATTTTCGCTATATACCTTTATATTTTAAAAAGATAAAAACGTTTTGCATTGATTAAAATTCTGATTTATTATAGAAAATCTCTTTTATTATCTTTAGAACTTCGTCATTCTGCATTATTGCATTTTATACAATTTCCCTGCAAATAATTTTTGTCGGCAAAATAGCTAATTTAGAAGGAGAGAAACCCGTTTGTTTAATTAGTATTAATCTCTCGTATGTACTTTAAAATAAAATAGAATAAAGAAATCCACCTACCACGGAAGTTACTTGTTTCGTTTGCATGAGACTGAAGTTTATATGCCTATTGTATTTTTCCTTCATTTAATACTTATGGTGAATTAGTTGTGGCTCTCCAAAATCTACACTGCTTACAAAATGTACACAGATTAAATATTTGTTCGTAATCTGTGTGTGTGTAAAATTACAATCAAACTTTAATATACAGATTACTGATAATGTGTGTGTGCGCGCGCACGCGCAATCCTCCCCATCAGTTTGAAGTACGTATATAGTTTTCAATTTGGTTTAAAATATTTTTTCTTACTGCTTAATGAATAAGAAAAAACAGAAGTAATCAGACCTTTGTTAATATACTGCAGAATAAATAAAAGAACGTGCACTTCGCCGCAATCTTGTAGAACTACTACGTTTTCCTTCAATCTAAAATGTGCATTGTTTATTCTTCTATTTTTTTTTCTTGGAGATTTCTTTCTTTTTTATCACGTGAAAATATTTTTATTTTCGATATATAATAATTGCTGGTATATGGGATTAGAAAAAAAAAAAGATATCCAAGCATTGATGATCCAGTTAGCAACTTATTATTTTTCATTACTGTAAAATATTTCTTATTGAAGTTTTATTATTATTATTATTATTATTATTATTATTATTAATAGTAACAGTAATGATTATACGCTATTATGACATAATGATTTTACAGATTATACGCTTTAAAAAAAAATAAAAAGAATTTCACTTTATGCAAATTTGTTAATTTCCCAAATTTTATTTTTCTAAACCATTAAAATCAACAAAATGTGCATTGTTTATTCTTCTACTTTTTTTTCTTGGAGATTTTTTATCTTTTTTATCACGTGAAATATTTTTATTTTCGATATATAATAATTGCTGGTATATGGGATTAGAAAAAAAATATATAGATATCCAAGCATTGATGACCCAGTTAGCAACTTATTATTTTTCATTACTGTAAAATATTTCTTATTGAATTTTTTTTTATTATTATTATTAATAGTAACAGTAATTATTATACGCTATTATGATATAATGATTTTACGGATTATACGCTTTTTAAAAAATAAAAAGAATTTCACTTTATACAAATTCGTTAATTTCCCAAATTTTATTTTTCTAAACCATTAAAATCAACCAAAAAACATCTCAATATATGTGAAATTAATTTCAAAATATAGAGGATCGTATTAAACAAGCATATTTATTTTAATTGAGTTATAATCTTGATAAAGTGATTTCCCCGATTGTTTCGTGTTTTATTCATTGTCTGCGCCCCCCTTCTTTTAAATACAGCAACTACATTCGTCATTTTAAATTACCCGAGCAGGTTATTTTTAAAACTTCACAGGATATTTGCCAGCAAGCGGCACAGGGGTTGAAAGCTCTTCACACACTCTCATCTTCCTTCCACCGAACCCCTCTCGCGCGTTCCAATTTTCGCGAACACTTTCCGACCTGCGTTCGAACGAAAAAGTTATTAAGCAGTCATTCGAAAATGAGTTTTTAAAAACTAATCATCGTCCTTAGTATGGTGATGTGGAGGCAAGAGAGGATGCCTCCAGACCGCACAAAGGCTCATCTCTCCGCATCATTTGAAAGCGCGTTTTATCGGAGCGCTGACCGTAGTCGAAAAGGCAAACGCCAAGTTTGTTGTGGCGCCACTCGTAAGCTCTACATGCTCTTCACTTTGTTTTAAAGTGGATAGAACGCCGCACCAGTTCTTCGAGTTTTTCAGCGCATTCATTCTTAGACATGAAGCGGGGTTTGTGTAATTTTGAGCTTCTCAGAAAATTTTATATAAGTAGCTAGTAACTTAAGAAGAAGAAGAAAATTCGTTGTTGCGTCTTGCGATTATTTTTTTCTATGATGTCTGCCCTTTATATCTAGATACAAAAGTGAATAAATCATAGGAATATGGAAAACAATGCCGCTTCAGTGATCAATCATAAAACTGGAAGTGGATCTGGGAATGTGCGTGATAAACATGATGGGGAAGATTCTGAAGATGATGAGGATGAAGATCGAGATGAACCTGTCACAGTAACAACATCTGTGGCTGATTCGTGCTCTGCTTCCCACGAATTTGAATGGTTAAGTCCTGAATTTCAAAATTCAACCTATACACAATCGGATAAACACAATGAAAGGACGGTTTCCGCAGATATTTCATCAGAAAGACATCAGTTGCCACCTCTTGATGAAACTGGAGTTTCATCTTGCCAAGTATCCCCTGCTCGCTCTGCTCATCATCGTCATCATAAACCTCCTCATGTATGGCCTAGAAAATCTTCAGAAATTTCTGAACAGACTAGAATGTCCCCTAGTCCATGTCATGAATTACATGCTTGCCACCGTCATTTATCACCAATGCGTTCTTCTTGGTGCTGTCCTTCAGCTTCTCCTCATTCTGTTTGTCTGCATCACCATGGAGGAAGTATGATTTCTGGCCTCGAATTAGTATCGTACAATCGTGAATGCTATGGTACAGATATGTCAGTATGGCCTTGTCAAAATTGTTCTTGTCTTCCACCTACTGGATTAGCTACTCAACCCCGTTATCAGGAATCTCATAGTTGGTGTCAAACACCCTCACCTCATCATGAGATTCTTCGAAGGGAATCTTCCTCCCCTTGTGCAGTGCACAAGTCTTGTCAAGGCCCTGGAGGATCTCGAAGATCTCGGTCTTCTCGCAAGAGAGATTGCATATCACCTTTGTCACCCAGGTACTCTCCTGTACCTGGAGATCAGACATCTTTAAGGCATTCTGGACATGATCAATGGCAGGTTTGTTATGTATTTTATTCAAATTAGAAATTTTTAAAGTCTTTATATAATATGTTAGTTCTTTTCATTATTTATTAACATATTGCCTGTATGATATATCAATTTATCTTCCATTGCTGATTGATAATCTTAATCAGTCCTGTGTTTAGCGTGCTAACTACAAACATAAGGAACTCGAAATCGAAGTTTGACTGTTTGAACATTCATATCCAAATCGGGATGTCGGTGTAAAGATTTTTCTTTCTTCCCTCGTTTTTTTACTCAAAGATGAAAGTTCAAAAGTCCTCTCTAAAGGCACTCCTCCTATAGCAGTATGGTCAAAGTTAAACGATGTCTAATAAAATAGCCCTTCCTCTGCTAGTAATTTTCATGTTTTCTCCCTTTAATGGATTTTTTTTAATACTTATTTTATTTATTGCTGAATTTGTTTACTATATTGACTTAACAGTAGGAAACTTGCAATTTTGAATAAATACTATATCTGTAAGTAGGAGAAAATACCTGATTTGTCAAAAAAAAAAAAAAAAATTGTGCTTTTTTACTTTTGTATGCAAACAAATAATAATTAGTAAAGAGCATGAATCTTATTGAAAAACGTAGTGAAGTACATAATAAAACTTAAATTCAAAACTGAGAAATATCACAATCACAGAGTTTTCCATTATTGTTAATGCTAAAAATATAACTGTTCAAATAATTTATCTATTTACGTGTATACAGGGTGTCCCTTCTTATCGTTAACCAATAGCTAATTCCTAAACCATTAGTTTTAGAAATATAGCTCCAATTGCAAAAGTATTTCAAATGTTGTTCATCTTATAAAATCATTTTATGTCAAAATAATTATTTTTAAAAAAGTTATGAAATTAAAATTTGTATACAGTCCCTGGGTCCTGTCTTTATAAAAACTTTCCCCATGCTCTAACAAGTGAAAGATAAATATTCGACCAAAACTTACTGAGTTATAATACTTTAAATTTTATTAATTGAATGATGAATTTTATGAATTTTCAGCGTTTTTTGGTATTAAAAACAGCAAAACGCGTTTTTAATGCTGGAAAACGCTGGAAAGTGTAATTTTTACTGTCAAGTATGAGAAAAATTTTCTAAATATGACTGACAGGATCCAGGAAACGTATAAAAGTTTTAATTTCGTAACTCACAAATAAACTATTTTGTCGTAATTTGATTTTCATATTTGAAACATTTTTGCAATCGGAACTATACATCTAAAACTGTCTAGGAATTAGCTGTTAATCAATGATAAGAAATACCCTGTATATGTATATGTTATAAATTACAAATTCTGCAAAAATGATAATGTTTACTATTGTGAAATTGCATGTAAACTATTGCATGTTTGTTACCAATAAGTTTTTAAAAGCTGCATCTGAAAAGAAAACAAGAAACATATCCTTAATTTGAAAATTATATTATGCATTTCTATTTCTCATGTTTTCACTAATTACTCTTTCTCAGCTCTTTTATTTATTTATTTAGAAAAAAGGAATGTGTTATACACATCATAAATAATATATTGAATAACTAATTCACGGGGATTAGAATCGTCCGCGTTTCGGTGGATTTCTACTTTTTTCAAAATTTCTTCCGTATGGGTGCGGAAGAGTGCTCCGCCTGCACCCCCCCCCCCCCCCCCTCCCTGCATGCGCTTGTGTTAATGTATAAAAACGACACTTTGTTTGCATCAGAAAGATTCCTGTTGTTGAGCGAGATTTTTTTTTTTTTTCTTTTTTAATGTCGTTGTTTTTATTAGTCAAAATTTTCGTTTCGTTATTTGTTTTTTCTTTTGCATTTTTGGCATCCCTCTTAAGTGTGTAGATTGTTCGCGATATTCCAATTCCTTACAAACTTTTTAGCTCGTTAAACGTAACGCTGTAGTAAAACTTTAAATTTGTTTTTCTCGTTATCGTGTTCTTCAAACTAAGTGACCATTTATCTCGAACTATTCGACCTTATTTCCTCCATTTTTTATTAGGTTTCCGTACTTAAAAAGTAAAAACGGAACCATTATACTTGTGTATCTGTCACAGCCATTTTTCTCCAAAACTGTGAAACGTGGAAAGTTCAAACTTGGCAGTGTTATAAAGGCTATTAGCCCCCACATTTTAGATTATTGGCATTCACAAATATCTTTAGGAAAAATTTAGGGGGACTAATTAAGTGTGAAAAAAATATGCATATCGTGCGGGGTATCGTTTGTAAGATCTCGTAACACCGAACTAAAAAAAAAAATATTTTTGCTTTAATTTTAGGTATTTATATTTTCAGAGAGATCGTCGAAAATGTACAGCAAAAATATGCCCCCCCCCCCCCCACCTATTTCCGAATATAGTGAAACTAAAATTATGAAAAAATTAGGGGTAGTAGGAGTTTATTTAAACCTTGCAGGAAAATTATAGAGACTATCCTAAGTCACATAGATTTTGAGAAAATTACATTTTTCCGTTACATACAAACTTTACTTTGCGGGCGCTCGAGGTACCTAACAATCCTTGGATGATTCCGCGTCGATGATAATGATATTTTAAAAAAATATATCGACATATTATTTTAACAGGCATGAGATTCTTCCGCGATTTTCCGCTTTTTTGTCATTTTCCGATTTTTTGTCGTTTCCCTTTTTTTAATATTTTCTGCTTTTTTGTTATTTTGCAATATGTTTTTTTGCGTGTGCATGACTTTCGTTTTTTATTCGTTTAAATCAAAATAGAATCGTAAAATCAGACTCCATAAGTCTCCCAATTTTCCGATCTTTCACAAATTTCTCTTTTCTGCTGTATCTGAAAATTCTGTCATTTTCCAGGGAGGCCACTTTTCCGCGAAACTGTTATATATATAAATTAATATCTATATAAATAATATATATATATATATATATATAAATAATATATATATATATATATATATATATATATATATATAAATAATGTATATATTATATATATATATATATATATTATTTTTAAAAAATCGCGCTGATGTGCACCGCGAATGAAGTAAAGGGCGGCGGCACAGAAAAATTCGTGTCGAGAAGACAGTTTTGGGTCTCGCCCCAACCGAATGGTTTGAAATTTAATATATATAATCGTTGCAGAATTTTGTCGAGTCATTTCAAATTTATGAAAATCTAATCAAAACTTAAAAAGATAAGTTTTTTTCATTCTATTAAATCCTATCATATGTAATTCAATGATATTCCATGATAGGTAATGATTCTAGGTTGCCATGGTGATTAGATATATTTAAGATGGAGTCCTATTATTTCCATATTGCTTAATTTAAAAACCTAATTTGTATACTAAAATTATTTTATTATAGCAATCATATAATCTACCGGCAGTTTTTTGATAGATGTTTCCGGATAAATAAATATTAAATGGAAAAAGAGTCTAAATATAGATTTCAAGTTCTTAAATTTTCAAAGCTAGGCTTAAGTTTCCCATTGGAATTTTCAGTGAATGTCAACAAAAAATAAAGTGTTGCCAACTTAGAATGTACGTATTTTATTACGGAAATTAATCATATCATAATAACAGACGATATAATTTATTTTTTCAGTGAAATAATAATGATTTTTTTTACATTGTCTTTGTATTGGATATTTGCACATAGTATAATTTTAATGTAATAGAATTGTAATTAATTGTTTGTAAAAGTGTATTGAAACTTAATTTCATAAAATAAAATTAATATCTATACTATGAAAATCTGCGCATAAAATAAATTTTGTATTCATACATTTCTGCATAAGAGTGCAACAGCTATTGCACTAAGATCTGAATATTTATAAAACTAGTTATAGTATGAACGCACCTCATTTGTCACATTTGACGTACAATTTCCAACTTGTTTTATCTTTCTGCAATCGCATGCCTGTATCTACAGGGTGTTTAAAAAATGACCGGTATATTTGAAAAATTAATAAAAACTAAACGGGCAGCGATAGAAATACACCGTTTGTTGCAATATGCTTGGGACAACAGTAAATTTTCAGGCAGACAAACTTTCGAAATTGGTTACAATTTTCAACAACAGATGGCGCTGCAGTCTGGAAAAATCTAAACCACGATATTTTCCACATGTTGTGGGTTTTGGGGTTCTTTCTAAAACACAACTTACTTAAACTTAAAAAGCTCATTTATTACTCAATCTTCACTTGACAATTAAATATTAAAAAAAAAATAAGTATACCCTGATTAGCTCCACTGAAATCTGTTGCCATGGAAAAGGTAGCAAATTATATTAAACTAATCAAAATATCAAAACTTAAGAATCCGAATAGGTTAATACAACAATGATAATTTTGAACTCATCATTTTAAGACAATATTAAATGTAGTAAGGGGCAACAGATTTCTAAATCAAGTAGCATACTGAATTGCATAAAGAACACCCAACTCCACTCCAACCCGATCAAGCTCAAATCTCCATACACATTAAATTAACAAAAGTGTAATCATCATATAATTTGGAAAAATGCAGACAACCTAAAATTCCTCCAATATGAGGACCAAAAGGAGAAAGAGTTAAATCCGTTAATAGAATAGGGATATGATGATGTACTAAGATTTTAGAACAACAATGGAGATTCTGAACAAGATCAGATCGGTTAGCCAAGAATCGTATAGTGGTAAAAAATAACTGAAAACCCCTTTTTTTTTTTTGTTAAAAAACAACCATTTTGTTGTTTGTTTTGAATAATACTTCAAAGAAAGGATAATTAAAATTTAGATTAATCAATTAAGAAATTAGACTTAATTTTATTTTAGCATCAATTATCAGTATATCCATTACTGAGATAGGAACAATAATTACATCTAATAACCTAACGTAAGCCTCAATTAATTTTCAAATAAATTATTACTATGAATTTAAAATTTAAGAAATTTAAAAGTATTAATTTAGCAAAATTATAGCTTTCATATTTTTAATCACACTCACTGAGAGGTTAATTCCTTCTTATAGGTATGTTGTAATTATAAAAATATTAATTATTTAAAAATTATATATAAAGAAAAACATACCATATTTGAGAATAAACAAAAACTTTCTTTATTTGAATAATTAAAAATTATAAAAGTAAGGTAGTTCTCAAACAAAATATAATAATAACACAATAACAAAGTTGATCAAAAAAAAAAAAAAATACTGAAATTACTTATTATAACACTTTACATTAAGCAGCAAAGCCCCTAAAATTACCACAATACCATGATTTAAAGATGGATCAACTTTTCAAAATTTAGTTATTGATTAAATTTCAGTTAAATATCATAAATCTTAAACTATTAACAAACCAACAATTCAAATGTCGTTCAATCATAAACAAAAAGGTTACGTGTTAATCATCTTAAAATACCAATAATTATATTTTTTTGTTTCTCCAGGTATTTATAAATATTACAACAGTAGACAACATGTAATAAAGAAGAAATATGGGTTACTTACAATATACTTTGATATTTACTACCGTCAATGTGGGCACACTTCTTTGCATATATGTTAGTCTGCCATAATCTCTTTTTTTTTTTTTTTTCAACCTATTCTTTTCAGCTGCCTCTACGAGTCAACACCGTTACTCCATACATCACTTGGAGATTTTGATTTATTCCCGATTCAAAACGTCGTCACATCACCGATACCTTGTAAAGCGGGCATGTCTACTCAGCTAGTCACGCCAGCCTTCTTAGTCTAGGATTAATAATGCCCCATCTCCAGAAATGATGCTCGTCTAATCATTAATTCATTTTTCGTCAAGGCATCAATAACAACCGCCGCTTAAGAAGTCAACACAAGACAACACTTCTTCTAGGAACGCCGCTACTACATGATGGGTCAAACATATTTTCTTTTCATTCGCCCTCTATCAGATACAGATCCTTACTTCGAAAATTCCCTTATAGCCTCTTTTCATCATAACATCATGATTTAGGATGGTTAATGTAGGGCCATCAATGCCCCACTCTCAAAAAAAAATCTTCCAGAAACCTGTCCGCCTTCAACAACTTCGCGATCCAGCCCATAGGCCAGTCTTCGAGCCCCGTAATAAGTCGAATCCTTACGAGCCAAACGACAGGTATATCGGCCAAGCAACAAGTGTCGTAAACATTCATTCTCCCGCGCTGCTTGAAAAACGGGACCGATCCACTCTGCCAGGGGTACGGGAATGGAAACAAAAGGGAAAATGGACTCTCCTTGAAGGCACCAGCCTGTCGTTCCACCCTGCCAGCCGCTTCATGGGGGAAGGCAGCCATGTTTCACCCCCATGGCGTGTGCTGAAGGGGGTCCTGTGAGCCTCTGTTGACCTGGGCGCCAGCTATCCGCCTGATAGCAGAGCCCATTGAAGCCTGTCGTAAGCTTACAAAGCCTAATTGCGTATATAGTACACTCATAAGATAACGTAATTCCTATACAGGGCGGACGGTCTTTCTTTTAACCAAAACTAGACTAGGTGACTACAACACATGATTCAAGGGTATGGGAGAAAACGTACACGACTGCCCAATACACTATGTGTGGTCTTTTACTGAGAAACCTCCCTCCCTGCTATTTATCTTTCGTATTTGAAAACAGGAAGCAAAGCTAGACTATAAACGTTGAATTTACTTTGCAAAAAGAAAAAGAAAGAAGAAAAAATAAAAACTGATTTTATTATTATTATTACAATTACTTTTATTTATTTAAATTTTTATTAGAAACAGAAGAAAAAAGAGTGCTTTTAAATAAATGTAGAGAAAGTGATTTAAATAATTAATGTAGATTAAAAAAAAAATTGGTTGAAACCAACCGTAACAAGATTGCTCCCCCCGGCTAATTAAAAAAAAATTTTTTGAGAAAACAAATTATTTTTTTGAAAGGTAACTGGGTACCACATGGCATGCTGGGACCTCAACACTGAAAAAACTGACCCACAAACACAGATCATACATCGATCCGGGACGGGATCCAGAGAGTTCACCGCTGAAATACCACCCTGACAATATATTCCGGATATATACAACCAGAGCTCGCACATCCGTAGAAACCATTACCTAAAATATTACCTGAAACATGACCATAAAGGAGTACTACCAGAGGAGGGACCACAAGGCTGATTTTACCACTAAAATGACCAAGATATTTTCTGCACCTGTAAAAGAACACATGTTCCACCTGACTGTGAAACCTCACTTCCCTACTACTGTCATTCCTACGCATAACTGCATCCTTCCTGAGACTTCTGGCAACAGAACTGTAAACAATACATAAATTGCATTTTGAGAAAAAAAAAAAATTAGCCGAAAAAGAAGAGAAGTGCCCACTGATTAATTGTCATTATACTGCTTATATACATAACTTCAATAATTGGCATCACAGTATATTACAACACTATCTATTAATGTAAATAAGTACTAGTAATATCATAGTTACAACACTGTAAATGTCAATGAAATTTGTAAAACACATATTAATTCTATTATACAAAAATACACAAGAGCAACTGGTGACACACAAAAAAAAATATATACATATACATCTGTAAGACACAAATTATGGTATCACAGACCATGTTAGAGAATTACGCACACAATTGTAACAATTTTATATGAGAACACATGTTTGTTTTCGAACACAGTCTAATGATTCGGGATATTATGTAGATTTTACAAATGCACGTACAAGTAATGTGCATGGGAAAGAGTATCTCTGCCTCTGTGCTACTTATAGCACAAGCAGTTTCGGGCCCCTTGGGCACTACAGGGAAAACATTCCACCAAAACTTAAAAAGAAGGGTGGTGACGTATGTCACCAGGAAGGAAAACACACATTCCACAAAAATAGGAAGTAGAATAAAGAAAATAGTTAATTTTAGCACTTTTAGCCACACACAACAACATATAGGCATGTACATGAGACAGTATGTACAAGAAAAAGAAAAAGGGTCCACACTCCTTAAAGTTAAAAGTTCAAATAAACCCACAAATTGCATAGTAAATAATAAATCCATCTGATTAAAGTGCATTAATTAAAGTAAACCCACACTTAAAAGATTATATACAAAACACAGATGCATTTAAAAAAGGAAAACGCAGAACAATTTTGGCAAAAGGGTAACCAAACATACCCTCCTAAAAAAAATTTAAAGTAACAAAAATTACATTCGTTTTTTTTTTTTTTTTTTTTTTTTTTTTTTTTTTTTTTTGCAAAAATACACCCAAAATCTACGAAAACTGGGTGTGGACGGGTATATACGTATATACCACATAATCTACCATAAAACAGACAAAAACCTTAAGTATAGGCATAAAAAGGGTTAAAAATGCCTACATGAAAGTATCAAAACACAACCAAAACAAACCTTTAATACGCTAGAAAAACTAAGTTCCGTTTTAAAATGCCCAAGAAAATAATTAAATATACATACACATTAACTAAACTATAAATAAATACAAATAAACAAGGTAAAATTGAATAAAAATGCTTGAATAACGAAAAAAGGTAGTTAGTATTTATAACTCGGACGGTCTCTTCTATCCCGTAGCGAATAGTCGGTTCTAGAAATCGATATTGAACGACTACTTCTATTCGATTTAGCAGCTGGACGAATCGATGAACGAGACCTGCGCGAATCGCTGTGCTCAGCAGTTGAACTGCTTTCTGTCGTGGCTGAATTTTTACCTACGCGCATTTCACTGCCTTCTGCCGTTGCTAAATTTTTATTTACGCACATCTCGTTATTCTCTGCTGCTGCAATCTCCGGAGAAATGGGAGGTGGGGGAGAGGGATTTATGATTTCAGTCGCGTCGCTGTCTGTTTCCTCCACCTCCGGCGCTACCGGAGTTTCGTTATTGTTGACGTTCACTACTGCTGGTGCGCGGTTACTATCATATGGTGCCCAGGGAATGAATCGGTTACGCTTACACCTGCGTACAGGAGGAGAATCGCGCGGTTGGTGTGGTGAATCGATGGTCACGTTTTCAGTCGATCCCAGGCCAATTGTTTGTTTTGGTTTACTGGACCAGATGGGGAGTCTGTCTTTGAAAGAAGACAACCTGTCAACATGGACAACCTGACAATTTTTGGGATTAGCAACTAGCGCT
The DNA here is from genome assembly GCA_963931845.1 of Maratus michaelseni. Classification (NCBI taxonomy): domain Eukaryota; kingdom Metazoa; phylum Arthropoda; class Arachnida; order Araneae; family Salticidae; genus Maratus; species Maratus michaelseni. The sequence continues at coordinate 206,567,106 of OZ007586.1, read as the reverse complement.
ATTTTAAAATTAACCTCATTTAGCTTCTCAATTATAGTAAAAGGACCATTATTTTGCTTGCTTAATTTTTTTGTATTACCAGGGGCGACTGTGGGTGTAAATAACCACACAAGATCTCCTATTTTAAAATTTTTATCAACAGCTGTCTTTTCACGGTATTTTTCCTGCTGCTCAGAAACTTTAATTAAATTACTATGTACTTCAGTGTATACTTTTTGAAGAGCTGGGATTAAGAGTTCACAAAAAGAGGGTGCATCATTATAATTAAAAGAAGGTGGTTGAGAAAAGAGATTATATGGTAGATTCATATTTCTGCCATACATAACTGCAGCTGGGCTAAGTTTAGTTGATGAGTGGACAGCTGAACGCATAGCTAGTAGCGCAAATTTTAGTTTAGTGTCCCAGTCAGATTGATTTTGGTTGACTATGTGACAAAGTGCATTTTTAAGAGTACGATTCTGTCTCTCCACTTGCGAGTTGCCAGCCGGGTGATAAGATGAGGTCTTAATATGTTTAATACCAAACATTTTATATACGTGCTCTATCGCATCTGAAATTAGATTCTTCGCATTGTCCGTCGTAATAAAACAGGGTGCTCCGTAGCGTGAGATGAAGTCAGCTAAAGTGTCCGCAATGACATCTGAAGTGGTTGAACTAACCGCATATGCTTCTGGCCACTTAGTAAATGAATCTATATATGCGACAATATACTTATTTCCCGAAAAAGTTTGTGGTAAGGGTCCAATGAGATCCAAATGAACCTTGTTCATGGGAAACTGGGGGGTCGGCATACGTTGCAGAGGGGCGAGCTGGTTCGCTCTATAAGCTCTCTTCTGCTGGCAACTAATACATGACTCCACTAGATGCTTGACATCTGACGACATTCCTGGCCAATAGAAGTGCTCACGAATGCGATCAATGGTCTTTTGAAAGGCTTGATGACAAGCCGCTAGGGACTCATGTGTTAGTGCAAAAACTTGAGTAACCAATTCTTTTGGCACGACTAACTTTACAGGTTTATTCAAAATAGCTGACTCCCTCGTATCCTCACAAACTAAAATGTCATCTCTAAAAAAAAATTTCATGTATTTAGGAGCAATTTTTACACCTTGGTCTAGTTTTCTTGCAATCTCGCAGCATTTCTTGTCTGATTTTTGTAATTCACCAATTTTTTCAAGTAGATTGGAATGAGGCATAAAAGTAACTTCCTTTTCGACTTGTATACAAAAATTACAATTAACAGTATCATTGGAGTTATCATTGTTGACATACCTCGAAAGGAAGTCTGCGACACTGTTACACTTACCTTTAACAAACTTGATTGTAAAATTAAAGTCTGAGAGAGTGCAGATCCATTTAGCCATGCGAGATGTAGGGTCGTGAATTTTTAACATAAATGTTAGAGGTGCATGGTCTGTATAGATGAAAAAATGGGTATTAGCAATGTAACATTTAAAGTGGGCAGTAGCCCAAACTAAAGCTAGTAATTCCCTTTCAGTGGTGGAGTAGCGGGTCTCAGCATCTTTCAATTTTCTGCTGGCAAAGGCAACAGGATGGAGCATGTTATTTTCATCTAATTGTGATAACACTGCCCCTAATGCTTCGCCACTGGCATCACTATATAAGTGGAATTCTTTCTCAAAATCAGGGAGTGCAAGACATGGTTTTGAAATAAGAGCCATTTTAAGGTCTTCAAATTCTTTCTGTGCATCTTCATTCCACGAAAATTTTCCTGTCTCTTTCGTTAAGTTGATTAGATTTTTAGCTCTCTTAGTAAAATCTGGTATAAATCTCCTATAAAAGGATAGAGTTCCAATGAATGACCTAACAGCCTTTCGGGTAGTTGGAGGTTTAAAATTTTCTATTACGGCAATATTTTTATTGATAGGTGATACTTGGCCACTACAAATCTCAAAACCTAGATATTGTATTTTATTCGAAAGGAAAGTGCATTTACTGGGCTTAAGTTTAAGTTTATGCAGTCTTAACCTTTCAAAGACCATGTTAAGCTTCTCAAAATGAGAATTAACATCACAGGAGGCAATTACAATGTCGTCGATATAAACAAGAATTCCAAGATTGCCTAAATCACCGAAAATAGCATTCATAAGTCTTTGGAAACTGTTACCTGAATTTGAGAGCCCAAAACAGTTACGGGTCCACTCAAAAAGTCCCTTGTGGGTGATTATTGCAGTTTTATGCCTATCCTCTGGGCGAATAACCTGTTGAAAAAAACCACTAGTTAAATCTAGCGTTGAAAAAAATTTAGCCCCGCTTAAAGCATCAACCGAGTCGGTGATGTTAGGTATTGGATAAGCATCTTTAACAAGATTTTTATTTAGTCTTCTGTAGTCAACAGCAAGTCGATAGGAACCGTCTGATTTCCGAACCAGAATAACCGGAGAAGCAAATTCAGACATGGAAGGGGAAATTATGTCCGCCTGTAACAAAGTATTAAGTTGGTCTTCCATTTCTTGACGTAATTTGTAGGGGACTCTATAAGCTTTGCTTTTAACTGGTTTATTTGAAGTTAAGTTAATTTCATGCGGGATTGTATCACAGCCGGGTAAATCTAAGACCGATGCTGCAAATACATCTTTGTTTTTGTCTAGAAAATTTTGCATTTTAAGTTTTAATGGGGGTTCTAAATGATCTAAATTAATTTCTGAGCTCCAAGTGAGATCAGCGTGATCAAAGTCACCAATTGGAGGGGCCAAATTTACATTGCAAGTAAGGTTATTTTTAGTTACGGGTATATTTGATTTGTCTACACATTTTTGAATTTTGGCAACAAAGGTTCCTTTATTTAAATGAATACTATTGTCTGAAAAATTTGCAAATGAGATATATAGGCCATGTTCTTTAGTGCAAATGGCTCTGGAGGTAAGGAGACCTTGATTTAAATTTTTCGCCAAAGGTTCTAACATAACAATATCATTTTCCTTAATAAAATTTTCCTTATAACTTTTAACCTGGGCTAACATTTTTGACTGCGGGGGAATTGAAATTTTGCTACATAACACAGCGAAACTTATATTTTTATTTTTATTGGTTTTATCACTACTGCTATCTTCATTGCTCTCCTCCTCGACTTCAGGTACCTTATCCTCTATACTTACCAAATCTTCACTTTCATCAATATTACAAATTTCAGTAGTCTCTTCAGCTAAATTACCCTGAGTTACCTGACTCGCTGCTGAAAGAATGTCGTCGACACTTTGAATACTTGAAAAATTTTCAGTGTTATTACCCTCAGAGCTACCGCCTGATGTTGTTTGCATGCAAAAGTTCTGCGCAACACTTTCAACTTCCTTATCTGACTCAGTTTGAATGACTATCTCAACATCTTTTCCCATATTACTCAACTGCGGGTCCTGAACTACCATATTTTCACTACTATGATTCCCATTTTCAATATTAACTGAGTCATGAACTTTCTCACATGCACAATTTTCAGGAGGGCTATTGGCATTACTACTTTTTGAATTCTCCCCTACTTTGTTGACACATTTTATATTTACAGAATTATTTTTAACACAATCATTATTTATACAATTATTATTAGAATTTACACTATATACAGAGTTAGAAATATTTACAGAATTAGTAGCAAGACAAGTATTACACCCTGAAGTATTACTTGGGGTTTCTACGCTTTGTTTACATTGGCCTGCAACTGGCACTTTAAGAGCGACAGCATTTGTATCACAATTTATACTTGCCCGGTACTCTTTCAGAAATGGCATTCCCAAAATCATATTAAATTCCTCTGCTAATTTACCTTCCACTACATAGAATTCAGCTTGACATTGAACATTATCAAAAACAAATTTTAAAAATACTTTCTTATTTAGGTGAACTTTCTCACCGGTGACAGTCATAATGGGGATATTGCAATTCTCCGTTTCAAAATTCTCTAAATAGTTACAATCCGTACCACTCAGGAGATTAATTGCAGAACCAGTGTCACATAATGCATTCAGGCAAACTTTATTTATGTAAATTCTTGCAGTTGGTAATGTATACGATTGGGGCTGAAACATACTATACACAGTTGGGGGGTCCAGGGGCCTGTTGGGGATCGACTTGACCACATCTGATCCGGCCACTAATAGTTTAAAGCCTCACTTTCACTGTTAGCTACTGGGGTGTTATTTACCGCCTGCACTTCATTTCTGTTTGCAGCTGTGCTCCTATTGTTTTGGTAATAACCACCTCTTCTTCCCCTATATCCGCCTCGCTGATTGTGGTTCCCTCTAGGATTTTCACCTCTGTTTCTATAATTTTGCCCACGGCTCCTGAAATTTTGACCACCTCCCCTTCTAAAATTATAGTCGACAAAATTTAGTGGACAATCTCTGGCATAGTGGCCTTGTACGGAGCACCTATAGCAGGTTACGGGTCTTACCTCTTGGTTTTTCTCCTGTACATCCCTAGCCCTAAGATCAACTAAACTGTCTATCTTAGCTGCTAAAACATCAATTTGAGATTTTAGTTGGTCTATCTCCTTCTTTTGTGAGCTATCTTGCTGAAAAACTGCAGCACAGGGTAGGTTTTGGGTCAAATTAGGGTTGAGAAGTTCCTCGCGGTGGTTGTAGAAAGGGTTAATGCTCCTATAAGCCTTTTCCTCAAGAAGCGCAATTTTGAGGACCTCTTCTGGGGATTGTGGATTTCTCGCAATTACCCCCTTTCGCACTTCTGGTGTAAGATTGCTCAATAGCATGGAGTGTAGTAGAGCCGTTCGGCTTTTATCGACTACCTCACCCTGGATACCTTCAATTACAAGGGCTCTTAATGACATATCATATGCCTTGTCATAAAACTCCTGAACACTCATATTGGGTGGCTGTTTAAAATTTAGAAAGTGACTGAGTGCAACATCTGGTGTGGTCTGTGAAGTATAACTCTCTTTTAAGATTTTTAATAGCTCATCAGATGTTTTTGCTTTGTGAATTTTTATTCGCCTAGAAGCAGCTCCTGAAAGTCTAGCAAGTAAAACAAACTTCTTTTCCTCCTCAGTCCAGTCGAATAATTTTGAAAAACTCTCAAATTTCTCAGAAAAATCTGAGAAGCAGACTGAGCTGGCCTCTCCATTGAATGGGGGAATATTAGACAAATTATCCACTAAAGCATTTTTTCGCTGAATAGTGGCAATTGCTTCCGAGTGCTTATCAGCCATAGTTAGAGTTAGAAAATGACAAACAAACCAAAAAAAAATGAAAAAAGGGGGGGGAACAACTTAAAAATGAGAAAAAGAGAGGGGAAAGGAAAACCTTATAAATACATAAAACTTAAGTACAGGACTATGCTTTTTGTAAATAAGAAAAGGTTATGCTCACAAGACATAATTTTGACTGGGAATTGTCGCTTACTAGCACAGAGAGAGAGCCTAGACCTCTTTTTACACTTGAACATATAAATAAAATTTTAATTGCAAAAACACCCAGTTGCTCTTTGATACATAAATACATACAAGTAAAAAAAAAATCAATAACCCAGAGACCGAATTGTTACGGCTCCATTTGTTGTGGGTTTTGGGGTTCTTTCTAAAACACAACTTACTTAAACTTAAAAAGCTCATTTATTACTCAATCTTCACTTGACAATTAAATATTAAAAAAAAAATAAGTATACCCTGATTAGCTCCACTGAAATCTGTTGCCATGGAAAAGGTAGCAAATTATATTAAACTAATCAAAATATCAAAACTTAAGAATCCGAATAGGTTAATACAACAATGATAATTTTGAACTCATCAATCCGTTAATAGAATAGGGATATGATGATGTACTAAGATTTTAGAACAACAATGGAGATTCTGAACAAGATCAGATCGGTTAGCCAAGAATCGTATAGTGGTAAAAAATAACTGAAAACCCCTTTTTTTTTTTTGTTAAAAAACAACCATTTTGTTGTTTGTTTTGAATAATACTTCAAAGAAAGGATAATTAAAATTTAGATTAATCAATTAAGAAATTAGACTTAATTTTATTTTAGCATCAATTATCAGTATATCCATTACTGAGATAGGAACAATAATTACATCTAATAACCTAACGTAAGCCTCAATTAATTTTCAAATAAATTATTACTATGAATTTAAAATTTAAGAAATTTAAAAGTATTAATTTAGCAAAATTATAGCTTTCATATTTTTAATCACACTCACTGAGAGGTTAATTCCTTCTTATAGGTATGTTGTAATTATAAAAATATTAATTATTTAAAAATTATATATAAAGAAAAACATACCATATTTGAGAATAAACAAAAACTTTCTTTATTTGAATAATTAAAAATTATAAAAGTAAGGTAGTTCTCAAACAAAATATAATAATAACACAATAACAAAGTTGATCAAAAAAAAAAAAAAATACTGAAATTACTTATTATAACACTTTACATTAAGCAGCAAAGCCCCTAAAATTACCACAATACCATGATTTAAAGATGGATCAACTTTTCAAAATTTAGTTATTGATTAAATTTCAGTTAAATATCATAAATCTTAAACTATTAACAAACCAACAATTCAAATGTCGTTCAATCATAAACAAAAAGGTTACGTGTTAATCATCTTAAAATACCAATAATTATATTTTTTTGTTTCTCCAGGTATTTATAAATATTACAACAGTAGACAACATGTAATAAAGAAGAAATATGGGTTACTTACAATATACTTTGATATTTACTACCGTCAATGTGGGCACACTTCTTTGCATATATGTTAGTCTGCCATAATCTCTTTTTTTTTTTTTTTTCAACCTATTCTTTTCAGCTGCCTCTACGAGTCAACACCGTTACTCCATACATCACTTGGAGATTTTGATTTATTCCCGATTCAAAACGTCGTCACATCACCGATACCTTGTAAAGCGGGCATGTCTACTCAGCTAGTCACGCCAGCCTTCTTAGTCTAGGATTAATAATGCCCCATCTCCAGAAATGATGCTCGTCTAATCATTAATTCATTTTTCGTCAAGGCATCAATAACAACCGCCGCTTAAGAAGTCAACACAAGACAACACTTCTTCTAGGAACGCCGCTACTACATGATGGGTCAAACATATTTTCTTTTCATTCGCCCTCTATCAGATACAGATCCTTACTTCGAAAATTCCCTTATAGCCTCTTTTCATCATAACATCATGATTTAGGATGGTTAATGTAGGGCCATCAATGCCCCACTCTCAAAAAAAAATCTTCCAGAAACCTGTCCGCCTTCAACAACTTCGCGATCCAGCCCATAGGCCAGTCTTCGAGCCCCGTAATAAGTCGAATCCTTACGAGCCAAACGACAGGTATATCGGCCAAGCAACAAGTGTCGTAAACATTCATTCTCCCGCGCTGCTTGAAAAACGGGACCGATCCACTCTGCCAGGGGTACGGGAATGGAAACAAAAGGGAAAATGGACTCTCCTTGAAGGCACCAGCCTGTCGTTCCACCCTGCCAGCCGCTTCATGGGGGAAGGCAGCCATGTTTCACCCCCATGGCGTGTGCTGAAGGGGGTCCTGTGAGCCTCTGTTGACCTGGGCGCCAGCTATCCGCCTGATAGCAGAGCCCATTGAAGCCTGTCGTAAGCTTACAAAGCCTAATTGCGTATATAGTACACTCATAAGATAACGTAATTCCTATACAGGGCGGACGGTCTTTCTTTTAACCAAAACTAGACTAGGTGACTACAACACATGATTCAAGGGTATGGGAGAAAACGTACACGACTGCCCAATACACTATGTGTGGTCTTTTACTGAGAAACCTCCCTCCCTGCTATTTATCTTTCGTATTTGAAAACAGGAAGCAAAGCTAGACTATAAACGTTGAATTTACTTTGCAAAAAGAAAAAGAAAGAAGAAAAAATAAAAACTGATTTTATTATTATTATTACAATTACTTTTATTTATTTAAATTTTTATTAGAAACAGAAGAAAAAAGAGTGCTTTTAAATAAATGTAGAGAAAGTGATTTAAATAATTAATGTAGATTAAAAAAAAAATTGGTTGAAACCAACCGTAACACACATATCCACCATGCGCAGCAATAATATGGCGTAGTCTCTGAACGAAATTACCAGAAACCTTTGTAAACCTATGACTTCTTTCTGTGGAGACACTTGAAAGACCAGGTGTACCGCCACAATCCAGAAACAATTGAACAACTGAAGCAGTACATCTCTTCTGCATGTGAAGCCTGACACGTTTACAAAGGTTTCTGGTAATTTCGTTCAGAGACTACGCCCTATTATTGCTGCGCATGGTGGATATGTGGAAAATATCGTGGTTTAGATTTTTCAGACTGCAGCGCCATCTGTTGTTGAAAATTGTAACTAATTTCGAAAGTTTGTCTGCCTGAAAATTTACTGTTGTCCCAAGCATATTGCAACAAACGGTGTATTTCTATCGCTGCCCGTTTAGTTTTTATTGATTTTTCAAATATACCGGTCATTTTTTAAACACCCTGTAGAAGAACGTGGCACGGACAAAGGCGGCGTTGCAACTTTACTACCACCTTTCGAAGCGTGCTTGGCACAATGCCAAGTTTAAACTTTGGTACAGAGTCTGATTTAGGTAAGGCTAATCATAGTGATAAATAGTCAATGTTTTTCATTCCAATTGAAGACAATTATTAAATAATAATTCATAGAATAATTCCAAGTTTTTTTTACAGATTATTTTATTTTTTTAGCAACAGTTTTTTGTAATATTGCAATTAGTCATTAATAAATTTATTGTATGGAACCCTTTGTACGCAAACTCGCACTTGACTGATTATATTTAATAGAAAACCAATCGTTTTTGCTTGAGTTTATACCACCAAAAAGTATATTTTTCATTGATTATTTTTTAAAGCTCGCACAATGTTTTAAAAAAAGCCAAAAAATGACTTTTTTTGTTCAAATGACCGCCATTTTGCCAAAAATCAACTTTTTAAACTAACTGTTGGTATATAAGCTCCAGAAAATCCAATGCCCTTTTTTAATTTAGTGACCAGTTTTTTGTTTCTGATGCTTGTGATTGGAGAAAAAATATTGCCCAATCAGAGCACACCTGCTCCCCATCCCACAAGGCATATTATTCATTATTTTATGTGCAAAAATTTGAATATATAAGTGGAATGCCAATAAATATAATGTAAAAAGTCTGAAGATCTCTTTTCTTTGTAACTGAAGAAAAAATCCTAAAAATCACGTGAATTTTAGAGGAGAATCGCCCTTTAAATATCTTTCCATTCATTTCATTTTATAAACGTTTTTATATTATATATTTTATTGACATACTTGGTATGTACTCGAGGTAAAATTTCCCTAAAAGCTCAAATCCACAAAAATGTTTACTTAATTATTTGTTGGTGTTTTTACATAATACACATACAGGTAACACATGAGATATACAATGTTGCAATTACTATGTAATTTCTATAAATTTATATGAGTGGTCAATTATAATAAACTTAACTTATATATGTACACTTCAACACATAACAAAACACCAAAAACACATAAAAATAATTACATGGTAAATTTTGGTTTTTATACATAACAAAACACACATAAAAACAAATTTTAATATATACTGTGGTCATTGCAATGTAATTTCTATAAATTTTATTTTGATGTTATTGGTATATGAGTGGTATATTATAATAAATCGAGAATTTATAATAACTTCAATATTTATACTTTATTATTTTAATAATAATTTAGAATAATTAGATGCTATATAGGAATTTGGTGTATTAATTACAGTTAGATTAAAATGATTCGAGTATATAAATCATGTAATCAAATGTTGAAATTACACATTAATTATGAATATAATATTATACCAGTAATTAAGGTAATGTATATTATATTTATTTTAATATTTATTTATTAAATTATGCTGCAATAATAGTGGTTTTTAATATTTGCTTTAATTTTCATAATGGGAAAGAGATGGCAGCATTGTAGAGAAATTTAATTTAGCTAATAATATTTTCCAAAACTTAACATATTTTAATATCTTTTGGATTACTTTGTTGATTAACAAATTGAAAGATTCAATTAAATTTAGATTAAATAGTTTGGTGCATATATTTATTTTAGTTAAAATCCCTCCCCCCCTTTTTTTCCCCATCTTTGTAGTATTCTATGTGTGTATTAAATGTGAAAATGTCAAACAGCACCATGAATTAGAAAATACATTTTGTTAACAATATTTAATTGGTATGTAGAGGGCAGTAATGTGTCCTTTTATTTTTTATGATAGATAATAATTAGAAAATTATTTCAAATAATTGTTTTTCACAAAATAATATAGGTTTTTATTTATTTAATGTTTTCAGTGTGTTTTACTTCTAATGTTTTCGTCTGGTACAATTTTGGATTTCTTTCATCTGTTGATGTCTCAAATAAATTAACTGTAAGTTTGGTCAAAGATTTATGCATTGTCATGTGCTCAGTTCACATGGTGTTGGTCCATTTGAACTGTGTTGCATCGGTCACTTGGTTTGTGAGTAAAGTACACTGGTGTGCAAAACTTAAGCAACAAACACAAAATGCTAATTTCTGAACACGTGAGTACTCAAAAGGAAATTCTATAAAGAGCAAGTGTAGAAAAAAGGTACTACCCTAACGGCACGGCCAGTCGATGTGAAGTCCCCTTTACGTCACACATGGTTAGAAGTGTCACAATCGCTACGGTGAATCAAAATATGGGATATTTCACTGTCTCATTATTACTCTCAAATGATTGTTAACACTGAAAAGTCACTGTGACTGTCGCCTTGTGATGGGTCACCAGATGACATTGCAATAAAGTCACCTTGTGAGTCTCAAGTCACTGTCAGTTGAAGACTGAACTTTGAAGTCATTGTGAGCATTGCATTGTGATGAGTCGCCAAATAATGTCACAATGAAGTCGCATGGTGACTTTCCTGCGATTGACACTCTATTGTGAAGTCATCATTGCACTCCTTTGTGAAAAGTCACATTTCACTTTCGGTCACTTGGGAACTAGTCGCAGAACAGCTATCATGATGACTTTACAGTGGAGTGTCAAAATGACAGTCACATGAGTCACAAGATGACTTGATTGTAAAGTCACCTGGTGACTCGTCAAAAAGCAGCAGTCATGGTGACTGTTCAGTGGAGGGATCGAATGAGAGTAAAAATGAGACGAATGAAAGATATCACATTTCTGTTCATCGTAGTGACTGTGAAAATTGTGACCATTTGTGATGTCAAGAAGACTTCACATCGACTGTCTGTGCTGTTAGGGTGGTACTTATTTTCTACACTTGCTGCTTATAGAATTTCCTTTTGAGTACTCACGTGTTCAGAAATTAGTATTTTGTGTTTGTTGCTTAAGTTTTGCACACTAGCGTATTTTTTTATTAATTACACCTTTCATGGGTTTTTTATTTTCCTCTTCATTCGTTTATTTCTATTAATGCAATGTTTCTGGAAGAAATATACTGATCTTAGCGTATTTGCCAGTATATTTTATGAAATATTGCATTATTTTTTTAGACATGTATAGTGTTCTGCCAGACTGACGATTAAACACTGCACATGTCTTTTAGGTAGATTTCGTAAGAAATACTACCTACTTACATTCTCCCTTAAGTTGAAATTTTTGAAAAATTTTTGCAGATCTACGCCGATCATGACTCCCAGAACCCAAAACCACCCCCAGTTCAAAACTTTATATATCATCTATCTATCTTTCTATCTATCTATGTCACTTTTTTATGGACACGATAACTGCAATAATTCTGCACAAATCTTTTCCAAACTGATACATAAAATCAAGGGGCATAAAATCTTGGTCAAGTTCGTTAATGGGCAAAATCGAACCAAGGGGGGAGAAATGGGGGGGGGGTTGTGAAAACAGAAAAAAAACATAATTTCTTAATTTATGATACATATCGAATCCGTTTAAAGTTAATAATTTACTTAGTTCTTAATTTACTTCTAGGAAAAGGGCCGAAAATTTATGTATGACAGATTTTTGATATCATTAAAAATGGCCCCAAGGGGGGTTTTAAAAGAAAAAAATTCATAACTCCGTCAATTCCCAAGATATCAAATCTGCTTAAATTTATTGTAAATCTCCTTAAAATTATCTACAACTTTTATATTGACAAGTTTTTTATAGGACCAACTCTTACGGCAAAAAGAAATTAAAAACATAATAATCCCTGCTGGCCCCGCCTACAAGCAGATGTGAAAATAGAAAAAAACCCATAACTTCTTAATTTTTATACATATCGAATCCGTTTAAAGTTATTATTACTTCTAGGAAAAGGGCCAAAAATTTAGGTATGACAGATTTTTGATTTCACAAAAAATGCCCCCGAGGGGGGGGGGGGATAGGGGTTTCAGAAGAAAAAAGTTCATAACTTCGTCAATTCCCAAGATATCAAATCTGCATAAATTTATTATAAATTTTCTTAATATTATCTACAACTTTTATACTGACAAGTTTATTATAGATCCAACTCTTACTGTAAAAAAAAAGAAAAGATTAAAAACAAAAAAATCCCTGCTGGCTCCGCCTACAGGCAGAGGTATATTTTAAAGTGGGTGGTCCCAACTGCCACATCATGGCAAGTAGGTCTTTCTTCTGCAATTCCCAATAAACAGGTGTCCCACGGTCTGCGTCTTCGAAATCTACCTGTGGCTGTAGGCCGAGCCGTCAGGGATCTTTTTTTCATTTCGAATTCCATTTTTGATTTCGCTTGATATCCAAATTCCAATTTTCTTACATTGTATAGCATCTTATATCATTGTATATATTTATTTTCTAAATTTTCTTGAAAACTTTTAAGTATGTTTGGCTGTGTACCGTAACTGAAATGGCTCATTGATAATCTGATGTTTGAGCTTGTTAATTATATATTAACTTAATTGTATTATGTATACACTTTATAATTACCTATCTTTAAATAGGATGTTCAGTTAGATTTGATGCAAGAACTTGTTTAATGTGTTTTGGATTTTAAAGGTATTGCAATTTTATCTATATATAATTGTAATAATAATTGTAATATATATATATATATATATATATATATATATATATATATATATATATATATATATATATATAACACATTAATTATCTCTTAGTAGATTTTAGTAGAATGATATTAGAACTTGATATGTTTTTGAAATTCATAGATATTATAATTATATATATATATATATATACACATTGTACATTAAGAACCACAATTTTAAAAGTAATTATCTTCAACACGCCGAAAATGGGGGAAGAAGTTATCAGGTTTGTAGGTTTACTGCAACATATCTCCCTTTACTGCTAAAATTTTGTCAAAAACCCTTAAACGAGAAAATAAATATTTATATCTATACTAATAAAAGAAAGTTTCGCTCTTTATGTCTGTCTGTCGGCGATGGCTAGGAAAATCTAGCGCACTTAGAAATCTGAATATTTAGTTGAGGATAGTCCAAAATCTCTCCTGGTGCACCTGATAATCAGAATTTTAATATTTTGAAAATTACCCGAAATATTAATTAAAACTCATTAAACATCTCTTCAAAAATGACACCTTTTTCTGAAAATGGTGCAAAAGAAATAGCAAAATGGGGTCTGTGTTGCTGGGGTCAAGAAAGATTTTGGGTTTGCGCGAAAAAGGCCAGGCTACCAAATTCACTTTTAGCTACGTCTTTTCGAAACACGTCGAAATAACAAAAACTATTAGGTCTATTGACACAAAAATTTGCAGATCTAGATTTAAAAAAAATTCCTATTCCGAAACATCAAAATTAAACAAAATTCATCGGTACCTTCTCCAGATATTAATTAACAAATAATTATTTCCTTTTGAAATTAAAATTATTTTATCTTGCAAAGACACCTGCTTTTATTTTGAAGGCTATAATTTTCACACTCAAAGTGAAACAAACCACGAAAGAAAATGGAGAACTACAGAGTTTCCGGGCTCTATAAAAATTTTAAAACTATATAGTAAGATATGAATTTGAAAATTGGCATATAAACGCAAAATGATATGGTAATTAAGAATTTCTAAAAACAGAAAAAATCGACCTCCTTTTTTTTTTTTACAAAAAGATTATTCATTTCAAAAAATGATTTCTTTTCAAGCGAAAAGATATGTGGTTTAACCTCTCGGTTGATGGAAATGTTGCCGGACCAGAGCGATAAACGAATTAAAAAGACTGAGGATTTTAAAGTATATAGAATTTTTCAAAAATATTTTAGGTACGATTTTGGAAAATTGGTATTAATACACAAAATGATACACTTATTAAGAAATCTTACTAAAAATCGAAAAAATCGGCCAGTAAGTTTTAATTTTATCAAAATATTTTTTTTTATATCATTTACTTTCCAGTGCAAAAGATTTAAAAAAAATAAACAATGCTTAGAATAATTAAAAATCTAACTCACAAATTTTAACGTATGTTCAAATTTTTAAAAGTGTATAAGATAGGGATTTGAAAATTGGTGTATATATATATATATATATATATGGAAAATCATATTTTATTAAAGAAATTGGAAAAATCGACTAGTAAATTTTTATTTTATCAAAAACCTGATTTTTTTTCATAGAAAAAGAAATTTATTGTGCTTATCCTATGTTGAATTCAGAGACCTTCGAAGGTGATGCAGGAAGGAGGGGGAAGCAAATTGACATTTCATTTTTCACCTCTTCAGCCCTTGGTTACCACTATTTCAGAATATTAACCTACATGGGAGAGATTTATTTTCTCGGGCTCTATGGGCCCGATCTCAATGGGGTTTGGCTCATTTAACTTGCTTCTGATATCCTTAGATTTTAGTTCCAATTTCCACCACCAGGGGACGCATTCTTATCTCGGGTTCTATGGGCTTGATCGTGATCACAACAGGCTCATTCAACTTGATTTCGATATCCTTACAGATTTTAGTTCCACTTTCTACCGCCAGGGTGTGGCGCATTCAACTTGATTTCGATAGCATTAAAGAATTTAGTTCCAAATTCCACCACTGGGGGGGTGCATTCTTATCTCGGGTTCTATGGGACCAATCACAACGGGTTTTAGATTATTCAACTTTTTTTCGATCGCGTTACAGATTTTAGTTCCACCTTCCACCGCCAGGGGGTGTATCATTTTCTCGAGTTCTATAAGCGGGATTTCGATGGGAATTGGTTCATTCAACTCCCTTGATGGGACGGGTACCCATGTCGGATGTTCGTATAGAACAAATTGCGCCCCCTGGCAGTGGAAGGTGTAACTAAAGGATTTTGTAGCGGGGACACCTATCGGAGTTTCGTTCGGAAGGAGGTTTGGAACAGAGTGCGCCTCTGGCGGCGGAAGGTGGAATTAAAAGATTTTGCAGAACGTGCGCAGCACGCCTACTATACGGTCTTCAGGCAACGGGAACACGTGTCAGAGGTTCTTTTAGATCAGAATGCGCCCCCTGTCAGTGGAAGATGGAAATAAAGGATTTTCCGTCGCGTGCGCAGTTCTTTTAAATAAATAATTTCATACAAAATCGGGTTAAAGATATAAAATCATACAAACTTTAGCTTTGTTGAATATTATTATCACAGGCCCGGGCAACGCCAGGCGGGTCGGCTAGTAATATATCATATCACAATAGCACATTTTAACTTAAATGAATTTCATTTAGTCAGTCAATCGAGTATATTCTTCACTGTCAACTTCCTCTTTTCCAGGCAGATTAAGGATTTTCCTGTAAGAATAGCTAGATCCGGGGTAGGGGGTAGGTGAGTTAGAGCAAAACTTTTCTTTTATTTGTAGTTTAACGATTTTCACCCCTAAATCCAAGAGTGTTTGTAATAACGCTGTGTAATTTATTGGGGTTGTATGTTGATAAATTGAAAAAAAAATACCAAACCATTTATTTGCGAACTGGATTTTGTTTCATGCTGAATTTCTGTGTTATTTTGGATGAAGAAAGTTAATTGTTATTTTAAACAATGTTTATTTAACTATGACATTAACACTAGATTAATTTTAACACAATTATTCAAATTGGTAAAGAAACATATGGTATGACATTAACACTTTGTAACTATCCGGGTAAATGTGGCAATAATATTCGCCCTGGAAGTTGTCTTTTCTTCCTACATAATCGTCTCACAGCAAAGTTAATGAAATTTTATTTCATATTTATACAGATTTAATAAACAAAAAGCTTGATTAATTAAAAATTGCTTTGGAAAAAAGATCGCGATCGCCACTGATATTAGCGCCATCTTGAATTTATTCGTAAGAAAATTCATATTTTCTTTATGAAAAAGCTGGAGTTCGACCATGTTAACCATAATTACATATTAAAATGCATACGTAATAATGAAAAAATATATAAATTGAAAAATGGGGAATTGAATGCATGAAAAATAAACAATTCGGTTACAGTTTACATTTGCGAATATTGTGTGGGATACAATAGGGCGAATTTTTGCTTTAGATACATGTGCATCGGAAAATTTATATACAACAGAGGAAGAGTAACAAACATATAAAATGACAGAAATTTGGGAAAAAAAATCCCTGACGGCTCGGCCTACAGACACAGGTAGATTTCGAAGATGCAGGCCATGAGGCGCCTGTTTATTGGGAATTGCAGAAGAAATGACCTTTTTGTCATGATGCGGCAGTTGGGAGCGCCCATTTCGAAATCTACCTGTGTCTGTAGGCGGAGCCGGCAGAGTTTTTTTGTTTTGTTTTGTTTTTAATTTGTTTTTCGCTGTAAGGGTTGGATTAATAGAATTTATAATAAATTTAAGCGGATTTGATATCTTGTGAATAACAAAGTTATGATTTTTTTCTTCTTAAACCCCTATTCCCCCCCCCCCTTAAGGCCATTTTTAGTGATATAAAAAATCTGTTATACATAAATTTTTGGCCCTTTCCCTAGAAGTAATAATAACTTTACACGGATTCGATACGTATCATAATTAAGAAGTTACTTGGGGGGGGGGGGGGGTTCTGCTTTCACAAACAGCCCCTCCCCCCCCCCCCTTGATTCGATTTTACCCATTAACGAACTTTTATGCTCCTTGATTTTATGTATCAGTTTGGAAGATATTTGTGCAGAATTATTGAAGTTATCGTGTCCATAAAAAAGTGATATAGATAGATATATAAAGTTTTGAACTGGGGGTGGTTTTGGGTTCTGTAAGTCATGATCGGCGTAGATCTTCCAAAATTTTTCCAGAAATTCCAACATAGGGGAGAATGTAATAGATAGTATTTCTTACGAAATTTACCTAAAATCAGTGATGGATAGTACAATTTGGTTTTTTCTCAGTTCTAAATTTTATAAGCATTATCCCCTTCGCTTCCAATGTATCCACTAGTGAATACTAGAGATGAGACGAGCTCGGGTGCAATTTTTAACTTCTTGTGACCTGAAGTTAAAATAACCATAAAAATCACTACAAATACTCATTATTTGCTTTTGTACAAACAAAATGACACCGCAGATAACAGAAAGAGCCCTTTTTCTGAAATAGATACTTTAGGGGGCTGGTAATTCAGGTTCACAAATATGGATCTAAAATTACTAGCTCCCTTAAAATATCAATTTAATTATCAATAACCTAAATTTAATAATAATATACACGTAGACTCTTTCTTCTGACCAATAGCTAGTTCCTAGACCGTTAGTTTTAGAGGTATAATTCCAATTGCAAATATGTTTCAAATGTTATTCTTCGTCATATGAAAGTCCATTCACGTCAAAATAGATTTTTTTTTTTAAATTTCGAAATTCAAATTTTTATATGGATCCCGGGCTGTCTAAGTTATATTTCGAAAAACTGTTTCCCTGCTCTAACAAGTGTAACAATAAAAATTACATTTTCCTACGACCAATACTTACCGAGTTATGATACTCGGCATTTTCTGACACTAAAAACACGTTTTTCTGTTTTCTATGCTGGAAAACTCATTAAATTCAAAGTATCATATCTCTTAAGTAGGTACCACTTTTACCTCTTATCTTGCTGACAGTTAGGCAGGTAGGAGAAAGAGGGATAATGTCCCAGCATATTTCACGTTCGGGCGTTCGTCGTATTTTGAAGGATATTGACCATTTTGGCCGTCAGAGGATAATTTTTACTATTTTATTTTGTTAGAGCATGAAGAAAGTTTTTCTGTACATAAATTATAGGACCCAGGAGCCGTTTAAAGATTTAATTTTCGTAACTTTTTAAATGGATTTTCATAGGAAAAAGAACATTTGAAACATTTTTGTAAATGGAACTATAAATCTACAACTAACGATTTAGGAAATAATATTGGTCAATGATAGGAAGAAGTGTGTGTGTATACATAATATATATATATATATATATATATATGTGTGTGTGTGTGTGTGTGTGCTAATACCTATTAAATCGCGGGAAAATCCACAATAAATAAACCAATAATTATAATAGAATATAAAAATGTGTGTCCAACAATGTAAAATTCACAAATTAAAAAAAGGCGAAATAAATAAAAGTATGAGGAGAAAAAAATTATGAGCAGAATGTGATAATATTACAAGAAGAAAAAGTTATATTGCGAAACACGTTAGCAAGGACACTATTCCACAATATAAATAAATCGTAATTGATTTTTGCTTGAGTAAAATAAGCCGTTAAGGTGGTTCTAAAATGACCTGCTCAATAACGCGAAACTTTCTGACACAATTTTAGACTCATTTTTAAACGCAAATGCATAAAATTGGCAGGCCTGACTATGGAAGCAGGAATTTCGAATCGAAATGAGTTTTCCATTTTTTGATAAATAAATTACTTATGGGGTTATAAGGGATTCGTGTCACGTGATAACGCGTTTTTTTTTCTGGCGTCGGCGCGGCGAGAATTCGGTTCAAAACGTCGACTTTGACAGTATTTTCTGAAAGATCTGCCTTTCCCAAAAAATGGAGAACGCGTTTCGATTTTTCATAGTTTCTGAATAACACCTGCCAATTTCATGCGTTTCCGAATAGAAATTAATTAAAAAATCTGTCATAAAGTAGCCAATTTGGATTTGAGAACATCTTTAAGCATGAATTACTTTACTCAAATTATCCGATCAATATATATAGAGAGATATATGTATAGTCATTCATATTCTAATACAGTAAAATCTGCTAAAACGGAACCTGTGTGTCTATAATCTTTCCTTAAACGGAAAAAAAAAATCTATGTTCTCGACTAAAAGAACACCATACAGATTTAACTAACGCACCTGTTATGATGGAAACCTAAATGGGAATATTTTCCAGTCTCTTACGATTCCGTCTTAGCAGGTTTTGCTGTATAGTTTTTCATCCTAATTAATGTTCTGTTCTTTCTTTTGAAAAAAATCTGTTATATCCAAACCGAATCGCAAGAATCTCACCCTATCAGAAACTGAACCAAACACGAAAAGTTTACAGTGACCCAAACCGACGGTTTCGGGTAAATTTTGTTTACTCGACCCGATGAAGGATTCTAGTGTATTTCTTCCTTCCAAAGAAATTTTAACGTTTTTGATATTGTGGTTTTTCCCAGAAGTAGTTATGCTGGCAGACTTCTCTTTGGCTATCATCCAGAGCTTTTTTTTTTTAAACATTTCTGTATAATTGTTCACCATGTGTCAGATCTCTTCATTAGAATTTGAAAATGTTTGCGTATTTTTTTTGGAAACCGTTATTTTTTTAAATTACATAATTTTCCTTTCCATTTTGTGAAAATATTTTGTGTTATTGGGAGTGGTATGGCATAAATCCAAAACTACATAATGATGAAAGAATTTGATTATATATATATATATATATATATATATATATATATATATATATATATATATATATAAGTGATTCCATATTGCGGAGAAATATGATAAAATTGGTGCTTTTCTTTATAATGGGACGTTTGCACTTTGTCAAAACAACTTACTTAAGACATGCTTTTAGACATGCTGTAAGACATTCTTATGTTTCATAATTTGGGGGAGTAATTTAAAAAATATATCCAAAAAGGACATCGCTTTCGTTGGGAAAATGCTAGAAATTTTTTTTGAGCAATATTATTAAGGGGGTTAACAACAGTTGCGAAATCACTTGTGAAATAGCTCGCATTGACGTACTTTTGTTTTGGAAAATACGGAATGGATTTCAATACTTTAAATGGGCCTATATCCGAAGTGTAGATAATTGGCCGTCAATAATCAACCCAACCCAACTCAATACTTAAAAAAAAAAATTGTCAGTACTTAGACTATAAATTGATTGTTTGGCAAAAAATGTAAGTACAAAATATATATACATATATATATATTTTTTTAATACCGCTAACCTGCAAGGCACGAGTGCCTAGTTTGACGAGTTAGTACTTGGACGTGGGGCGATATTCGCCTGATCACAGCATGGCTGTGATCCACTTGTCAAAAGCCTTGTTGGTATCGCTGCTGTGCTCTGCCCCAGTTTTCTTTGTTTGCCGGTTTATGGTTTCTATTTAACATTGTTAGTAGTTCACGAGAAAAATGTACAATCGACCAAAAGAAGAAAAAAAGACAACACCACTAACTTTACTGTAATTTTTCCTATTAAAATGTGACTTCTTCCAATCGATTAGTAATAACGTTTACTAAATAATGTTATACTTAAATTTGCTTAGGAGGACGTCTACATTTAGAAATTGTACCAAACTTAAAAAATTTTCAATACTGACACCTAATTTTGACATCATATTTGAATTCTACGGCAATTTGTACCTAAGGATACCAAACAGGAAGTCATTCGGTCCATTAGTTTAGGAATTATGCAGATTTAAAATTTGGAACTCTTAATGTTAATATTTTTAATCGCTACAAAACATATTACAATACAGGTAGTTTTTATGCATAGCTCAAAAACTACTTGGCAGAATGAGCTATAATTTGGGATTCGTATTTAAAAAGTTTCTAGAAATAGATTTCTGTTTTTTAAAAAAAAATTCATATGTTACATAATTTCTATTTTTCATATTTTTTCCGAAAATTGATTTAAAAATATGTACAGTTGCGAAATTAATTTCCGAAAAAATTATGAATTGCGTAACCTATGTTTTTTAAATATCTATTTCTAGAATCTTTCAAATATGCTAATCTAAAATTACATCTCATTCCGCCTAGTAGTTTTTGAGTTATGCTTAAACTACCGGTGCAATCTGTTTTTCAGCGATAAAAAAGTAATTTAGGGGTTTCAAACTTCAAACCTCCATAATTCCTAAGCTACATTACCGAATGACTTCTTGTTTGGTATCCTGAGGTAAAATTTAATGGAGAATCCAAACGGGATATCAAAATTAGGTGTTAGTATTGAACGTTTTAATTTCCAATATGAAAATTTTATTTTCTGCATGTTGGGATAATTAAGCCTTAAGTAAAACCTTAGCAAAAATTTAAATACGGCTTTAATTCGTTGATGTTAGTACAAATCGATTAGTACTCAGTTACGCTTTTACACGATGATTTGCGGAGAAGTTATTGTTTATTTGTTTGCCGATTTTACAGCCCTTCAAAAAAAAAAAAGAAAAAAAAGAGAGAGAGATATATAACCCTATACATTTTAATCTCCAAATTGTAACAGGAAAAAAAAAACTGAAATAATTATTCGACTGGAAATAGTGTTTTTTTTGTTTTTGTTTGTTTTTTCTCTCCCCAATTTACATTAAAAAACAATAAACTTGGGTTGTCGTCTTCATACTGAAATTGTACCAAACTCTAAAATTTTCAATAAGAACACCTGATTTTGGCATCGGATTTGACTTTTTCGTCAAATTTTTCCTCCGGATACCGAACGCGAAGTGATACGGTCAAGTAATTTAGGAATTATGCAGATTTAATGTTTTGAAATCCTAATGTTAAATTCATTTGTAATCGTTGTAAAACAGATTGGAATTCCTGTTTATTTTTTAAGCATAACATAAAAAATGCATGGCGGAATGATCAGTAATTTTAGATTCGCATATTTGAAGCTTCTAGAAATAATTTGTTAAAAAAATTATGCGTTAAAATTCATATTTTCTTTTTTTTTCCTGTGACGATTTGGGATTAAAATGTATGCTGTGTTCATTTGGTCGACCGTACATCAATGTCAGCTATTTTACATGCTATTTTGCAACTGGTATCGTGTTTGAAATTAATTTTTTAATGATATCTTTTCAAGATAGGAATTTCAATAATTTGTTTTTAATTTAGCTCATTCCGACATAATCTAGTTCGAATTATTTTAAGAGACATACTATATGTTATACAGTTGAAGACTTTCTAAGGAAGTTGAGTTGTATTTTGTATAGCAGATGGGGGG
This sequence comes from Maratus michaelseni, assembly GCA_963931845.1. Taxonomy (NCBI): domain Eukaryota; kingdom Metazoa; phylum Arthropoda; class Arachnida; order Araneae; family Salticidae; genus Maratus; species Maratus michaelseni. The sequence goes on along the minus strand of OZ007586.1, from coordinate 206,544,792 downwards.
TGGGGCAGTTATCAGCTCTTAGCATCGATGTATACGTGTCCAATTCTATGTTCTGTATCTTTAATCTCTAATCATATTTATTTAGAATTGCAGTTTAATTTGTAAATTTTAAACTCTCATCCATGCACATATATAACCAAAATATTTTACTAAAACAGCTATTTTTTTTTTTTTTTTTTTTTTTTTTTACAATCCTTTATTTCTAAAAAAATTTTAATGAAAATGAGCCACGAGTAGAAAATGTATTTGTGATGATCAGCACACTTTGCAATTCTATGCTTTTTCTTTGAAGTAAAATGCTTAAAACTTTCAAAGATTTTCGACAGTATATTTAAACTGCATACAAGTGTGTTTCTTCTAATTATTTCAATCAACATTCGAAATGTAAAAGGCGAATTGCTTCAGAAAAGCACTGTAGTGTAGAGATCTACACGGGGTTGGGCAAATTTTCATTCACGAGATTCGGGATGAGTCGGACCTTACCTTTTTCTGCAGATTCCATTATTCCCGGGCCGTGTCGGGCTGATACTGTTTTTTACATGTGTGATATCGGACCATATTTCATCCTTAATTAGTGAAGAAATAAACAACAAAACAACATTTCATTGTTACATTTTCTCTGTGTTTTATTAGTAGCATTTTTACGAACTCCTATTTTTGAAAAGAAATTTCGATTAAAAAAAAAACGCATGCAGAATATGGCAATTTTAATTATTGAAATTGGATTCCAATCGCATATGGCCTGACTATATTCTTTCCTCAATTTGTTTAATCTTTAAAGTAGTGTTTTAATTTTATTCTGTTTATCGAAAGGAGCAAATTCGCTTTTGTTTCCTGCGTTTGTTTTTTCCTTTCTACCTACTCCAAAAACACTTAAAAAAAAAACAGGGATCATCCATTAATTACGTCTACAAAGTGTGACAGAGGGAAGAAGCAGGTTAACTTGTTTTGACATCTCATCTAAAATATGAAAACTATTGGGTAGGCAAACTCTTATAAAAGTATGTACTTCTACTCTGGAAGTAAGGTTTATTTTTCCTTTTCTTTTTTCTTTGTAGAGCTTTAAAATTGTGATTTTCTTTTACCATTTTTTTTAACCCCTTCGGCCCTGACGTCCTACTAATAGGACATATATTTTATTGAGTATTATTTTGTCTTAAACATTATTTTTATTAATTCCAGCACCTAATAGTGATAGTATGAATCTCTACATTTCCTATTATGACTTCACTTATGTTTAGCATTTAGCAATAATAATAATAATAATAATTTTCTTAATTATTAGCAAGCCGTTGGCATTTCTTTTAATTAAAACATACGTTTTACTCTTTAAATTAAAATTTGGGAATCCTTTTCCGAATTGGTAATTTGTGATAAAAGATAAAAAAATATTACTAAATTTTTATGCTTGTTTAATTTAGTTGTAATACATTTTCCAAACGTCTTCCAAAAATTCTTCCTTAGACTATTGTTATATGAAAAACACGCAAAATAACTACATTTGTGAGGTTTTGGTAAAGAACGCATTCGTTAACTTTCATTATACCCTAACTTCTGTGATTCCGATAGCTATTTTTAATTTTGTTAGCATAACAGTAATTTTTTTCCAAAATTGAAAAAAAAAAATCAGGGCCGAAGGGGTTAAATTATTCTAAACTACGTTATTTTCTTACTGAATGTAATTGTCAGAATAATTTTTTTTAATCTTTGTTTATGTACGTAATTTCGTAAGTGGTTATTGTTGTTACTTTGTATTCCATGAATTTCGTTCAAAATCTTACTTATAATAAAATCCGAAGGCAAGAAAGTGTCTGTAACGGCTCCGGGCTCGACCACTCTGATCTGCGAATCGACCATAGTTAAACGCCATGTTAGGCTTAATGAAAAAGCTAAGCTTCATCCGATTTTGCTGTTAAAATATTTGTAAAAGCATATTAGAGCTTTTAAATATTTTAATTTTGTTTAAAACCTTCAAAAACTATTTCATATAAAACACGTATATCAACATTTCTGTATATATTTTTTTCTGTCAGCACTTTTCTTTTCAGAAATAGCGGTGAATTCTTTCGTACGGAGGATTTGAGTGATCAATCCAGTACATTGGCGCCATCTACTGGCGTATTTTGAAATTTTGCTTCCATCTTAAATACAGTACAGGACCTATTATGCGAAATCCGATTTTTGGAATTTTCCGGATTTTGGGTCCTCCTGAAGTTCACGATTATTTGACAAAATTCATGCTTTTTTTTCGTGATTCTTTGACAAAATTTGCATTTTTCTGCGATTCTTTGAGGAAATTTGCGTTTTTTGCTATTCTTTGACGAAAGTTACCTTTTATTTACGATCCTTTGACAAAATTCGAGTTTATTTCTGAGATTCTTTGACGAAATTAGCGGGTTTTTTTTTTTTCGCCATCCTTTGACGGAATTCGCATTTTTTCTGTGATCTTTTGACAAAATTTGTGTTTTTTTCCCCCCTTAGATCCTTTGACGAAATTCCACTTTTTTCGCAATCCCTTAACGAAATTGGAAATTTTTTTGCAGTGCTTTGAAGAAATTTGCGTTTTTTTTTTTTTTCGCGATCCTTTGGAGAAATTCATGTTTTTCCGCGATTATTTGACGAAATTCGCGTTTTTTTTTTTTTTCGATCTTTTAACCAAATTTGTGTTTTTTTTTGTGATTTCTTGAAGAAATTTTACATTTTTTTGGAGCCCTTGGAAGAAATTTGCGTTTTCTTCGCAAGCCTTTGTCGGAAATCGCGTATTTTCTGCGATTTGTTAACAAAATTAGCGTTTTTTTTTCGCAATTCTGCGACGAAATTTGCGTTTTTTTCAATCCTTTGACAAAATTCAAGTTGTTTCCACAATCCTTTGAAGAAATTGTCTACTTTTTCTTCGAACGATAGACATAATTGTTTTTTTCGGCAACGATCGCTCAAAATTCGAGATTTTGTTATGTTCGAATCTTTGGACTGAAGACTAAAATTTTCGAAACCAAATGCCTTAAATTTTTAGGAAAATTCGGAACAGAATCACCCTTGATGAAATAAATATATAACTATTTTTTGTTTCAAACGAATCGTAATATAAATTAATTTTTTTTAACTAAAATTTGAGAGAAAAATGATTTGTTTCTAATTTCGGGAAGAAGGAGGGAGGGGGGAGCGTGTTCACCCGCTACCGAAGTAACAATATTTTAGTGATTACACCCTGAAACACAATGGACTGAAAAAAAAAATTAGAAATCGGTAAAATTTTCGAAAATTTTCAAAAATTCTAAAATTTTTGTAAAAATATACAAATTCAGAAAATTTTCGAAATTTTTTTACTGACTTCTTGTTTTTCCGGATTTTGGAATTCCGGATAAGGGATCATATACTGTAAAATGATTCTTTCTTATCAAACGTAATTAAAATATAAGGAATATATAGTACAACGTAATTTGCATTTAATTTTGCTTATGTAATCAAACAATGAGTTATGTGGTGAGTCAAGCTCCTTAGAAACTCATTGATAACACTTTTTTGCAAAAACTTTCGCACATGGATTATTTGTTAATATTTAATTTGAATGTTTTGTCCAATCGTTGAACTACTTCCGAAATTTAATACTGAGTAATATATATATATATCCTTATCATTTTTATTTGTAGAAATCATTTGTCATTTTTAAAATGTACTTTTTTACAGTACAAACCTTTCAATAATAAAGTCTTCATGCTGTTTGTTTGTATGAAGTCTTATGAAAAAGAAACGCAGATCAACAATCTGTCATTTTCGACGGGGTTATATACTAGTCTAAAAATAAAATCTATGCATAAGTAAGGATGCTTTTTGAATTATTTTAATTGTAGGATAATGTTGCTTCAGAAATATCGGCATGTATTAATAAAAATTCAGTCGGACCCGGCTGCGACTGAACTTTTAGCTATTATACCGACCCGAGCCGGGCCAATAATTTTTTTTGTACGGGATCCGACGGGCTCGGATCGCACGTTTTGCTTTTATAGTCAACGTTTTTTATACGTGTCGGGGCGGGCCTGGACCTGGAAATTGCGGCCCGTGCAGTCCACCGTGGTGCATATTTCAGCATGAAAGTATTCCTCCAAAAACAGTGGAAATCCACCTTTTTGAAAACATTTTTTGATATTTTCTGGATTAGTGCAAAAATGCAAAGAAGATATTGGGAGTATAACGAAGGTGGGGGTGGAGGACATGTCTGAGAAATTAAATACTCCAACCTACTCAAATAGTTTTATTCAATTCATACACTGAAAAACTGTCAGTACAAAAGTTAGTTTATGAGCATCGTTTATCATGTGATGCTGAAACAGAAATAATGGAAAAGTATTTAAAAGGAAATATAATTTGCATAAAGTTCGTTTTGGGACAAAGCATTTTGTCCCATTTCTATTTAAACACTTTTAGATAGTTTCGGTATCGGTGTTGTGAAGATGGTGGGATAAAAGTCTGATTGGTTCAGACGTATTTAACATGGAGGGGGAGGGAGAGGGGGTTCCGTATAAGGAAAGAAGAAAATCTGATTTAAAAATGAGATAAAAGTTATAACAATTATTAGCCAATTAGTAAGTGGGACACTTTTCTGTTGTGTAAATATCTGTTAAAATAAGGTTAAATTACAAGAATCTGTCATTGTATAATCTGAAAATGTTTCCATCATTTTAACTCCAAGCCACTTTTATGCCTGCTATTTAAATGTTGCAGGAGCAAGGGGAAAGGGGGAGCAATATTAACTTCCTGTCCGTTTTTTTTTTTTTTCTGACTGTAGAGGGAGGTAGTCATACTGTTTGTTTTAAGAAATGTTTGATAATTTTTGATAATCTGAGCATGTTTTTTGAGTTGTGTTCTTTACCTTTTACCATAAACCTGATTTCATATATCCTCTCATTTTTTCATTCTGTAGGAAAGACAGGGAGGCCACTTCTTCGCCGAACAGTAAATTTTCCCCCTTTTTATTTTATTCTTTTGTTTAATCAAATCCGTGATTTTGCCGATTCTCCTCCATAATTCCGTGGTATTTACCCCCCCCCCCCCCCCTAATGATCATGATTTAAAAAATATATATGCATTAAACATGGATGCCACTTTTCCACGGATTCGCAAATTTCAGGTTTTCTGATTTATTTTTTTTCAATCAATCTGCGATGTCCACGGAATCGGGGGGGGGGGGGAATAGCGTTGATGTGCGCCTATATAATGAAGTCGGCGGCGGCATGACGCAATTAGCCAGCGACACAGGAAAATTCGCGCCACGAAGAGAATAATTTTGAGTTTCACTCATTAAATTTGTAGATTAAATTTGAAATTATTCAGATATGTTCTTACCAGATAGGGCTGTAAAAAAAACCCGAGTTTTCAAAAAAAGACCCAGCCCAGACTGGTAGCTGGGCGTATACCCGGGAAGCTACCCACTATAACCCTGGTTTTTACAGGCAGACACTAGATATGGAAATGCGATTATTCCACTAATTAGCGGAAATTATTATTACTATTACTATTTTGCCGATTTCCGCAAAATCAATTCCTCAATCGGTCACGTTAAGGCATCGGGAGTTTCCTCAATCAGTCGCGAACTTCGATAAAACGCGGTCATGTGAAAAATCCGCGAATTTCGTCAATCGCTTGCGAAATAAACCCGCGAATTTCATCAATCACTCTCGAAATAAAACCGGGCATTTCGTCAGTCGCTCGTGAAATAAAACTACGAATATCATCAATCGGTCGCGAAAAAAAATCGTGAATTGCGTCAGTCGATTGTGGGAGGGGGGGGGGGGATGGCGAACTTTGTTAATGGTCATGGAAAAGTAACGAATTTATTTAATTGATCAGATAAAAATAGGTAAATTTCGTCAAGTTGTCGCGAAAAAAAAAATCTTTAATTTCGTCAAACGATCGTAAAATAAAGAATATGTTTGGCTATCTCCAATTTACAGTCCTGCACGAAAACCTGAACCTGAACTCAAAGAAAATAAATCTAAATTTTAATGCAATTTTGGAAAATTAGCCTAATAGCCTGCAATTATATTTCTAGAATCAATTTTCTTTTTTGTTGAAAATAAACATATATGCCCATTCATATCAAATTATATAGTTCTTTTTTTCTTTCCTATGACATTAGTTTAAGGCTTTTCTTTTGAACAGTAGGTCAACCCGACACACAACGACATAGATTAATGCTGACGTGAACGAAACTGCTCGTCGAGACGGGTAAAATCGGGTGACTCGACCCTATGTTGGAATTTAGTTTCAGTTTTAGTGAATTAGTAAGAAAGTAAACAAACGTGTATTACTCTAATTTTTTTTTTTTTTTTTTTTTTTAATTCGCCTTTTAAATAGGTTGAATAAAATGTGCACTTTCAAATACAACAAAAACAAATTACACATTTCCAGAGGTTGATTATTTGTGTTATGCTAGCTTATGCCACTGTTTTTTAATGTCATAAACTATTTGAAATATCAGTTTGCCATTAAATGTTTTTAACAACATTGTGTTATATCCATTTTTATAATAACTAAAAATGTGATTGTAGCAAAATAATTAATGTAAAAATAAGATGAATAATAATAAAAAAAAATTGATTATACTTTTCATCTATCCTTTTTTTCTTTTGCTGATTTAGCAAATATGTATCATAAATGAAGTAATAAATAATATCAACTGGTATTTTTTCTTTATCAGGTACCTGTTCATGCAGAAGATATTGAAAGTTTACAAAAGGTGCAAGAATTAGAAAGTGACAAGAAAAATTTATTGTTACAGGTATGAATTTTATAAATCTATATTTATACTGAGTGCCCAATGAAATCCTATCCAACCCCATTAACTTCAGAACGGCGACAACTATAGTCTTAAAGGGGGTGTCTAGGTATATTAAAGTGGCTTTGCAATGAGACCACTTACAGTGCAAACTAGCAGGTGGGCTGTGGCCAGCCCATAATTTTACTCATGTGTAAATATTCCGACTCAATAATTCAAATTTTCCATGTCCCAACCCAAATATTTAAAGGTTATACAAACAAATGTAATATATACCAGTACAAGAACCCTTAACAGGTTAAAAGTTTCTGACACAGCACTTAACCTTGTGGCTCTAAGAATTTTAAATATAGGTTTTAAAAATAATGATATAAAATTTTGAGTGGCACTATGCTATTAATTAAAATATATATATAGTGTGTATGTGCATACAGTGTTGAATCCAGGGGGTGGCCCGGGGGGGAATGTCCCCCCCCAGAGCATTGAAATGACCCCCCCGGAAGATTTGAAATTTTAGGCTTTCAATGGTCAAAAAGTGTAATTTCCCCCCCCCAGAACTCTACAATGTCCCCCCCCCCGGAGCCACATAAATCCCTCCCGGAGAAAAGTGTCTGAATTCAACACTGTGTGCATATACATATATATGTATGTTCTACTTATATTGACAGGTGCAAACATTATTTCCAACATGAAAAAATACATAAAATTTACTCACTGATGCTTTTTCATTAGCATCTCTCATAAATTCAAAATATGGGTTGTAAAAGAAATGATATCAAAATTCGAGTAACACCTTGATGTGACTTTAAAAGGTTTGTTTTAAAATTTAATTAAAATTATTTTTGTTTTGTCTTCTATACACATTCAAACAATACATTTAATTTTGCAATACACTGTTAATTATACAGTAAAACCTGCTTAGGAAGTTTTCCAGGGGACCACGTAAATAAAACGTCTTAAACGGGAAAACTTCCCAGAGAAAAAACTATAATAGCAAACTACGTAATGAAAACATTAATAGTATAAAATTGTACAAAGTATTGAATTAGATAGTTTTATAAATTACAAAAATAATTTACAAAATAGTTTTATAAATTAAAAATTAAAATATTTTAATGCATTAATATTATAAAAATAAAGAATATTAATTACATCAAAAATAATTATATTCTTGATGATTCATTTAATTGAATCTGCCACTCAACAATTGAGTCTCTTCCAGTCACGTGGCACCCCATGCCCCTTTTTGATTGACAGCTGGCCACACCCTTTTTTGTAGCTTATAGTGGGACATCCAGTGAAAAACAACTCAACATTTACCCCTTGTTCTCTTATACGATCCAGTCACATGACACCCCTAAGAAGAAACCGAAACCAAAAAAATCTTGCCTCCTTCCCCCACTCCTGAAAAAGCACCCTAACCTCCAACAGCCGAAAAAATCACCCCGTTTTGAACACACAAAAAATGTCATCCCCACTTCCCTTCCAAAACAAGCTCCCCTATTAAAAAAAAATCACATGACATCCCCTTCCCTTAGAAAAAAATCTAAACTAAAAATCCTGCTTCCCCCCCCCCCTGCCCTCACTCCTGAAAAAGCACTCTGACCTCCAACAGCCAAAAAAATCACCCTGTCCCCTGTCTTGTAACATGAAAAAATTACATCCCCACTTCTGCCCTCTCCAAAACAAGTCCCCTATTAAAAAAAGTCACGTACTACCCCCCTTTCCCCCTCCCTTAGAAAAAAATGAAACTAAAAAATCCTGCCTCCCTCTCCCCACTCCTGAAAAAGCACAAACTCACTCCTGAAAAATCACCCTCATCTTGTAACACGAAAAAATGTCATCCCCCCCTCCCAAACAAGCCATATAGAAAAAAGTCACGTGACACCCCCATTTCCTCCTCCCTTAGAAAGAAAAACTTAAACTAAAATTACTGCCCCTCATTTATGGGCCATTTCATAGGAATACATCACGATTAAAAAATATGCCATGCTAGTCATAAGAATGGAGCTTGATAGTGCAAGCAGAATATCATTTGTGTTCAGGAGAACGTCTGTAGACGTAGAGCAATCACAGATGTCTAAGAGTATACTATTATAGACCCATCACGAGATGAGACTTCGGAACACCCATTTTCGGAAGAGTCTATTTTATGAAAGGTATGCACGATGAAACTGGCGGGAAAAAACAACACCGCACTTCAGTGTCGACCAATCACTGCATTGAATAAAGGGTTACAATGAAATAAATATTTGCGCCAAAACTTTTTTTTTCACTCCACAGAAACTTGTTTTCCTGCTTTCGGTTAGCTGGTGTTCTATTTTTCTCTCTATCTTTTAACTTATTTTGCAATATTCAAACTGTTTTTTTTCAAAACAAATTGTTATTTTATTAACAAAAATGTCCTCAAAAGGGAAAACAATTCATTCTAAAGAAAGAATGATTGTAAATAAAGTTACAGAATTTTTTGAGAAGGAAGCAAATGCTCAGAAAAAAAAAATTTATCACATTATACAAACTTTTATTTAAAATTAAAAAGTTTTAAGTAGTGCAATTTTATCTCACTCCAGCTTTTATAGGATTTAGAACAATTTAAAAAAAAAATTATCTACCCTACATTGTAGTCGACACATTGACCACCCTCGCGAAGCCGGGATGGGCCGCTAGTGTTTTATAGAATTGAAATTGCATTATCTGAAAATTTTATGCACAAGTAGATGAAAAAACTAGTAAAATGTAAATGACATCTAAAATAATTAAACACTAAAGCAGAAAAGAAATAAGAATTTTTTTGCAGAGAACACCCCCTACACCCTCTGTCAAGTGTATTTCTTAATTTAACTTATTGCATTTTTATATTCATCATTTTATTTTAAAAAAGTCTGTGCTGCAGACGACAGACGCATCTTTTTTTGCCCCTCCTTAGATTTTTTTTTTATGTCGGCACCCAGGTCCATACAGCTAAAATTATACTTGCAAATAGATTATTGCAATAAATAAATAAATAAAATAATAAAAATAAGAGATAATTTTACATTAGGACTGTTCTCAAATCTAAACTGTCTACTTTCTGACACATTTTTAAAGTTCATTTTTGTTCACAAATGTATCAAAATTATCAGGTGCTCTTATTCAGTAACTATGTAATCGAATTATTTTTCCGGTTTTCGGTAAAGGCAAAAGACTTTTCTGAAAATGCTGCGTTTTGAACCAAATTTCTGGACAGTACAGGAAAGTAAAAAAAAAAAAAAAAAGCCGTCCTGAGAGAACAATAGCTTATAACTCAAGCTGTAATTCAATTATCAGAAAAAAAAACTGTTCGATTACAAATAACTTCAATAATCATGCTGCAAGTCTTTCGCGTTGTTGTTTTGTATGTGTGTGGGGGGGGGGGGGGATTTTTTGAGAATCGACTTAAAATTAATCAAATCGTACGTATATTTTTCTTCAGTTTGTTGATTCCACAATTACTATCACTTAAATTTAATTTTTAAAATAACATTTGCGGTTTTTTCAAGAATTGTGGATTTTTGTATAAAAGAATAATACTTTATTTTATTAGTTTGTCGTTCGGAAGTTAAGAAAGGCAAAGAGCAAGATTTTATTTTTATTGTTTCTTTCTTTCTTCTTTTTCCCCCCCCTATATAATAGTTGTTTCTTTGATTATTAAAAAACAAAAAGAAATAAAAATAGTATTTTTTTAACAAAGTTTGTAATAAAGCATATTTAAAACAAAAATAATTATTGTCATTATTGTAATGATTTAAAATAATGTAACATAATTTATGTAACATTTTAGTCATCTTAAAATGAAATTCCCTTATTAAGTCAACAATAATAATAAATAATACAGAAATGACGCCAAAATGTCGAAGAGTTGGAAATATGGCAACTCTCCAATTTATTCTATATGCCTATTTGGAGGAAATAGTATCGTCCACCGCTACGTCACGGATGATTGACAGGTCTCTTCTCGTGAAAGGTCAATAATATCGTCAAAATGTCAACAAAGAGAGTTGTTTATGATTCTTTCTGAGAATAAAGCTTTTAAGGTCTCACTCAAAAACAACTTAATGCGAAAGCCCGTTTTAGGAAACAAAAAAATAAACAATTTAATTTCCAACAATATTTTTGTGCAATATGCCACTTGCTTTTGCATATTTAACTACATTCATCACAGCAATAATTCCCCTCCCCACTCCCCGGCTAAAGTCCAGCATAGAAAGAAAAAAAAACCCCTTGCCTTACAAGAATGAAATTCTCAAAACTGGCTGGTTATTTCCTCTGAATTCTGAACAATGGCTATCATGTATTCTATGGGAACTGGTGTCACATTCTTTTGCTTTCTGCTTATCTATTCCTTTCTTCAGATGCACATTTTGAATAATTTTTTTTCCGTTGAAATGAAGAACATTGTAAATACAAACAGTGTTTCCATATAGTGAAATTCGGAAAGATAATTTTCGGGGTAAAAAACTTCTTAAGCAGGAAGACTTTAAAAATTTAAACTTCTTAAAGAGTGGATTTTAGCATTAAAGAAATAGAAAACCAATTGGGACCATTGATATAAAACTTCTTAAGTGGAAAAATGTCTTAAACGGGAGCTTCTTAAACAGGTTCTTCTGTATCACACTTTCACTGAGCTTGTATTATGCATTGAAATCCATTTATTTCACTAAATTGGTTTATCTTTTGTGTCATGCTATCCAAAATCATAAGTAAAATTTATGTAAAGGTTTTCTTTGTGTCATACTATCTATTTGCAGACATTTCACATAGTTTTGGATACTATGAGGCAAAATATAAATCAATTTATTGAAATAAATACATTTCAGTGCATAATATAGGCTCAGTGAAAATGTGATATATTTAACAGTTTGTTGGAAAATTAAAAGTATTGTTTGAATGTGTAAATATACTTCAGAAGACAAAACAAAAATAATCTAATTAAACTTTACAACAATCCTTTTAAAGTCACATCAAGACGTCACTCAAATTTTGATATAATTTCTTTTACAACTCATACTTTAAATTTATGAGAGATGTTAATGAAAAAGCATCAGTACTAGTAGGAAAACAAGAGTTCAAGGTCAGAAGGGTGCACCTATACAATCTCCACAATCCTACGTGTGGGTTGGCACATCCTTCACACACCAAGTTGTAATCATGTTAGATGAAATTTTGCGCTGCAGAGCAGGAAAAAGCTAGCAGAAGTTTAATGAATTTTACTCAATTTTAAGGAATTTTCATGAGTTTTAGGGTTTGATTGTACTATAAGACGATAGTTTGTATGATTAGCCAACCATAGTATATAATTAAATACGTAATTTTTTATAATTTTCTAGTGAACATTTAGTGAATTAATTAAATTTAATTGATTTTGCTATGTTTTTGCTGTATTGTTAGGTTTAATTCTAGTCTACTTTTAAAATTAATATTATTATATAGTAGGATGTTAGAGAATTAAGATTGATTTTTCTATTCAGATTATACCCAAGACCAATTTGAGCATCCCCTGATGGGAAAAAAAGACTAATTTTATTGATTTTTACATAAGTTTTGAGGTTTTGATTGTATTGTAAGTCTATAGTTTGCATGATTTTAATACTTAGATGACCATAATACAGAGAAATAATGAAATTTAGATAATTTTACTGTTGAATTTTTTGTGAATTAATTAAATTTAATTGATTTTTCTATGTTTTCACGTGTTTTAATTTACAAGATTTAATTTTAGCCAACTTTTAATGTTATATAATGGGATATTAAAAATTAAATTTGATTTTTTTTTTGTGAAGATTATACAGGGTGATTCATAAAAGATGGGCAGAACTTTAAGGGGTTATAGTACACTTAAAGACAAATAATATTAAATAGGAGACTAAGGGTCCCAGACGTATTCCCAAGGAGATAGGGGGCATTAAAGTTTAGGGTCCGAAATTTCAAATGATTATAAAACATGGAAAAATTGGTCGATTCGTTTGCGGTTTTTGCAAAAAATTTTCTTTATGCCAGTATTTTCTTGAAATAAAATTTTAAAGTTCAATTTCAAAAAATGCCGATAGGGGGCGCTTTAGACTTTGGAGTAACAAACAACTATTTTTTAACGTTATTTTTTGTATTTCTTTAAATGATTTCGAAAGCTTAGACTTAAACTTAAATTTTGATCTAAAAATCTGAGTCCTAACGAGTAGTTAAGTAGCGTAAACTGAAATTTGAAATTTGAAACCCTTCTCCCCCCAGAACAAAAATCAGTTATTCCCGATCTTTGTGTCGTAGATTAGGCTCTAACTACTGCCGCGTTTTGCTAAAATTATTCTTTATGTCAGTATTTTCTTGAAAATAAATTTTAAAGAAAATTTTCAAAAAATTCCGATAGAGGGCGCTTTAGACTTTGGAGTAACGAACAACTATTTTATACCGTTATTTTTTGTGTCTCATTAAATGCTTTCTAAAGCTTAGACTTAAACTTAAATTTTCAGCTCAAAATCTGAATCGCTGAGCGTGGTTCAGTAGCGAGGGGAGGGGGTTCAAATTTCAACTTCTGAACATAGTTCAGTTTACCATGTCCACACATTGTGTGCTGTGATACGAGGTAAAAAGACACAAATTAGGATTATGTTACCAAAGCATATTTATTAACATGTAATCACAATAAATGTTCAAAATTGTGACCACCAGAGGTTATGCACGCAGAACAACGGCGACGAATGGAACGGCGAACATTCGCGAAAACATCAGGCTTTTCGAGCACTTCCCCTACAGCGGCGGAAAGTCTGGCGACCAGTTCCTCGGGGGATTCAATGGGTGTCTCATACATAAGAGCCTTCAATCGTCCCCAAAAAAAGAAATCGAGGGGTGAAAGATCTGGCGAGCGAGCAGGCCAAGCAACAGGACCACCTCGACCAATCCATCTGTTCGGAAATGTGATGTCCAGATAGTTGCGGACATCTCGTACGTAATGGGCTGGCACTCCATCGTGCTGGAACCACATGACCCGCCGGATGCGTGGAGGAACAACGTTTAACAGGTCTGGCAGCACATGTTGCAGAAATGTGAGGTATGTTTTACCGTTGAGGCGTTCAGGAAGAAGGTACGGTCCGATTAGGTGGTCTCCGAGGATTCCTGCCCAAACATTGATGGAAAAGCGTCTCTGATGAGCATGTGGATACGTAGCATGTGGATTGACATCCGCCCATACATGTGCATTGTGTGTGTTAAATGTACCTTCACGTGTGAAGGTACATTCATCGGTGAAAAGCACAGTTCGTCCAAAATGTGGATTTAGCGCGTTCTGCTGCAGAAACCAGCGGGCGAATTCAATACGATTTGGATAATCCCCTGGAGACAGTTTCTGGACTTGTTGCACATGAAACGGGAGCAAATGTTCATCCTTCAATACCCTCCAAGTCGTGGACTGTGAGGTATCCACCTGGCTAGCCACTGTTCGTGTACTTGTACTTGGCTGCGCCGCTACTACATCCAGAATGGCTTCTGCAACAACTACTGATTCGTCCTTTTTTGCACAACCTGCATTCGACCGGGAAGCGAGAAATGATCCCGTCTCACACAACTGTCTGTGCAAGCGCTCGAAAGTTTTGCGGTTAGGCAACCGCCTGTTAGGAAATCTCTCTCCGTACATTCGTTGTGCCTCTGCACCATTTCCATCTGCCGCTCCGTAAATTAAATGCATCTCAGCCTTTTCCTTATTCGTGAAGGGCACCATCTTCCGATTCATTACTACAGCGACTTACACTTGACTCACCGTTCAGTGGTTTTTATGCCTGAATCGTGTCGAAATTTTGCATACGTGTTCTTCTTCTTCCCCATTTGACATTTGCATACTTTCTGTTTCCTTCTTCACCCGGTGACTAGCGTCAGGAATGGAGCTTTAACGTTTGCATGAGCGACGTTTCCAACTGTGCCAGTGCCTTTATGAGTGAATTCCGACTATGCAGTCCTTGACGAAAGTTGTATTTTTGCCTCGTATCACAGCACAGAATCGTTGGGCATGGTTAAGTAGTGCAAACTGAACTATGTTCAGAAGTTGAAATTTGAACCCCCTCCCCTCGCTACTGAACCACGCTCAGCGATTCAGATTTTGAGCTGAAAATTTAAGTTTAAGTCTAAGCTTTAGAAAGCATTTAATGAGACACAAAAAATAACGGTATAAAATAGTTGTTCGTTACTCCAAAGTCTAAAGCGCCCTCTATCGGAATTTTTTGAAAATTTTCTTTAAAATTTATTTTCAAGAAAATACTGACATAAAGAATAATTTTAGCAAAACGCGGCAGTAGTTAGAGCCTAATCTACAACACAAAGATCGGGAATAACTGATTTTTGTTCTGGGGGGAGAAGGGTTTCAAATTTCAGTTTACGCTACTTAACTACTCGTTACGACTCAGATTTTTAGATCAAAATTTAAGTTTAAGTCTAAGCTTTCGAAATCATTTAAAGAAATACAAAAAATAACGTTAAAAAATAGTTGTTTGTTACTCCAAAGTCTAAAGCGCCCCCTATCGGCATTTTTTGAAATTGAACTTTAAAATTTTATTTCAAGAAAATACTGGCATAAAGAAAATTTTTTGCAAAAACCGCAAACGAATCGACCAATTTTTCCATGTTTTATAATCATTTGAAATTTCGGACCCTAAACTTTAATGCCCCCTATCTCCTTGGGAATACGTCTGGGACCCTTAGTCTCCTATTTAATATTATTTGTCTTTAAGTGTACTATAACCCCTTAAAGTTCTGCCCATCTTTTATGAATCACCCTGTATACCCATTTCAAAAATATAGGTATGAAGGGCTCTATTTTTATTTTTTGATAGGACAGGTTACAGGATGATCTCAACTAATTCATGTTTTAGGATCTTTATATAAAGCATAGTATAACATAATATTTTAATAATGATTGTTTCCTATACAGTGATGAACACAAGTTAAAATTCATAGACATACAGTAGAAGATTTTTATTGTAAACAATGAATTTTCAGTTAAGAAACACCTGAATTCTCACGTTATAAATAGTTGCTATTCTCTAGAGGACTAAATTTGATACATTAGTTCAACTTTATCTCCTTACTTCAGAGCTAATTGTTAAAAAAATTTCTATGATTTGATACAGGTGGACAATGTTTATAAAGTAAATTTAACAATGTGTGAAATGATCTATATTATGCAAAAAATTATCTGCACAATTCCTGGTAATAAAGAATGCAATATAAAGATACTCTAATGTATTTTGGTATGTTTTATACATATTTGGCCATTTTTTACAAACTAAATTTAATGATGTGTGAAATGTGATTTATATAACGCAAAACCTCATGTTTTTAGGTTTGCGTTATAAAGATCAATCTTCTACTGTATTGCTTTTATTTGATATTCATTCAAAATTTATCTATATTTTCATAAATTTAAATATAAAAATAAGGATTTACCAAGCAAATAGCTAGTTTTTAGCACTCGCAATTGCAACATAATTTTATCACATTCAGATTAATTTTTACTGTGTTAAAACTATATTTATCATAAATAGTTTAATCTTACCATGTTCAGGCCAATTTTTATTACGTTTAGACTGATTTTCTACATAATTACCCTAATTAGCTAAGATTACTAATTTTAATGAATAACTATTTTTAGCAATTTTTCATGTGCTGTTTTAATTTAAATTTCTGTTTTGATACACTTAATTTAGCTCATTATAAGTAAATATTACCTACCTTCTTAACAGATAACTTGCACATGTTTTTTTAATTATTATTATTTATTAGTTCATACAAAGTAATTTTCTTTATTATATCCACAATGTTTAGGAAAGCTATCTTTTTAAGTTTTTCAGTTTTTAAAGAAAATGTACAAATATAAACTTTAACTAAACATTTCTTATTTGAAATAACCTAGTTTATGAAACCAAGCTATATGGGTTTTTCAATTCATAGAAGCAAATATTAGACAACATTTTAACATTTCCTTAGGCACACACCTGTTTTCAACATTACTTAGGTCATGTGATAGTATTTTACCCATTGTTTTTATAAAGAGTAGCTATTCACTTTCAGATTAATTTTAATGATTTTATGTGAACTTTTAATTCAAATTATGTGGACTTATTACCCTGTTTACACATCATTTCTTAAAAGTTAAAAATTTAATTGCAAATTGATCTTTACCATGACACTTATCCAAATGAAACTTTAATCCTTTTACTTTATGCTTTAATTCTACACATTTTTAATGAAAAAAAGACAAATTTTATTGATTTTTACATGTTTTGAGGTTTTGATTGTACTGTAAAACAATAGTTTGCATGATTTTAATACTTAGACAACCATAATACAGTGAAATAATGATATTTAGATCATTTTACAGTGGAATTTTTCATGAAATAATTAAATTTAATTGATTTTTCTATGTTTTCACATGTTTTAATTTACAAGATTTAATTTTCGTCAACTTTTAATGTTATATAAGAAGATATTGAAGAAATAAAATTGATTTTTTTTTTCGAAGATTATACCCATTTTTAAAATTTAGGTATGAAGGGTTCTACTTTTATTTTCAGATAGGACAAGTTAATCTCAACTATTTCATGTTTTAGGGTCTTCACATAAGACATAGTATCAGGGTTGTATTGGTTTTAACAACATCCTGGTCAAAATGTTTCTTGATCAAAACTCATTTTGACTAGAAAAAGAAATTAAAATTTATTTTGTGAAATGATAAATTTAGTGCAATATTTGGAAGGGCTTGTCAAAATAACATTTAACAATATTTAGTACCACATTTGACAGTGTTTGCAAGTATTTTACTTAGTATTATTCTTTAATTTTCATTTACAGCACAAAATGTTTTAAAGATAAGACACTGTCATAAGTATTAAATATTTTTAATAATAATTTAATTACATATCTACTTTTATATAAAAAAGTTAAGGAGACTAAATCACATTAAGCAAAATAAACATTTTAATAATTTTATTTAAGACTCAAAAAATAATTAAAAGTGTGTTGTATTAAGCTAAAGAGTATTTCATAGTTTTCATTTACTCTGGGTGAGATCAAATTTGGAAAATAATCTTTTTGCTTATGAAGAGTTAGCACATCTATTTGTAGGATGTTATGAAATTTACAAATTCAATATTTTTCATTATTGCCCACCACATTTTGTAATGTATTAGTTACACATCGAATATTAGGAAAAATAAGATTTATGAAATGCATGTTTCTGTATGAAATATTATTACTTAAGGCACAAAAAATTTCATCTATATTTAAGAATTTTTATTAATATTAATTATATAATATATACTTTAATATTCACAAAATATATATAGTTTGGGCAATTTATGTAAGCTAAAGTTATTTAATAAGAGTTTTTAACCACTTTTGAGTGGTTAAAACCGATTTTGACAAGTTTTAGATGGTTAAAATCAGTTTTGACCACTGTCCTAGTTAAAATTCGTTTTGACTGGTGAATATTACAACCCTGCATAGTATAACTAAATATTTGAATAATGATTTATGTTTCCTGTACAGCGATTTGAACACAAGTCAAAATTCATAGACATATTAGTTTTCATTGCTTTTATTTGATATTATTTCGAAATTTATCTATATTTTCATGAATTTAAATATAAAAATAAGGATTTACAAAGCAAATAGCTAGTTTTTAGCATGCAAAAGGTAATTTTCCTGCATTCAGCCTAATTTTTTATTGTTTGGGCTCAATTTCATACTTCTTTTAGACTTGTTTTCTTTTTAGTTTTCCTAATTAGATAGCATTACTATTTAATGAATAATTCTCCTATGTATTTATTATACAAAACAATTCCACTGTTTGTTAAAAATTTAGAAAATTTAATTAGAAATACTTTCTTTTTGTGAAATAAATCCATTTATTTTTTACTCATGTGGACATAGGGGGTGGAAAAACAATACACCTTGTTTGAAGTTTGGGGGGGGGGGGGGGGTTGAATAGAGTGTGACGTCGACGTCACAAAGTTTTGATTCAAAGAAAGAATGTAGTTATCCCACATTGTCGAGTATGTACAAGAAATAGCACAACACTTTTTAAAATTTATCTATATTTTCACAAATGTAGTTATAGGAATCATAATTTTTTGAATAAATAGGTGATTTTTACCATACATTGGATATTTTTTTATCACATTCAGATTAATATTTATCATTTTAAGACTGTTTATCATAGTTTAATTTTATCATATTCGGGTTATTCCATGTCAAATCAACAAGAAATTTTCAATATTCAACCTGACCATTTCAGATTTTAAGGAAACCTTCAGGAATCATTCTCCCTGATTGATACAAATGAGAATATACTTTTATAATTTTTTTATCTCAGTAAATTTTCATACAACTAATTTTTTTTAATTTCGAGAAATCATCGTTTTTTGGCTTGCATAAATATTTTAAATTTCTCAAGTTCTATCAGGTGTAGAGAGTTCTTTGACCCCTCATTTTAAAGAGAATTTCACAAGGTTTAATTTGATATGCAAGTTGACTATGCATAGTTAAAAAATAATAATTTAATTAAAAAAAATTTTAAATAGTGTTTTTTTTTTAATTTTGAAAAAAATATATGCTTTTTGTAATATTATAAACTTTAAATTCTGAAAGTTTCAGTTATAAAAAAATTATGATTAAAATTAATAAGACAATACCTATTTTTAGCACAATCATAAAGTTGGCAAGGTGCCAACTTTAAATAACAGTCACAACTAGTGTTTAACATTAGTTTTTTTAACATAACTGCTGATCCCATTCAGATCCCACTCTAAAATTTTCAGAATTTAAAGTTTATAATATTACAAAAAAACATATATATTTTAAAATTTAAAAAAAAAAACACTATTTAAAATAAATTTAATTAAATTAAATTAACTTTAAAACCAAGCATAGTCAACTAGCATATCAGATTAAACCTTGTGAAATTCTCTTTAAAATGAGGGGTCAAACAACTCTCTATGCCTGATAGAACTTGAGAAATTCAAAATTGAAAACATTTATACAAGCCAAAAAATGATGATTTTTCGAAATTTAAAAAATTGATTTTATGAAAAATTACTGAGATGAAAGAAATAATAAAAATATATTCTTATTTATATCATCAGGGAGAATGATTCCTGTAAGTTTAATCAAAATCTAAAGTGGTCAGGTTGAGTCACTGGTTGATTTGACATAAAATGACCCATTCATGCTAATTTTCTATAGAGTTTTTTTTTAAGATGATAATGTTTATGTAGGATACATAACCAATAACTATTAGTATATTTAAGTAATAACTTTGAATTTTTTACTTTTCATTCATCTGTTAATTTTACATTGATATTTTTAGATGATATACTACTATATTTTTAATTAATTAAATTTATTAATTGATGTATTTTCAGTTAGTGGTAAATTTTGTGCATAGGGTTATTTAATATGTATTTAATTTTCTTTACTGTTTTATAATATGTAATGTTTCTGAGGAATAAATAGTTGATAACTGTTAGAATATCAAGCAATGGTGTTAAAAATATGCAGCGTAGCATATGCTCATAATGAAAAAATATGCAGCACTTCGTGACTGAATAATTTTCTAGTAAATAGTAAAGTTAACTTAGAGTGTCGGCAAAAATAGTTGTTAAAAATATGTTGAGTGCAAGTATAAAGTAAAAGGATTAAAGTTTGTTGTGGATAAATATCATGGTAAAGATCAATTTCTTGTTAAATTTTTAAGTTTAAGAAATTATGTGTGAACAGGGTAATTGTCTATAAGTCCACATAATTTCAATTAAAAGTTCACATAAGATCATTTAAATTTATCTGAAAGTGAATACCTACTCTTTCTAAAAACAATGAGTGAAATACTATTGCACGGTCTAAGTAATATTTAAAATGGGTGTGTACTTAAGGAAATGTTAAAATTTCTAATATTTGCCATTGAAAAATCCATATAGCTCAGTTTCATAAACTCAGTTGTTTCAAATAAGAAATGTTTAGTTAAAATTAAAGTTTATACATATTCTATGAAAACTGAAACTTAAAAGATAACTTCCCTAAACATTGTGTATATATTAAAGAAAATGATCTTGTAAGAACTAACAATAAAAAAAAACACATGCATGTAAGTTATCTGTCATTGAAAAGGTAGCTAATATTTACTTATTGAGTGATGCTAAATTAAGTGTATCAAAATATAGATTAAAATTAAAATAGCACATGAAAAATGCAACTATGAATTCTATGAATTGAAAAACCCATATAGCTTGGTTTCATAAACTAGGTTATTTCAAATAAGAAATGTTTAGTTAAAGTTTATATTTGTACATTTTCTTTAAAAACTGAAAAACTTAAAAAGATAGCTTTCCTAAACATTGTGGATATAATAAAGAAAATTATTTTGTATGAACTAATAAATAATAATAATTAAAAAAACATGTGCAAGTTATCTGTTAAGAAGGTAGGTAATATTTACTTATAATGAGCTAAATTAAGTGTATCAAAACAGAAATTTAAATTAAAACAGCACATGAAAAATTGCTAAAAATAGTTATTCATTAAAATTAGTAATCTTAGCTAATTAGGGTAATTATGTAGAAAATCAGTCTTAGCGTAATAAAAATCAGCCTGAACATGGTAAGATTAAATTATGTATGATAAATATAGTCTTAACGCAGTAAAAATTATGTGATAAAATTACCTGGTATATTCTAAAAACTAGCTATTTGCTTGGTAAATCCTTATTTTTATATTTAAATTTGTGAAAATAGAGTTAAATTTTTAAAGAATATCAAATAAAAGCAATGAAAACTAATATGTCTATGAATTTTAACTTGTGTTCGAATCACTCTATAGAAAACATAATAAATCATTATTCAAATATTAAGTACGTAGTAAGTTAATACTATGTATTATGTGAAGACCATTAAAACATGAAATAGTTTAGATCAACCTGTCCTATCTAAAAGTAAAAATAGAACCCTTCATACCTATATTTTAAAAATGGGTTTAATCTTCACAGAAAAAAATTATTTTAATTCTTTAATATGCTGTTATATAATGTTAAAAGTAGAGTAAAATTAAAACATGTGAAAACATAAAAAAATCAAATTTTATTTCACAAAAAATTCCACTATAAAATTATTTTAATTTTATTATTTCTCCGTATTGTATGGTTGTCTAAGTATTAAAATCATGTAAACTATTGTTACAGTACCAGTACAATCAAAACCTCAAAACTTATGTAAAAATCAATAAAATTAGTCTTTTATCTTACAAGGAGAGGGCCAAGCTTGGTAATCACAGATTTTGATTATTTTTATATATGTTGTAGGGTAGAAGCCCCTTAGTCTCAGGTTCAACGAATTTTATACAACGCCCCTTAGTTCTCGAGAAATAGGAGGTCTAATATTATAACACAACTTAAATATTTACTTTGTAGAGAAATTACTGCGTTGGTTGTCGCTCAGTTGTTATGGCATTTGCTCGTTAATCCGCGAGCCCGTGTTCGAGACCGGAATGCACTACGTTTGTTTTTCTTATTTTTTGTTTTATTAATATAAGTGAACTTAAAATTTAATAATCACAACTAAAAACATATATTGTACATTAATAATATTGTACATTAATTATAATGTTAACCTATTTATTTTTTTATTTGTAACTAAATTGTGTTATAAAACATCATTAAATGGTTAATTTTTCTTTTAAATCACTTATAAAATGTATTCCATACATGCTTTTTCGATGCAATGATATTGAACAATTGTGTAAATTTGTGATTTTAAACAAACATCATTTATATATTGCCTTAACAAGGGAAGTCAATGTGATGATAATACTACTGTTTTTAAAGTAAGACGCATAATTATATTAAAAATTAGCATACGAATTAAATTACAACATTTTTTTTTTTTTTTTTTTTTTTTTTTTTGCATATTAAAGATTGTAATTTATATGATGTTATTAATAAAATAAGGTATGATTTTGTAACGATTTTGGAATTTTTACTATTTAATAATAATAGATCCAATTTTTTATAAAATCTCTTTAAATGATGAAAAATGTTTAATAATGATTTAAAAATCAAAAATGCTAAATTAAAATTTTAATATGTTAACATTATAATTAATGAATGATATTAAAATTTTAATTGTGAGATTATTAAATTATAATTACAACTATATTTATAAAACAAAAAATAAGAAAAACAAACATAGCACATTCCGGTCTTGAACCCGAGCCCACGGATCAATGAGCATACTCCATAACAACTGAGCTATGACCAATGCAGTAATTTCATTACAAAGTAACTATTTAAGTTGTGCTATAATATTAGACCCCCTATTTCTCAAGAACTAAGAGGCGTTGTATAAAATCTGTTGAACCTGAGACTAAGGGGCTTCTACGCTACAACATATATAAAAATAATAAAAATCTGTGATTACCAAGCTTGGCCCTCTCTTTGTTAGTCTTAGAAGGGGTACAAATGATGATAGTCCATATTTGTGACATATGATATAGTTCCATGTAATGGCTTAAAATACCCACTATTGTTTAGTAAGACTAAAATTATGCAATTCTTTGAAAATGCAGTTAAAATAAGTCAATATACAGCAAAAGATAGGACATCCATGCCTGTAAAGGAAAATAACTCTGAATAACTAATTTGTGACTATCATAATTTTTCCCTTTGACCCTTCAATTTGTTTTTTATAATAAACAAATATTTATACAGTTATCTTTTCTTAGAAGATAAGAAAAAAAAACAATGTATAAATTGTAAATATGTTTATTTATTTATTTATCTGTAGATGAATATATATTTAAAATAATGATGATGGTAATTTTTATAGTGTTTTCTCATTTGCATGCCAGAATTCCATGTAAAAAGGCTGCAAGCTTAGATGAGTTAAAGACAGTTCTCAAAAAAATATTTGTCCATGCTCAACAGCGCGAAACTTTTTGACACATCTACAGACTCATTTTTAAATGTAAAAGTATGACACTTGCAAGCATGATTTGTAATCGAATGGTATTTTTTCCTAAAGTGAATGGTAATGTAATGTTTTTTTTTTTTTTCATTAAAGGAATTACTTCTTGAGTTCTAAGTGATTATTGTCTTATGGCAGCAGGTTTTATTTTTTCCTTTCTTGTGCTACCGCTTCTTCAAATTTGGTTCATAAAGCCAACTTTGATAGCATTTTCTGAAAAATCCTTTGCCTTTGCCAAAAAATGGAAAACTATTCGATTACATAGTTTCTGAATTCAGATCATCTTTCAATTTAATGCTGCAAAAATTAATTAGGAATGTGTCGGCCAGTTTAGATTTGAGAACAACCTTAGTTGTTTGTCATTTTTCCTTTAATGTTTAAAATTATTTAAAAAAGAAATGCATATATGAAGTAATTGCATTCTGCTGCTGTTATTGTTAATGCCTGAACTGAATTATGGATCGTACAATATCCACAAGCTTGTAACTTCCTACAGCAAGGAAGCCCAGGGTGCTGATAATTAATCTTTAATGTCAATTAACTAGTGCAAAATTTTTGTTGCACACCAAAAAAATATAAGGGAATGAGGATAAGTGGAAGGGTATTTCAAAAAGGGGGCAAAAAGATACATATAGAGTTACAAATTAAACTCATTAATCTAGCGCCAGTGATATATATTAGGGAAGCTGTCAAAGGATTTTTACATCTGTTTCTTTTACACAATGAAATGAAAAAAAAAAAAATTACAAATTAACAGGTTGGTCAGCTTTAAAGATAGGGAATTGAAAATCTATCAAATTATCTTTTTTACAGTTATTTGTTTTTGGTATCATTCTAAATATATATTTATAATTAAGAAACACAGAACGCACAAGAAAAAAAAAAATTGGCAAGAAGTGCTAGTAGAAAACTTTAAAATATTTTCTTAAAATGAAAACATCTAAGAGGTTAAACTCAGGAGGTCATCAAATCTAGAAGTTATGCCTAAATATGTCATATGTTCCTTTTTAAAAAATTATTTACAAAATACATATAATAAAATACTTTAAGGGGAGGTTCACAATGCACATAGAAAAAAATAGTTTTTGGCATTGAATTTATTGTACTTTCATATGACTGTATGAATGTTGTCATATAAAAATGTGTATAATTTAATCAATCTAAACTCCTCCAAAAGTCACTATACATGGTGTGCACTGTAAATCAGTGTAAGTGATTGCTTTCTTAATAATTATCTGAAACAAAACATTTTCATGGATTCTTACGAATTATTTAATTATTTCAACGGCAAACCTCAAATTGATAAGATGAATCAAAATTTCACTAAATGCTGTTGCTGTTTGAGGTCAATTTTTCTCACTAATTTTTCATTTTCAAAACTGTTTAAAAAAACTTTAATTTTTTGAAGGCTTGTTCTCCAATTTAAAAAGTCTAGTTTAATTTTCATGACTTAAATATTAGGTGGAACAAAGAACCGTTTTGGGGGTACAATTTAGAAACTTTAAGGATTAAACAAATATGAAAAAAATCTTTTTTAGTTTTCCGGGAGACTTTCCCTTAATTTAAGACTTTTCTCTACATTTAAATGCGGATTTTGACTTTCTTGAACAATAATATTTATGGCAATGATATTAATGGTATTTTGAAATGAAATTCAAATTATTTCAGTCTAAAAGTTATGAACCCCCATCTTGCAAAACTTCATCACTAAGGCCATGATAGATTCTGACATATGTTTTTGCTCTTCCCTTCTCAAGCCAAGCTGATAGAATTTAAAAAAAATTCTTATCTGGTGGTTATTCTATATTCATAATTTTGCAAAAAATTCATCTGTAATATCGAGATAGATTCTCAGATATATTTTAGTGCCGCCTTTTGAGGGAGTGGTTGAGGGGTTGAATTTTAAAATATCCTCCATATCTTGAGTTTTTACTGTGAGACTTAAAATCTTGGGGAAAACAGAGTGGAAAATTTAAAAAATCATCTGATCTGATGTTTAGATTCTTAGAAAAGTATCTTACCTAAATTGTGTCTTCAACGGCCATCGGAGATTATGAGATGAATTTTTGCAGCCAACCAAAGGGACAAGGGTTTCCGAATTTCATAAAATGTTATTCCATATATGATGTTTATATTCTAATACTCTGCATCTTACAAAATTCATCTCTGAGGCTGTGACAGGTTTTGAAATACATTTTTGCACCACACTCGCAATTTTGAAAAACTTATTCACATAATTTCTGTAGAATTCTCAATGAAACAAAATAAAATTTTCATATAAAATATAAATAAATAAAAATATCTTTGTCCACAAAATATAATTGAAGAATAAATGGTAAAAATACATATTTAAAAAGTTCTTGTATTTGTGAATATTTCTCAGAATTTAATTATTTCACTCTTTTATTAAGCAAATTTATGATTTAGCATGAAATTAAATAGTTCTTTTATGTAATTTGTAACTATTTCATTATGCCGTACACTGTAAATAAGGGTTTCCAACTCTGATAAAGTTTCTAGATTTAAACAATTAAAATTTCTCTCCCTTTTTCAGCCAATACATTTTTTATTTGATTTAAATCTACACTTATGCGACAACTTGCCAAACCTTTATTAGTTTCTTTGATGTGGTCATTCTTTCATGGTGCAACAAAAATTGCAACCATAGTGAAGATCCCAGACATATTTATCACCTCCCTTGATGATAATTTCTTTTTTTAATGTTGTGCACTTTGCTTCAAAACCTTTGAAGAACAATAAAAAGGTCAGAACTAACCCCATAGTCTTTGAAAAAGAAAACCCAAAGAAATAATTTGATTTTTGTTGCAGCCTTAAACACCCCCAAAATCTGATTTTTTTTTAACAATTAATTTTAACAATTTCTATTTTTCTTATATTATTGTTAGATCTCAATCTGTTGGAACTAATGAAAAGAAACTTCACATGATGATGGTTCTGAGGAAATGGGCCAGGAATAATAAGAAAATTTTCAAAAAATCTCCCACTGTCCTCCTAAAGGGGTCAAGTTCTATCTCAGATCTGCAGATATTTAGTGATAACAATTTACATCATTATGGTAAAGAACAAAACAAGTCAATCAAACAATTAATCAAACAAGTGGCTAATAAAATATATTTGCCAGTGGTCACTTTTCCTATTTGAAAATTTATCAAAAATACAACCATATACTCCAAAATACATGAATCCTATTCGTCGTCATATTCTTTCTCAGAAGATTTGCAATCTTGATGCACCCTTTTGTCTCAATACCTAAAACCAAGTGAACTAGTATGTTTTTTGCTGACCTTTTACCTTGATACTGCTTATTTGGAGAGAGTAAAACTTTCTTTCATACTATAAGAAATCAACCCTTCACCAAGCCCCTTTGAGATTGGACCCGGTACAACTGCTCCCCTTGTCCCCTAGGAAAATTAGCCCCTGCTAAAATTATCTACAGTGCATGCAATATAAATGAATTGGAATTTTTGAAAAATTAACTCCCTTTTATTTTTTAATTTTCTTGAATGTCTATCTTTTTTATTTTTATTTATTATCAGTAACTATTTTTTCTTTTCCTTTCAGTATTAATTATTATTTATTTTCTCCCGTATGTTTTATTGTTACTTTTATACTGCTATTTAAAATTTTCACTGAAAATATTTCAGCAAAAATATGCATGTTATTTTATTTTATCAGTTTTAAAGTTTATTGAAAGGCTAATTAATCTTGCAATAGGCCAGTGTTTTGGCTGATCAGGTTGATGCTCAGGCTGATAAAATAATTGAACTTGAAAGACATCTGCAGCAGAAAAAAGATGAATTGATGCATCTGGAGCAAAATTTGCATCAGGTATGTTTTATTTTGTGAATAATAAATGATCTGTAATTTAATGAAAATGTGATTGGGAATTTTGGTCTTTGTTGAGCCATTTGTATTTCTAAATTTAAAAATTTTCGTGTTGATTCTTTAAATGAAATTCAAGATTTGTAATTACACTTTCAGTTTACTCAATTTTCTGGTGTTAAAATTTGCATAAAGTCTAATTTTTTCATAGACAGTATATTTTTTGTAAACACTCTTTTAAAATTTAGATTTTTACTCACTTAAACAATTTTAACTTTTCTTTAACTACATTTTCTTATATAGTGAAATTTCAGTGATTCAACACCTCAAGGGGGAGGTCAGATAACTTGTTCACTTAAAAGTATGTTGAATTAGTGAGGTTTTATAGCTTATTCCCCTTAAAATATTTTTAAAGATAGCTTAATAAAATGTGTTTTGTAACAAAATAATTTAAATTTTTTGTTTTAGGCAATATTCATACTTTCTTTTGTCAATGATAAAATTGAAATTTTTTTAAAAATGTCTCTAGTAACATTCTAAAAAGAAATTTTTTAAAAATAATATTGGAAAACTACGAATGAATATAACAAGAAAAATCATGCATAGATAATGAAACACTTTCAGAATACTTTAAAAAAACTCGTTGTTTCATAAGGTAAATAAGATACCTAAGTAAACATTTTAGAAAACGCATAACACATTTGAAAACCAGATTTCAGAAATTACTATTCACAGCTGGAAAAGTACTACAATTGTTTTGTGCTGCCCTGTATTTGATCCATAGATTTGTATATATTCTACATAGTATGCTAAAATTTAGTTTACCAAGAAAATGCATAATAGGTGAAAAATTCACCTCAACAATTTCTGCGAGTAGATGAAAATATACCTGAATTCTTTTGTACAGACCTGTATATCACCTGCAGATTTTTATACAGGTCACATACTAAGCAAAAATTTAATTCCAGCTAAAACATACTTAAAACAACTGAAATCATACTTCCAGAAATTATCATCCATAACCATATGTGGTCATGTATGCAGTTCTTTGCATGGCCCTATGCAGGGTGATTCATAAAGGTGGGGCCAATAGCCTAGTTCCTTAAATATTGCCCCTGGGCACATACTTCCAATTGCAAAGTTTCATAAAAAAGGCACAAAATTTGATGACATACATTGCATCCCCCTGTGGGGGTCTATTTGAGAAAATACACAAACTAAATTTTTATATGGTCCCAGTACGGTAAAATTTCCAATTAGGAAAATTTTCCTTATCCCTTCCTGAATGCAACACAAAAAAGTCAATCTTTATACTTGCAAAACTTGCAGAGATATTAAAAACCAAAATTCGTGACTTACACCACTTAAGGCTCTGCATCAGTAAGATTTGAGATCTCCCTCTCCCATGTTAAACCAATGGCCATGGATTGCATTCGTATTTATAAAATATCTCATTAGGAAATTAATATTTTTTACTTTTTTTTTTCTGTGTTCGCTTCTTAAAGGGTGTCTCTTCCTTTGTGCCTTGACAAAATATTTCTAAATTATATACTTATTTTTTTTATGTAGTGCTAATGTCTTAAGAAGTCAGCGAGATGTGAATAACACTAAATAACTCTAAAATTATTTGGAGTTTTAAAAATTGGAAAAAGCAGAAAGAAAGTGCATGTTTTCATTGATTTATGTAAATAAAAAAAATTCGTTTAAGTTTATATAAACTCTAGATATTTTTAAAATAAGCTGAAATTTTCATCCCCTGGCTAAGATATAAATCAAGGCAGCAGAAAGGACCCGAGCTAATCTTTGGCATCACACTGGTGACTGGTCGAATGTAAAGGGGTGGGAGGTAGGGTTCTTCGCTTTGCACAATCAAGTAACGTTGGAAGTTTGTGTGTATTGTGTAGTATTATAGCATATTTTGGCTCCCCTAATTATTTTTAAAAATAGAAAGCTGTTTCTTCAAAACTTACAAGGAGACCGCCAAACATGATGCGCACAGATTTTGATGATTTTAAAGTATGTTGTAGGGCTCATACCCCTAATTATTCAGGTCAAAGGTTTCCTTCAAATGGGCTTTAGTTTTCAAGAAATTTCGTTTTAAAGTTAAGCATGCATTTCAAATGCCATTACTTCGCGATCCGGGACAAGGTCTCAGTGGTTCCGTGGTAGCGTTCGCGATTTGAGAGCCGCAGATGGATGTTCTGTCCTCTCCTGTGACTTTTACCTTTTTTAACAAATTTTATATATTTGTCACGTTATAAGTTGTATGCAGAATTATGAATTCTGCATCTTTGAACTTTTTGATATTTTCCTAATAAATTCCATTTACATGTACCGATTTTTTTACCGATTTTTCAATGATGCGGCGCTTACGATGGGTGCGGCACATATTCCCGAAATTACGGTACATAAATTGATAATAATAAATAGTTTTAAAATTTGTAATGCTTTTAGACATTTTATGAAGGAAATTTCAAAAAGCTAAAATAATTAATATTCTAAAATTTTGTTTCTGTATATTTTAAGAAAATAACAAAAAGAAAAAGAAAGAAAAAGGAATTTAAATAGTTACAGTTATATAGTTTTGCTTTATGAGATTTTTCTTATTCAATAGAATTCCATAAAATGTTTTGAATTATTATCCTACAAATAATTAGCAGTATTTTGCTGTTAAATTATTAAGATAGTTTTTTATTTGATTGTTTAGTTTTAGTTATATATGAATGTGATAAGTAGTAGATTTCTTCATATAAGTTAAAGTTTTCCTCAGTTCATATTTACTTATTTGTAAATGCTATTTATAAATATTTTTTCTGTTTAAAAATGTATACAATACAAGAAAACTTTAAAATAATTAAATTATTACATGCAAAAAGCATTAAATGGAGAAAATTGTCATATTTAAAAGGCCCAAATAATAATATTGTCAAACACTTTCAACTGAATAACATATTTATACGTGAATATTAATCAAGAAAAAAAAACTTTAAAATAAATAATTACATGCGAAATCCATTAAATGAGAAAAATTATGTCATATTTAAAACAATTTTCTTATAGCGTCTGAAAAAAAAAACTTTTCTTCTAGACGTTATTATAAAAGTCCAGGAGGCAGCAACATTTTTTACTTTCAACTTTGCTGATTTTTAAATGTGTCATAGAACTTACTTAGTAAATGACAAATTAAGGCGTCAGTTGTCTTGACCATGGTGAGGTGAATGCGATCTTGAGAACTGAAAATTCTTCAGTTAAATGGAAATTAATCGCAACCTGATTACAAAAGCTCACCACTGGTCATGATAATATCATTAAATCTTATGTAATTAGGT
Source organism: Maratus michaelseni (assembly GCA_963931845.1). Lineage (NCBI taxonomy): Eukaryota > Metazoa > Arthropoda > Arachnida > Araneae > Salticidae > Maratus > Maratus michaelseni. The sequence goes on along the minus strand of OZ007586.1, from coordinate 206,513,839 downwards.
AATATTTTTAAAACAAAGCTAATTAATGTGTCTTTAGAACCTGTGGGGGGTTTGGACAGGGATTTGCAGCTCGTAGGGGGGCAGAGCCCCCCAAAATATGTCATTATGTCATTCACAGTTTAAATGAAATTTTGTTTGCTTATTAAAAGTACTTTTTGAAATACAGTAGAAAGCCACTAATCCGCAAAGCTTGGTTCCAAGTGTTGTGCAGATTGGAGGCTTTTTGCGGATTACAGGCCATGTCTATTTGATTTTTGTTTACATTTTTTTTAATTCATATTTTGGACAAATTTAGATTGCTAATACTAAAAAATAAATAAATTACACATTTTAATATATAGATAAAGTAATAACTATGCAAAAAATAATTTATTATTTTTTAAATTTCTTAAATATGGCATCAATTGTTGTTTTAAGACATTTGGTTTATAGTGTTGAATTTTATCTTTAAGTAAGAGTTCAAAAGCAATATATATGTATTTTTTTTATATGTTTTTTCAATTTTATAATTATGATTTAATGAAAAAATAAATAAATTATAAAATATATTGTCTAAGTAAGGATTTTTTATCATTAAAAAAAAAAAATCACAAAAGCTCAAATTGTATTTTACAAGTATTGTATGAAGAAATGAATATATAAAATAATATACTAATTAAATGTGCTTTCATTTTAAACTATAAAGAAGAATGTTATATGATATATAATACTATATAGAAAGATAAGAAAAATGTTAAAATTGGTGAAAAAAAATTCAAAATTTTGTCACCATTGAAGCATTTTTATAGAAATAAATTTTTTTGTTTACATTCATAAATTGATTACGGATTACAGGTTTGTGGATTAGCGGCGCTCTACTGTATTACGTGTTTCAAATAGTTTAATCTTACTGGTCTGGAATCCATTTGAACATTTCTCTAAAAAGTTTTAAAATTTATAAACATTTCTGAAGAATAAAATAGAAAAATTCATAATTAAACTGAATGAATAGGGATCCGTTCAGTATACTATTTAATTGCAACTAGGATATTTTTTCTAAAAAAAAAAAAGAAGCGGGGAGGGGAGGGGCAGATTTGAGTTCAATAAGACCAGTTAAATCTGAACATTAGAGCTATAGCATATATATATATATATAATAAATTATGATACAGTATTTCTGGTATATAGCGATACATTTTTATGGGAATTTTGATGCAATGCATTTTTGATACAAAATATTTAATTAGATCATTATGCATATCAGGCACTTGTCTTTTTTGAATTGTTTAAAATTTTTAATATGCACTATTTTGACATTAGCCTATACTGTGTCTGTTTTTATGTAATAATGAATAAAGTCTATTTCATAATTTGACTATTTGTGCATCCTGTAAAATTTGGATAAACAACATATATTTAAAATCAAAATAAGGTGAAGCAAATAAAAAATCAATAAACAAAAATAGTTAAAATGTCTTAAAAATTCATAAACTTTCCTAAGAATTTATCCAAGAGAATTTTTTTTAAATCTATTTTCATTATTCAAACTGTTCATTCCATCATGATTATAAGCAACAAATGTTAAACTATTTGAAAGGATATGCAAATATTTGAAATATTTCATATGTACATATATCAAAGTTGTCTAAAGAGCTTGAGCATCAATGGAAACAAAATTCCAGGTTATGTACAACAAAGGCAAAGTATTTAAATCTGACCGCAATCCTCTTTGAGCTCTAGAAAAGAGCTTTAATCAAAATATGCAAAATGCACATAATACCAATAAAAAGATTAAATCTAATATTGCAAGATAGTAGAATTGGAAACAATCATAAGATTTATTTAATGGATTTTGAAACATAAATATTTCTTTTAAACAATATTTAATTTATTATGTCAATAAATAGAATGCAGTTTTCAGCTGCTAATCACCTTTGTAATTTTCAATAAAGAACAGAATCTGGTATAGTGAAGATTAAATAATTTTGACAAACTAACAAAATTTCTAATACTTTTTACTTACCCATCATATGTAGTATAGGGGTTCTTGCAATCGTTTAGTAGTATTGCAATCGTTTTAAAAATCTTGAAAAAAAAATTGACGGATTTACACGGGACGGATTATGTTTCAGACACTGGAGATTCCGAAAAACATATTTTTAGAAAAAAAAATTTGTCGTCCATCTGTGTGTGTCTGTGTCTGTAAGTGCTCTATCTCCTGAACAAATTGAGATAGAGACTTGAAATTTGGTATGTACTTAGTATGTAATAATGGGAAGAAGTTCTTTGAATTTCAGTAACCTTGATTATCCGGAACTATTTTTTTCGGACTCTTGAAATATTCGTTCTGATAAAAGGTATATAAAAATTTTCGAAATTGTTTATTTTAAGGAGTGAATATAAAAGGCAATAAAAAAACATAAATTTTGCATAAAGAATGAAGTCGATCGAATAATTAGTTGCCGAACTATTTAGAATCATATTTTCCACACTTTTAAATTTTTTGTGACCCTGTATTTCATTCAAATTCCAATTCAAAGATATATTTTAATTGGAAATGAGAGGCTTAATTCAATGCAGTAAACTGTTAGTTAATATGATTATCATTTTTGGAGTTATAAGGATGTTTCTTTTACGCAGTTTAATAGAGCATTTAAAGTTTATGATGTCATCAAGCAATAATTTCATTCGAATTGCAATGCATTTTATAAATAGTTTACACATGTTTTATTTTCATATTTTATATTATGCATATCCATGATGGGTAAGTATTACGGTGGCCCCCAACGACTAGTTTTCTATTTTGGAGGGCTTCATTTAAAACTTATTCATATATTTGTTTAATCTGTATTGTACAAGGTTCCCTTCTTTATTAAAAAGTACAAAAAATAAAAACAACTGAAAACTTTAAAGATCGGCAACATTTTTATTGATATAACAAATTAAATATTGTTTAAAATAAATATAAAAAATACAGAAGGTATCTTGCATAGTCAAAATTATGTTTTGAATAAAGAGGTTATCAGATTATAAATTATTTATAATATATTTTTAATTATAAATATTTTACAATAATTTAATACAATTTATAATTTATTATATTTATATGCTACTGTGGCTATGTGTTATATTATAATTTACGAGCAGGTAAGACCGAGAGCTTTGAGTTCAAATATCATCACCCATGACAAAAATGACTCACTAATCAAATTTTCTTGAACATGTGACCAAGCTCAATTATCTTCTCGTGCCCGAAACCTGTAAGATATAAAATTTAGTCAAAATAGTCCAAGCCTTTTGTAGATAAAATTAGCTTGACCATCATTGACCCAAAAATGACCCACTAATCGGATTTTCTTGAGCATGTGACTTAGCACAATGATTTTCTTGTGTCCCAAAATCGTAGGATACAAAATTTACTTCAAAACGTCTGAGCCGTTTTTAAGATAAAAATAGCTTGACTCATAATGACCCATGACCAAAATGACCCACTAATCGAAATTTCTTGAACATGTGACCTAGCCCAATAGTCTTCTTGTTCCCTAAAACTGTAGGATACTAAATTTAGTTCAAATCCTCTGAACTGTTTTAAGATAAAGATAGCTTGACCCATAATGGCCCATGAGCAAAATTACCCACTAATCGAATTTTCTCAGACATGTGACCTAGCCCAATGATTTTCTCGTGCCCGAAACTTGTAGGATACAAAATTTAATCAAAATCGTTAGAGCCATTTTTTAGATAAAATTAACTTGACCCGTGATGACCCAAAAATGACCTACTAAACGAGAGTTCTCGAACATTTGACCCAGCCCAATTGTCTTTCCGTGCCCCAAAATGGTAGGATACAAAATTCAGTCAAAATCGTTTGAACCGTTTTTTTAGATACAATTAGCTTGAACCTGACCCGTGGTGACCCAAAATGACCCACTAATCGAATTTTCTTGTACCTGTGATATAGCCCAATGTTTTTCTGGTGCCCCAAAATGGTAGGATATAAAATTTCGTCAAAATCGTTAGAGCCGTTTTTAAGATAAAATTTGCATATATATATATGTATAAACACCACACACACACAAGATTTGCTCGTTTTAGAATATATGATACTTCTGTAGAATATTCCCGTTGGTGATGAACCTCGAATACAAAACAGAGATTTTGTGTTGCTCCAAAGATAGTCATTTTGGCGATTAATTGTTCCATCTTGCTTGAAACAGCATTTGTCTGTCCAAATCATATTTCTCAGAATGAAGGGGTTGGAGTTCTCTTGGTTTAGTTTCCACTTTCAGAAATCTTTATGCTGTTAATAGTCTGATTGTTAACTGTGTATGGACTGCACAAATACTGTATAGATGCCAGTTTTTCCTGTGCAATATTCTCTATTATATTGTTTATTGTGGAACACTCAATTCTGTAGCAACACTTTGTGTACTTGCATCAGAGTAACTCACAAAATAAGCCTAAATGTCAACTTTGATATCAATTGACCTGGACATGGGTCTACCTGGACCTCCCTCCAATGCATGCATCCTGTACTTTGCATTCGTTGAGCACGTTGATAAATAAAATTCTTAGGAGGCTGAGAATTTGGGGAACAACATTGGAATTCTTCCACAGTTTGCCTAGTATTACGATTACAAACGGCATAAAACATTAACATTTCAAAACATTCTTTGTTACTGTACTGCGACATGCTTCCAGTTCAGATTAACTTCACTGTTGATTGCGCAGAGAAACCTTTTCTGCTTAAAATACATCATGAGGATTTCATGACAGAAATCAGCACATCAATGATTGGCTTCTTTGGAATGATTCTTTAAATTAACACTGTTTCTTGAATTACACATAATTTTTATTTATTTTTTATGTCTAATCCCTTAAAACCTGACGAATTATTTAAGCGGCATATCTCTGTGAGTTTTGCAGATATCAGGATGTAACTTTTTGTGTGTCATTCAAGAATGGATGAGGAAAGTTTTCCTAATTGGAAATTTTATCATACAGGGGCAGTATAAAAATTTAGTTTGTGTACTTTCTCAAATAGATGCCCCCCTCCCCTTCATCGAGGGTTGCAACTTATATCATCAAATTTTGCGCATTTTTTTTATGAAACTTTGCAATTGGAAGGATGTCTAGGGGCAATATTTAAGGAAATAGGCTATTAGCTCCATCTTTATGAATCACCCTATATATGATTTTATTTATATAGTTCAGCTTAAAAATGCATAACTCAATTAAAAACCACCTTTAAGCATTTTATGCTCATACTCTGTAATGCTTACAAATTCTTTTGTGTAGCTCTTTATAGGATCTATAGCATTTATATACACCAGGTAGTATTAAAAAATTTATTTAAACTTAAAAACACGTATAACTAAAAACGCACGTCCAGCAATTATCGCTAATAGACAGTACTTTGGATATAGTACTGTATCTGAAATCTTTTGTGTGTCCCTGAAAATGAATGATAAATGCTTTTGCACATCATATGCTACAGCAAGTATCTTGTAGTAAATCTCAGTAATCCATATCAATTTCATTATATTTGAAATAGTGTAGCGCAATTAAAATATGCTGCAAACAGTTTTCTGGCATAGATCATTATGTAATAGAATTCTTGTGTGCCCTATAAATGAATAATAAATGCTTCCCCCCCCCCTCCCATATTCTACAGAATGCATGCTTTAGTGCACTTCATATATGCATATCAATTTCATTATGTTTCAAATGGTGTAACATCATTAAAATGCACATTAAACGATTTTTTCCCATTGACTGTAATGTAATGGAATATTTTTCACTGTACCTGTAAACAAACTATAAATGTTATGCATTTTTTCAATAGCAGTCATGCTATAGTAAATGTCAATAACACATAAAAATTAATGTAATGTATGTTTTTTTTTTTTTTTTTTTTTTTTTTTTTTTTTTAGTATGAGAATTAGACTATGGCCAGACAGACAAACGAAGGTCATAAACCCTTTTCAACTATGTTGGGAAGTGTTAAAAAAACAATAAAACAAAAAAATAATGAATATCTTGACACAAGGATGCTAAATACTTAGTACTGCCTAATTCAAGGCAATTTTTAAGCATTAATTGATAAAATTATGCAAATTGTTGTTAAGTGTGCTTTTGTTCCAATCTGTCAAGTCAACAAGATTTTTCTGGAGATTAAAGCTTATAATAGTGACTATGAGAATAATAAATATCATGATACTGAAGGGTGAAACTAATTTTACACGAGCTTTTCAAAATATTTTTAGCCATTTTTAAAAATACAGAATTTACTGAATAACAGCAATATTGTTTAAATATATGTGTAATCTCTATCAAATTTGCACCAGCATGAAAAAACTCAATTTTAGAATTAAAATACAGCATTTTTAAATTGCACAGGGTAATTACAAATGAATATCCCTACTTTGAAGGGCTGTTTAAAAAAAAAAAAAAAAAAAGTACAACCTTGTTGGTAATCAGAAATCAAAACTAACAGTTGAAAGTTTAAATTCAACACAGTTATAAGTGTTCAATGTGAGCTCCTCTAGAAACACAAACAATATCAAGGTGGTATGGTAACTCATCCCAGACATCACTCCATTTGATTTTTTTTTTTTTTTTAATGGGGCCTCATCAAAGATCAGGTGTTTGTCCCACCGCTACCAACTGACAACCGCTACCAACTGACATTGACGAACTTATGACACTCACATCTGCAGCCATTCAAAGAGTCACACTAGACATGCTGAAAAAAAATGTAGGATGAGTTATTATACCACCCTGTATTTTGAGTTTGAAAAAATTTAAAAATATTTTAAATAAATTATATGTGACAACCATTACTAAATTATTTTTTTTAATTTTCAATAAGTTTATACAAATAAATTAGCTGTTTATATAAGCGTTCTTTACTTATTTTTTGAAAAATTCGAAAAAAAACTGTTATCTTTAAAACAATATTTAAAATTGGAGTAACAGAAGTTACAAAGAAAAAATATTTTTTAATCAAAACTTTGAGGTGTTGCTTTAGATTGTAAACATGTGATATGAACAATGTCAAAATGCCACCAGATTTCTTTTTTAGGAAGTGTTTTCTGTAACTTTCTGGGAGACATAGTTAAAGGGAAATGCAGTAACAGATATTATATTTTTTAGGACAAATGTTGTATTAATTGCAGGAAGTGGATAAATAAACAGTTTGGTTAATCAACAAATTTATTGAACTATTAAAACTTAATTAGATTAAAAGAAATAAAGATTGTTACTTGTGATGTTCAGAGATATAGTATTTAAAGTTGTGTCTGTAGTCATTTGGACAGCTTAATTTAACAGTTGTTTTGAAAAGTGTCTAATTTTATTTAAAATATGTTTAAATGAATCGTACTGTTAATAAAGATATTTTCTTTTGCTAGACTTCAATAACAATTTCATATAATCATATATCTATTACAGGAAATCATTGGTCGTTCAACAGTGGAAAACAGTAAGCTGGAATTGATGACTGAACTTTCTAATTTACGTCTACGTCTTAATACTGCTGAGAGAGAAAGAAAAGAAACTGATGATAAATGCCGAAAGCTAGAGGTAAATTTTGATTTTTGTGTTAAAGTTCATTTCTTGAAATGTTTTATTTTGTATTATCAATCTTGACTTTTTTTATATACATTTAAGTTTCTCTCTTAGTGTAGAAGCTGTTTTGATTATGTAAATAAAAAGTGCATGGATTGTTTTATGGTGGGAGGGGGATATAATTTAAATGCAAGCACATTTTAAAATTAACATTGTTTAAATTTATACATCACTTATGAATTTGAGGAAAGTCAAAAAGATTAATGAAGAGAAAGATGTGTCTTAAATATCATGCAATCAAGAAACAGGTTACTTTTCTGCTTATACTTGTTTTCCCTATTCCTTCATTTCTACACTTATACTATTTATATAGCAAAATAAGCATGTTAACTACAAAAAAAGCTTTTTCTTTAAAAAAAAAATAAAATAAAAGTCAAATAAAATTGGTCTAATGAAGTTTGAATTTTTACTACCTTTCATTTTGACCTTAGTTATTTTTATTAATAATGCAATAATTGTAGGCTTGTAATTTTTTTTTTTTTTTAGCAAAGAAAATTCTCTAGCTTAACTCTTTGAGCTTGAAGCAATAGACTTTTATTTATTGCCATGCAATTTTGTTATAATTTACAAAAATAAATGACTAACAATAAAATAAATTTTCCATTTCAAGCAGAAACTATCAAAAGTTTTAAGCACTGGTCGGAAAACTTTTTTTTTTCTTCATTTTTTTTCCCTTTGTAGAATTACAGAAAAACAACTCTAAATACAAATAATATATAAATTTGTAAATAAATCAGTTTCATAAGAAGAAACCATGAAATAAAACATAAAGACCCAATAACAAGTACACAAATGTTGCCAGCATGAAAATTAATTTATTTGATGGATCAGCACTTGGTTTTACCAACTAATGTCATGGAAAAATCTGTCTTCATGTGATGCATTATTAAATACTGCATCTGAAATTTACCACTAAGATTGTAAATTGTTGCACAAAATGCATTTTGCTCAAAATAAGCCAGTTAAGATTATGTGATTTGTGCAATGGCACATGTTATTTTCTGAAATAGCATCAATGTTCACTACAAACTATTGATTTTTTGTATTGCACTTCTTGCTATGTTACATTGTTCAAAGTATATCACACTATACTTAGAGGCATCACCAGAATTTTCCCAACAGGGGAGCCAAATTGATTACATTATCTATGTATAATGTATTACAGGGTGTATCTGAACTGTAGGAAATGATCAGAACTGTAAGGGGTGATAACATGTCAAGACAAAGTTTTGTATAAGAAACTAGCATTGCAATCTATTTACTTAATGAAAAGCACAGTATGCATAGCTGCCAATCTTCCACTTTTTTCTTTCATCAAACATATTTTGTTCTAGAAATTTTACTTAAAAAATAAAATCAAATAAATACCACATAGGAAAATGATATAAATGTTGAATTCACAGAAACTTCCTGTTCTCACTGTTACATTCATAAAATGAAATTGTTCAGTTTTTTGAGAAAAGTATAATGGAAAGTGTTACCATAACATGATTTAGGATCATGGTGTGCTATATTATTATCAGACAACTGAAAGCCAGACCTACACAGAGGTGTATAGGGGAATTGTGGGAGTTCCAAGAAGTGTATTATCCTTGATAAGAACTTTATTCCAAGAAACAGGATGTGTTAGAGATCAGCCTGGGCATGGTCATCCTTCTGCTATCACAGCAACTGATGACCAGTGTATCATGCTAGCAGTCTGTTTTGAAGTAGAACACACAATGCTACTTAGATGCAAAGAGTTTCTTTTGGAATAGGGCAGAGGGTGATGAGCCAAATTGTCCAAAGTAGGTTTCATCAAAATGACCTCAATGTGTTGCATGAAGATAGACCAATGGTGAGATTTCTTTGGTCTCAACACAATGTGCAGACCAAAGATGGACTATTGAATATCGAAATTGGAGGCAAATTGGTATGATTCCTAATTGATTCTAGAGTATGATAACCAACATGTTCTGGAATGGAAAAAAAACACATACCACCTTGCCTATACACACTCAAATGTGTATAGGCAAGGTGGATTAATGATTTGGACTGGGTACAGTATTGATGAATGAATGAATCTCCATATTATAATATAAGAAATGGCAATTTGATGACCAAAACTTATGCAGACAAGATAAGGAGGCCTCATGGTAGTATGGCTGTAGTACAAAGCTACAGCCATAAAAGATTCCTATATTTAATGTCAGACATTGTACAACTCTATTTGTTAGCATATACAGTGCATAGAGATGCCCAGCATGCACTCCTGAATTATGTCAGATTAAACATGTCTGTGACACATTAGGACAACCTGTTACAGTTAGACCAATACCTCCTTTGGCTTCTTAGATTTGGCGATTTCACTTCTTGAAGAATAGAACAGAATTATCCAAAGTCTAAATCAACAACCTCTTTGCATGCATGGAAAACAGGTGTGTAATAATCTTAATTGTTTGAGTGGGACACATTGCAACACACCATATTACAAATTTAACAGCTTCAAATTAGTTCCTGAGAGATTCGTGTTCTTGTCTCATTTTAAAATAATAAAATTCCCAGACATTATTTCTTTGAATGTTTTTACTGTATTACTCTTTAACAAATTCATACTTCTTATTCTTTTGCCCATGCATGACAACCATGTCCATGGTTTTGACTCATTACTCTTTTTAAAAAATAATTGTGAACAAATACAATAAAGTATTTAAATTAACTGTCTGCATGGGTGTGGACCAATTTTCTTTCTCTAACATCTGTCTGGACCGGGCCTTGGTTTACTGTTTTATTGCAGATTTGGGCTGGTCCAGGCCTAGGTTTCAGTTTTTCTATGCCCAGCCCAGCCAGAAATAGTGATATTGTATATTTTTAACATAATTATGATACTAAATGAATTAAACACTATAACATGTAGGCAATATGGAGACTTCATTATTTTAAAAAAATGCAATGTGAGAGAGAAAAAATATCACAATGACATATGTTGAGGCATCTTCTTGACTTTCTGTCAAAAGTATGGTGGACTTAAATTTTCCCTTCTTTTTTCTTTCATTTCCAGCCTACATAAAAATTATTTCTGATGATATATTTAAAAGTTCATAAAAATGATCTAAAAGATTTTTTTTTAATTCTTTTTTTAAAAGGTGAGGAAAATCTCCCTCTGTACAGAGATTCAAATTTAAACTTGAAAGAGATTTATTTCAAGTTGAAATTAGTATAACTAAACAGCCTTATTTTTGGTCACAGACAAGGGTTTAGAAAAAATATCATAAAATTCAACAAATCACTCTTAAGTTTTTCAAATAAAATTTATTGATAAGAGGTGAAAGTTGAGTATTAAGAATGAAATTGAATCACTTTTACAAAAGTTGCCAATGCAAAATGGGAAAGCATAAAACTAAAAGTAAACTATAAAATTTCAAAAATCTAATCAAAATATCGAAAATTGGGCCATCAGGTTCACGTGGACCTATCTTTGTTCTTCTGGGGAAAAATTGCAGATCTAACTGCACATCTAATAGATTTTCCTGATGATCATGCATGCATTCTTTAAAATTATTATATAGGTGTAGGATTTTTATGTTTCAATTGAATATAAAATCACTGTATGAAACATATTTTTTAATGTTTTTTACAAATGAAAATGATCATATATATAATTAAAATATTTATTTTATATTGTATATTTATAATGTTCATATCATAATCTAGAATTATGCATAAGTTAAAAAAAAAATCTGAAATACCCCATTTTTTCATAGAAATAAAATTGTTTACATTTTTAGGATTCAGTACCTCAAAAGGAAAAAAAACAGAATCCTTATAGTCTCAATTTTTTGTCCCTTTGTCTGTCAAGACAGTTTTTCTCAGGAATAGCTGAGTGTATCAAGTTGAAATTAACATCAAATAATAAAGTCCATGGTCTCATTGTTGTGTAAAAATTTTGAGCATAACTTAATGCAATAAAAAGTTATGACATTAAAATAATTTTTTTGTAAATCCCAGTTATGGAAAATCACATAATAAATTGACATAAATTATAAATTAATGATTTTTGTGCTATAAGATCTTCCTTCATGCCAAATTTCAATGTTTTAGGTCAGAAGTACGCTATAGGTTTTGAGACTAAAATCTATAGGGTACTTCCAGTTGACCTAGAACCTTGAAATTTGGCCCAAAGGAAAGTCTTATAGCATATGTAGGGGAAAAAAGTCCGAAAATCCTTAATTTATAATTCCTTTATTATGTGACAAACTCATAAATTTCTATAATCGGGACTAACACCAAATTAACATATTGTAATATAATGGAATTGTTTGTAAATTTGTCAAGAAACTAGTTACTTACTAAGCTTTATGATATATGACATAATGGTACGGAACCCTCTAGGTGCGAGTCCTTCTTGTACTTCTCCTTTTTTTTTTTTTTCCTGTAAGTAGTGGTGCCTACTTGTATAAAAACTGAATGTAAATTATTTTATAATTTCTTACTGTGAGTTCATTAAAACTGAATATTGTATGTATAAAAGAAGAAAAAAATGTGGAATATCTGATCAGATATCCAGATCCAGTAGAAACTAAAATATCCAAAATGCAGGATATCTGATAAAATCCATATCCACTCCATCACTATTATAAAGTATAGCGCACAAAAAATAATGAAACAAAACTGAGATTCTCAGTTAATCTGTATCCATTATTTTTGTATGCTTTTTATTTGACCAATTTCATTGAACAAAAAAAATCGCACATTTGTTGTGCATCTGAATCATAGTAAATATTTATGGAAGAACACTTCTAGTATGTAAATGGTTGAATTTATGTATTATTGAGATAGTAAAGTGTTGTTCATATATGTTTGTTTGAAAGAAATTTTTGGGAATCTCTGCTCTTCACTGTAGTTCAAAATGTCTGTTGGTATTCATTTAATGTTCAAATTTTGCTTCAAAGTTTACCTGTTTCATCCAAAGAATAAATATTTTTAAACCTTGAAAAAAATATTTTAAGATAGATGTTTTTGAAATATATATTTTTTAATGTGTGCAATAGTGTAGTTTGTACCTGTGTTACTAATTTTTTAATGACTGCACTTTCTCTATTTTTTTTTCAACTCTAGAAATAGTCTATTTGTATTTTTAAGTCAATTTTTTTATGTCCACATTTTTTTTTATCTGTCTAGAGTCATTTATCCCAAAAGTAAGTTTTAATATATATATATACAGTATGCCCACTAAAGTCCCTTGCCACCCTCTTAACTTTGGAGCGGCTGCTGCTATATACAAGGTGATTATAAAAAAACTATCCCGATATATGAGCTCATAACTGTCATACCGTTCACAGAAACTGAATGAAATTCTGGCCTACAGTATTTTGAGGTATGTGCTCAAGAATCACATGAAAAACAACAGTTAAATTCTAACAGTTACGGTTACAGTGACAAAATTTCAAAAAATTCAAATGGCAACACCTACTTTTTTTTATTGAAATGTGATCTTCGTAGTGAAAAACCATAAAAAGCGTTGGAACGGTACCTGTAGCACGAAAATCGGCGGCGCTAGACAGACTAAGAAGAAAAGTGAAAACAACCAATAAAGGACAGAGAAGCAACAGAAAGTAAAACATTTTATTGTTCAGTGCTATCCATCATCTGCCGCATGTAAAGAGTCGTGTGTAAAATGGAAAATGTATGAAACACAATAAAATGTTTTGTTTTCTGTTGCTCCTCTGTCCTTATTGGTTGTTTTCACTATTCTTCTTAGTCTGTCTATCGCCGGCGATTTTCATGCTACAGGTACCGTTTCAACGCTTTTTATGGTTTTTCACTATGACGATCACATTCCAATAAAAAAAAGTAGGTGTTGCCATTTGAAATTTTTGAAAATTTGTCACTGTAACTGTAACTGTTAGAATTTAACTGTTGTCTTTCATATGATTCTTGAGCGCATACCTCAAAATACTTTAAACCAAAGTTTCATTCAGTTTCTGTGAACGGTATGATAGTTAGGGGCTCATATATCAGGATAGTTTTTTTGTAATCACCCTGTACATAAAAGTATTGTCTAGGTATAGTAAAGTAGCCATGCGCTACTCAATAAAACCGCCTACAGCACCACGGCTGCGGAGTTAGCATTCCTATCTCGAAAACGGAAAGAGATAGAGAAAAAAAGTGATTTACAAAGTTGTAGAGCATCATAGATTTAGTACCAAAAGACACCTTGTGGACATTAATGAGAATAATATAATGGTTAAAATGTACATTTGTTTTTTCATGATTTCCTACACTGTGACGTAACAAAGCGATCTTAGATAGAAAAAAACAACTAGTTATAATAATTTATTTTAGATGTTCAAACTTCTCACCGTCAGCTGCAATGCATATTTAGATCCTTGTTTGAATTTCACATTGCGCACGTTGGAGCATAGATGGTGACACGTTGGCACAAGCATCTGTAATGCGTCGTTTAAGGTCCTGCAATGTTTGTGGAGGGGTCGCATACACCTGCTGTTTTATAACTGGTTGTTTCTTTCTTTCCAAGATTGTTTTGTCACATCACAGTGTAGGAAATCATGAAAAAACAAATGCGCGTTTTAACCGTTCTATTCTTCGCATTAATGTCCACAAGGTGTTTTTTGTACTAAATCAGTGATGCTCTACAACTTTGTAAATCCCTTTTTTTCTCTATCTCTTTCCATTTTCGTGATAGGAATGCTAACTTCGCAGTTTTCCACCAGGTGGCGCCGTAGGGGGTTTCATTCAGTAGTGCATGGCTACTTTACTATACCTAGACACCACTTTCAGGAATATAGCAGCAGCCGTTCTGAAGTTAAAAGGGTGGCAAGGGACTTTAGTAGGCATACTGTATATATATAACCATAAATGAAACATTACCATAACACCAACTTAAACTATGAAATAATGATTAAGTATGTAATAATTAGTTGACAATGAAAGTATTCCCCAACACACTGAATATAGATACCAAAAACTTATTTTAAAGAAGAAGAAATTAAATTAAAAATTGAATAAATGAAATTGGATGAATGAAATGAAATTCGTGGAATTTAGACAGAATTATCAAGTCCCAAATCCCTAAATACCACAAATAAAATGAGTGGTTTCATCATCATATTAGCCACAACATTGCTAAAGAATATGATTTTGAGACTACCACTCATAAACAATGAATCAAACCTGTGAAAAAAAAAACACAATATTAAAAAAGAAAGAAACCATACCTATAACATGCAGATAAAACTTGAAATAGAGTCATAAAGTACATAATCCATTTGGATTTAAAAAGATACCTGTGAACACATGAACCACACATGAACACAACCAAACAGAGGGAATGAATTGCAAAAAATCATTACATGTTGCCAAATTTAGTTTTAGAAAATGATTTATCATGTTGCCAGAATAGGTGTTAGAATAATATGAATATTATTGTAAAGCAACAGAAACCATGGTGCTGCCATCTATTAGGGTAAAAAGTGAATATACGCTGAATAAAAATAGCATTGGATGAAAATATTTAAAAATTAAACCATATACTATCTAAAGATGATAGCAATTAGTTAAATAATAAATAAATGAAATTAATTAATAAATAATAAATAGAATATCCAATTACATTAAAGTAATGGATGTATTAATGAATAATTCTATGTTAAAAATAAGATATAAGATGGAAAAATTTAAAAATTAAAGCAACATAAAAATATGTACCAGGAAATGACATAGCAACTATTAAATAGCTGTGCCAAAAATGCAACATCACATAAATTAAATTAAATTAAAATACTAAATAATTGAATTAAGATATAAAGGATTTGAAATTAATATTAATTAAATATTGAAATTAATTAGCAACATATAATGTTTCTTCATACAAAGTTAAAAATTGAATACTCTTGATATATGTGGTAAGGGTAGAATGTTTAATAAAAATTAAAATTAAAACATGTATTATAACAATATAATACACATACATTATTATTAAAACATGTATTATATTAACACTTTAGAAAAGTATACATTATATTAGAAGTTAATATGATATTGTCCACCATAGGCATTAATCTAAATGCATTAGATCAAAAACATTCTTAATATTAATGAATATAAATTCATTTAAATTAATTAAATAATGAATATGTAAATATAACTAAATTAATATACATATAAAAATATCACATCACAGTCCATTATAAAATGTGTAATATCAAATGTGTGTGTAAATCAAAGTGCCCCTTTATATATATATATATATATATATATATATATATATATATATATAGTATACACTCACCCCCAAATATAATCTAATTTAAACTAAAAGTTACAAATGCAGCTAAAACCACATTTTTTAAATTCAATTAAGCATGATAAAATGTAAAAGACATTTAAGGAAATTTACTTTCAAACTTGCCAAAAATATTTTCACATCTGATCATCAAAGGTATGCAAGAAAATGAGCTAGCATTTTGAGCAAATTTTTCTCTTCTGTTTTTAAAAATATTCTGTTGTAATTCTCCCATTTCATTTTATGCATTTTGTAGCTTTTTTTAATAGAGTGATCTGTTAAGTATTTAAGAAATTTTTTTTATGTGTAACTTACACAGTATAAAATTAGAATAATTTGGGGTTGGTTACGGTAGTTTATTTTAAGATTGCTTATACTTACTTCATTTATTGTTGCTATGTAGAACATGTATGTCTCTTTACTGCTTTTTATCATTTCAGTTTAGTATTCAGTGTAATTTATATGTCTGTTTTATTTTACAGCATGAACTTGCCTTATGCCAAGCTCGTTTGTTTGAAAAAGAGACTGAACATGCAGCTCTTAGAGATAAACTTTCTCGATATGAGGATCGCATGTTATCAAATGAAAGTAAAGATATTATTTAAAATGTTTTTATAAATCCAAAATATGAAATTCTTACTTCATTACTAATATATTTTTACGTCTAGGTTCTGAAATTGATAAACTGAAATCAGCTCTTGATTCTGTCCTTATTGCAAGTGATAAGGTAGGTAAACCAGTATGTTAATTTCTGTATATGCACTGATATGTATTGATTTTGTATGTATATATAAAAAATATAATAAAATAGTCATATTAAATTTAAATCTCATTTTAAAAAATTTCTAACTCTAATATGTAAAACTCAGTTTTACCCTGTAAGTTAACTTTTGTTATCCAAACAAATATGTTCAAAGATTTACTTTAATGCTTATTTTAGAGTAAAAAGTAGTGCTTATTTAGAGTAAGTGTAACATTCTTTTTCTTGTGGTCAGACAGCAAGGAAATCTGGCCTAAGAATTTTTGCTTGGTTTGGCCTGGATATCAATCCAGAGCTCTTAAACCAATCAGCAGCAAGTTGACACTTTGTCCTTCTGCTGGGAAAATTAGAAGAGATCAAACAAAATCAGGCTACAACATTGAAAAGCACACATTTAGACTAAAATGTCTTAAATAAAATCAAAGCTCTCAAGTTAACCAGCAGCTGGACTTGAATAAAAAAGAGCCGATGTATTTCATCTACAGAAAAGTAAAACTGTCTATTTGAATCCTATCTCAATTCTTACACATGTTGTGATGATGTATTTATGTAGGTATATTTTATTAAAATTCAGCAACTTTCTGTGATCTCATAATTGAGCAACTGAAATCTATAATTTTTCCTTAGTAAACTTTTCATTACATTCTTATGATTCAGATTATAGATACACAAAATACAATTACATATATATGTGTGTGTGTGTGTGTGTGATTTTACATATAGTGTGAAATAAAATGTGCTGTTTATTTTTGTTTTGTATCTGATACTTTTGTTTGTATCTGTAATTTCCATGGCACTTCTAAAATGTCCAAGATTAGATGTTTGAATATCTGCTAATGCAAAATTTGCAGTTTTATTATTATTACTGTGCTTGTGATTATATATTTACATTAACTTTCAATAGCCAGTAGTTATTTCTTTAGTAATTTTAGTGGTAAATATTCTGGGGTATTTTTTTAAATATGCTGATGCTATAGTCAAATTGCTATATCAACATATTCCATTATGTTTACTTCATCATAACCTGATACTTTAAACAATATGTCAAATGCACATATGCAGCTGAAAAGATTTTGTCTAGATTGGGAAATGATTGATATATAAAGCAATCAATCATGCTTAGAATGGTATAGAAGGTGATTCAAAGTTAAAAGATGAAAATGTGTATAATCCTTATTTTAATAAGATTTTTTTTTTTCATAAGCCTTTAAAATTGAGCATGAATACAGAAGGATTCATTAATCAATGTTTAAAAAAAAAAGTATTTAATGAGTATTGATCCAAAGCATTTAGCTTATAAAAATATGGTGTACGTATGGGTAAATTATGGAGTTAAATGAATGTAAAATTATTTAATGAACATTTAATTGTTTTATAAGAATTGTGTTGAACCCAGAATAAAGACAACAGAAAATTTGGCAAGGTGAGTCATACATTGTAGATTTATTACATTCCCCATTACAAGTAAGAGATAAAGTTTAGTGGTGATTATGTATAATCACCGGTAATTATACATAATCACTGGTTTATTACATTTACTGTAACAACAACAATTCCTTTAATAGAGCCGAAAAGAAGAGAGAAAAATATTTTTTATTTTATTTATTTATTTATGAGCAGAGAAGACCGAGCTATGCTCGGTCAAACTTAAATTTGAGTTCAAATATCATGACCCATGACCAAAATGACCCACTAATTGAATTTTCTCGAACATGTGACTTAGCCCAACAGTCTTCTCGTGCCCAAAAACCATAGGATGCAAAATTTAGTGTAAATAGTCTGAGCCGTTTTTAAGATAAAATAGCTTGACCCATAATGACCCATGACCAAAACGACCCACTAATCGAAATTCCTCGAACATGTGACCTAGCCTAATAGTATTCTTGTTCCCTAAACCTGTAGGGTGCTAAATTTATTTCAAATCCTCTGAACCACTTTTAAGATAAAATAGCTTGACCCATGACCAAAATGACCCCCTAATTGAATTTTCTCGAACATGTGACCTAGCCCAACAGTCTTCTCGTGCTCGAAAACCATTGGATGCAAAATTTAGTGTAAATTGAGCCGCTTTTTAGATCTTGACCCACAATGACCCAGAAATGACTCACTAATCAAATTTTCTTGAACATGTGACCTAGCCCAATGATTTTCGCGTGCCCGAAACTCGTAGGATACAAAATTTAATTAAAATCGTTAGAGTCGTTTTTTAGATAAAATTAATTTGACCCGCTTTGACCCAAAAATGGCCCACTAATCGAAAGTTCTCGAACATGTGACCCAGCCCAATAGTCTTCTCATGCCCGAAAATAGTCGGATACAAAATTTCGTCAAAATCGTTTGAACTGTTTTTTAGATACAATTAGCTTGACCATGACCCAAAATGACCCACTAATTGAATTTTCTCAAACATGTGTCCTAGCCCAACAGTCTTCTTGTGCCCGAAAATCCTTGGATGCAAAATTTAGTGTAAATTGAGCCGTTTTTTAGATCTTGACCCACAATGACCCAGTTATGACCCACTAATCGAATTTTCTCGGACATGTGACCTAGCCCAATGATTTTATAGTGCTCGAAACTCATAGGACACAAAATTTAATCAAAATCGTTTGAGCCGTTTTTTAGATAAAATTAATTAGACCCGCGTCGACCCAAAAATGACCCACTAATCGAAAGTTCTTGAACATGTGACCCAGCCCAATAGTCTTCTCGTGCCCGAAAATGGTTGGATACAAAATTTCGTCAAAATCGTTTGAACCGTTTTTTAGATACAATTAGCTAGAACATGACCCAAAATGACCCACTAATCGAATTTTCTCGAACATGTAACCTAGCCCAATGGTTTTCTGGTACCCCAAAACGGTAGGATACGAAATTTCGTCAAAATCGTTAGAGCCGTTTTTAAGATAAAATTTGCATATATATATATAACCACACACAAGATTTGCTCGTATTAGAATATATGATAACACATATAAATTAATGATGGAGAGAAAACCAAAATTTTGTATTATCCAATGTTGAATCTTTTGTTTGCAACTTTCTGCTGTTTCTCATTTCATCTTTTTTTTGTTATGTAATATATGTTTGCTGATATACATGCACACATACATAAAATAAGGTATTTCAGATAAGGCATATCAAGTAGCTGAATATATATTTTTAAATTAGAGTATATCAAGTTATTAGATTAATTATTAGTTATTAATATTATATTAGTTATTAATTATTGATCAGTTATTAATATTATATTAGAGTATCTCAAGTTTGTAAAAATGCTTCTATAAGATTTTTATCAAATGTACTCCTTTTGACCATTCAAATGTTTCAATTGCATTTTTTATTTTAACCCATTACGTTCCAGATCAATAATATTTTCTACAAATTTTAACTTAATCTGAAAGAAGTTTAATATCTTTTAGAAGATTTTCTTGTTTTTCTCGCATACTCATTTAAATAATTAAACACTGAAATACAACTTTATTACACTAAATCTCATCACACAGTAAATAGCATAGTATAAATTTTTCATGAAAAAGATACTTCCATTAATTCATTAAAATCTTTTTAGATCTTGACCAAAAATTTTCATTGTACACCAGTTGGAAACCTCTGCTCTAAACTTATACAAAAGAATTTCATAAAGTTTAAACTGTTTATACAAAAAAGTTTCATAAAATCTTTAATCTGTTCTTGCACTGTATATACTCAAGTATGCATAGAGCAAAAAATAAAGGAAATAATTTAAAAAAAACTTATATAATTTATTCAGTTGTGCCCCTTCTGCCTTTTTGTTGTTTAAAACCTTTTAATGATATTATAAAAGTATATCTATGTACTAATGATTTTCTAGATAACTTATTTTTTGTCTCTAACAGGTAGAGTATAATCAATGCAATTTAACTGGGATTGCTTTTCTTAGAAATTATTGTATTGTTTTTAGATAACATTAATTTCATGTACTTTTCATATGACTGCTTTATTTTATAGGATCAAAAACTAGGAGATCTCCAGTCATCTTTAACAAAGTACAAAAAGCTTCAAGATATAGTAATATCTAGTCACAGCCATTTGAAAAAAAGTAGGCTGTTTTCTGTGTTTAGAAACAAAATTAGAGCACTTCTATCCCTGGTTTTGACCATGGTTCATGATAAAATATTTAATATCTGTGTAATTGGCAACATTTGGATTTTGTGTGTGTGTGTGTATTTTTTTTCTTTTAAATGCCATTGGTTGATAATTTTGATACTTTCTTCTTAAATATGCATATTTGTATTCCCTTCTGAATTAGACAGGATTGTCAACAAATAATTGTTTACAATTTTGTTTCATTCCACATTACTTCTGTAGCAATGTAATGTGTTATAATCATATGTTTATTTTGCTTAATATGCAATTTTCTACTATTTATTTTTGAATGATTTAAAATAAGCTTTTTTATTTCCTTTTTTAAAATGTAGCAAGTAAAATGTATCATTTCAAGTCTATTGTTGTATTTATAAAATCAATGAGACTTGTGTTATGCATTTGTAAATTGCTACTGTACTGTGTTGTATTGCTTTTACCTACAATACTTCTATATCATTGTAATATTAAAAATTATTATATTTTTATTTTGCTTAAGATGTGATTTCTGCTATTATTATTTGTTTTTGTATAATTTAAATAATATCTTTTTTTTTGTTTATTTTTATAAATGCAGCAATTAATTTTTTTCTATCCAAGTCTGTTAAATATTATATTTATACAATCAATAGAACTTCTGTTATACATTTATAAATGAAATAATTGATGTCTTAGTGATGACCCACATATTCTTATTGTAAACATGTATTGCTTTTCCTGAAAATTAATGCACTGATGTCTGCCTGTAATAGATACCTGATAAGGGATTCATTCATTGCTTTCTTAGTTTTTCTTTATTTTTATATTTTGTATTTTATTCTTTTATTTATTTGCTTGTGTGTGTATTTAGCTTTTTTATCCTTAGCAAATATTATATTATTTTTAAACTTTTGTAGCTGCTTCTTCTGGCTCTGATTCTCATATATTTAATCATGAGTCTGTTTT